>OY757928.1:22271229-22440947 GCA_963585895.1 Sepioteuthis lessoniana | reverse complement strand
GGCTTTGCGTCGTATATATCTATTCTATCAGTGGCGTTTTTATTAATGTCGAAAGAAAAACATTTCTTTTTGAAATATCTTAAATATTTACATCATACAATTATTATCAATGACTTTGTTTTGTATATATAATACATTGCTCTGTCAGTGGCACTTGCTTTAATATCTCAACGCCGACAAAACCTTTTTTGTGTATAGGTAATGCATTTATACCCTAGACATTATGCAGGCCTATATTTTGACTGCTGTTCCACAACAGCAGTTCTACTGCTTGAGTCAAAATATCTTCTACGCCAAAGAATAATATAAACTTACTCTTTATCCTTAGCGGTCACTTAGCGCTATTATATCTTATCTTATTACTTTCAGTTACTCTAATACTATTGTTAAAGAAAAATAATGACCGATGTTTATTAGACAGTACATAGTCAACCACTTGTAATTGTATAAAAACTTCTCTTCCAAGCTTTATATTTAAAATGGTGTGCATCAATTCAAAAGTATTGTATCCAATCTTCTTCAGATGTAACAAGCAAAAATTTACCTAAATAAATTCGAAGACGAGGCTTCTTAATTTGAGAATTATTTTTATTTATTCATTGGAGACTTTTTGTCATCATCTTGGTAGTTTTTGTGTTGTAGACAACAACTATGGAAGGCAGTAATTACTGGGGATACGGTTACAAGACTCAGCATTCCTATCCGAGGTCGCGGTTAATCACCCGAAAAAGGCCAGAGGTGAAATTAAGCCGAAACGAAGTGAAGAAGAAACAACACAAAAACTACCATGATGAGAACAAAAAGTCCGAAAAAAGAAAATAAAAATTCTCAAATTCGAAGATTTTGGCTGTTATTCAATGTAATACAGGAATCAAGACAGATTCGGTATCTGAGTTTCATATTGTACAAGCATGTGTAGTATTCAGCTAGTATCCGCCCGGTTGGCTGTGGCTTGAGAACCAGCTGTCTGCACACTGCAAAGCCAATAAGATTACTTGTCGGACGTGGTCAAGTGACATGCAACCCTCTACGTCGGTCCTAACTTGGCTAGACAGCCGATGAGAGAGAACCGATCCAATTAATTGGCTGGTCATGTCAAGAATTACGATATATATATATATATATATATATATATATATATATATATATATGCGCACACACACACGTATATATGTATATATATATATAACTGTTCAATCTTCCACTTGGGATTATGATTATTAGTTATGTGAAACCAAAAAGCTGTGTGTTAGTTACTCGTATTAGAAATATTTGCTAAACAGAATAACTAATTTTAAGTAGACATGCTTGAAAGAATTTAACAGTTTAAAAAGAAATGAGCTTTGACTTGCTTGAAAATAAAGTCACATAGAAAATATTTTGTAGCTGACCTGATGAAAATCATTTATAGAACTCAAAATCATATATTTCTATTAGAAATTCGATTTCATTTAAAACTAGCAGAAATACCTGTCATTGACAGGGTAAAAAATGATCCTTAAAAAATTATTCTTTAATTTATGAAAGTTACTGCTTCGATATTATTGAATTATTTTGAGCGGAATATCTGCAAGGTCTTATTAATGGCTTCGGCCAAAAATTGTTAATGTCGTCGAATATTAATGTAAAGTTGGCGACCGTAATCGAGGGCGACCAGAAGGCTTCTTTTTTAATAGCTTCAACACCGAGGTGTTGGGAGAGCGCAACTCTTTTCCCGGGATTGCTTCACTTTACCCTTGAAACGTACCTTATATTGCTGAGTGTTAAGCGCTGAAGTATCAAGTACCATTTTAAAAGTCTTTGGTATGACACAACCTGGGATTAAATCCAGGTCTCCCGGACCATTGACGAACACTCTACCCACTAGAACGTGAGCCGGTTAAGTCAATACTCGTTTATTCTAATAAAAATACTGTTAACAATCATGTAGATTATAATTATGCCTAATCTCGTGACTGAAAAGAAAGGAATACAAATTTCATGTAAAAGAAGGGCTTTGATTATTATATTTACCAACCCCTTCGCTCGGGCAGGATATGACACAAGGTCAATTTTTAAGCGGGGTTTATCAGGTAGGGTAGACTAGATTCTTCAGCCTTAGTGAGGCAACTAGTCTAGAAGAAGGACAACTCAGAAAGGCTTTGATTATACCAAATATAATCTTTTTATTCTTTATCTCAATATTCTGGTTTATAAAGTGAAGCAGCCATCACATAAACAGCGGCTATTGAGTATAGTATATTAGTAAATAAAAGCTTGATGAATTTTTAAAAGATATACATATCTCGAACGTTATTCAAGAATCCCTAAAAATTAAAGATACATGATCATAAAAATTTAACATCTTCATTATAACTATTTATGATACTTAACAAATCAAAATTTTCCCTGTAGCCAATCGTAAAATCTATAGAGATTTCCTAAAAGATCCTGACTTCCAGTAAACATCAGCGATAATATTTAAATTTCCTTAAAATCAGTGGTATTTATGGGCATTTTGCCTAGTGGGTAGAGTCTTCACCAATAGCCCGGGAGACCTGGTTTCAATCCCATGTCGAGTCATACCAAAGACTTAAAAAATGGTACTTGATATCTCCTTGCATAACACTCAGTCCACAGGTACGTATCAAGGGTAAAGTGGAGCAATCCAGGGGAAAGAGTAGCACCCTCTCTTACATCTCGGTGTAGTAGCTGTTGTAAAAGGAGCCTTCGGGTCGCCCTCGACTACAGTCGCCAACTTTACTTATATTTATTTAGCGTTATTCATATTAACCGCAAGCATTTACCACTTCAAGCCCCACTAATCACTTTGTATTTAAATATCTTTCTCGTAAAATTTTACATTAGAAAAGATATTTTGTTTCTTTGTATCTTTCATGAAAATTGGATGTATTTGCACTTTCAAAGAGCCTCTTTGCTGTGTCATAAACATCATTAGGCAGGTTGAATATAAAAATAAAATGATGAAATTTTGTAAATCAACTTTACTTAGTGGCAAGTAGTTATGTTTTAGTTTCATCGAGATTGATGGTAATTGAATTTTTCCCAGTGTGTGAGAGGGGGCATGTGCTCATTTTGAAGACCCCTAATCGACTTGGAAAATAAATTTCATGTTGCTCATTGTCTTTCTCGTAAGATATTTTCATGAGAAGACATAAATTGTTTTTGTGTATTTTCTATTCCCTTTCGTGCTATAGATGGACACACACACACACACACACATATATATATATATATATATATATATATATATATATATATATATCAGGTAGTCATATATATATATATATATATATATATATATATAACAGGTAGTTATATATATATATATATATATAGAGAGAGAGAGAGAGGGATTAAGAGAGAGCAAGATATATATATATATATATATATATATATATATATATATATATATATATATATATATATATATATTAATTTTATCATTATTTTCTGACTGCCTGATGATAGAAATACCTAAAAGTTATATAAATCCTTTTGCTTAGAATGTAATATATTTAGATATAGATGTAGATATACATCTATACTCATGAGCATAAAGGCAATTTTCAATTCATCAAACGTCTTTGAAATGATTATTTCCAGGTCATCATTTTGATACACACACACACACACACACACACACACACATATATATATATATATATATATATATATATATATATATATATATATATATATATATATTGCCTGTTATCATGCATTTGTGTGTAAAAGCTGTATATATGCAAGCTTCTACTGATATTACTCTTACATCCTACGAAAATGTTCTACATATTACTTAAGAATAACCTGTCTATAAGTTTGTGTACATTCTACATCAGCTTTTGAATCTGAAAATTATATTTCTAAAAATCAAAAACAATAGTTCATGTAAATTAAAAAAAAAACAACACTTGGTCATAGATGTATAACTCGATATAAAAGTCTGCAAATAATTACTTTTTGAATTTATCGTGAGTCTAACAATGCTACGTCTCTTCTTGCACATAATACAGTCATTAATTCGCTAAACAAAGCCATTCATATACAAAGCACTTTGCCAAGCGCACGTCTATATTTCAATTCCTTTTTCTATTAAATGCCAAAAATGACGAGAACAAGGAAACTCCCATCTTCATAGGAGGAGACGCAGACGGTGAAGAACAATTAAGAAGAGCAGATAAAAGATTTTTGCGATGAAATGTTTAATGATTGTATTGAAATATTTAGCAATTGTATTTTTCCAAGAGGACAAAACCCTTGCTGATTTGGAAAGCATCAACATCAATACCAAGTTTGAATGACACATTTGGAAGGTTTAGATTAGTATCTTCCAAAAATCACCTATTATGAAATCGAGAAAGCAAATATAGAACCTAAGTATATAGGCTGTTCAGAAAACAAAACAAATAAATCGTGTATCCAATGCCATGGACATGGTTAGGCAGAGGTTAGCGAAAGAGAGAAAATGACTATGTAGAAAATGGAACGGTGTCAATAAATCTTAGTAAAAGTTAGAATAGTTAAAGCCGAAAAGAAAAGCAAGTGTGAGCAGGACTTAGCGGGAATATTAAGTTTTGTTCTTAGTGACAAATGGTTTATTTACTCACCAGAATGTATCCTACAAAATGACTCACATAAAATAATCAGGATACAAATTTGACAAAAACGGTTCATTTAATCTCGACCTGAAGAACAGACTTTGTGTTAATTAAGTAGAAAGAGGAACCTGTAGTCATCTGAAATTTGATGTTATTTTGTAGAGTGCATGTGATTGGTTTAGTTTGAGTTGCTTTTGTTTTATGGCATATCAACCATTGTTGGTGATTTAACGCCAAATCCTCTTTATACATGTATATTGGTTATATATGGTCTACTTTGATGGCACATTAACCGTTGTAGGCGATTTAATACCAAATCTTCTATATACATGTACGTTTAGTATATATATATATATATATATATTGCTTTGATGGCATATCAACCATTGTATAAGATTTAATCCCAAATCCTTTTTATACATGTATATTGAATATATGTTTTGCTTTGATGGCACATTCGGTGCTTTGATGGCACATTAACTGTTGTTGGTGATTTAATGCCAAATCTTCTTCATACATGTATGTTGAATATATATCTTTTTGATCTGATGGCATATCAACCATTTTTTTATGATACTTAATAAATATACTTTTTCCCTGTAGCTAATTATCAAATCCGTATAGATTTTCTGATAAAGATCCTGACTTCCAGTAAACATCAGCGATATGATTTTAATGAAATTAAAATCAGTGATATTTATGGGTATTTATATTTATTTAGCGTTATTTATATTCACTGACAGCATTTACCACTTCAAGCCCCCTAATGGCTTTGTATTTAAATATCTATCACGAAAAATTTTACTCAAGAAAACATATTTTGTCTCTATGCATCTTCCATGAAAATTTGATGCATCTGCACTTTCAAAGGACCTCTGTGCTGTGTCATAAAAATCATTAGGCAGGTTGAATATAAAAGTAAAATGGTGAAATTTAGGAAATCAGCTTTACTTGGTGGCAAGTAGGTATTTGATTTTTCACCGGGGGAGGGGGCAGGTACTCCTTTTGAAGACCCCAAACCTTAAAAAATGTCTATAAGAAGACATACTTATGATTATGAGATTTAATCCCAAATCTTCTTTATACATGTATATTGAATATATATGGTTTGCTTTCTTGGCACATTAACCATTGTTGGCGATTTAATGCTAAATCCTCTTTATAAATGTATATCAAATGTATATGTTTTGGTTTGGTTTGGTTTGGTTTGGTTTGATGGCACATTAACCATTGTAGGTTATTCAATCTCATCCATTTTTATACATATAAACGGTTCTATTTCAAACAATGCAGTTTAGCATAAGTACATAGTGTAGTTCTATTTGACCATAGTTAGGACGATATCAGGTTCCTGCCCTCCAGGCCAAGTGGACTTGGATGCAATGGCAATAAAGAGGTACTCTGCATTTCCCAATGCTCAGGCATTACTGGAACCTCACCATCACATTGCTTAGGGTGATATCCAGGACACTCCTTAGAGGAGACTTACCTCTGAGTCACAGAACTACATATCATGTAGCTGTATGTAAAAACAATTAAGTAACAAGAAGAGAAGAAATGTTAATATAAATGTACAATGAACATCATTGTTAACCTTTATGCATAAAAAACCACAGATTAGATTATATGCATTTAAAATCAATAAAAAATCAATCTCTGTTCAGCATTTTTGGGCCCGTGTGTATGTGTGTAGAATCTTTGGAGAAGTGAGTTTCGAGAGGGGAATTAGGAACTGCAATTTTGAAGGTGTGACCGGTGAAGATACTAGTAGACTTTGTTGTAGAAATAAGTTAAATCTTTATTTTTTATCTTGAACACGTGATTTTAGAAGGTGAAATCAGCGAAGATAAGTCGACAGTTGAGTGTAAGACCACAAAAGATTGACAGTGAATATTTTGAAGAACAATAAATTTTAATGAGTTAAAATTTTAATGTACGAGGTGCACTTTTATTGATAGTACACACATTCGGAGTTATCACCTCCGGTTGTAATGCACTTGTTGTACCGTTCCAACAATTTCTGGAAGACCCCATGGAAGTCCACTAGTGTGAGTGTGTCAATGACCATCGTCACAGCCTCTTTCATCTCCTCAATTGTCTCATAACGACAGCCTCTGAGCTTAGGGAATAACCAAAAGTCACAGGGAGCAAGGTTTGGACTATAGGGAGGCTGAGGAACGGTCTTGATGCTCACCTTGGTCAAATAGTCTGTGACAAGGATAGAGTTGTGGACTGGTGTATTGTCCTGGTGGAAAGGCCACTAACCCGATTTCAATAGTGCTGGCCTCTTCCGACGGAATCTCTTCCTGAACTCCATTACAACCTCAACATAGTAACCATAACCCTAACCCTAACCTTATGGCCAATCAACTCTGGTGTATTGACTTTCTTACTCCTCCCACATCTCTTATCATTTCTCACAGACCCCCTGCCTCCCGTGAATCTCTTATGCCACTCAAAAACTCATGCTCGATTCACGCAAAGTGGTCCAAAATCAGTCTGAAGCATTCCATATGTTTTTGTGGCGTTTTTTTTTTTTTCAATTTCAAATCCCAATTCTATTGCATATCGTTCTTTTAAAGTGTCAGATTGCATTTTTGAAATGCACCAGCTTTGACAATCAGGCTTTAGTAGGGTGTATTCCAATTGCTACTCTATCTGTTCATTTGAACCTGAAATCATAAAAATTGGTCCGTCATCTCATAATATGTATAGCAATAACATACTTAATTTCAAGATTATACGACAATTTTAAATGCCTTTACAAAAAAAGTCTTGAAACTAATCGTCTGCACCTCGTATATATATGCAACAGGACGAGTGCATTATGCGCGTGAAGGAATAACGATAAAAACTCAAGAAAAAGGCAAGGTAAATATAATGTATGTTCAATTGGTGAAAGAAGATTAAATATTTATTCATGAATTTGACAGTGCATGTGTGTATTTTTCAACTCATCGGCCATGGGCAGGATGCGACAAGGTTAATTTTTTAGTAGAGTGAAGCTTTTTTGATTTCATAACATTCCTTCTAAATGTGTGGCCGTACCTACGCTAAAAAGCTCAGTCTTACCTACTATTTATACGTAGCTTGATATAGATTGAGATTAAGATAGGTTCATGCCTTTCCTCACGCCATTAGCGTGAAGAGAAACACAAGCAGCCTCTTCCAGTATCTGAAGTCAGGGTGCCAACTCTATTTCTAGAATTAAAAGAAACGAAAGCAAAACGATAGACAAATACTTAAAACTTGCCTGAAAACAAAAAAAAAATGTATATGGAACATGTGGTTGACGGTGATACCAATCACAGTTAGTGCACTTGGAACGGTCTCAAAAAGTCTGTGTAGAAGATTGGGATAATCGAAGATAAAAGAAGCATGTAAATCATTCAAAGTGAAACCCTGTTAAGGTTAGTTAGAATACTTACAACATCTATGGAGATCTGAGGAAATTACAATCACTCAGATTTATGTGCAAAATCAACAGTGAAATCTGACGTGAAAAGCTTGCAAGGATGAGGATAATAATTAGACGGAGATGGACGGAAAAACCTGTTCATTTTTAAACTCTACAGCATCGATTCTTCCTGACTAAATATATCATTATCATGCTATCCAAATATAAGTACAAATCTTTATATATGTATATATAGTCATCCACAGATAGATCTGTTTCGTTCTATCAGAACTCATCAGCGTGGCTATACATACTAGCTTCCCGTAGCTGGAATCGAAACCCGGATGACTCAAACGCCAATCCGAGACGCTACCTCTCATCCACGGGGAACTAATAACAGCGGAGTAAATTTTAAACGGTTATAAATCAGAATTACTATTGTTTACATACATCCGCTAAACGGCTACCGAGAGCTCATTTCATATATATATATATGAAGAGCCTTACAATAAACGCTAATGGCAAAGCGATTGCTTTATTCGCTAAAGAACTCAACCCTACGGGGGAAGGGAAGTATATATATATATATATATATATATATATATATATATAAGATGTGTACTTATGTTTATATATATATATATATATATAAAGAGAGAGAGAGAGAGAGAGAGAGAGAGTTTCAGTGATGAAAACTGGATCATAGATACCTAAAATATAGTTGTTTTTTTTTAAGTACATTATACCCGTAACAACTTTTATTCAGAAGAAAATATACATTTTCATTATAAAAATTTATAGGGGTATCATTTATACGCTATAATGTAGATAATCTTTACACCGTAATATAACTAATGATTTCGTAAAAGTCTTGGTCCAAAAGGGAAAAAAATTAAATGCTGTTTTAGTTTCTCCGGTAATTGGAAACATCAACTAATAGTCCAAACTTGGTATGAGAATAACTCAGGCAGGAGTTTGGTTGGTTGGTTTCAAAATAATGAATGACTGCCTTAAGACAAATGTAATAAAATATGAAACATTTGATATGTGCATGTAATTAGCTATTCATCAAGAACTGCAATAGACTGTGAAAAATGATCCACAAGGATGAATTAACTAATATGAAAGATCTGCTATTATAGATTGGAGAATTCGAAAAATTGTCTTCCTGTAGATTAAGCAAGATATCCGGTTCGAAATACGCCCATTACCTTATAAAACAAATACTATAATTCAGGATCGTACAATAGCCGAAAAGTTGTGATTAGGGCAAATAATTAGATAATTAAATGTATGTTTGTTTGTTTTGCTTGTTTGTTTGGGTTTTATGTCATTTCAACCTTTGTAGGTAATTTAATA
Organism: Sepioteuthis lessoniana; assembly: GCA_963585895.1. Taxonomy (NCBI): domain Eukaryota; kingdom Metazoa; phylum Mollusca; class Cephalopoda; order Myopsida; family Loliginidae; genus Sepioteuthis; species Sepioteuthis lessoniana. The sequence goes on along the minus strand of OY757928.1, from coordinate 22,431,587 downwards.
ACAAACCCATTCTTATACAACTATATAGTTTTATTTCAAACAATTCAGTCTCGCATTAGTACTCAGTTTAATTGTCAAAAACATTTCCATTTCAAGCTATTCACTTTAGTCAAACAGTTCTAATCAAAACAAATCAGATTAGTATAAGTTTAGTGTTTCTTTACACACAGTAAAATGTCAAAACTATTCTATTTCTAACAATTCAGTTTAGCGTAAGTACTGTTTCAATGTCAAATACAGTTATATCTCAAACAATCCAGTTTAGTATTCGAAACAGTTCCATTTCAAACAATTCAGTTTAGCATCAGTACGCAGTTTGAATATCGAAACAGTTTTATTTCAAGAAATAAGTACGCAGTTTTGTTCTTTTTCACGCAAAGATAGGGTCCTATCAGGTTATACCACTCCGGACTTGAGTAGTCGGACTTGGAAGCGAAGGCAATGATGGGACGGGCCGCATCCATAACGCTCCAGAATCACTGGAATCTCATCATCAGATTGTTTAGTGTCATATTCATGACACTCGTTGTTGGGGTGTCTTATTCTTCTACAGAGGTGCTGTTGGTGTATTCTACAGCCCCAGCCGACTAGGCAAGATGCTAACCCGCGTAAGTCATTTACCAATATACGTATTAATAGCGTGGTATTTAACAAGCAAAATTAGTCCTTGGAAATTGACGTGCAAAATAAGAAATCACGATAGATAGACTGAGTCAGTTAATAAAATTAAAAATAATAATAAAGATCACTTCCTTCATACTCACAAGTTCTCGAGTAAAGACTCGGTGTAAGTAAAGCTGAATTCGGTGATGAGGAAAATAGTTACGGTTCAAATTAGGGAGGAGATTTACTATTCGCTTATAAGCGGCGAACTGTTCTATGAGGAACAGAAAAGACGCAGCAATGGGACCAGAAGAACAAGAGGCTAACTATACTTTGATCACAACATCTTCAAGGAGAGCAAAACAAGACAGAAAAATCAAGTTTTGGCGTGGATTGACAACAAAAAGACATGTGATATGGCCCCCGGAAAGCTGGATGATAGACCGTCTTAAAATGTGCAAGATATACGGTGGAGTTATAAAGTTTATCGAAAATACAATGGAAAACTATTGAGTCGAACAGACAGCTGGAGGAAAAACCTTATCGGAGGTGAAAATCAAGGAAGGGATCCTCCAGGAAGAGTCACTATCACCATTACTGTTTGTCATAGCGATGATGCCACTGACTCACATACTTAGAAAATAAACAGTGAGATACAATCATCATATATCGAAAGAAAAAAATCAACCACCTAATGTGCATGGACAATATCAAACAGTTCACCAAAAATGAGAAAGAATCGAAAACCTTAATACAAGCAGTGAGGATATACGGTGAAGATATAGGGAGAAAATTTGTCAGAAAAAAATGTGCCATACTAATAATGTGTTGTGTTCTGGTTAGAGAACGCTGGTTGTAGTAATAAAAAGACAAACCACGATATGTGAGGTATTTAGAGTTATATTTACAGGAAAGAGTATTTACAAGAGAGAGAGACTGTTAGTAGTAAGAACATAGGATTCATCATCATGTCGCGCCGCCAGCGCGGATATCCTTGACCCTCTCTCGCCATTTCTCCCTATCATTCATCGCCTCCGGCAGGTCTTCAGGGTTACATCCTGTGTCCTCACATAGTTGCTGTATGTATGTTCGTGCTGGTCGTCCCACTCTTGCACATCCATATGTGGGGGTCCACAGGAGTACATCGCTTATGAGCTCGTCCTTGCTTCTCCAGCAGTGACCTGCGTGTCTGGTTCGTCGAACTTGTATAGTTTTCGTGATGGGGAGCAAGTGTCCGTATAGTTGGAGTCTCGTGGGGTGTTGTCGCCAGGACTTGTTTAATACTGCTCTCAACATTCTTGTGTAATTTCCGTCCAGCCTCCTCTCCAGCCGCTTCGTAAGCGTCCATGTGGTGCATCCATATAGCAGTATCGACACAAACGCTGCCTGGAAGAAACTGCGTTTCATTTTATCAGTTAGGTCCGACTTCCATATGATCGAGAGCCTATTGATAGCTGTCCATGCCTTCGTCAGTCGTGTGTCGATGTCTTTTTCGGTTGATGAGACGCTACTTCCTAGGTAGGTGAATTTGTCGACTAGTTTCAGAGAGGCTCCGTCCAGTGTGGCAATGTTGCCCGTTTGGTTGTAACACATATATTCAGTTTTGTTTGCATTGACATGGAGGCCAATGCCAGCTGCGGCTCGTTCCAGACTATGCAGTAGTGTCTCTGCTTGATTAGGCGTATCCGCTAGTATCGCCAAGTCATCAGCGTAGTCGGCGTCCGTGATTGTTTTTGCGGGGTACCTTTAGTGAATAGAAAAAGGTTATAGTTCAACAATAGAATTGGCTTCGTTATAAGAAACGGCTTTTCTAGTCTCAGACTCGTAGACTGTAGACTGTCAGACTGCGAGATGAGTAGACGCTAGACTGCTGGTGTTAGAAGCTACTGCCATACATGGCAAATGGACTAGCTCATTATTCCGAAACGGTGGGTGATACCCAACAGATAGTATCTCTAAAACACCACAGATATAATCAAAGAATAGAATTTTGTAGTCGAGAATATTCATCAAAATGAAAAACTTGGGTCTACTCATACATGTTACGTATGTTAAGCGTAATATAATCCTTTGCTATAATGTCGTTAAGTATTATGTAATTCTTAATTTGATTACATAAGGTGATTTTTAAAAATATCCTAACATCTTTACGAAAGTAGTTCTATGGACTAGCTCATTTTCAAAAAGGTAGGTGATACCCAACATAATGAGCAGTGGAAAAGGACACATGACAGAAGGAAGAGAACTACTAACTCAAGAAAAAATCAGAATGGTCGGAGAAAAGGAAACTTACAATACTTGTGAATATTGGAAGCAGACACTATCAAACATCAAAAGATGCAAGAAAAAATATAAAAGAATACCTCATAAGAACGAGAAAACGACTCGAAACAAAACTGCATAACATCTTATCAAAGTTGTAAATACCTGTACTCCTCGTCAGATAGTCGGGAACATTCTTAAAGTGAACGAGAGAACTTCAACAAAAACACAAAAGCTAAAAAAAAACTTATAATTATGTATATGGCAATACATCCCGGAGATGATGTTGACAGACTCTATGTGTCAAGCATATAAGGAGGGAGAGAACTCATCAGAATTCAAGATAACATCGATTCATGGATACAACGACTAAAAAACTAAATAAAAAAAGTAGATGAAGACTGATTACTGCAACCGGAAACAACATAAACAATTCAAGGATCAACAGAACAAGTATAACTAGAAAACAAAAATGGGAAGAAAAACAACTGTATGCATAATTCAAACAAAAAACAAGCGAAACCACTTATAAGAAGACTTAGACAGGGAAAAGAAATAAAAACCTCAAAAGACTGGATCGCTTCAGATAGTAACACACAACAACACTATAAGGACTAACTAAAGTAAAGCAAAATAAATAGGAAAGAACATAATATCAAATGTAGGTTATGTGGTAAATCAGACGAAACTATTAATCGCATTATAGTGAATGCAGGTAAAAGAGAATACAACTAGAAATGATTGGTCGGAAAAGGTTATCCACTGCGAATTGTGCAAGAAATTGAAATTTGATAATTCTATTAAATGGCATATGAACAACTTAGGATCTGTCTAAGAGAATGAGACCCACAAAAATTCTCAGAAATTTTAAAACACATAGATAGCGTACTCTGGACAGATAACCAGACCCAGTGCAAGTGCCGGTAGTGTAATGGTTATTGTTGTTGGAAATGGACACGGCGACACGAGTTCAAATCCTGGTCGAGACTGATTGCATTTAACATAGCACTAATACCCTTGGGAAAGGTATGAATCCAATTATTATCCCTCCAGCTAGGGCTAAATAGTTAAGCAGACTATGTTCTTCAGCCTTGGTGAGGCAACTAGCCTAGGAGAAGGAAAACTCTGAATTGAAACCTGCTAAAACTCCGCTAAAAAATGATCTTGTGTCATATCCTGCACGATTTGAGGGGTTTTTAAATATGGATAACCAGACCCAGTGATAGTCAACAAAAAAGAGAACCTACCGAAGAGGACTTTTCCGTCTCAACAGACTATAGAGTGAAAATCATAGAAATTGAACAGAAAGATAAGTATTTAGACCTTGCCAGAGTAGTAAACGAAAAGTATGGAACAAGAGGTGGACGGTGATACCAATTGTAATTGATGCACTTGGAACAATTCCCAATGACTTGGTAAAGGAACTGGAAGTCCTATATATCAGAGTAAAAGTGGAGACCATTCAAACTACACCAATACGAACGTTGACCAGAATACTGAAAAGAGTCCTTGAGGGGACTTGCTGTCACTGAATGTGAAAACCTGAGTAACAATAATAATATCCTCATGGAACATGAACTTGATAGTTATACCAATTGTAACTGGTGTACTTGGAACAATTCGCAAAGGCTTGGTAAGCAGGTTGGAAAATTGAAAAGTCAGAGGACCAGCGTAGACCATCCGGATTACGGCATTGTTATGATCCGTAATAATACTCAGAAGGATTCTAAAAATTTGAGGATACTTCCTATCGCTCAGACTCCTGTGTAAGTCTCTGAACTAACGATAGTATGAAAAACTCGCAAGTAATAATAAGATAAATTTTATCTCGGCCAGATGACCAAACGTGTGATAATTAACAAAAGAAAAAGATCTGCTGTATTATTGATTTTGTCGGCCGGTATAAAATCAAAGAGGAGCCCGTGGTGTAATGGTTATCGTCGCAGGATGTGGACACGACGACACGAGTTCAAATCCTGAACGAGACTGATTACATTTCACATAGCACTAATACCCTTGGGAAAGGTATGAATCCAATTATTCTCCCTCCAGCTGTGGATAAATAGTAGGGCATACTAGGATCTTCAGCCTTGGTGAGGCGACTAGTCTAGGAGAAGGAAAACTCTGGATTCAAACCTGTTAAACTCCGCTTAAAAATTGACCTTGTGTCATATCCTGCCCGAGCGGAGGGGTTGGGTAAATAGGATAGGATAAAATCAAAGATAATGAGAGATAGAACAAATAATTGGACCATAACTGTGAACTAAAACATGTTGTGTAACCTGAGACTGATAGTGATACTAATTGTTATTGGAACACTTGGAATGGCCCCCAAAGCATTGGAAAGAGGTCTAGAAGAGTTGGAAATAGGAGGACGAATTAAGACCATCAAGATAGCAGCACTGTTAAGCTCAGCCAGAATACTGAGAAGAGTTCTGGAGACCAAAGGAGACTTGCTCTCACTCAGATTCCCGGAAAGGATCATTATCTCAAGCTAGTGCGAGGAATTCGCAGGGAGTATTAAAATAATGTTTATAATGATATCAACGACAATTATAATCATATAGATACTTGGAACAATTAATAAAGAAGACAAGAGAAGAACTTCAACAAATAGACTGGCGTGAGTAAGAATATATGTGCTGATAAATATTTGTGGATTTGTGATGAAGTTTAAATTCTAGCTTTTTGTCATCATTTATTAGTAAAATGTTCAATAATTGAATGGGTTTATTATTTTCTTGTGAAGGAATATAAGAAAAACAAAGGAAAAAAGAAGTTGAATCAATGTTTCAGAAGAGAAAGAAGTTTGGGTGACATTTCCAAACGAAATCCCTTAACTAAAAAACATAAAGCCTATCTGCACGTCTATCAGTCTCTGCTCTCTTTTGTCTGGTCTCCTTATCTCTACTGTATCTATATTCTTCGAACTTATCTCTGTATCTGTGGTTCCAACTATCTGTCGTCAGGTCGTATACCCTCTGCCTTTAGTAGCCGAATAACAACTGACTGTCCTCTGGATGACCTCCTCTATCAACGCCGAGCGAATATTCCCACTTTCGGACTCCTTTCCACCCAAAGACTGGACGTTAACACGCAGACAGACAACCAGACTTCAGGAGATTCTCAAAGATTTGATTATAAAGTGTTTTCAATGGTTGATCCTTTTGATCTGCGTTTTATACTAGCCAGATTGGATAAGTGATTCCCACGTAAATATGCATCGGGCTGTATATAGATCCAATCATATAAGCACATACGCAGAGTCATCCCTATGCTCAACCAATAACCATACACCCCCACTCACATACACAAAAATATACAAAGAGCGAGGTCTGTATACTTGCGACACACTAGTTTAATAGTAAAATTGATAAGTACAAAAGTGTTTAAACTATCAGTAATTGTTAGTTAGTTATTATTTCGTAGATGTATGATTAAAATATAATCCATGGAATTGAAATGGTTAGACTCTTAAGAAATTGTAAATTTAACGGTGTGAGATTTTAGGAATCCAGGAATGATCAATTTTAAGAAGCCACTAAAAGGCGAATGTTTTATCAAGAAAAGGAGTGTTTCATACGTTATGTACAAATTTAATCAAATTTTTAATAGGCAAAGAATCACAACGATTGATTTCTTGAGTTGAATTCCTAAAAGTTTGTAGCATTTATTAACAGGGATATTGGCGTATTATGATTTTGGTCTATACTATATCCTATTTACCAACCCCTCCGCTCGGGCAGGATATGACACAAGGTCAATTTTTAAGCGGAGTTTAACAGGTCTGAATTCAGAGTTTTCCTTCTCCTAGACTAGTCGCCTCAACAAGGCTGAAGAACCTAGTCTGTCCTACTATTTAGCCATAGCTGGAGGGAGAATAATTGGATTCATACCTTTCCCAAGGGTATTAGTGCAATGTGAAATGCAATCAGTCTCGTCCAGGATTTGAACTCGTGTCGCCGTGTCCATTTCCTACGACGATAACCTATATATATATATATATATATATATATATATATATATATATATATATATATATATATATATATATATATATATATATATATATATATATATATATATATATATATATATATATATATATATATATATGCTTGCTACCGTTGACGTTTTGAAAAATTATATATATATATATATATATATAATTTTTTAAAGAATTCTTAAGATGATGCGTAGGTTTACACAGTTTTGTTTGAAAGGTGTATTTTCTGATTCTGTTCATGCCACGAAAAAAGAAAAATTTTAACCCACCCTTTAATGTATCAGGGAATTCGACTGGTTGACGACTTTCAGAGTATTTCTGTGGGTGGAATAGCGTTAATATTGAATAAAGTGACAGTATCTTTTATTGTGTTCTATTTCTTTAATTGAAATGAAATACTGAAGGTAAGGGCTTATTAAAACAAAGTGTTCGTGAGTTAAAAAGAAAGAATATCTCAAGTAAAAAATTTCCCTTCTAGAAGAGGAAATAGATATCACGCAATGCGCAAGTGCATAGCTATCACTGAAAGAATCGCCTTTGCTTGCGTGACATTGTAAGTTCGAAGGCAAGTCGACGAAAACAAACGACATTATACACGCCTATTTGACTCAGTAGGAGAAAAAAGAAAGAAAAATAAAAGCTCACATAGCGTCAAAACTTGATAAAGATATACATCCAATTATTTCCCCTTGAGCAATGGATAAATAAATGTGAAGACTGGTATGGCAACCAATGTAGAGAAAGGAAAACTGCGTTAAAACCTGTTAAACTTCGCTAAAAAAATTGACTATATGTCACATCCAGTTGTATGGAGAGGTTGGCAGATATACGTGGATCATTAAATAAGTTTCCAGACTTTCTTTGTATGGGCACTTTTATGAAACTCTACTCCCCTTCGAAGTTAACTCCTCCAGCTGCAATGCACTTGTTGTACCGTTGTAACAACTTCTGAAAGGCCCCATGGAAGTACTCTTGTGTGAGCGTGTCAACGACCTTCGTCACAGCCTCTTTCATCTCCTCAATTGTCTCATAACGACAGCCTGTGAGCTTAGGGAATAACCAAATGTTACAGGGAGCAAGGTCTGGACTATAGGGAGGCTGAGGAACTGTCTTGATGCCAATCTTGATCAAATAGTCTGTGACAAGGATAGAGTTGTGGACTGGTGCATTGTCCTGGCGGAAATGCCACTGACCCGATTTGATGAGTGCTACCCTCTTCCGACGGAATCTCGTCTTGAATTCCCTTAAAACCTCAACCCTAACCCTAAACATTTGGCCAATCAACTCTGGTATATTGACTTGCTTACTCCTCCCACACATCTCATCATCCCTCACAGAACCCCTGCCTTCCTTGGATCTCTTATGCCACTCAAAAACTGATGCTCGATTCATGCAACATGGTCGAAAAGCAGTGTGAAGCATTCCGTACGTTTCTGTGGCATTTTTCCAAGTTTAAAACAAATTTTATTGCATATCGTTCTTCTTAAGTGTCCTCATGTCCAGATTGCATTTTTGAAATCCACCAGCTGTGACAATCAGGCTTTAGTTGAGTGTATACCAATTCCTGCTGTAACTGTTCATTTGAACCTGAAATCATAAAAATCGGTCAGTCATTTCATACGATGTATAGCAATTGCACATTGAATTATCAAGAGTCTACGACAATTTTAAATGCCTGTACGAAAAAGTCTGGAAACTTATTGAATGCATCACGTATATTAAACCCAGTGCCTAATACAAATGAATGAGATGTGGAGGGATACTTTCCTGCAGTAATCACTCATACCTGAAGAATTTAGGAAAAGCAAGAATCCATCAATACGTCCCTTCGCAGATGTATCGATAAAAATATTCTTAATTATACAAAAAAAACATAAATGAAATGTTACATGTGTCAAATAAACGAAATAAAAGAATTGTTACGTGAATTATACACGCATGCATAATTACCCCCCCCCAACACACACACACATATATATATATATATAATAATCTTAAAAGTTAAAATAAATTGATAAATTAAAAAAAACAATTTATAACAAATAAGAACAAATAAATAAATTAAATGAATATAGAAAAATAAACAGAAATTCTATTATAAAACAAAGCGACTATAACAAAACAAAAAAAAAACATAGGCCAAGCCGTCTTGGCCGGGGGAATAAACCGACTGCATCTCTCTAGAGGGGTAAGACCCTCAGCCAACGTGTGTCTTGATATGACACTAAATAATTTGATGGTGTGACTCCTGTAATGCCGGAGTTTTGTGGAATGCCTAGTACCCCTTTATTGCCATCGCTCCAAGGACTTTTGAGGTGAGTGCAGACAAATGACTTATGCTAAATCGAGTCGTTAGAAATAGAATTGTTTGATTACTTAACTGTGTGTAATAACTGATATTTAATTCAAATTCGAATGATGCATAGCGGTTCTGGAAACAATTTAACTGAGAGTCAAAGAATGAACTTAGGCTCCTCTAAAAACTTTGTCAACAAAATGAGTTTGCAAATTATATATATATATATATATATATATATATATATATATATATATATATATATAGTATTTGGCCTTAAATAACGTACACTGGTTGATAATTTTTAAAACTAAGACAAACCAAAAATAACCATGACAAAAATTGATAATACAAAGGTTTGGTTTGGTTTCTTTGTTTAATGGCATATCAACTTTGTAGGTCATTTAAAGCCAAAGCCATTCTCCTAGAAGAACAGTAGTGATACAATTTAAACCATAGCAAGGAAGATAAGGTGGATCATACCTTTCCCAAGGTGAACGTAATAGCGCGACTGGTGTCTGAACTCGTTTACTCCTGTTCATCGCTTTAACCACCATTATACCACCAGGACACCCCAAATAATACAAAGGGAAATAGCACGTGTTGGTTATTTTATAATAGAGATCAAACAGTTAATCGCTTATGTGAATGCAGTAACATAGCACAAAAGAAAACAGAAGACATGACAGTAGAGGAAAGGTTATTCGCTGAAAATTGTGGAAGATCGTGAAATTTCCCCCTTACTAACAAATAGTATACGCACAAACCAGAATATTATTGAAAATAAAACTTATAAAAATCAGTGCGTATTTGAACTTAAAACCGGTCACCCGATCCAAGAAGACCCAAGCTAGTCCTAATTAATAGTATAAAAATTCTTGTAATTTAGTGAATTTGCTGTTTCAACGAAATACAAAGAGAAACCGAAAGAAGGCAAAAAACTTGACAAATATCTAGATCTTACTAGAGGGATAAAACAGTTGCAATCGTCGTTAGCTGCTCTTACAGCGGTTTTCAAGACCTGGAAAAAGAGAGAAAACCAACTTAAATAATCAAGCCTAATTAAGCTAAAATAAGACTTGAAATCAGTCGTGTTTGTAGAAACACCCATGAGTTAAAGTCATTGAATACTTCATCTACGAAGCCTGGTGCCATACGTGTTCTCTGACGAAAGCATCAAGCAGGAAACATACACTTATGTAAGAACAAAATAAAGAAAAAAATTCTAAAAAGTACAAATCTCTTCGTAAACCTACTGATTTTAATATATATATATATATATATATATATATATATATATATATATATATATATATATATATATAAGTAGTAAGTTGCCAACCGAAGTCAAGGGTGACCAGAAGGCTCCCTTTTCAATAGCTACAACACCGAGATGTAGGGGAGGGCGCTACTCCTTTCCCTGGATTAATCCACTTTACCCTTGATACATACCTTATATTGTTGAGTGTTAAGCATGGAGGTATCAAGTACCATTTTTAAAGTCTTTGGTATGACGCGACTTGAGATTTAATCCAGGTCTTCCGGTCCATTGGCGAACACTCTATCCACCAGGACAATGAGCCGGTTATATATATATATATGTATATATATATATATATATATATGTGTGTGTGTGTGTGTGTGTGTGTGTGTGTCTGTGTCTGTGTTAGGGTTAACTCTTTTATGTATAACACATTTTTAGTATTTATAAATAGATCTTTGACAACTAGATTATATAGATGTATATTTGCAACTACAATTTTATTCAGTATTTATTTGAAAAGTTTAGAATTCTTTGAGACATTAATCAAATATTTATTACAGTCAACGGTTTACCTTAACAATTAATACGCTAATTCTTCCTAATATAAATTATATGAAATTTTCATGTTATGTTTCATAATAGTAATAGGCATTTTGATTAAATTAATTTTGATATTAATTTATGTTTTAGACTACATGTAATATATTATTTACAATGTTTATAATTTACTATAGAGTCAAAGAAATTAGGATTTGATTTATATGTATAATTCATTTAATTGATTCTTAAATTACGAATAATATTTTAGTATTCACCGTTTTTTAAATTCAGTAATATTTTAAATGTTAGGTAACTTTTTTTTTTAAAAAGAAGAATGCATTAACATATTTTTATAAGATATGGTGTTATTTCCACCTTAAACATTTTTCTGATTAAAGACTTAAAAGAAAATTTTAAATTCTCTTTTTGCCGGAAGCAATATAATCATTTCTACATTATATTCAAATGCTTGACTGTAGTTCGTCAATCTGAATGAGGTCATTTTACATGACTGAAATATATTCATAAAGGAATTACAAAATTGAATACTTTCGTTTAATTTAATATATATATATATATATATATATATATATATATATATATATATATATATATATATATATGTCTGTGTGTCTGTGTACTTTACTTATATCAGCTTTTACCCTGGTTGGGTAGATCTGTCTTCCTTCCGAGCAAGTACAGCATCTCAACCATCGCATCCCACGTTCGCTGATCCTGAGCCAGGTCCCATTAAATGGAGAGCTAATCGCGATTCCATCGTCAAAGACCAACTACTTGGGGACCTGATAGTGGTCCTAGGTCACCCTTGATTTTGCTGGCTCACATCTTCAGCTGCTCACCGACACGTTTTCGCCAGTTAGGAAGTGAAGTTCGGAGAAGTACATCCCTGTTGAGCTGTCCCTCTTGGCGTCGAGCTGCGTACCCGAACCATGGGAGACGGCGCTGGAACAGGAGGAGGGGAAGAGGACGGACGTTCAGGCGATGACGTTGAGTAGTTGTGGGCACAAGATCGATTCGTCGGCATTGTAGAATGTAATGAAGTAATCGTTGTCGAACACTTCAAGCTATCGTAGGTTAACCGCTCTAAGTGGCCACGTTTTGCAGCCATAGAGGAGGATCGTCCGGAAAATGGCTGGATAGATGCGCCCTTTCTTAGCCGTTGATATCTCTCGTCGCTCACATAGCGACCGCTTTAGACGTACGAATGCGGACCCTGCAGCTCCTATACGGCGATCCACTTCGGCAGCGCCTTGTCCCGACGGCCTTATTGTTGAGCCGAGATAGATAAAAGACTGCACGTCTTCCAGATTGACCCTGTTCAGTGTCAATGGCTTCTAGTTGACTGGATCAACCAGAGATGGCGTAACTTTAGTCTTCGGGGCATTTATGGTCATACCAACACCCCGGGCTACAGCTTGAATAAGGTTGAGCGCGGCCTGCACGCTATCCCAATTCGACCCAATAAAGATGATGTCGTCCGCGTAGATCAGACACCCTGACATTCTGACCAACCTCAACCCCAGCGTAGTCCTGAAGGTCTCTGTTGAGGATGTAGTCGATGTCATTGCTGAAGAGGGTAGGGATTGGACACATCCTTGCCGCACACCAATCTTCACCTCAAACGTCTCCGACTCTTCACCATGAGCCCGGACACGGGCTCGCGTCGACTGGTCCCTCCTCAACGTGGCAGGGCGATGGCAACGGGTGGTGCCATAGCTATGCTGTCGGGAACTTTGGTTCCTGGTAGGGGCACCCAAGGTGGATTGGTCTGGCACCCAGCGTTATTAGGGTCACAACCGGGCTAAAGGGGTTCTGGTGTAAATCCTGGAGGTGTCTGTTCCGACCACCAGCAGCCTCGGGTCGCTCCGTCAATGCGTCCGTGGAAAATTTGTGGTAAACAGGGATTTTTTTCCGGGTAGGAATCGGGACTCTTTCCTCAATCAAATCCCAAAGTATCTTCCTCAATGTGCAAAATAAGCAGCGATATTACGAATAATGCCAGGGCGTCTGCTGCATGTGTACCCTACGCGGCGCTGTTCTAGTCCGCGGGACCGGTGATAAATCAGTTACCACAGTTCTTATGCGAGGAGAAGTAGTGAGGGTTGCCGGCTGTAATGTCCGTACTCTTCGCGACGAAGGAACGTGGTCTCTCAACGTCAAAACCCTGCACAAGTACGGTGATGGTGTCGCCTCTCTGTCTGAGGTCTGCCTCCCGGATAGCGGGCATAGAATCATCAAAGTGCCAGAATCTGACTTCTTCTACCACATTTACCATAGTGGTGTGGAGGATAGCAGCGGGATGTATGTAAGAGCAATTGCTCTCAGCCCACTAGCACTAGAGCATTGCTCACATGGGAACCATTTTCCCACAGGCTGGCCACTGTCGCCTCAGAGGTGCTATTGTAAACGTCACCGTCATCGTCTAAGCACCAACACTGAATACTGCAGGGGAGGAAAAGGACATATTCTAACGCGACCTTGAAGCAGTTGTAGATTTTACCCCTTCCACTTATCTTCTAGTGGTAGCAGGGGATTGGAACGCCCGTAGCGGACCAGTGGATGAAAACACCAGACATGTTCTTAGTCGATTCAGCCTCGGCACACGGTGTTACAATGGCGACCGCCAGGTCAACTTTGCAGTCGCTAATCGTCTTGTGGTGACTAACACTTGTTTTCAGCACCCTCGACGTCATCTCGTCACTTGGTGCTCCAATGACGGTCATACATCCATCCATATTGAGTACAGTCTGGTGCGGGCGAGATGGGCAAGCTCCGTGCTTAACTCTCGAGCCTAGCGGGGTGCAGATACTGGCAGTACGCATGGATCAGATCATACACTTGTCTGCGTAATCATCCGTATACGACGGCAGGTAAGAAAATCCACCAAGGTCCCAAACGAATCAACGTCGCCAAAATGAAGCTACGCATGGGTGAGAATTTCAGATTGGAACTTCAAAATCGTTTCTCTCTCCTCCAGCGAAGATCAGACCCTCAACCAGAGACTGAATGGCATGCCCTCAAATCTGCCAGCGTCGAAGCGGCTCATATCCATCTTGGCGTCACCCTTCGTCGATATTGGGACAGGATCACCGGGGAGAGTCTTCAACTAGTGGAAAAGGCGAGGGTAGCACGGCTGACAGGAGCTGAAAATTTTCGTGATTTACGGCGCCGAGCAACTCACTCCATCTGCGCTGACTGAATTGCGCACTGGGGAGCTTCTGCCGAAGATACTAAGCGCCCTGCAGCCGGTAGCGACTCTCGAAAACTTTACCAGATAGTGCAGATTCTTTGCTCTCGTGATGGTGCTGTCATTGCAAGTCTGAGCGGCTGAATCGTTGGAAAGAACACTTTCATGAGCTGTTCAATCATCCAACTCCGACGACAGTAGTGACAGTTGAACCAGTCGATGAATACGATTGCAACACGGCACCCCCAACGGTGGATGAAGTTCGTGATATTCGGCGCCGTCTGCGTAACAACAAGGTTCCTGGTGAGAACGCTATACCTGCAGAAGCCATGCCAGATGTATTTGCCTAGTTGTTGCATCGTGTCTTCAACGCGGTCTGGCTCTCTGAGACTTACCCTGCAGATTGGGGTGATGCCATCCTGCTACCTTTCTTCAAAAAGGGTGATAGGAAACTATTTAGAGGGGAATTAGCCTCATCGACGTGGGAGCCAAAGCATCAGCAGTGCTTCTCCTCCGTCAATTTCAAAGAGTCCTTTATCTGCGAACTCGTCCGATTCAGAGTGGCTTCCCCCGGGCAGAGGCTGTGTTGATCAGATCTTCAGCCTGCGGCGCACCCTCAAACAACGCTGGGCATACCAATAGCCAATGGTCCTCTGTTTCGTCGACTTTGCCGCTGCTCGCGAATCAGTTGATAGGGACTCATTCTGGCGTATCATGAGGGCCGATGGCATGCCTGAAAATCTCCTTCGCCTCATCAAGGGCGACTACCAGTATGTGTGTATGTGTGTGCTTAAATTTAGTGTGTATGGTTGTGTGTGTGTGTGTTTAAAAAAGAAAAAAAAGGAAGTCATTTAAATTTTTTGTCACTGCATATATTCTATCGCTATGCATTCTGAAAGAAAGAAAGAAAGAAAGAAAGAAAGAAAAAAAGCACCTATATATATATATATATATATATATATATATATATGTATATATTAGTATTTTGAATAAGTTCCCGCAACTTTCCAACAAATTACATTCCTTGCAACGCCCAGCGATGGATAATACTTACTATGACATGTTTCTAAATTATTTTAAAAAAAAAAGCATAACTTTTCATGAAAAATCACCGAACTGTTATTTAAGGCCCTAATATATATATATATATATATATATATATATATATATATATATGTATGAAGCGCAGTTTCTTCCAGGCAGCGGTCGTGTCAATGCTTCTGTATGGATGCACTACTTGGACACTAACTGGAGAAGACGCTAAACGGTAATTACACAAGAATGTTGCGAGCAATATTGAACAAGCCCTGGCGGCAACACTCCACAAGGCACCAACTATACAGACACCTGCCTCCCATCAGGAAAACTATCCAAATTAGACGAACCAAATATGCA
Organism: Sepioteuthis lessoniana; assembly: GCA_963585895.1. NCBI lineage: Eukaryota > Metazoa > Mollusca > Cephalopoda > Myopsida > Loliginidae > Sepioteuthis > Sepioteuthis lessoniana. Next base: position 22,416,013 of record OY757928.1, on the reverse strand, counting down.
GGACACTGCTGAAGAAGCAAAGTCGAGCGCATAAGTGATGTACTACTATGAACCCCCTCAAATGGCCGAGGAAAAAGCAGGATGACCAGCTCGAACATACATACAGCAGCGATGTGAGGATACAGGATGTAGCCCTGAAGACCTGCCCCAGGCGATGAACGATAGGGAGAAATGGCAAGAGAGGGTCAGGGGTATCCATGCTAGCGGCACGACATGATGATGATGATATATATATATATATATATACATTATAAATGTCTGAGCCTATATATAGACATAATACTGAAACTCAACGGAATCTATGAAAAAATAGTACGTAATTATATCTCAGCTCGGTGGAATTAAAATATCAAAAAATAAATATGATTTTGTAGTATTTCGAAGGAAAACAAAATTTAAAATATACTTAAATCCAAGAGGAAATTAGTCCAAATCGATTCGTTATTATGTATTCGTTTTACTCTAAGAGGAGTTCAATATATATATATATAATTGAACTCGTAACAGAAATTCCATTTTCTAACATTAATCGAGCTTTTGGTTGTGCTTTAAAATAAATTCATCTTGCAACCAAGTATATAATCATGTGTCTTACTTGGCTAGACTTCGCGAACGAGGATTTATGCAGGAGGCTGTGCAGGTCTACTGCAGACATTTTGATGGCTGACTAAGCCGATGCGGGACAGGCAATTCCGACCGTAATGACTGCAGTTAAAGGCCTGGTCTTGTCTGCTATGGCTGCTGAGGCTTCCTTGGTCTTCCCCAAGCGGCGTTTCTCTCTAAGGTTGGCTCCGCGGAATACTCAATGGGGGAAATGGTGCGGCGCCAAGCCTGACAGTCAACCACTGGCGGTAGTCAATGTGGCAGGTACCGAGTGTCTTCTTGATGGAGTCTTTAAAACGTTTCTTTGGTGCCCCTCTGTTACGGTAGCCAGTGGAGAGTTCACCATACAAGGCTATCTTGGGCAGGCAATGGTCCCCCATTCTGGAGACATGCCCAGCCCATCAAGGCTGTGACTTCAGCAACATGGTCAGTATGCCAGTAATTTCTGCCCGATCAGAGACCTCAGTATTGGAGAGGTAGTTATCCCTATAAATGTTGAAGATGGTGCAGAGACAGGGCTGATGGAAGCGATCAAGAAGTGTCTGTGACGCCACTAACTCTTGCAAGTCATGTAGCGATGGGTAAAGGGCGAAACGGCAGGTGAAAGATGCCACTAGAGGCAATAGTCCCAATCCTGCATACAGGCAGTTCAGGATTTTGGTTGTCTGATGTTGAACTGAGACGACAGCATCACCCGGCAGCACCCAGAACGCAAAGCAGCCCTCTTTCTGGACAGCACTGCTTGCTCCACAAGAAGAAAAGGTGGCCTAACCGAACTTCCTTTCTCATCGCCCAAACAGGCTAGCAGCAGTCAACAGTCATCTTCTCAAGCGGTCCCAAAACATTAAAACAAAGAAGGTTTGAACACATCTCCAAGAGTGCCAAAAATGCTGAAAGTCACATGCTGGAACGTCAGAACCATGCTTGATGCAGCGCACAACAACCTGAACGTCGCCCAGCACTGATAGCACATGAACTGTCAGATTAAATGTGGACATTGCAGCCCTTAATGAGGCCCAATTTCCAGGAGAAGGCAATCTCTATGAGCATGGCGCCTGATGCACCCTCTTTTGGCCATGGAAACCTACAACAGAAGAGCACCTTTCATGCATCGGTTTCATGGTGAGAACCTCCTTCGCCTCCAGGCTAGAAAATCTGGCAACTGGTCATCCCGAGCGAATGATGTCCATGCTCCTTCCTCTGAAAAAAGCGGTATGCCACGCTTCTCAGTGTGTAAGATCCAACTCTTCCTGCTGAACTTGCTGGAAAAGACAAATTGTACTCGGAGCACCACAGATGTCTCCAAAGCACCCATGCTGACGACAAGGTGATAATCCTTGTTGATTTCAATGATAGGGTGGGCCAAGAGGCAGATCCCCGGAAAGGAGTACTTGGCACACACAGCATTGGTTACTGCAACGACAACGGGCGCTTGCTGCTGGAGCTCTGCACTGAGAAGTAACTTGCCATCACCAAAGCCCTCTTCCAGCAAAAGGACAGACTTAAAACAACCTGAACGCATCCTTGGTCCAAACATTGACACCTAATTGACTACGTCCTTATGCACAAGCGTGGGTTCAAAGATGTCATTCACACAAAAGTGATGCCCAGCGCTGAATGTCACACTGACCATAGCCCAGTCCGCTGCAAACCTAGGTTGCTCTTCAAACCTAAGAGAATGGGAGGTCTCCCCACCTTTTAAGCAGGGCTACTGTCCAATTTTGAAAAGAGCGACTGCCCAGAAGACACTTCTCCTGAAACACTCTGGGATCAACTGAAGAGTGCCATTCTACAGACACCTGAAGATATTCTGGGGTTTACCACCAAGAAGAACAAAGAATGGTTGGACAAGAACAACCAAGAGATTCATGAACTGCAAGCGAAAAAGAGATCACCCTATCAGCTGTTATGTCCTGTGAGAAGGGCTACCTTCTATCTAATTTGCAGTATCCTCCAGTACAACCTTCAAGAGATACGAAATGATTGATGGACCAATCTCGCAAAGAAAACTCAGCAATACGCTGACCTAGGTAACTTCAGAGGCTTCTACAAAACCCTCAAGGCAGTGTATGTCCCGAATCACCGGGTCCAGAGTCCCTTACGCAGTGCAGATGTGCATGTACTTTTTACAGACAAGGCCTCCATTCTCAGTCGTTGGTCTGAGCGTTTCCAATCCCTGTTTAGCGCTGACCGTGTCATCCTGGACCCAGCAGTTCTCCGCATTCCCCAGGAACCATTCAAATCAGAATTGGATTAAAAATCTTCTATAACAAAAAATACCAAAGTCATAGAGCATTTAAGGAAAGGCAAGACAGTGGGAGTCGACGGGATTCATGCAGAGCTCTGGAAAGAAGGCGGACCAGCATTACAAATTAGGCTCCACGAACTCCTAGTCTGTTGTTGGGTGCAGGGCAAACTTCTTAGTGATCTCTGCGATGCAATCATCGTCACGTTGTACAAAAACAAGGAAGAAAAGTCAAATTGCTCCAAGGGGATCACTCTGCTCTCCATCGCAGGAAAAATCATTGCTCGTGTACTCCTAAAAATATTGGTATCCACCATTGCTAAAGACCATGTACCAAAAGCCCAGCGTGGTTTCAGAGCCAATAGAGGAACCACAGACGTGCTGTTCGTCCTCAGACATCTCTACGAGAAATTCAGCGAGTAGAACAAAGGATTGTATATAGCGTTTGTGGACCTGACCAAAGCGTTTGACTCAGTGAATATAAAGAGACCGAGGATGATCACGGAGTGCCTTGGATTCTCCCTGAAATTCCTCATCATGGTTATCCAACTCCACAAAGACCAACACGGCCAAGATAGGTTGAACAGCGACCTCTCTGGATCTTTCCCCATCATTAACGGCGTGAAACAGGGTTGTGTTCTGGCACCGACTCTGTTAAGCATCTTTTTCAGCATGATGCTTTAACAAGTCACCGAAGAACTTGACGATGACGGTGCTGTATGCATCCACTACTATACTATCTTGACGGCAGTCTGCTTAACCCCAGGAGACTGTATTCCCACACAAAAAAAAACCTGGACAACTGTTCCGTGATATCCTTTTCGCTGAAGACACTGCCCACGTTGCTCACACCGAAAGAGTTCTGCAGCACCTAACTTTCTGCTTTACAGAGTCTGCCCAGTTCTTTGGACTTGATGTCAGCTGAAGAAGACTAATGTCTTTCACCAGCCGGAACCCTAGAAGAGTACTGCCATCACCACATCATTTCCGGTGGAACTGACGTGAAAGCAGTTCATTCCTTCTCATATATCGGGTATACAATTACATCGGACGCCAAGATCGACAGGGAAGTATATAACAGATGGCCAAGGCAAAGAGCATTTTCGGCAGACTCTACAAAAGAGTATGGAACAACAAGCATCTGAAGAAGGGCACTAAGATCAGCGTCTATCAAGCTGTCGAACTCACCACCCTTCTCTACTGTTCTGAGTCATGGGTAACCTACCGCTATCTCTTATCTTGAGTAATCAAAAACTATAAAGTAGAATAAACGGCAGGATTACACGGAAAGAGGCTCTTTGTACTGTTACTATACATTCGACCATTGTTACGACTCATCATTCTAAGAAAATGAGGATGAATTTATAAAATCACAAAAACTCAGTAAATTCGACTTAGTCTATTGATAATATAAAATATTTGGCCAAGAATGAAAACGGATGGAAAATCTCAGACTATGATTCGAGAAATAGTGATGCAATATGGAATTGAAAAGTGTCTAAAAAGAAGAGAGAAAGAACAGTATAAATCGAATTAAACAATCAAGGAAAAAAGTTAAAACTAATAGAAAAATAAATCGATAAATATTAAAAATGTTAAAAACTGTCAATTAAAAAGTAAATTAAAACACAAAAAATAAAAACGGCGTACAAGAAAACTACAAGAAACCAACTTATTCAGTGTCGGAAAAAAAAACGGAGCCGTTATTTTATATCATTGTCCCAAATTCTAATAAAACTTTACACATACAAAGAGAGGATTATTGTCAAAGTTTCCTTAGATTTAGCAAAAACTAATAATTTTCTCGATAGAAAGTTCCCAGCAATATAAGATATAGGAAATTTTAGATAATCTTCCATTTAAAAAAATTGACGTTTTCCTAGAGGAAAGTAAAGTTGGGTATCGATTATTAAGGATAATTATCCCTTCCTATGTGTGTCTCAACCACAGTTTCATTTACATTTGTGAAAATTATAAACAATGGTTGTTTTTCATGGTTTTATCGTATACATAAGAAAATTTAATTTATATAGACATAAACAGTTTCTTTATGAAGGAAATCTGAGTTGTTCTTATACTGGACGAGGTGAAAACTTGCAATGAGCAGTCAATTGAGATCCCAAGTGGAATACCCTGAAGAGAACTAAGGCTTTGAAATCCGACTGTTTTGAAAAGTGAAAAATACACTGCAATAAATGTGAAATATTACAAGAAGAATACTTTGAAGATGTCTAAGGCTTTGCAATCCGACTGTTTTGAAAAGAGAATAGACGCTGGAATAAATGTGCGAGATCCCAAGGGAAATACCTAAAAAAGGACTAAGGGTTTGTAAACCGACTGTTTTGAAAAGTGAAAGACACTGGGGGAAAATGTGGGAGATCCAAAGTGGAATGCCTTGAAGAGGACTCAGGCTTCGTAAACCGATGGTTTGTCATATCCCTTGAAGAGAACTAAAGGTTTCCAATCCGACTGTTTTGAAAAGGGAAATAGACGCTGGGAAGAATGTGTAAAATATCAAGGGAAATACCTTGAAGATGACAAAGGCTTTATAAACCGACTATTTTGAAAAGTGAAAGAGACACAGCGAAAAGCTTTTGGCATTCAAAGTGAAATGCCTTGTAGAGGACTAAGGCTTTGCAATCTGACTATTTTGAAATGTGTGAGAGACACTGGGATCAAAGTGAAGGATCATAGGGGAATACTTTAAAGAGCATTAAGGCTTTGCAATCCGACTATTTTGAAAAGTGAAAGAGGCACTGCGTGAGATCCCAAAAGAAATAAATTGTCAATGAGTAAGGCTTTGCCAACTGACTTTATGAAAAGGGAAACAGATACTTGAATGAATAAGTAAGATTTCTAGGCGAATACTTTGAAGACATTTAAGGCTTTTTTGTACGAAGTGTTTATTATTTACCTGTGGTCGTGATGGAACCTGCAACCTTCCGATGATTTCATTTAGAAGCACTTACTATACTTACAATAGATTAACACTGGTACTTGATCATTTTTGACGTACTTAGAACAATTTACTCTCGCGGATTAAATAAAGCGTTTGGTTCGATATTCTGTGTGGGTGTCTGAGGTTGACACGAAACATCCGTAGAAGATCGAAGGACTTTGTCAATATAATAATGAAGATGATAGTCCGAATACAGTAAATGATATGAAATATATTTATCAACAAGCTTGCCTTTGTGTCGTAATACTGTGGTCAAAGTTATATCTATGAAAATGTGTAAAATATAGATAATAACAATGCAAATTAAAGATGCATTATTGCTGACAGGGTTTCATCAAAAAAGAAAGATGTGCGTCTTAGAGTTCAGTAAAATTGTATATGATTTGCAAAAAAATAAGTTTGAGAAGTGCTGATGTCATTGGATGGCTTCCTAATCAACCACTCGGAAATAAGTGAAACCCTCCGTTTTGAATTATTGATTGATGTATGACACTTTCATTTAAGTGTCGAGGGGTTGGCTGGCGAAATGAATTAAATGAAGTTAGTTAATTTTATTGAATGATGATTAATTTAATTAAATCATGATAATAAGTATTTTATTAAAAATCAATTAATTTTGGGTGTCCAAGTATTTTTTGAGAATCCTGTATAAAATAAACACCAAATGATTAAGTACAAAAAAGTTTGAGTTCCGATCAGAACTTGTTGTCCTATAAATCTGTCCCCAAAAAATAAACACCAGCACACCTGAAAAAGCTGTCAAAAGAGTCATCGGATTTCAAAGCATAAAGAAAAAAAATGTATTTTTAAAATGGCGAACAATTTGGGTTGGTGTCACCAAGTTTGGCACAAGGCCTTGAATCACTAAATAATTGTTCAACCAACCACAGGACTGCTCCTTATAGCTCCTCCCGATGACTGTGGCTGATTGGCCGATTTTCTAAACCAATCAGGGGCAAACCGGGAGGATTGTTACGATGATAGCCATTCGTCGGCAGTCCCCATTGGCTAACCAATCAGAAACTGATTATTCGGGATTCGGGCCCATAAATGGAGGACACTCAAAGCGAAAAATCGAGTTGGTTCAGGAATTCGCCGCTTAAAGAACCAAATCCGTTGCCATTGCATTCGCCATTTTGACGCTGCCTAATTGCAGTTAAAACTCCGCCAGTCAACTACTTTCACCCCCAGTTCGCGGTGTTTGATGAAAAATTATTTAAACAACTGTGTAAATAAACGTTTGTTACTGTTTATAACAAACGATTTTTTTCGTCATTTTTCAAATTTGCTTGGCAACTTTTCTTCTCTCCAACACGAATTCCAACCTTAATCGACTGGACCACATCCATCTTCTCTTTCCTCGGATCTGAAAGCAACGTGGGCGTGGAAAGAAACAGAGAAAGACCAGTCGACACATGAGGTAATCACGAGACCAGCGGCCAACTAGGTGTCGTGAAGCTATAGTACCACAGATGGATTGATTATGTTTAACGTTATAACAACACATTTGATTTTTTTATTACCATTGTTTAGGGACTGCGTACATTCTACTTTAAGTAATTATTTCAATTTAATAATAGTCATTTGTTTGCATATGGTAATATGGTTAAATGTAATTAATAATAAGTAACGTTCTTATTTGAACTCCAACACATGGAAACTAGAGTTGGCCAACCAGCAAAGAGTTATACACATCAACTCTGTGCGGACATTGGATTCAGTCTAGAAGAATTACCCGTAGCGATCGATGACGGGGACGGGTGGGTAGAGAGAGTCAAACGACTCCGTGCTTTCACCAGGACTTGATAAAGCTGATGATGATACTTATAAAATGCTTTATTAATTGCAGTGGTTTGATATTAGTGAATACCTATGAAATAATTCGAAGAATTCCAATCAATTTGATTTAATGTTCTTTCTGGTCTATTATCTTTTTATTTTGTTGATTTTAACGATATGGAAACTCGGCTGAGGATATAATTTGCCTAGAGGTTAGGTTTGTTGGGGTTTTGGGTTTTTTTTTTACTTATCAACTATTTTATGTTATTTAATGCCAAATCCATTTTACACATATAAACAGTTGTATTTCAAACAATTCAGTTTAGCATACGTACATTGTTAATTCTATTCAACCCATAGATAGGACCCAATTAAATGCTTCACCTCCGAGCCAGATTGGACCCTGGAGCAATGGCATTGCTGGAGCCTCACCATCAGATTCTTTAGTGTCATATACAGAACACTCGTTGGAAGAGTCTTACCCCTCTGCAGAGATACAATCAGTGTATTCTACTGTCCCAGCTGACCTGGCCACAGGACAATCGTTGGGGAAGCCTTACCCCTGTCCAGAGATGCAGTCAGTGTATTCTGCAGCCTCGGCCGACGAGGCCACAGGACACTCGTTGGGGATGTCTAACCCATATGCAGAAATGCAGTCAATGTATTCTGCAGACTCGGCCGACCGAGCCACAGGCCTCTCGTTGGGAAAGTCTTACCCCTATGCAGAGATGCAGTCAGTCTATTCTGCTGCCTCGGCCTATCAGGCCACAGGATACTAGTTGCGGAAGTCTTACCCCTCTGTAAATATGCAGTCGGTGTATTCTATAGCCCCAGCTCTCTGGACCATTCTCGTGCTTAATGAGTCGCGTACATTGTACATTTATACATTTTTGTGTATTTGTTTCTGCACAGTTTTTGGCATTGTCATAAGATACCAAGTATTCTCATTGAAAGCAAATAATTTGCATACAGTTGTATAATTGCATGTATTCTTATGTAATATTAATAATTAAATGATTCCAAATTATTATTTCTTATTAAAAATAGTTATTCATATGTATAGAGTAACATGGTTTCAATAAATTGATAATAATCCTTCGTAATCAATTGTCGCTTCAAGGAACTATTCTTAAAACAAATAATATACAGTTATATATTTTGAAGTATTAATATTGAATGCTCATAATTTTCAAACTGTTGTATAGTTTTACTTTTTCCTATTTAAAGCAAATTAGATGCAAATACGTTCATATGGCCCATCGATGGAACGCTAATGGGAAATATCTATTTTGAACCATAATAGATAATTCTATTACGATCAGAGAAGTCGAGGGATAATGCAATGGAGGGCCATTCGAAAAACGCCAGTATAAAACGTGCATCACCAGTCATCGTATTCTGCATCCCAGTGAAACGGCACGTAACCGTTTTTTTTTTTTTCAGAAGAGTCAGTAACAAGTTATGAACCCTGTGGTATGCCTGAGATATTTACCTGACATTCTTTTTCATAAACCTGTGGTTACTTGAAGAAGCTTCAATGAAATATATCTTGGCTTTGGCCAGAAATCATCCTGCAATATTGATTTATTTAAAATCGATTTCTTAGTTTTGATCTAACAAGGAATTCAATCAAGTTTTATTCATTACTCATGCAGTAACAAACAGTGTGAGGATACTCAGTCGATAGGAGTATCCTGTTGCGTAGTTTGTGACCATTGCATCCATAATGATCGCAAAAACAAACCTTTCTTTAAAATAATACTCGCTTAGTCGAAAAGTATTTGGGTTGTTGAATTAAATTTAGCGGATTCTGGCTGAATTTTAATCCTTATTTTCCTATCATCTGCGTAGAGTTGCTTTTGAAATAACAGACAAATTCATTTTTTGCAGTATTTTCTAGATCCTTTATAGCTTTGGTATTTCTCAGATACATTACTGCTTGAATCTTTATTTTTGTACCAGAAATTAGAAGAGAAAAATGTTACCAGGATGTCGACCCGACTCCTCAAGCTAGCTATCGAGGGAGCACTTGCCGATCGTAAAACTCAAATCAGACAAAATTTAATTAGAATTTGATTTTTTTCATCATTGTTACTATACTCGATTCGAGGGGTTGCTGTCACAGATGTTATCTGGTATTTTTCAAGGAAAAACAACATTTAACGTCTCATAAGAAGGGAATGTTTCAATTTTCACCTTTAAAATTTGTAAGTTATACCTTGGTCTATGTATACCTTCTTATTGTAACCAACGGTAGATTAATCTTACATCATTATTTGCTCTCTTAGGTTTTTTCCCAATTATATGTTTACGGTTACTAATATGTGCAATTTCTGCTGAGATATCTGTTGGTCATTATGAACAATATTGGACTCAAGATGACCACTGATTTTGCCGAAATATAAAAATCTCTCTTAAAATAGGAAGGAATTCAAATCATAGACGGTGTACAGAATTAAGGAAACCACGAAAAAGCAGTCGGAATAAAGCCTAGACTAATAGATTATCGAAAGCTCAAGGGAATTTAGTGATGAATTTACAAATGAGCGAACAGACAATCTCCTGATAAGTCACTCTGGAGATCCCTCAGAATAATACAACTTTCGCCCCAATAATTATTTTTGACGCGTTCTTCTGGCAAATCATCTGTTGATCACCGTAAATCCAGATTAGGGTCCCGGTGATCAGCGACTTTGAAGAAATGTAAAATCATAAAAACGAGAGACATTCAAACCATGAAGAATATTAAAACTTATTTAGAAAGGGACAAGGTACTTGAAATAATCCATAAGCATATAGATTATCGAAATCTAAAATGTATAAAAACAAATTTCGTGAAACTTTAGCTGTCTGGATAAGAAAAGAGAAAAGAACTGTACATCAGTCAGTCGAGATAGAAAAAATGGCAAATGAAGTATTCAACGGCATTGATAATTGCTGATTGAGATTCATTTACTATCGGAAAAGAAAATAAAGTTAAAAAAAGAAAAAAATGACCGACCCGTGGGTATTTCCGGTGAGTTCGTTTGTTACTGAGCAAACACTCCCCGCCGAAAAAGTACATAAAATCTTCCCGCTAAAGTAAATTTCATTTTGTGCTTGGTTAGTGCGTTCCTTTGTTTGACTTTCTGCATCATTGCTATTAGCCGATGCGTCTTGGTACGCGTGCAAACGAGCCACAAAATCCGATTAGATTTAAGATAAAGAAAATAAAGAAAAATTCCTCATCTGTTTGTGCATCGTGGTTTCATGGCGTATTCGTGACATTATTGGATGTTTTTTACTAGTTTTTCAAAAAGTTTTAATGCTTGACACTACGTTTTAGATTTGTGTGTAAACGTTTAAATACCAATCTGTGTTGTTCAGTAGTCGGAGAAATTTCCAAATCTCTTCTTTTTTTATGTCGGAATCGATAATTTTCACCCGTTAAACTCGAAAAATACGCCTGATCATAAAGCAAAAACGTTAAAATTTCCCAGTCAGCTTTGAGTATTAAACATGCGATTCACACCAGTGCTCAGGGAAATTTTCGCGTCAATATCAAAGCCATAAATACGCATTCTAGATTTTAAAGTGACTTCAGCAGGAAAGCTTATTCCTTCCTATCGGGGGTGGGAGGAAAATTATGTGAAAAGCAAAAACTATTACTTATTTCTTCCTTTCCATTGTTTCAATCAACTAATCTTTTCTCCTAGAAGGTATAAACAAGCGTCTGATGTGATCTGCAAAAACTGTCTTTTAACTTTAAACAGATTTGGTTGTCATACCTTCTACTGGTATTTGATTTAACAATGCAAATTTTAAGACCATTCAATATTTTTTACCTCAAAAGTGCGTTATTTCAAAATATTTTACACTGCATTATATGGAAAAGAATATTGGCATAATTTTTTAGCCATAATGTTCAACAGTTAAAAATAAATGTTTTGAGTCTTATTTAATATTAGTTTAATGAGTGCTTAAGAGTATTTTAAAGTTAAATGTTTAGACTTATTTGAATATTGATTTGAATTAGTGAAATGCTTGCCCAAAAGAATTAAAGTTGAAATAGAAAATTAAGAAGGTGCAACTAAGAATTAATTCTAATTTTTATTAAAGAACTATATATTTCATTTAAATAATTTATCATAAGTTGTTGAATGCATACTTTATGAAGCCCATTAGCATAACTGTTAGGGTGTTTGCCAATGGTCCTGAAGACCGGGGTTCAGTCCCAGGTCGAATCCGACCCAAAACTCAAAAATAGTACTTGATGCCTTCTAGCTTAACACTAAGCATTAAAGTAAGGATAAAGGGTAAAGTGGAGTAATCAAGGGAAAGGAGTAGCCATTTCCTCCTCACTTTGGTGTAGTAGCTATTGAAAAGGGAGCTTTCAGTTTGCCCTTGACAACGGTCGTAAACTTTACTTACCTTACTGATGAAGCCAAATGTTCAGTTCTTAAATAGAAATTAAAATAACAATGTTGATTAGTATTTAACAAAATATCAAGTTATCATGCCATTTAACACGGTAATTGATTGCTAATTACAAACCAGAAATATTTGTCAAATTGCATATCTATTAACTGCCAAGAGATCGAACGTTGATTTTCTATGGAGGCTTCACTAACATGAGATTTAAGACAGTATACATTTCTTAACAAAACCTCCCTTTTCAAAAGATGGTATATAGTGTTGTAGCTTCATCCCTTGTGAAAAAAGTAAGCATTCTTTGAAAAGCAGCATTCAACCTTGGGATTGTGTATGATGAACAATAATTTTTGAGTCAATCGAAGCTGAGAGAATTAGTAACTGCCTTAAAAACTTCAATAAAAACATTATTTATTTTTTACAAATCCCATGAAAACAATCTCAAACAAAGACAAACTTAGGTACATATTAATAAATTACCACCCGACAATCTCTAAAATCTACAGACTTCCTAAAACATACAAAAAACAACATCCCTCTAATCCTAATAATCTCTGGTATAAACAGCACCCCTATAACACTGCAAGGTACACTCAGAGCAAGTCTTCTCATTCAATCCCTATATTCAATCATACCCATTTAAAATGTTTACTCAAACCGAACATCCACCGAGAAAATTTAAAAAAAAAATCTCTTCCATTCTCTCTCTCTCTCTAAGCTCATTAAGAGAGTTAAATTATGTAGCGGCCATTGCTTTTTCGAATATTATAATACTCATTATCAACATAAATTTTGCGTTCGAATTGGATCACCTTTAAGTGATGCTCTAGCTTGCCATTTTCTAAAACTTTTGAAATCCTAACCTACCAAATATTTCTTATCTAATGATATCCATGGTTTTTTGATGCATTGATGACATTTTATCTCAAAGAAGATAAGATTCTTACCATCGCACACAAATTCTACCAAGCTGAACCAAGTATTAATGACACAAACGTACTTGAGAAAGATAATTCCTTACCTTTCCGGGATATCTTACTAATTAACAACAACAATAAGTTATAATTCAAAATAAACTACAAAAATGACAACATATATTTTTATTCGAACTAGAGGGGTGAAGCAAAAAGTAGCCTTCTCATAGTTTTCTTACTGAGAGCCATTACAATTTTCACCCTCAGTTTAGTAAACGAAGAATTTTAACATATCAAGAACTCTTTTTCTTAACAAAAATATCTCGTTCATCTTTCATTCATCGTTCTAAATCAAAATTCATAAACTACTACAAACATCCTACAATATGAATAAAAATAACAAACCTAGTTCAAATATCAACGCTATAAAAACACAAAATATTACACCAAAAACCCAATACCGCCTTCATTGAAAAATAAACTTAATTCACTTAGGCATAAAAACCACTAACCACTCATGAAAAACAATAAAAATATAGGTAAGAAAAAGTTCAAAGACAATAATTCACTATACAACGTAGATTTTTACAAGATCTGTATCCTAATTGGAATAAGTTTTACAGAGTAAAAATGAATTGAAGTTTAAATAAAAGAATCTTTGAACATAAAAAGACTTTAAAATTGGTTACACATCAAACTCTTTAGTTTCTAAAATTATTTCAACCAACCACACCTTTGATTTTTCAAACTCTGTCATATTTGCTTTCTTCCATAACAAAGAAAAACGAATAATAATTGAAACCTGTTCCATTGACTAATACAACACAATACCACAACTAAAACGTTTTTTCAAAATATCACCCTCTCCAGGAAAAATAATACTCAAAGATTTCAAAATCCATACTAAATATTAGCCCTCTTTCTCTAAACATATAAGTAATAAAATGTCACAAATTCGTTTATCAAACAATAAAAGTCATTTACTTTTTTTAAAAAAATCCATCCCATGACATGACGTAGAACATATCAGGCAGTATTATTCCATTTTTCACATTGCAACTGCCATCTGAATTAAAAAGAAAAAAATCTGTTGTAATTATTTGTCATACAAAAATAATTTTGATAAAACATTTTTGTATTCAGACAAACCTTGAAGTAGAAATACGATGGTATAATAAAAAGAGCAATCCAATATATTTCCATTCTGTTTCTACGCTTTTCTACTAATATTCTGTCGGATTCAATTCTCTCTCTCTCTCTCTCTCTCTCTCTCTCTCTCTCTCTCTCTCACACACACGCACACACACACACACACACACACACGTGTGCGTGTGTCCTTGTGTGTCTATGTGATTCAAGAATAGATAAATAGTACTCACTCAAACCCAGAATTACCTTATTTTCTATCGATTATAACTATCTCTCTTTCACTCTCTCTCTCTTTATATATATATATATATATATATATATATATATATATATATATATATATATATATATATATGTATGCGTATATGCGTTTGTGTGTGTATGGCATTGTCAACATCTGCCTATCTATTTTTCTTACCATCTCTCTCTCTCTCTCTTTACTTATGTATATATGTGGATTTGTGTGTCTGTATATTTGTTGGTGTGTATTTGGAGGCGCACTTAACATACGGGGTAGGGTCCTCGTGGTGTAATGGTTAAAGCGATGGACTGCGGAATCGTGGTAACCGAGTTCGTACTCTAGTCGCGCTATTACGTTCACTTTCGGGCAAATGCCCTTGGGAAAGGTATTATAGCTTTGGCGTTTAAAAAAGAAACCAAACCTTAACAAACGGTTATCTTCATTGGAAATAGAATTGTAGACCTGATTTATTATCCTGATCGATAATGTCTGCAATTCAACTGGTAGAAAATAATTGGGCGAGCTAAATTCTTTAGCCTCGTAAGATAGCCTTTCTCATAGAAGTAACTTTCTGAATTCAAAGAGGCTGCATTGTGTTTAAAATTTAAAAAAAATGACTTTGTTTAGTACCCTCTCTCGAGGGGATGTTTGGGTAAACCACTCACACGTATATATATATATATATATATATATATATGTGTGTGTGTGTGTGTGTGTGTGTGTGCATATATATTTACAAAAGGCAAAAGGACTTCAAAATTTTGGAAACATGATGCCCAATTCGGCAGCTCTGGTGCCTTTGCAGAAGTTACGGAGGTGACTAACCAAATAAGAAAGTGAGATACCGAGCCCACCTGATACTCTCTGTGTGCTACTCACCAGATCATAAGCGCGACCTGAGTCCCCATATTTTTATGCCAATCTGATCTTACCAGATGGTCGAGATTAATGCAAACCAAGTGATATTTTTTGTATCATCTGGTTACCGTACAAGGAGCAACTGCACCTTTACCATTCCGACAATAAATGTTTTAAGTTGTTTCAAGAATGATCTTTTCTCGTTCAGACTTGAAAACATAGATTACCGAATTAGACAACGTTGCACTTTCATCTGCGCGTATTCTAAGTCACACACATAGCGAATCAATGCACAATGCGTGAGTATACTAACTACCACGTTACCACCAGTCACTGCTGGTACCTACCACGGCTTGGCTGTATTCATCATGTCATGAGTCATGGAATAGTTAATACTAGAAGAGAGCAAAATATACCTTGGAGACATTCCTAGCAAGTCAAGAATTTAGTGGTCCAAGGTTAATCAGATAGCTACATGGACAAACAGACCAGGAACTTTCTTTTTTGCTCACCAGCTATCTTAAGGTGCTCATTGATCAACAAATGACATCTTTCAGAATTATATATTGCGTTTGTCTATCGAGAGTGAACTGTCTTCACCATTCATGTATCTATACATAACATAATGATACGGTTACTGAAAGCGCGTAATGGCATCAATGGCCGAAAATAAACACGTTTTAAAAATCACTAACTGCACTAAAAATGAAGATGAACGTACAATCTAATTTCTCATTTTAGTTGATCTGGTATACATATTTATATTAGATACCCTGCCTGGTGGGAAATGCTGCTTGGTAGCGCCTGGAGTGGCAATGTCACTTGAGCTACCGAAACTGTGTTATCACACCTCGTTGGCGGCCGATAAGGCCAGCTAATGCACGTACTTTCACACGTTGTATGATGAAAAAAAATATATCTATATAGTCCTTCAAGAAAAAAACAAAATTCGGTCACGTTAGGATTATACATTTGTTTCCATCCTGTTAATCAATATGGAGTTAAGGAATACAGCCAGAATCGGGGTGGTCATTATCTACATATTGGATCTGAAGAAGCCCTGTTAAATTTTTTTGGAGTTATTGATTCATATCAATGCTCTAAACAGGATGGAAATACATTTATAATCCTAATGTGACCGAATTTTGTTTTTTTCTTGAAGGAATATTTGCTTAGTGATATCATTTACATTGAGCTCTTTACCAGTAATATTTGAATATTCGAATTGTGAATAATTTAATTGTCCTGAAGGGAATGTTCCCTACTTCAATATTTATTGGATTGAAGAATACCTATCTTTACACACACACACACACACACACACACACACAAATATATATATATATATATATATACGAATAGGTCAGCAGCTGATTTCAAATTAGGTATTTGGGTGTGGTTGGGATTTTTTTTTCATTTTTTTTATTTCATATACTTGTGCTAGACGTATTTAGAACTTTTAAGTTTTCCTCTGGCGTGTGAATTTAAACTGAGTGCTAAGTTTCTTTTGTAGTAAAACATTTTTGATAGGTTGCTTTGAGTTCGTTTGATTCCATTTTTGAGACAGTGATTTCCTATTGTAGTTTGTCTGTGATCATTTTTGCCTTTGGGGAGTAGTTGTGGCGTAAAGTACTGGACTGCATCCCCAAAGTGAGTTCGGACTCCAGTCGTGCGATTACGGTGACCTTTATACTCATACGTTTGGGAAAGTATGAGTATTCCCTTTGCATTCAAGCAATAGGTTGAATAGTATAACTATTGTTCTTCTACAAAGATATCTGTAGCATGAAATAACCGGTCTTACTTTGATGGCATGTGAGACTGGAAGTAGTTGGCCAAACAGCCACTTTTTGTTAAGGGTTGCGTTCAGGATTTGTTTAAAACATGACATAGCATGCATATGTTGTTATCATCTATCTTTTTTCTATGCATTTTTTACTGTATTGTCTTTGCCTTCATATAGTTGTATAGATGTAACGTACCCATGATACGGATATGCGAAATAGACATAATGTTCATAAAATGTTCACAAACATATATAGGAATCCGAAAACACGAAATTGGTTCAGGTACGAAACTTTTATTCACCTTTTTGAGTTTAAAGGTTTTTCGACATGAGGAGAGAGAGACACACTATTTCTATGCTGACAGCTTTTACATCGTCCGCTCTCAACCCAACCAACGCGCGGCACCCGTAGCGCAGAAGTGATCTGGCCTCGACCAGGTCTGAATCTCAACTCTCTCGTTCGGAGGCAGGAACTAAACTAACTGCTTTTTCTCAAATCCCTAAATCCTCAGCCCACACTTCCGGTTCGTGACGTCACTCACATCCCCTGCTCTCAATTCCACCTGGGATTTTTTATTTTGACATCTCTGAATAACACATCCTCACCGCGCGCGCGTGAACACCTGCGTTAATGTTGCACCTAACTAAGCAAAAGGTTCTCATCCAAACTAAACCGAAAGGCAAGATATACAAAACGAAATCCTTCCGCAATTATATTACATAGACGCAACTACAGTTTGAAAGAAACCCCCTTTTATTTTTAGGATAGATTACATTTCCATATGATCAGTAACCTGTAAATAGTAGTCCACGCCTTAGGTAATAGTATAGTGACATAACTTTCTGTAGAGGAGATATTGCAACTGAGGAAGGTAAAGTAGTCTACTACTTTCGTAAGATTATCACATTAAGTAGGGATGGTTCTTTTTTTTTAAATCACGTACTCTGTTATATTTGTGTTCAGGTTGAGGTTAATGCCTTCTGCTGTATGCTCAATTATTCTGTTGTGGCTGTTGTATTTGCAAAAGTGGTAGATCATCTGCGTAATCTGCGCTAATCGTAGTTTTGGCTGTGTATCTTTTTAGTGTCTGGTTTGGTTTGGTTTCTTTGGTTAATGGCGTGTCAATCTTCATAGGTTACGTAATGCCAAAGCCATTCATTTAGGACACTAGTTGTACTATTTACTGCATAGCTGAGAGGATAAGGGAGTTCAGGAATTGAACATAAATGCGAAACTGGAGTTCGAACTCGCTTTCTACGATTCCGTAATCCATCACTTTAACCGTTACACAACGAGGACGCCACTCCTTTTTAATGAGACGCCTTTTTCTTTTATACCAGTCCATGTTAATCTTGTGGAGTTCTTCGTGATTCCGAGGTTTTTTTTCTTAGGAAAATGAAGGATGCAATATTTCATCCCCTTAAGCAAAGATAAAGAATTAGGATAAAGTTGTTTAATGTGTATGTTGTTGTTTTATACGTTTATTTACAATATATTTACTTTGTAATTTTGCTTACTTAAAAATTATGTCTTTACGTATATGTACATATATTTTGATTGGTATTTTCACAAGGGACATGGAAATGGATTATTACTCCAGACTTAAAACTTGTGAAATCTGTTTTAATATTCCATGCAGACGACTAAATAATCTCCAGTAATGAGTGTTTTTGCTATGACACTTAACTGCGTCTGATGGCGAGGTCCCACTTCAGAGAACTGGTGAGGGTAGAATACCATTTTTGGACATTACTCACTGATACACTCTTACCTGGAGTGGTAGTACCTGTTAGCATCTTATCTATTAGTAAAATAGGTCGGTTTAAAACAATTTCATATTTGCTGAGACCCCGTACAGAAAAAATAAACGAAAAACAAAACGAACTGTTAAGCTACAACTATTTAAAAAATGTCAATGAAGACAATTTGCTAATCGCTAGCCATAAAAAAAATAAATCTTGACAGATTGACATGCCGTTAAGATCAATTAATTTATCAATATGAATATAAAGTAAGTAACTTGTCCGACCGTAGTCAAGAGCGATCCAAAGCCTCCTTTTTCAATAGCTGTTATATAGTTCCGGAATGTTTTTTTTTATATTATCATTTTTCGTTGGTTATATCTTAACATTCGGTTTAGTTAGGCATAGAACTACTCGACTTAGTGCATTTGCAGGTACATACATTGAGCGCAGGTGTTCACGCTCGTGCGGGGAGGATGTGAAAATCACAGATATCATAATAAAAAATAAAAATCAGTTGGGAAATGGGACTGGGATGAGAATGACGTCATATCCGGAAGCGATGGGCTAGGATTCTGGGTGATTTTGAAAAAAAGCAGATAGTTGTGATTTGTCTCTAGGCAAGGCCAGTTGAGATTTGAAACCGGACGAGGCGAGTCCAGTTTGTGGCCTACAGGATGCGCCGCGCGTTTGTTGCGTCAGATAGAACGGTCAGCATAGTAAAAATTGTGTTTCTCTCTCTCCTCGTGTCGGAAGACTAAACTCAAGAAGTCAATAAACGTTTTGTACCTGAACTAAAGAAAGTCGTCAGTGTTTCTGAATTTCTATGCATATGATCATTTTACACATCTGTATATTTAGCGTATTCGTATCTTGGTCATATTTTGAATATGCTACAGCTGTATCACCAACGAGTAGTGGTGGGCGTAATTCCTTTCCCTTAATTGCTCCACTTTACCCTTGATACGCACCTTATAAAGCCGAGTATTAGGCAAGACGGTATCACGAACAATTTTGTAATGTTTTTGGTTTGACTCGACCTGGGATTAAATCCTGATCTCCCGAACCATTGTCGATCACTCTAGTCATTAAGGCGAATTACATGGTGAGGTATGGTCACCACTGACTGCTATATTTGTGATGGTATTTAACCGATAGTCTAGATTGTGGGTGAAAACAAAAACATAAGACGACTCCAAGTTTGGACCTATTATTTATTCTTTTCTTTCCTTTGCTATCACCATAGAATACATGCACGGGAATAACACACATAATGTTTGGGGTAGATGCACAGATCTTTCAATTTTCCAATATTTAGGTTATTTTCTTGCTCTTATAAAAGGTGTGAAAATTGAAATGTTTAGATTCTTTTATTGGGGATATCAGGAAAGAGGAGACATTACTTCTGTCTGCTTGAGTAGAACACCACCCCACGCCAGCTCTTGTGACCACTTAGATAAATGAGGGAGTTTGTTAATTTCGGCAACTCACGTTAATTGCTATTTAAACGATGGTGTGCAGATTAGCATATCTCATTAAGTTTAGCCTCTAGTCAAGATTAAACTCTATCAAGTCATCTTTCTTGCATCTTTTGACTTTTTTCAAAACATAAATAGTTCCGAACGTTAACCACTTCCCGTTAGTATTTGTTTAAAATGTTATATTTATATATTAATAAAGGACGTAGTGTATTTAATAAGTTTCCAGACTTTTTTGTATACGCATTTGAAAAAGACTCTTGAAAAATACGTATGTTATTGCTATACATCTTATGAGATGACTGACCAATTTTTGTGATTTCAGGTTCAAATGAACAGCTACAGCATCAATTGGAATACACCCTACTAAAGCCTGATTTTCACTGCTGGTGAATTTCAAAAATGCAATCTGGACCTGAGGACACGTTAGAAGAACGATATGCAATAAAATTCCGTTTTAAACTTGGAAAAATGCCACAGAAACGTATGGAATGCTTCAGAATGCTTTTCGACCATCTTGCATGAATCGAGTATCAGTTTTTGAGTGGCAAAAGAGATTAAAGAAGTAGGGAGTCTGTGAGGGATGATGAGAGGTGTGGAAAGGGTAAGGAAGTCAGAACACCAGAGTTGATTGGCCAAAGGGTTAGGGTTACTATGTAGAGGTTTTAAAGGAATTCAAGAAGAGATTCGGTCGGAAGAGGCCAGCACTCTTCAAATCGGGTCAGTGGCATTTCCACCAGGATAATACACCAGTCCACTACTCCATCGTTGTCACAGACTATATGACCAAAATGGGCATCAAGACCGTTGCTCACCCTCCCTATAGCCCAGACCTTGCTCCCTGTAACTTTTGATTATTCCCTAAGCGCAGAGGCTGTCGTTATGAGACACCTGAGGAGATGAAAGAGGCTGTGACGAAGGTCGTTGACACTCTCACTCAAAGAGGATTTCCATGGGGCCTTCCAGAGATTGTTGGAACGGTATAGAGTTTCATGTGTGTACTATTAATAAAAGTGCCCATACGAAAAAAATCTTGAAACCTATTTAATGATCCTCGTATATATACGAGTATACTTATAAAAAGTCAAGATGGCGATGGGTGAACCGAAGGCTCACTTTTCAATAGCTGCTACACCTAGGTGTAGGGGGCGCTACTCCATTCTCAATATTGCTTCTCTTAACCCTTGATCCTTATCTTATAGTGCTGAATGCTAAGCAAGGCGGCATCAAGTACCAATTTTGAGTCTTTTGTATGACTCAACCTGGGATTAAACCCGAGTCGCCCGGACCATTGGCGAACACTCTACTCATTAGTGCCAGTTGCAAATCTACTAGGTTGTTTCATCATATTTAGGGGATGCGAAATCTTGTGCAATTTTGTTCAGTTTCAGATAAATATTCTGGGAAAAAGTATAAACTCTACTATCCCCCATCCAGTTATGGGTAAAATTGTACCATTCGCGTTCTTCTACAAGGATGCTTTTGGCATTAAAAGCACAGGAATTTCAATGTGCAATTAAAGAATGAAACCACTTAAATATTACATATGTATATGGAGAGAGGGTAGATTTTCGTAAATCTGAAAAGATAATAGAAATAAGTAGAAAAGTGAATAAAATAACACTGACGACTGATTCAGCAATGGTATTTCCTTCTTTTTTGAAAAAGAAAATGAAGTTCCCTTTGAAATAAAGAACGAAATATAATTGCCAAATCCATTTTCAGTGTTGTTTTATCCCGTTTTCCTCTTATTTTTATCATATAAATATGTGTGTGTGTGTGTGTGTGTGTGTCGGTGCCAGCGTAATAGTGCGCATGCGTACTTTAAGATATACACTTGAAAACAGAGACCTATAATGACGCTTACACATGTGCATCCTCTTTCCCTTTCTCTTGATCTGTCTCTGTATAAATATTTTTTCAAACACGCAGAATATATATATATATATATATATATATATATATGTGTGTGTGTGTGTGTGTGTGTGTGTGCACCAACCACACAGTAAGGGTAAGATGTAATACAAGGTCATTTTTTAAGCGGAGTTTAACAGATTTGAATTCAGAGTTTTCCTTCTCCTAGACTGGTTCCCTAACTTAGTATATTTACCAACCCTTCCGCTCGGGCAGGATATGACACAAGGTCAACTTTTAAGCGGAGTTTAACAGGTTTGAATTTAGAGTTTTTTTTCTCTTAGACCAGTTGACATACCAATGCTAAAAGCCTATTCTGCTCTGCTATTTTGCCCACAGCTAGAGTGAGATTAGTTTGATTCGTACTATTCCCAAGAGTATTAGTGCTATGTAAAACACAAACTGCCTCGTCCAAGATTTGAACTCGGATCACCGTCTATATTTCTGACGATGGTGTCCATTACACCACATGTGCATCCTATATTTACGTCTGAATTTGAAAGATTGTCATTTAATAATAAATGTTAATTATTTTCATATATTTTTAATACCATAGTTTGCCAGCAAATAGACTATTACATTTATAAATTCACTCCATTTCTTATATAAAATCTAATGTCTTTCTTTTACCCTTGGGCTTCAAATATTCAGCAAGGTATATTAATCCTACTTATTTCGTTCTTAGAAATTCATATTAACAATTCCTATAATACCGTTTCCTCCTTACAAACAAGAAATACAACCTGACATGTTCACCTTTAGAATAATATTCCCAGAGTGCTTCTCATGTGTTGCATCTTATCTACGTTTTCAATCTTAAACGAATGTTTTATTATATTTGCTACAACTATTTTGATCAAAATCTAGCCAAAATTCACAAGATACAATATGTAAGATTTACATTTACAGAATGAAATCACATTGTAAGAATCAATCAATTAAGTATCTAATGAAATCAGAACTGTTCTTAGGGGTGACCCGTTTTTATTTCGTTACTCTTTGTGATATTTTTTACACCAGCGTCAGCTGATGGTCTTTTTGTGAAGTCAGCTTTAAAGCAAATCACCTTCATTCACCAGAGCTTTTCTCAATATCCTGGTTGGTCTTAACACTGATGTAGTTTGAATGCTCTCTGCTCTTCCTCCGATTTCTAACTCTTCCAGCTCCCTTACAAATTGATAAGAGACATTCCTAGCGCTCCAATTATTATTATTAAGTGAACTTTTCACATCAGCGTTAGTCGATGGTTTTTCACTGGAGTTTGAGTGACAGCAAGTCTCCAGGACTCGTTTCAGGATTCTGGCCGTTCTTAGCAATGCTGTCGTTTGGATAGTCTCTACCTGTCTGCCAACTTCCAAGTCCTCTAGGTCTTTTAATAATCCTTTAGTTATTGTGCCTAAAGCACCAATCACAATTGGCACAATCGTTACTTTCTTGTTCCACAGTATTATTATTATTATTATTCACTCATAAGAGCTTTTCACATCAGCGATAGCCGATGGTTTTCCACTGACGTCTGAGTGACAGTAAGTCTCCTCAAGTCTCCA
This sequence comes from Sepioteuthis lessoniana, assembly GCA_963585895.1. Classification (NCBI taxonomy): domain Eukaryota; kingdom Metazoa; phylum Mollusca; class Cephalopoda; order Myopsida; family Loliginidae; genus Sepioteuthis; species Sepioteuthis lessoniana. Next base: position 22,392,387 of record OY757928.1, on the reverse strand, counting down.
GGACTCTTTATTATTATTATTTACCTCCATTAAGAGTTTTTCACACCGGCATCACCTGATGTTCTTTCATTGGAGTTTGAGTGACGGCAATCTCTGCATGTCCCCAGGACACTACTCAGTATTCTGGTCGATTTTAACAGTGCTGTTGTTTGGATAGTCTCCACTCGTGTTCAAATTTCCAATTTTTCCATTCCCTTTAACAATCCTTTTATTTGTTTTGGCGAAATTCACTGGGTCGGAATTTCCTTTTTTTGTTGTTGCTTTTTTTTAGTTAATTAACATAAGGTTTGGTCTTTTGACGTCGATTAGGGTATACGTTCGTATCTCAAAATCCCAAAGAACTTATTGTGTCTCATCCTCTACGAAAGATTCTGGTTTGTGAATATACCATTTGGTTGTATGGTCAAATTTAAATCTTTTGCCAAATTCCATTGGATCAATTTTAGCACGGTATAGACATTTAGAAATATATACTGATAGACAAATTGCCAAATATGGACGAAGATAAAAAAAAATGTTTATAGAGCTGTTTTACAGGAATCGTCCTCTTTTATATATGGATATTAATACCCCTCTACTTCGGTCACTCTGAGCTGAACGACAGAATTTCCTCCAGTCGTTAACATACAATCATTATATCATTCCTCGCAGGTTTTACACACCTGCTTTAGTAAATAGATTTTCACGGGATTTTGAGTGAAAGCATATCTTATCAGTTCTCCAGGACTCTTCTCAGTATTCTGGACGATCTTGATCATGCTGTAGTTTCGATGGTCTTGTCTCGTCCTCCGATTTCCAACCCTTCCAATCCTCTAACGAAGCGTTTGGGATTCGTTTCGAGTGCAGGAATTCTGCTTGGTATCACCGTAATCATTATATTCCATATTCTTTTTTTTTTGTTGTTGTTATCTGGCAGTGTCCAAAAATTTGTATCTTTTGGCGTTTTATTGGATTTTCACTCTGTGGTTCGTTGCAACGGTAATGTCCGCTATACGGCAAGAACTCTTTGTTTTTGTTAATTATAATTAGGTATGTTGTTCAACTAGAGATTAGCGATCAGTTACTCGATCGAAATCGAAGAGAATTTTGTGCGTCCCTCTACCCAGGACGGATTCTAATTTGTGCATATATCCACCAACCCCTCCGCTCGGGCAGGATATGACACAAGGTCAATTTTTAAGCGGAGTTTAACAGGTTTTGAATTCAGAGTTTTCCTTCTCCTAGACTAGTTGCCTCATCGAGGCTGAAGAACCTAGTCTGTCCTTATATTTACCCATAGCTGGAGGGAGAATTATTGGATTCATACCATTCCCAAGGGTATTAGTGCTATGTGATATGCAATCATTCTCGTCCAGGATTTGAACTCGAGTCGCCGTGTTCATTTCCTACGACGATAACCATTTCACCACGGGCACCTCTTTTTTTAGGCTTACAATTTGTGCATATATCATTTGGTAGTACGATCAAATACAGTTTTTGTATCTTTCACGATGAATTAGTTTTCATATACAGTCGTATCTAGTCTTGTACTCTTTTCATTCTAGGTTGTTGCATTCGCTTATTATGTGGTTAATCTTTTTGTCTTTATCACTACATAACCTACATTTCATATTCCCTTGTCTCCTCTTTAATTTCGCTTTAACATATATGATCTTTATGCCGTTGTTTTGTGCTGCTATTTAAAGAGATTCTGTTATTCTCTTAAAGTTTTGCTTTCTTAGCCATGGCCGAGTTTTCTCGGGTGAGATTTCTTCAGTTTGCAGCTCGAAATAACAATACAGTTATGTTCGTCTAATTTCTGTTTCCTTGTTATTGTAGTTCTATTGCCACTGCTGTTACTGCTCATTGTGATTAGTATTAATTTATTCTTTTTTAATGTGATGGCGTATCGATGAATCTTCAAATCCCGGCGAGTGCTCTTCCTTTTTTTCTTGCCTCATATAGTCTGTTTATGTCATCTTTCTGATGTAAGGCCTTGTGGATCATGAGCAGCTTTCTTGTCCTCTGGTCAATTTGAGTAAGTTCTTCCCTTCTTCATTTCGAGAATGATCCCAAGTATCCTACAAGAGAGTATTGTCTATCTGTCTGATGAGATTCCCGCGGCAGAGATTATTTTCACAAAGATTTCACGCTCGTCGAAGATGCTCCTTTGTCATTTTTCTTTTATTTCCGCTTCTTTGATGGTATTCCTTTCCAATATTCCTAAGTCCCTGTGTTGTCTACTACCACTGGATCTTGACAAACAACAAGGAAGGCGTATAAACAAAAATATGATCTTATATTCGCACCATTGTCACTTTAACGTTTTGTAGCTTTTTAAACACTCAGACATGATCTAATTAGTTAGCGAGTAATTTCTCTTTCACTTTCTTCCGCTAAGTATGCTAATTTCATAATTTCTTTCAGTGGTAGTTGAGGTTCTTTAAAAAAAAAAAGAATAATACGATTTCCGATGTACAGAATGTTTCAGAAAAATTGATAATGTTTTATTATCTAATAACATGTCCACTTCTCAGTAAAATTGATGTATACAACCGCTTGATCTTGACAAACAACGAGGGGAAAGTATGTATAAAGATATAATCTTATATTTGTATTCTTCCATAGTAACGCTTGTGTGGAGCAAGAGGAAAATTGATAAAATCTTATTATCAAATAACATGTTTTCTGCTCGGTCAAACGATTTAAAATTTTTAAAGCATGTGTAGGAAACTCTGCAAATGCTACACTTAATGTTCAAAACGTCTTTTCTGTTCGAGTGAAGAGCATTTTCATACTTAAAAGGATAAAAGATAAATTATCTAAAGAGTTTTACATTATTTCTGCACATCTTTTAATATATCAAAATGTTACATCATTTAAAAAATAATGGCTCAATTTACTACGTAATTATATCAAATTTTCTTTAACGTCCTATTGCACATGCCGTTGATATTTAAATATGCATAAAATTTGTCATTAATTGCTTAACTTTGTAAAGAAAGAATCTCACAATATTTTCTGAATTTAAATGATATTTTCATGGAATTTTAATTTTATTTTTTTTAGATATCTAAAACAAGAAAAAAGTTACCTTTATAAAATCTCGTTCAGAATCTTGCTAATGGAGATTTATTCAGGATTAAAACCGTGATGTCCATCATTTTTGCCTGTATAAACATTTGAGTTTTTTATTTCCACAAAAAGAATTGAAAAAAAAGATAATGTTTCAAAGCGTTCATCTCAATAAAGAAACATAATTTGAATCTACTTTCTGCTTCATGAAAATGACGAACTATCGTCTCAGGAAATAGGTTTGGTTAGGTTTTGTTCCTTTTTTTAATGGCATATCAACCTTTGTACGTTATTTAATGCCAATGCCATTCTCCAAGAAGAACAGCTGTGGTACTATTTAACCCATAGCTGGGATGATAAGGGTGTTCATACATTTCCCAAGGTATATTTCCCCGAAAGTGAACGTAATAGCGCGATTACCAGGAAATAGGATTTGGAAAGAGCCAAGAATTTTTGTCACTAATATTTCCGCCGCAGATGGGCTTCTAGAAGAAAACTAAATTGACACAGCCCCACGGTTGTAAAAGTGAGCAAGGTCAATACTGTCAAGGGTAGATGAAACCTAAAAAGGGATCTAATAAAATGATTCTTTTGGTTTTTTTGTTTTTTTTTAGTTCAATCCTGGTTTCTTCCAAAGGTATCTTTTCAGTTGATTGGACGGTGCTAAGAGTGAAAAAAAAAAAGCAATAAACAGTTTTACGAACCTTTTCTAATAAAAATACTGCGAATAATCGAGCCCGTTGAAAATACGTGGACGAGTCAAAAGTTTTGCGATATTTGGGTAGTTCGCGAGGCTCGATGTAATTAGTTTTGCCGATGTCATTAACGTGACGAAACATTAGATTGTGCGATGATGGCTCGCCTGATACTCTCTTACTGTTACTCCTTCATTTCCTTGTTGAGAGGTTAGACAACCATACAAATATACGTGTCCTATGTAGGACAGTAAATTGTATCTGGTGGTCAGAGTCCAGTTCAGGAGGTTTGAGGATTAGAGAGTACCTTACTCACATTTTTACTTGGATCTAGAGTTGTTATACCTGTTAGGGTTCTGGTCAAGTCGACTGATACAGTAGGATACACCGACCGTTTCTTTGCTGAGGGGTAAAACTCCTTCAACGAGAGTCCGGTGGTACAGTTTGCTGTGGCTGCAGAATACACCGCCTGCATCTCTGCTGAAGAGTAAAACTCCTTCAACGAGTGTCCGGTGGTACAGTCGGCTGTGGCTGCAGAATACACCGTCTGCATTTCTGCACAGGGGAAAAGCTCCTTCAACGAGAGTCCGGTGGTACAGTCGGCTGTGGCTGCAGAATAAACTGTATGCATCTCTGCAGAGGAGTAAAACTCCTTCAACGACTGTCCGGTGGTACAGTCGGCTGTGGCTGCTGAATACACTGCCTAAATCTCTTCAGAGGAGTAAGACTCCTTCAACAAGTGTCCGGTGGTAAAGTCGGCTGTGGTAGCAGAATACACCGTCTGCATCTCTGCAGAGGGGTTAGACTGTTTCAACGAGTGTCCGGTGGTACAGTCGGCTGTGGCTGCAGAATAAACTGTCTGCATCTCTGCAGAGGGGTTAGAATGTTTCAACGAGTGTCTGGCGGTACAGTCGGTTGTGGCAGCAGAATACACCGTCTGCGTCTCTGCACAGGGGTAAGACTGTTTCAACGAGTGTCCAGTGGTAAAGTCGGCTGTGGCTGCAGAATATACCGCCTGCATCCCTGCAGAGGGGTAAGACTGTTTCAACGAGTGTCCGGTGGTACAGTCGGCTGTGGCTGCAGAATATACCGCCTGCATCTCTGCAGAGGGGTAAGACTCCTTCAGCCAGCGTCTACGAGATGATACTAAACAATCTGATAGTATGGCTCTTTGCTGATGCTTTGTGAATGCGGAGTACCTCTTCATCCACATAGATCCCAGGTCCACTCTGCTCTGATGTTCTAGCACCGGATAGGTTGCTATCTATGCATCAAATTGAAGTAAACTGTGAACTTTTGCTAATTTTAATTGCTTAAATAAACATGTTTTGACATTTAAACTGCGTATTTGTGCTACATAGAATGAAGGAAATTACTTCTCTTCTACGCATTAAATAACCCCAGCCATACTGACATGAATACTGAAACAAATTACTATTAACGTCCAATTCTGTAAAGAATGAATCATCTAATTACATTGAAACATTTAAGTCTTGTAAGCTATTCTAATATGAAGTTTACCGGCAAGGAATGGCCCATCTTGTCGATTCTTGAAATTTAGCTGAACTGATTCAGTAATTTTTTTTGACTCGGGACATTAATACCAACAGCCTGTGAGTTTATGAGTTCAATCGCTGTATTGTCGTTTCATGTGTCAAACTTTCTAAGAACATGCGGTTAAAATCAATAATTTATTTAATCCTAATTTTTTTTACATAAACCTCCTGACTGAAAATGAATTTTCTCCTGCGATGAAAATAACATGCTGTGCTCATAAGCGCGTTGTTCTGAAAGTAATATTTCTTAGTTCATAATGTGGATCAACGTCACCAGATATAAATGATGGGTTTATTGTTGAATTTTCAGATTTCCACCAAAATCTCTCCCGTATTGATTTGTATTACTGATAAAAGCTGAGCGGCAGTCACGTAAGATAATGTCAACCATGAAATGAGCGTGGTTTTCACTGATTACTTCCCTGAGAAAAAAGACATTGGAGTTCATTGACGTCAACGGAACAGAGAGATCAAGCCGAGTATGTTTGAATTATTTGGCTGTGGCTAATTAATTTCAGTTGTAGCGACAACGGTATGAGTAACACGGAAAGCGTTGTTCAACGCATGAAAAGAATGTCCCTCAATCAGTTCATACACACCAATTGGAGCGATTAAAGATGGTCAACGCAGAGAGAATTTTACTAACAACGAAACCGACATTACTGCTGTGAAAACGAGGACTATTTTATTTTGTACATTTTTTGCAATCACACCATGGAGGCTCTTTTTTTAAGCCGATTGAAAAGTAGAGCCCATTCTGATTCTTGCATACAAAATAATTTGGTTAGTGAACACACACACACACACACACACACACACACACACACACACACAGGTATATATATATATATATATATATAATTAAAAGCAGATACCATACAAAAGAAGCATGTTGCTTTTTAGTATAATACAACATCTATACTTTAGCATAAAATCAAAAATGTTTATGATCACCCAAATTTTAAAACTTCTTATTTCCAATACAAGGTAACCAGTAAATTGAATAACAGAATAATATAGTTTTATCATATATATACATATATATATATATATATATATATCGATTTATTTTGTAAATGAATTTAACAGACATCCAATTCTCGCCCAGTACATCTACATGCCATCGAGCCCTTCAATTTAAATCTTTCGTCAGTGAAGTAACCATTCATTATTGTATCTTGTACACTGGAATACTAGAGCATTGAAACGCGAGGCATATTCCTCTTTCGAGGGTGTATCCTCCGATCACCAAATTGTCACAGCAAAGATACAAGTGAACCTACAAAGGAAAGCGGCCGGAGCAATAAAAAATGTACACTATGACTTGTCTTTTCCAAACAAAAACAAATTCGATGCACTTCAGGATATATCAGAAACACCTACTCGGAATAACGAATATGAGAATTTCCTCTTAGAAGCGTCGTCAGAATGCATACAACTAAACAAAGAGCTAAAGCTAGTGTCCCAGTGGAGACATTAGCGGTTAGAAAAAGTGTGCAGACGTCAAAACCTCTTTCAAATACTATTGGAGGAACCCAACCAATATCAATGCCCGTAAACTTAAGAAGGCAAAAAAAGAATTTGCTAATATATATCTAAAAGAACAAACAGAACACATACAAAATCAGATCAATTAAATTAAAGACTCGGATGAAGATTTACAATCTAAGATGGCATGGCAGACGGTAAACGAAGAGAGCAAAAGAAAGAGCTCCACCAAAGCTAAACTGAAAGCTACCAGCCAAGAAGAACAACTACACCAGTGGAAACAAGATTTCGAGAATTTACTCGGAAATCCTCTGAAAGTTATGCATGAACCAATCCCGAAAATTGTTAGTAATCAAATAACCATCAAACTAGAACAGTTTACGCACCAAGAACTCGACTCAGTACTAAGAAAAATTAAAAACAGAAAGTCAGTTGGGCTTGATGAAATACCCCTAGAAGTATGGAAGACCAGGGAATTCGACGAAATTCTACCCCGACACTGTAATGCCGTATATAATCAAAACACAATAGACAGATTGCCAAAAGGAAGCATCCACGCTTCCCTGAAAAGTATGAACTCGGAATAGCCAACAACTACCGAGGTATAACCCTTATATAAATGGCAGCCAATATCTACAACGCTCTACTACACAATCACAGAGAACTGATAATTGAGAAGATGCTTTGGAAGAACAAAAATGGCTTTCGGAGAAATCGATCCCCTTCAACACAAATTTTGATTATCCGTCGAATTCTACAAGGTGTAAGTGCAAAAAACCTTGACGCAACAATATTATTTGTCGATTCTCCAAGGCTTTTAACTCAATACACTAAGGTAAAATAGAGCAAATACTACTCACCTACGGCCTACCCAAAGAAACCATCACAGCCATGGTGATGCTATAAAGAAATACGAATGTAAAAGTCCGCTCTCAGGATGAATTCACTGATTACTTTGACATTGTAGCAGGTATGCTGGAAGGAGACACGTTAGCCCCATGCCTGTTTATCATCTGCCTAGACAACATGCTTAGAACGTATATCGATATGATGAAAGATAATGGTTTCAAGCTGGCAAGGGAAAGAAGCAGAATATACCACACACAAAGAAATACGGACGCGGACTACGGCGATGACATAGCACTTCTGGCAACTACCTGGACCTAAGCCGAAACCCAGCAACATAGTCTGGAACTAGCAACTGTTGGCATAGGCATGCATGTAAACGCAGACCAGATGGAATGCATAAGCTTTAATCAAACGGGTGACATCTCCACATTAAATGGTAATTCTCTGAAACTAGAGGACAAGTTCATATACCAAGGAATCAGTGTCACATCAACCGAGACAGACATCAACATGCGTTTAGCAAAGGCACTGATAAAATAAAACTGAGTTTTTTTCCAAGAAGCAGTCGTGTCGATACTGCTGTATGGATATCCTGCATAGACCCTAACTAAACTCTAGGAGAAGAAGCTGGACGGAAATTACACCAAAATGCGGCGAGCATATCGAAAAAGTTCAGAAGGCAGCACCCCACAAAGCAGCAGCTGTATGACCACGTACCACTCATCACGAAAACTATATGAGTTAGACGAACCAGACTTGTCGAACACTGCTGAATATGTCAGGACGAACTCATTAGTGACATACTCCTGTGGACACCTTCAAGAGGACGAGTAAAGGCAGGAAGATCAACTAGAACCTATCTATATAAAACATCTCTGTGCGAATACAGGATATAGCTTGGAATGGCCTTCTGAGAGCAATAAACAATAAAGACAGGTGACGAGAGAGAGTCAGGGAAATCCGTGCTCACGGCTCCAGATGATGGTGATGACACTAACTTCAAACGTGAATTTTATGAAAATTCCTTCCTTTTTCAATATACTGACTCTTCAGCTTGTAAATTAATTTGAATCGTAAAACTGTGAATTAAAGCTTCATTGTTGAAAATAAGTGAATACAACTAGGGATTTTACGCAGAGGTTGTATCTTACCCGACATTTCTTAATTCTGAGTTAAAATTAGAATTTCTGCTCGTATCTAAAATAACATTGCTAGGTTGTTCTGGATAAATGGTAATGAAGATTTGGCTTGGGAACTATTATTAACAATCGAGTCTTCATCTTGAGAAAGCTCTTTTGAAAGCACACCAGTTGTTATATAATTAAGGAATGATTTTTGATTTCTGTTATTTTTCCTTAATTGTATTTTATCATTCAGTTTGGTAGGGCTTTGAATATTTCGAGTCTCTTAGTACAGGTGCATCGTCATTTGCTACCATTACGCTCGCGTTCAAAGGATATGCCAATTACCAATTGTCATAATAAACCCCCCAGACAAGAAATGGGGCTGGAGTGTGGATGACGTCATGCCCAGAAGAGATGGTCTTGAGAATTTAAGGTTTTTGAAAAAGAGTCAGTTGAGATTGGACCATTGAGGCAAGAATTGGGTATTCGGCCGTAGAGAGTTGGATTTTGACCGTTGAAGATGTAGTTAGGTTTTTCGGATCTCTACCGACAGATATCTTAGACATCACAAGATACGCCGTGCGTTTGTGGGGTCAGCATTGTAAGAATTGTGTCTCTCTCCTCGTGTCGCCATGGACTGAAGTCAGAAATTAATAAACCTGTTTGTATCTGAAGCAACAGTGTATTTGTATCTGAATTTGTATATGTATTGTATTACTGTTGTGATTGATTTCATCACGGTATACAACATTTTTTTTACATCTGGACGAATATATATATATATATATGTGTGTGTGTGTGTGTGTGTGTGTGTGTGTGTTTGAGTGATAGACAACAGCTCTGTACAGCAGAAAATTTAGTCAAGACCTGCTCGAAGTGATAAATGATTAAGAACAATGGCAAGAGAGCGTGAGAGAGAGAGAGAGAGAGAGAGAGAGAGAGAGATTCGTTCTTAACAGTATTTTATGAAGCAGGAGTTCTTTAAGTAAATTATTAACTTTATATCGAAAACGTTACATTAATTTACGTTCCATTTTGTGAAACGACATCCTGGATAAGATATTCAAAACAAAGAAGGAATCATAAAACAATGGTAATTTACTAAGCTTTTTTTTGCTTAGATGTGGCACAAGGCCATATGAAAGGGGCACCCAATGAGACTCGAACTCACTCGTGTAGGTTTGATAGTCGAGCTTGCTAACCATTACACCACCAAAGGCGCCTAGGAATCATAAAACAATGCCTAAAAATCAACTACATTAATATTTAGGTTGTTTTTAGGTTGGTTTGTTTTTATGGCATAAAAAACTTTTGTAGGTTTTTTTTTTTAAATACTACATGATTTTCATGCAAATACACTAAAAACGAACTATTTAAAAATGTTAGAATTCATTATTTTACAAAGAAATACTTTACAGTATTCCTATCTAACACGAATTATTCTATTTAGCATTTGTCATTTGTTTCCTTGCAGATGAATGTTTTCAATTATTGCTATGAAGCTCTTACAATTCAATTTAATATCAGTTATCTAATTGCATACAGTTAAAAAGTTAACTCTTCCTATTTGACCCACAGATGGCACCCTAATATGAACCACCGCTCCAAGTCAAAGAGGATCAGGGAATCATGGTAATGAAGGGTTATTCAACATTCTCTGAATCTCCAAGTCTGAAGCCTCATCATTTTAGTGTAATGTCCCGGACTATCATTGCGATGTTAAAAAGCAACTGAAGAGATGCAGTCGGCGTATTCTACAGCCCCAACCAAGTGGGCATAATATTAAATTTGAATTGTGGTCTGGTTAAAGCTGAGGCCGACTCAAAAATTATGGAGGAAACATTTTGATGTGTTCTGCTATTTTCGTTTTGCTTTATCATTTAATATTTTGTTCAGAATGTTGAAACATTTTTCTATCCATCATAGATTTGAATTTTGGATTACTTTCCTTTTTTAACAGAAGGTAACCCTGGTAACGTAGAGGCTAACGTGCTCTACTTCAGTATCGTAGGAAGTGAGTTCGAATTCCAATGACGCTATTACATTCACTTTCAAATTAAGACCCGTGGTTAGAGTAGCGCCCTCCCCTACAACTTGGTGTAGTTGCGAAAAGGGGGACATCGGGACACCATTGATTAAGGTCGCCAACTTTACATTAACCGGCTCATTGGCCTAATGTTCGCCAATGGTCCAGGAGATATGGGTTCAATCCCAGGTTGCGTCATAACAAAGACTTTAAAAATAGCACTTGATCCTATTTACCCAACCCCTCCGCTCGGGCAGGATATGACACCAGGTCAATTTTTAAGCGGGGTTTAACAGGTTTGAATTCAGAGTTTTCTTTCTCTTAGACTAATTGCCTCACCAAGGCTGAAGAACCTAGTCTGTCCTACTATTTACCCATAGCTGGAGGGAGAATAATTTGATTCATACCTTTCCCAAGGGTATTAGTGCTATGTTAAATGCAATCAGTCTCGTCCAGGATTTGAACTCGTGTCGCCGTGTCCAATTCCTACGACGATACCCATTACACCACAGGCACCTCCTGCAAAAATGGCACTTGATACCTTCTTGCTGAACACTCAGCAATGTAAAGTACGTATCAAGGGTAAAGAGGAACAATCCAGGGAAAGGAGTGGCGCCCTACCCTACACCTCAGTGTAGTAGCTATTGAAAAGGGGGCCTTCTGGTCGCCCTCGACAATTGTCGCCAATAACAACAATAATATATGAACACATTATTACAACAGGTTTAAACAGAACCATCATTTGTTTTCTTCGGGGATAGAATTGGCATTAAATAAACAACAAAGTTTGATATGCCATTAGAACCAAATAAAACCTTTTTATTAGTGGAATGAAATAAAAGCAGAAGATAGTAATGTGAAAAAAGTAACTGTAGCCAACTAAATTCGACTCAAGACAAGCTCATGGCAGTTATTCACAAATATCTTGTTCAGAATATCCGAAATTTCATTAAACGGCGATCACAGACACATTTAATGAATGAAGTGGCCATATGCAATATAAAAGTGTGTCTAGAAAAAATAATTTAAATAAGATTAATTCAATCTTAATTTTCAAAAGAAGAATTCTTTATCTTGGTATTTCATGATGCGTAAAAATCGCTACATCTTATGAACATTTAATTATTTTTCAAAATAAAATGTAGTACTCTAGCGATTTCCTTTAGCAACACATTATAACTGATCTATCTATCTATCTAAATGAATAGGTACACTAACAAATTTATATTTTTTAAAGAATTTATATTTTGTCCTTACCTACGGGTATGTTTCCAACTTGTTGCTTTCGTCAGAGAACATTTGAAATTTACAAGGCATTTAGTTTAGATTTGGCACAAGGCCATATGTAAGAACGGAATAAATAATGCTTGAAATATATAAATCTCTTAGTTGACCTATTCATTTTGATATATTTACTTTTTCTCTCTTTGGACGAAAAAAAAATTGCATATTTATATATATATGTATATATGTGTGTGTGTGTATGTTCTCACTCTGTCTCTCTCTGTCACATTATGATAATCACGATATGATGGATTAAACCAAATGTTCGGAGTACATATGCAATATAACTAAACACTCATGTAAATCTAATAGAGGTCTAAATGAGAGTATTTGTATTATATGATATATAGCAAGTTACATATTTTATGCACGGTTGCTGACTTTTCTTCTTCAAAGATTGGAGACATATTTGTAACTTCTATGTTTTAGGAGTAGATAGAATCTACACAATAAGTTTGAATTGCACATAGAAAATGACAATAAAAATAAAACAATAATATTTATTTCAATCCTAACCGCTGCTGACGGTAATGCCCAAACTATTTACAAGGATTCTCTTTTCCCCCTAACATTCAGTACTTCCTGATTGTAGATATTTGTCTCTCTGTATAATAATGACCATACGCCAATCACATTATCACTACTAAAAACTCACATATTATTCAAAATGCGAACAATTATTTTATTTTAACATTTTGACTTGAGACAATGCAGTAATTTTAGTAATGGCATCGTATAAATCTGCCAATTGGTAACCTACGGGAGTTGTATATCGACCTGCGACCAGGCCGGGCTGTCAAAATAGGAAATGCACCTGGTCAAGGAATAGCAGAGTATAACCTTGACCGTGGATGGGTTAAATGAGTTCAATTTGTGATGCCCACCAGAAGAAGGTGGACGTAGAACAGGAAAATTCAATCAGTTGGAGACAAGATGCAGTAGAGAAAGCCATCACCCAGTAGAGGGGGCCCTCAGGCCCCTGATCAAGCAGTTGGGGATAAGACGAGTTGGAGATAAGATGCGGTAGAGAAAACCAGCACCCAGAGAGGCTAGGCCTCCAGGTCCCTGGTTGAGCAGCCTAGGAGAACGGGAAAGAAATGCTGATGGCCATAAGAGTGGGGATCAGTATATTGCACTTCTGTTTGGTCTCCAACTCCCTCTCACACACTACCCTTTCAATAAAGTGAGAGGTATATTTTTCTAAAGACCTGTGTCGCTCGTCTTATCGTGTCGTTATGTTTATGCATGCATCAGCACGTGTCTACAAAATAATAACTTCAGAGAAACATCCATCTATAATAGAACTTTTGATATCTAGACAACTGAATTATTTTTTATGTCAAGCAGAAATCTAGGAGTTTAGTCAAGTGTGTTGATCGTAATCCTCATATAAATATGTAAATAATGACTTATTTTCCTTGCAATTTTTTTTACCCCAGTGTTAGCTGATAATCATTCACTGGAGACTGAGTGACATTAAGTCTCCTCAAGTTTCCAGCACTCTTCTCAGTATTCGGGCCGATCTTAATAATGGTATAGTTTGGATGAAACTGATTTCTAAGTCTTTCTGTCCCTTCACCAAGCATTTAGCGGTTGTTCCGGTTGCCTCTATTACCGTTGGTATGGCAGTCATCATTATTATTATTATTTAATCAGTAGAGTTTTTTACATCAGCATTAGCTGATGGTTTTTCACAGGAGTCTAAGTGACAGCAAGTTTTCTCAAGTCTTCAGGACTCTTCTCAGTATTCTGGCCGTTCTCAATTATGTAGTTTGGATGGTCTCCACTCGTCTGCCAACTTCCAAGTCCTCCATTCCCTTTAGTAATCCTTCAGTTACTGTTCCAAACGCACCAATTACAATTGGTATAATTGTCACCTGCATGTTCCAGAGTTTTTTCAATTCCCTTGCAAGGGCGAGGTACTTATCCTTCTTTTCACATTCTTTTAGTTTTATTGTGAGGTCAGCCGGGACAGCAAAGTCGACAATTTTTCAAGTTCTCTTCTTTTTGTTGATTATTATTAGGTCTGGTCCTCTAGCCGAGATTAGGTGATCCGTGTGGATGTCAAAATCCATTAAGAGTTTATGTGTGCGATTTTCTAAGACAGTTTTTGGGTTGCGCATATACCATTTGTTTGTATGGTCAAATTTGAATTGTTTGCACATCTCCAAGTGGATCACCTTGCCGACCCAGGCATGTCTAGTGTTATATTCTTTCTGCGCTAATCATTATTATTATCTTTATTACTATTATCATAATTATTGTTGTTGTTGTTGTTGCTGTTGTTCTCCTTGTTCTTCTTGCTGCTCGTGATGAAATAAATTTGCCACAAAAACAATTGAATTTTATGTAAACACATTGTTTTTAATCTTAACCTATGCAGGTAGTGATTATAATGGACGGCAAGGACACATGGTGCAACAGATAAGTCATATGGTTAGAAAGTGCTTCCCAGTGAAATCATCAGGAAGTTGCAGGTTCAATCCCAACTACAGGTAAGAATAATAAGGAATTCTTACTATAAGTAAACCCTTACACCCGGTCATGGTGAACAGAACTGAAACAGTCAGTCCTCGTTGATCAAATAAAAGGTCCAGATCGAGGATCTGTGAGGGCTCCCGCATTTGACATGAAATAACTGAAGAAGTTTGAAGGACCTATCGACCGAAACGTTGTGAGTATGACGTCAATAGTCCGAATATTCTGAGTAATAGCAATGAACTATTTAGCGATACTAGGTGATATTAAATTGCTATCGATATAAAGAGTTATGTAACCGAAATAAAAATTTACTCGCGCAAACACAGAACTAAAACAAATAGATATATCATCATCATCATCATCATCATCTCGTGCTGGTAGCACGGATATCCCTGACCCTCTCTCGTCACTCCTCCCTATCGTTCATCGCCCTAGGTAGGTCTTCAGGACAACATTCTGTATCCTCACATAGCTGCTGAATGTATGTTCGAGCTGGTCGCCCTGCTTTTGCGCGGCCATGTGTGGGGATCCATAAGAGTACATCTTTTATGAGTTCATCTCTACTTCTCCAGCAGTGTCCTGCATGTCTGGTTCGTCTAACTTGAATAGTTTTCGTGATAGGGGACAGGTGGCCGTACAGTTGGTGTCTTGTGGGGTGTTGCTGCCAGGACTTGTTCAGGATTGCACGCAGCATTCTTGTGTAATTGCTATCTAGTTTCTTTTCCAGTCGTTTTGTTAGCGTCCATGTAGTGCATCCATATAGCAGTATCGATGTGACCGCTGCCTATGTATATATAAATAGTTATCATTTTACATTTTGTTTTTGTGAGTGCAACGATAGGAGACTATACGACTCATAATATCACATGTGAGAGAGAGACAGTCACCAATTGCATCTGACACAATATCTACGTTATTCAAAGCTATATATACATATGATCAATCACAGATACTGAGTGCTTTTTATTTATACATGGAGAAAAGTAGATTATATAATATATATATATATATATATATATATATATATATATATATATATGATAGTGCAAAATGTAAACAAAGCAAAGCTAATATATATGCTTTAGAACTCCTAAGCTGACATATGTCACCGAAATGGCTGAGCGGTTAGATACCATGTCTTTCCCAGCTTGAAGCATCTTGAATCTCTAACTGCACAGAAGAGTTGTGATACAACGAAAGTGTATGTCTTTCGATGATATATATATATATATATATACACACACAGTTGTGGTCATAAAGATCAGAACGATGTTTAAAAAATGTCTAAATTTGAAATAACTTTTTATTTTAAAACTTCATAGATAATTTTATCAAGGAAAAAAGAATATAAAAGGAAAATTATATAATTCCAAAATATAAAGTCCAATAATCTTATTTTGATAAAGTTATAAGAATGATTAGACAATATTCTAAAGAAATAGATTATCAAAACATCAGAAGGATTAAAGAAGTCAGTAAAATTTAATAATCGTTTTGTATTGTTAAAAAAATTGAGTAAGAATATAAAATATGGTATTTTACAACATTACACTGGCTCTTCACCGGCTCTTGCATTTTAAACATTACGAAACAAATCTATCATTGGGACTTAGAAAAACTGATAGTTAAGTTACGTAATGAAGATAAATTCTTGACAGGTGATATTTCAAAGACTGTGGGGAAGTCTAAAAGTGTTATTCATTGTATTTTAAGAAAACCTGAAGAAATTGGGTCATGTGAAGCCAAGAAACAACCTGGTAGGCTAAGGAAAACTAATGTAAAGGAACACATGGATTGGTAATTAATAAAAAAAGGATCGATTTGCGACAGCAACAGCTTTCTCTAAAAGAACTCATGCTAACCTTGGCATTAAAATATCAAGACACTATTTCCCGAAGATTTAATGAAATAAATTTGAACTGTCGTGTAGCTTCTACGAACCCTTACATTTCTAAAAAGAAGAAAATTTGCCTCTGAACACGTCATATGAACTGAAGAGCAGTGGATATCTGTTCATTTCACCAATGAGTCAACGTTTAACCTGTTCGGTTGTGAGGGGAGAAGATTCGTTCGACGCAGTCCTAAGGAAAGTTATTCGCCTCAGTGCTCTAAAAGCAGCGTCAAATTTGGTGGAGGAAGTGTGATGATGTTTGGCGTGATTTCTATTGCAAAAAAAAACAAGATCTCTTGTTAGGCTATATGATAAAATTAACGCAAGTGTATACAGAGATATATTAAAGAAACATATTGTACCTAATTTGAGAACTATAATAATTCAACCAGCTGTATTTATGCAAGATAACGCTACGTGTCACACAGTGAAGACTATTAAGACATTTCTTTCTGAGGCGGTTCTTACTGTTATGGAATGTCCTGCTCAAAGCCCAGACACGAATCCTTTTGTGAATGTTTGGAAGTTACTAAATGAAAGAGATAAGAAAAAGAATCCAAGAAACGTCGAAGAACTATCGACTAATATGAAAGGAGAATGGGTTAAAATATCCGTTGATGAATGCAAGACATTAATTCTCTCGTGTAGCAAAAAAATGTCCACCTGTTATTGATAGTAATGTTCTAAAAATCAAGCACTAATGAATTTTGAATGGTATTTTCATTTAGATATGATTATAACAGTATGATTTTGTTAATCGTTCTTATGTTTTTTTAACATCTTTTTTTTTCGAATATTATATAATTATTCTTATAACTTTATCAAAATAAGTTTATTAAGCTTTATATATGGGAGTTATATAATTTACATTTATATCCTTTTTACCTTAAAAACTTTTTTTTCTCATTTAGACATTTTCTTAACATAATTCAGATCATTATGCTCGCTAATGTCTGTATAAACAGATGAAAGAAATAGAATATCACACAATGAAGACAATTGAGAAAGTCACTCGTTTCTAACAACTTTGCATATCAACATGAGAGATATATAAGAAGGTATTCATTCATACATACCCTCAAGAGTGTAGCATTGCTTGAGGGAGTTATTCGTCTTGGCGCTTCAGACAGGATACGAAACTGAAGAGTGGGAAAACTACTTCCTTAAAGCGGACATCTCTGCCGATCCAGTCAAAAGCTATACTTCAATGTTTGCAAGGGAAAATCTCACAAAAGAGAACCTTCAAATGATGGATCGGGCCATACTAAAAATGATGGGGATCTCGGCAATTGGAGAAGCTTTATCTAAACTTAAACACGCAAGGGAGCACTCTACCCAGATAATCTATGCTAAGGCACCATCAGCCAAACTTCCTCAAATTCACTTCGAAATGAAACCCCAACAAATCAGACAATTTTGAATCGATTGGGAAGTGTTCACAAGGATGACAGACATGCCAATTCCTCAAACCAACATCCAATTACACATTTTTGCAGATGATTCTGTCCAAAACACAATTATCAACACCTACCCTAAGTTATTCACCACTGATCCAGACAGGCTACAAGAGATGATAGAGGCGTCAGTCACTCAAAAATCATATCCCATGGTTCATCAGATCACATTCACCTCAATGTCACAGCATGAAGACGAACCTATTCAACAATACCTTGTTCGCCTTAGGGCTACTGCCACAAAATGCAATTTTTATGACCCCGCTGTCCGATTATTCGTGCCTATAGTTGGGATTGAACCAGCAGCTTCGAGATGATTTCACTGAAAAACACTTTCTAACCATATTCCTGATCTGTCCGATATTTACCTCACAGACCAATTCATCAGAGGGATGGAAAACAACGCACTCCAGATCGAGATTCTAGTGTGAAGGTGACGTACTTGGGCATTCGAAGCGCGCACGAACGTGTCTGGCTTGTCGAAGGGAAACCGATATGGCTGCCGCGAGCATATTTGACGAGGGGAGATCTCGAACCAGCGAGAAGTAATGTACATGTATGCAAATTAGTGCGAGAGCTTACGAACATACAAATACGCACGGTAACGGCAGAAAGGGGGGCGTTTTCTAAGTGCATTTGCTCGACGAACGCGTTACAACTGTACGAAGTAAGGAAGGAAGGAAGGAAGGAAGGAAGGGAGGAAGGAAGGAGAGAACCAGAAGGAGAGAGAGAAGGAGAGAAGGAAGGAGAACTAGGGAGAAAGCGAGAGAGAAAGAACAGCTACTGAGAGAGGGAGAAAGCGCTCGACTCAACACGCCCTGAAACCAACAATAGTGGTCTCTGTTGGATTGATACAAGAATCAGTTTCCTATTGCTTTTTACGCCCGCTCTGGACAACATCTAGTAAAAGCCGGGACGCTAAAATATCTCGATCGGAATGTCTGTCATGCGGAAGCATTTCAGTTGGCTCTATGAGACTAGATTGCAATGACTAATACCTCTGACGTAGCTACCATCCGGATGTCAACGTATCGCAGACAAAACAGCAGGTATGCACGGATCAACAGAGGTAATATTGATACTAGCACAACAGCTAACAAGAACCCCGTCAACTCTAAATAGGTTGTGGTAGTCACCAACATGGGCTCAAAGGTGCAACACCTGTGGAAAACCTAACCATTTTTGACTGTGCCAGACAAAGATAGAACATTACCGAGCAGTGATAAAAAGTTTCAGAGATAATGAGGCTCTCATAGATACTCTCATTTCCTATATCCCGTTAGAACAAATAAGGGGCACATTCATGTCTACAGAAGGTAACCAGCTAACAGTAATATATCCATTAGTAACCCAGTTCTCACCAAAACTGGATCCCAGACGGGCTGTGAATATCTCCGGTAAGCGTAGTACTACGCGAAAAGTGTTCCCCGACAGTAGTGCCACAATTTGTCTCGGGGGATCAAACATTTATTCAATATGTTTCTCACAAAAGATAACTTTGTCCCATCAAGGAAGATCATACAGAAGGAGGTTTCCCTCTCATATGTCTGGGTTGGCTGCCAGTTGAGTTCTTGGTTAGAGGAAAAACAACTAAACAAGCCCTCTATACATGCAAGGACATCCAACACCTTTACTTTAGCATGGCAGCCTACAATGATGTGGGAAAACTGCATGATAATTTTCCAAACCTTTTAACAAAGTTAGGCCCTAAATCTAACAAGTGTGAGGATCACTTGCCTAATCGCCCCCAATAGAGTCCTTGTTCAGCATCAGAAGAAAACATTAGCAAACTTAAAAGCTGGTTTAGCTCCAGGAAAATTTTGCCAAGACTTCATTCAATAAAGACGGAGTATTCCCAGCCATATCCGCCTCTGCTGCCCATATTTATCTGAAAGAGGGAGCAGGCCCCGAAGCCAGGCACAACCCAATTCCTCTGTACTTCCATATCAAGCAACCAGAAAACAAGCACTTTGGAAGGGCGTAGAAAGAGGTTTCATTGTTTCAGTACCCGAGGGCATGTTTGTTTACCCATTAGTGGAGTACAATGGTCATGACTGCCAAAAAGAATAGTAATCCAAGGAGAAGCGTAGATTACCAACACCTTAACTTTCAATGCAAGCGGGAGACCCACCACACTGGGATACTATTCCAATTTGCACTGCAGGTGCCACCTATAACAAAAAAGTCCTTAATGTTGTCGACCCTCACCACTCAATCCCGTTTGACAATGAAGCCCACCCAGTAACTACCTTTATAACCGAGTGGGAAATATTCATATACCTTAGGATGCCTCAAGGTTATCTTGCATCTGGAGTCGTCTATACTCGCAGATACGCCAAAATAATCAAAGATACTCCATGCAAGGTGAAAATTGTAAACGATACGATATATACTGTATATGACTCTAGCACCGAGAGAGCCTTTTATTTCCTCTTTCAAGGATGGAATTGTACTTAACACAGTCAAGTTCTAGTTCTTTCAATTAGTCGTAAAGCTTAGAAGCCTCCAGATAGCTCCTTCTTGGGTGACCCCATCTGAGTCCATGATACAGGTAATACTCAACTTTCCAGTCCCAAGGACAATTACAGATGCCGGATCATGGTTTGAGCTCATCATCCATGTACCCGGGCTATACTCATTGGGTCCAAACATGCTGCCCTTTTCGGGACGTTGCCAAACAGAACTCCAAATTCGCTTGGAACCAAAGTCTTAAGAATACATTTAAAGACTCCAAGTGAGTTATAATTGACCTCGTCCAGAAGGATGTGGCAACTTTTGATAAGGACGAATAACTTGCCCCTCATACAACCCGGGCTACTTGTGAGGAGAGGGGAAATGTAGAAGTCACTGCCCTAATATGCAAAATAAACAACAATAATAACAACACTTACCAGCCCAGTGACCCCAGCTAGCGTCCACCTGCCAGACAAAAATAAAACGGGAGGTAAGTCAGTAGCAAACCCTATACATAAATGAAGCAATCCGGTGTATATACACACTAATATACTCATTCAATGGGCCAGCAACAAGTCATTGTCCAGAGAATGGACTTAAACAATTGCAAATAATAGAATGCCCCAATATCCATATAATCTCATTTCAACTCGTAACTCATCACTTTTACGCAAATCAGTACTGACTCATAGCGACATAACAATCTCAACGACCCCGGAATTTTTCTTTCAATCACTGCAGATTACAAGCCTGATAAAATTTTCTCTCCTTTTCTCTCGGTACTTCAGTTCTTTTTATCAAGTCCAGTAATGTTTTCATTTTTCAACAAGTGACAACAGCATCAAATTTCCCAAGCATTTCGTCATCTCTCCTCCTGGTTGCCCAAAGAAAATATGGAGGGAGAAATCATACACGCTGACATATCCACAAGCCCCAAAGACCTGGAAGCTATCCCTGAGGTACCGGAACAACCGGTAGCAATTACACCAATGCCACCAGAATTGCCAATGCTACCGGGTTAACCAAGAATCATCACTCCCGCCTATTTTTATTCAACCTGGACAAAGAGTCCCATCGAATACGAGAAGATAAGTCAAGCCCTGCGCAGCATTCATTCTGCTGATCCTCTTTCGGCAAAAGTATCCACGTACGACGATGATATCACTGTCTTTGTGTCCAACCATCTGTAGATACTGGCTATGAAGAAGAGGGTTGTGAAGTACTAGCAGACAGTAGGTTCCAAGATCAATTTTGATAAGAGAGAAATTTTTCGGCTTGTGGTCTGGAGGGGTAGCGTTCCCCTGCCTGGGCCTTTTCGCCTAAGTGACGGACCCATCCGTATCCTCGAGGAGTTGTTCAGGCCAGGGCTCCACCTGGAGCGAAATTAATTGGAAGTGTAAGCTAGGGTAGATGGTCTGGTGGTTACCTGGCTTCGAAGGCGCTTGTCCTTAAAAGGCAAGGAAGAGGTGTTCGCCGTGTACATCGTCACCTTCATCTTTTACTGATTTTCTATACTTCCTCTACCTAGGAACCATCGGCTAGCGCTTCGACGTTCTCTCTTCAAATTACTTTGGGGAGGCGGTAGGCCGATTGTTCGTAGACGGGTCTGTCCGATGATCAGGGGTCTCGGTATGCCTGATTTGGAGAACCACTGGTTGCAGGGTCCAGTAACCATTCACAGTCTCAAAAGGAACTGTATCAGGAACTAGTGCTGGGCTCCGTTACGGATCATCTCGTGGATTGGCTCGGCTGGTCAATTGATGAGGTTCACCCGTATTGGAGTTGAGCGCCAAGTTCGGACTTCTCGAACAATTCCGAGTTCTCACTCACTTAGCGGCTTGCACGGAACATATTGTCCCTTTACGGCCTGAATTACATACCAGATTATCCTCTCTGTATCAGTGGCTTAGAAGAAACGGCTGAGCCATTGGCAGTGACTTCATCCGTTCTGGGATCATGTCGGAGGGTGGACGGCCCGCATCTAATCCAAGCAACCAATGTTGTTCGACGTTGGTTACGTCGTGAACAACGTTTTCCCTCAGTTTCAAAGTGAGTAGCGTGAGGTCTTTCTTGCAATCCTATCTATAGCTCGAATAGTAATCTGGACCACACGAAAGAAGGGATTGTAGGACAATGCAAACTTTTCTCATTGTGATCTGATTTTGTTCTTTAGGCATCAGCTTAGGGTCAAAATCAGATGCGATAAAAAACGCTTGGATCACATAACATTCAACAAAAGGTGGGTGCATGCAGCGAGCCTGGTCGTACGAAAGGGGAAAACCTGGGAGTCATCCTTCCCTTCTCTTCCTGCGCATGGTGACAATGGACCCCTGGGTAAGTAGTTTGTTTATTCCTTTTTCCCTTGTTAGCAGTGTGACCCCGTCATGTAGTTGTTAGTCTCCAAGTTCTTCTCCGCCCTAAGTCTTTATTGACCCTTAATTCTTGATCCTGCCCAGTTTTTCTGAAGATCTTGGAATTTATATTTATATTCTCATTCTTGCATAAATAACCCACACTGCGCCATACCTTTCGATTATTTTGCCTATTTAGTTTAGTTTCCCTTCCCTACTAGGGAAGGTGCGGCTTGTTTTTAGTCTCCTCGGAGACCAGAAAAAGTTTAGCCTCCGTTTTAGAGATGGGGATGGGATGGAAACCAAACTGCTGTTGATTTTATTCTATTTTTACTTTTTCTTTCGGAGTTCTTCTCCTATTCGCATCACTTTCATAAATTGTACATAAACCCTTCATTATATAAAAACTATATTTTTCATCCGTTTTTTTTTTTTTTAGTAGGACTCTTCGCATAGAGTAAATGTGGTATTTTGGTGGTTGTAACTCGCTTGGTGAAGCATAAATGACCAATTGTATTGTTGAATGGGTCGGTGAATGTGACTAGCTAGGGCTCCTTAGTTTTCATAGACAACCTCTCATTCCCCTCTACCTCAAAACTTGAGGCCTTTTGCGCCCTCAAATTGTATTTACTACTCTTTTGGAAATAAAACTTTTTACGCAAACGAGTGCTGACTCATAGCTACCAAGCTTTACGAAAGTATACCAGTAGTAATTTGATTAAATGTGTCTATTGCCGTCGTTATGGTTAAGACGAACGATTTAACTTAATTCGAAATCTTCCAAATTTTGATGAACGAAAAACTGAGGCAAAATATCTTCCAAACAATTATTACTTGTGGTGTCCGCCAATTGTGATAATCTGGACGCATTTCGAAAAGTAAGATTTGGAATGTTTGAATGGTTGTTACTTGAAATCTCGTTTCTGATTATGAATCCCTAACCTTTCTTTTTGCACCAGAGCTTAGCTAAGAATAGTAGTTGACTGTTGCAGTTGTAAGGTCGACAAATTTATTTCAAAAAATACACAAGGAGCTGCGTAACCAGAAACTATCGAAGCCAAATGTGACCGAAAATATCCCTTCAAAGTGGAAAGCGACGGAAACGCTCCAAAAGTACAACAAAGATACAGAAACAAGTTAAAAGAAAACAGAAAGTAGATCTTAGTATCTTACAGAGCAATTAAAAAACAATGTGAATTCTCATGAGAACAAGTGGCTTTTGAATAAAGCGTTTTGATTGTCCACACTTCTAATATGAATATTCTTGTGCTCCAAATTTCCTTTGGATTTTGAACTCAGGAATTTTAAATAAAGCTTCTAATAAGAATATGTTTTTTAGAAAATGACCTGCTCAGATGAGAATTGTCTCAGTCTATTCGGACTAAATTTTATGCTATGCTGAATATTAAGGAAACGATGAAGTCAGAATGAATTCTGAGACATCAACAAGCCTGTGATGGTAGTGTGATGACTTAGGTCGCATTCTGCTAGAAAAGAATGAGTCCTTTCGTTTATGTGTAAGTTAGCTTGACTCACGCCTTGAATTCGCGCTTCTCAGAAAAATCCCTTATGGCAATATACTTCAACGAAGTCAATGGAGAATTTAAACACTTTAAGTTATCTTGTACCATTAGACGAGTTTTATGAAAAAGTGAAAAGGCAATGCAAAGGCAAAAGGGACTGATACGGAGGAAACATTAATAGTTTTTCAGTATCTATACCTGATTCGATAGAGAATGCTATATGTCAGGTTGGTTGAATGGAGCTGCCATGTTAAAATAGAAAAAATAGTCACTGATCGGCCTTTTCTCGCAAACAAAAGTGATAAAAATTATTGACAGCGTAGTGGTCATCTTTTGAAACTCATGCAATTCAGTCATAGGAATTTGGCAAAAAATGTTTAAGCAATAAGGCAATATCTCTCGGGTGAGAAAACAGACTGTATTCGACCGTTAGAGAGGGTGAACGGCCGGTATAGAGTGTTTGAGAGAAATAAAATATATCCGACCAGGAACCAGGTCAGTCAGAAAATTTTGATCTTCCGAAATGAAGAATCTAGTTGATATCAGAATAAATTCACAAGAAATATCAGGTTAGAGGTTGAATGCCAGCAACTGGAAGTGCTGTTAATTAAAGAAAGTTACAGATAGGGAATAAATAAATAAATAAAAGGCTCATATTTCTAAAGAGAAAGATTTGCACTGTCCATTATCAATGATTTAAGAAGAGTCCATTTTAATTCTTTTATTTGAGAAGAATCCATTTTTATTGTTCTATCGGAAAGCAATGATAGAATATAATTCATATTTGCCTTTTCAATGACACGTTGTAAAGTCCAATGCAATTAAGTTGACTGCATAAATGGGAACGCATCTGTGAAGAAAGAAAGAAAAAAAAAGAAACCAATGCTGAAAAATGAAGAAAAAGTTGAAAAAATATTGACAGTGACATATCGCAACTTTTCTATGCTTATCTGGTAATGAAGAAAACGCTTCTCTAGTGCAGATATGCTCAACTCACGAGGGAATTTTTGACGCGTGGTTCCTTCACGTAAATACAAACACACACACACACACATATATGTGTGTGTGTATGAGAGTGTATGCTTGTTATGTATATATATATATATATATATAGATATATGTATATATACATAAATATGTTTATGCATATATTTTAATGATATATATATATATATGTGTCATTAGTAACTCTAAAAGGCAGATCTTATTATATATGTATATATATATATATATATATATATATATATATATATATGTGTGTGTGTGTGTGTGTGTGTGTGTGTGCGTGTGTGTATGTCTATATGTGCGTGTACCTGCGTTATCAGTAACACTAAAAGAATATCTTATTTAGAAATTGTAAAAGTTATACGATGAGCTTTTCTTCTTTTCGTCACATTCAGTCTGTATATTTAAAACAGTCATATTTTCCTGTGTCGAAGTAATAAATAATGCTTAATAATAATAAAGAAAATGAACAGAGAAAAAAAACGGTAACGTATTTAATTTACGATAAACATTAATTTCAGATAAAACAAAAATGATTGATAGTTATACACATTACACAGAATCATAAAAAAATGTCACATTGATCACATATCCACATACACACACACACACCTATATAAATATATATAAAATTTTAAACGAAGAAATATAGATTTTGCCACTTATTTTCAAGAGGATACTATCCATAATAGTTCCCTTGGAAAAGTGTGTGACTGAGCTCATGTATTTACTTAAAATCCCTACAGCAAATGTGACAAATGAATTAACTGTTCTTTTTTTCCACTGACATTGCCCCAGAGCACACTTATTTGATTTCTCAAACCTGCTGTCGACCCACATACTTTCCTAAAGTATTGATTCGAATTCCCTGTAATTTGTTGCCGAAATATTTCTATAAATAACAAGTCTTGCTTTTCATAGACAGACTCTCCAAAAGATGTTGCAATCATGTTCAGTTTGTAAAGTATTAGAGACCGAGGTCATGCCCACCGTCGTAAGTGATCGTCTCTCACTGAAGTTTTCGACGCACTGTCATTCATTTTATTTGCAGCTTTCTTTGATCACATTCACCTAAGTTGATTGATTTAGTTTCATCTGCTCCCCGTCTCAAATGTCTAAATCCAGAAGAAAACATGAAAGAAATAATTATCTTAAATAAAATATAGCCTCCTGTGTGTTATTTAAAATAGAAAATAAAATTATATAATATAATACATAAAGATAAAACTTCAGTTATCTGCACTGCCGGTTGGAGCTGTAGAATACATCGACAGCACCTCTACGGAGTGGTAAGAGCACTTCAACGAGATTACTTGTTGACCATTATTGGCAACCTATAATGCTTGAGGATGGGATTCTGATGAATAAGTATTCCGTTACCCGTCAACTAATGACATGCATCGCGCCACTTTGGCCCTTACTGGAGTAGACGAGCGGTCGGTGAGTCCCGATCCGATCAATCGGTTAGTCATATCAAGCACTAACACTTATATGATTGTACAGACCGTAACCCTCCGACTGATCTTGTGGCTACCATGTACTTAAACGCCATTTTATCTTAAAAGTGCAAGAAGAGGATGACTGAGGGTCAATTGTGCTGAGATAGCAATAACTGAAACTATGATGTGTGCAAACAACTGATAAATATTAAATATAATTATGTGTGTTAAATATCAATATATATAACCATTTAACCAAATAAATCGCCCTGTTGGCTGGGGCTGTAGAATACCCCCCACCAATGAGGCCACGTGTTGGCTGTGGGTGGCGACCCGTAATACGCTAGGACGGATCCCTAGTGGTTGAGCAGTCATTGATCCGGCGACAGAGTGGTCAAGGGCTTGCAACACACCACTTTGGCCCTTATTTGGTCTGACGGGCGGTCGGATTGGGCCCGATCCGACAATCGGCTGGTTATGTCAAGCCATAGCATCTATATATTTTATCCCGACCGTACTTTTAAATCTGCATTTGTAGCAAGTTCCCAACCCTTATCTGTTAGTTGCTAGAAGGCGGTGGCTGAGGGTCAATTGTGTTGAGAGTAGGAATTTGACCAGCGCCGAAAAATTGGCAACGGCTCGGAAGCCTACCCTCAACTCGAGTATACTGGTCGCGTATCCCCCGTCTCAACCAAGGTGAATGGGTTACCCCCTTGGTTTATTCCTAACACAAGTTGGATTCCGTGGTGGGTGGAGGAGCGCAGGGCCAGTGAAAAATATACACCATATATGGCGTCTTCAAACAAAAAAAAATAAACGGAACCTCTCAGAATCAGACTCGGAGAATGAGGCAGCCGACTTCCCCAGATTCATTGTTATTGAATCTTTGGAGGAGGTATGCCTAGCCAAACTCTCACCTTTCCTTATAGAAAAAGTGATATCTACAAGACCTAGTCCGAAAACTGTTAAGAAAACAAGGAATGGTAACTTGCTTGTCGAGGTAGACAACCGAAGACAGGCAGAAAACATTAATAATAAAAACGTTTCATACAACCAAATGCAGAGCGTATCTGCACAAGAAACTCAACACTTCCAAGGGAGTTATCAGGAGTAGAGAGTTGGCATTGGCTACAGAAGACAAGATAGCATCAGCCCTGGGAAAACAGGGAGTTACAGATATAAAGAGAATCTCCATTAGAAAAGGTGAAGAACGAATCTAAACCAACACTTACATCCTAACATTTAATAAGCCCCAAACTCCAAAAGAGGTGAAGATCGGCTATTGTCTTGAGAGAGTTGAGCAGTATGTCCCAGCACCCCTGAGGTGCTTCAAATGTCAGAAATTTGGACACCACAGGGAAGCCTGTAGAGGACGACAGACATGTTCCAAATGTGGTGAAAAGGACCCGGACCATGCCGAGGAAGATTGCTTAAAAGAAATTCCATGTGCAAACTGCCAACAAGATCATCCGGCTTATGCAAAAACTTGTACTGTTTACCAAAAAAGAAAAAAGAAATAATTGAAGTCAAACACAAGAGGAATGTTTCCTTTCTGGAAGCTAGGAGAATTGTAGGGAGCTATAAGGGAGAAAGCAGTTACGCCTCCGTTGCACGGAGGGTGGATAGAACCAATGATGACACAAAATATAGAACACTTATGGAGAAATTGCTCAAGCTGGAAGCCAATGATTGGCGAAAGTTTCAGGAGCAACTGAAAAAACTACATTCGGATGAATTTTACCAAGCAGCAGCTCAGCAACAATTTGCGAATGGGGAGATATCCAATGTTGTAGTTTAAACAAAAACACACGTAGGATCTATCACTCCAACACACACTATTCCTAAAGGTGCAAAATCTCCATCAAAACAGCCGTTACATAAATCACCAATACGTCCACCAAAAATGATTAAAGATAGACTAAAAAACCTGTCTCCCATACGACCTGAACAACTAAAACAAAAATCACAACTCCCCATTAGTCAAACTACGAAAATACAAATGAACACCAAAGTGACTAAGGAAAGACCAGGAAGTACATTCAAAATACCCTCAACAACAAAGTCGCCTATAACAACCAAACCATCCAATTCTCAACTACCAACAAAACCCCTACAAAGGACGTATAGTGTAGAGAGTATGGATAGCGACATAGACCTCGTAGTTTCCAGCCTTAATCTTGAAGAAATGATAAAAAATTACAATACTTTAAACCATTTAATCGTCGGCAAACTTATAAGCTCAGTCACTTTTTTGAATTGTTAATCTCTAACATATACGTATCTATTCAAATGTGTGCTAACGAATGACTGATGTTAAATTCTTATTGTGACATAGAAACTCTTGTAATAATTTAACTGTGTGCAAATAAATGAGGAAAAGTAAATGGAATGATTTATGCTGCTTGCATATTTATGCCAAACAGAATTGTTTCTTATGCTAAACTGAATTATTTGAAAAAGAACTGTTTTTTGCATTGGAACTCTACTTATACTAAACTGAGTTGTTATATAACTGCTTGAATAAACTGAATTGTTTGAAATAGAAATGTTTTTGACAAGCTGTGTACTCGTGCTGAACTTAATTGTTTGAAAGGAAACTCAGTTGCATAAAAATGGATTTGGCGTTAAATAACCTACAAAGGTTGATATGACATAAAACCAAACCAAACCAAACCAAATAAATGATTGGTATTAAAGAGATTTAGAGTAAGCAACCATTTACCAGAGTGGAAACGAATGAATGATATTAGGTAGAGTTAATAATGATTGATAAGAATACTTGAAACCTCTCAGTGTCCTGGGTAGGACATTAAACTGTATCTGATTGGTGAGGCTCTAGTCTTTGGAGAATAAGATGTACACTTTCATTAACATTATTTTCAGGCCCATTCAGAACTAGAATCGTAGTATCTGTTAGATTCCATCTATGGGTCGAATAAAACTATTTCCTCTGAATTACTTTTATCAATCTAAAAGCATAAAGATGTGCGCAAGTTGCTCGTATTAGATAAGAATACTTGATAAATATAATTATTAATGTTAAATAGCAATACCAAGTATAATTAGTCTAAAAACATTAGATAAAATTATTTCGGTTAAATAGGAATACTTGAAACCATTAAATTATGGGCAAGCAAATTATAGCAATTAGATTAGGAAGGATATTTGATTAATAGAATTAGCAACTTTAAATAGCTATGCTTGAAACAATTTAAGTGAGTGAAAATATTTTATAAAAATATTTGAGTTCCGGGTGCGATCAATGAATAGTCATCAAAATTATGGAAAAATGAAAATAGTACTGACATCTTACTTATATCATCTGTTATATTTACAAAAATATTCATGAAAATATCTTTAAATACTATCGATTAAATTCGGAGGCGTCCTCGTGGTGTAATGGTTAAAGCGATGGACTGCGGAATCGTAGTACGCGAGTTCGTACTCCAGTCGCGCTATTACGTTCACTTTCGGGCAAATACCCTTGCTATGGGTTAAATAGTAGCATTACTGTTCTTCTAGGAGAATGGCTTTGGCATTAAATAACCTAAAAAGAGTTGATATGCCATTAAACAAAGAAACCAAACCAAACCAAACCAAAACTATAGATTAAATTCATTCAAAGAAATCATTTAATTTAAGCATGACCTCAGAACGACTTTGGAAACTCCTGTAAACATTTCGGAGAGTTTGCATGTTTCATTTGGTGAATATTTCTATTATATTTATCTTCAGTTCATATTCAGTCTTTCAAGGATTATTAACGGTCTCTTACTCAATTGTATCCCATTCAAAATAACCATTCTAATGGGAATTTATGGAGTTAAATGATTAGGGGTGATGTGGTATCAGAAATTTTTTATCAGCCAAGACACCTATTTGTTAACCATGGTGCAAAGTCTGTAACCTGAATTAGTGTCTTCCAGTAGCTACCTTCTGGATCCATGACAGAGTTACTTCCTCCAGGCACTTAATAATGGTCTATACGTTTAGTCTGTGGACAGGAGGGAAGATGAATGAAGGCATAATCTCGCCATTGCTAGTGACTTCACCAGACACTATAATGTGGACTAGGTGTTTGGTTTTCCTTAATAGAAATATAAATCTGTCCAGAAATTCACACGCATACTCATACATAAACAAGCACACATTAACACTTATTTCTTCGTTCTCGAGATTACTTTTTGAATAACAAGCAGTAAAATATTCCGTTTTCAAATTTCTGGTAGATTGAATTCAGATGTTTTGCTTACGGATATTGGCGAACTTATACTAGTTAACTCCACAATAGACAAAATCTAATATAAATAAACGGTGTTGGTGAAGTTAACAGTTTTAAATGGTGACACTTTAACTACCGCAGCTTATGTTCACACACACACACACACTCTCTTTCTCTCTCTCTCTCTCTCTCTCTCTCTCTGTTTCGGTTTCTTTGTTTAATGGCATATCCACCTTTGTAAGTTATTTAATGCCAAATCCATCCTTCTAGAAGAACAGTAGTGATACTATTTAACCCATGATTGGGGGGTTAAAAGGTTTCATACCTTTCTCAATGGTATTTGCCCAAAAGTGCAACTGAAGTTTGAACTCGGTTACTACGATTCTGTAGTCCATCCCTTTACCCATTACACCACGAGGACACCAACCCTTCTCTCTTTCTCTCTCTCTCTCTCTTACACACACACACACACACACACAAACTGACAGACACACACACACACACACACACACACACACACACATATATATATATATACACTAGTGGTTGTGTTTATGTGTGATCTGTTCGCTTTGTGTGTGTATGTGAGCATCTGTGTGTGTGCACATGTCTTCATCAGAGGAGAAAGTTTTTGTTGACTACACTTGCGTGCGATTGCATCAGAATGTGCACATCTTGTTATCCTCACATACTTCTCTCTCAATCACTCTCTCTCTCTCTCTATATATATATATATATATCTTGTCCATCGCTCGCGGGGGAGGGGGTCTTCCAGGCTACATCCTGTATCGTCACAGAGTTGTTGTTTATAGGTTCTAGATAGTCGTCCAACTTTTGCTCGTTAATGTGGAGGGGTCAACAGGAGTATATTGCTTATCAGCTCGTCCTTACTTCTCCAGGAGTGTCCCTTATGTCTGGTTCGTCTAACTTGGATAGTTTTCGTGGTGAGAGGTAGGTGGCAGTACAGTTGCTGTTTTGTGGTGTGTTGCCTCCAGGACTCGTTCAATACATCTCGCACCATTCTTGTGTAATTGTCGTCAAGATTTTTCTCCATACGTTTAGGTAGCGTCTATGCGGTGCATCTGTAGAGCCGCATCGACACGAACGCTGCTTGTAAAAAGCTGCGTTTTACTTTATTGGTTAGGTCTGACTTCCATATAACCGATAGCATATCGATGGCTGACCATGCCTTTGTTATTCACGTGTTGATATCTTTCTCGGTTGATGAGACACTGCTTCCTAGGTAGGTACTATTTACCAACCCCTCCGCTCGGGCAGGATATGACACAAGGTCAATTTTTAAGCGGAGTTTAACAGGTTTGAATTCAGAGTTTTCCTTCTCCTAGACTAGTTGCCTCACCAAGGCTGAAGAACCTAGTCCGTCCTACTATTTACCCATAGCTGGAGGGAGAATAAGGGGGTTCATACCTTTCCCAAGGGTATTTGCCCGAAAGTGAACGTAATAGCGCGACTGGAGTACGAACTCGCGTACTACGATTCCGCAGTTCATCGCTTTAACCATTACACCACGAGGACACTGCTTCCTAGGTAGGTAAAACTGTTCAGTAGTTTCAAAGAACTATCGTTTAATGTGGAGATGTCGCCTCTTTGATCAAAGCACATGTGTCTTGTCTACGTTGATGTGGAGGTCTATGCTAGCAGCTGCTCATTCCAGATTATGTTGCAGGGTTTGGGCTCGGCCTGGTGTATTTGCCAGAAGCGCTATGTCATCTGCGTAGTCCACGTCTGTAATTGTTTGTGCAGGGTATCTTCTGCTTCTTTCCTTTGCCAGCATGAAACTGTTATTTTTTATTATATCAATAGACAGTCTAAGCATGTAGTCTAGGCAGATAATAAACAGGTATGGGGCTAATGTGTCTCTTTGTAGCACACCTGCTGCAATGTCGAAGTAGTCTGTGTCGACATCCGGTGAGCGGACTTTTACTTTCGTGTTTTTATATAACATCATTATGGCTGCGACGGTTTTTTTGGGATACCGTAGGTAAGAAGTTTTTGCTCCGTCTTCTCTCTGTGTATGGAGTCAAATGGATGGGAGGAGTCAACAAATAATACTGTTGCCTCGCGGTTTTGAAGAAAATTATTTTACGTGGTGGCTTTGCAAAAGTGTTTGAAAAGCAACTTTATATATAGAAGGCTCAATCAAAAACATTGAATAAAAGTTACTGAAACTGATGTGATAACTTGCTGATAACTGGATGTCTTTAGTGTTGTCTTGACATATACACTCGGCAACAAAGGTGCTTCTGAAAAAAATCTTTACCATTAAATATTCCACCAAGGTCCATATGCCATTAAACACTGGATTGATTTAGACACCACACTTTGTATAGAGAATCAGTGATCATTAATTAAATGTTTAATTACCTTTCTTAATATGAATGATCCGAAGCTTTCAGTGAAACACTGGATTGGGAAAGTGCATATCTAACCCTATGTAACTTTTTTTTTTATGTTGCCTTTACCGAAAATATATTCTAAGAATAAGATTCGAAGACGTAGACTCCGTAAAGAATTCTAAATTGCCACTTTCAACAAGAATAAATTCAGTGGTTGGAAACTTTCTGGATTAAGTGTGTTAAGAGCAAAACTTCCATTCATTAATAATTTCTTAAGGTAATGCTTAATTATATTCATCATTTTTCGTTGATTATATTTTATTATTTAGTTTGGTAAGGCTTTGAACTACTCGATGTCTCTTTGTTTAGCTGTCGCCGTCAGAAAGGCGCACGCACGGATAGGATGTTACAACCATCATCGGTTATAATATACTCCCAGACAGGAAATGGGACTGAAGTGAATTGAGAGGGTAGTTGATATCATACCCGGACGGGAAGATCCTGAAAATATGAGGATTTGGAAAAAGTCTTAAGTTGTGCTTCGACTGTTGAAGGTAGCGGTTGAATTGTTCGGAACCGAAGAGGTCAGATCAGTTTGGGTCTCGAACGGCAGATGTTATGTTTTGACCTGTTGACCCGGCCAAAAATGCTATTCACGGTAATGCACCGGAAGGAAGTGACACATTCTGATGGCATTTATGAGCGGAAATCACGAGGGCGGAAATTTGCTGATGAAATGGGACGAGGTAGAAAAAATCCCATTATACTCTCATAGACTGACGCACCGGAAGAGAGTGACCTCTGAACTGGATGACAGTTATTTCCGCTCGATGACGATCACACAGGCCATTCCAAAGAAAGCGGAAGTGACACATCCCGGTCGCTAGATATCGGAAGACGTTGCGGAGGCGTATCCATATCACCGCGTGGGAGTTTGAAGGTAATATAAGGCCGACGAATTGAACAGAGGACAGTTGAGTTCCGGTCAGTTGGGTTCAACGAGCCAGTGGAGACAGGCGAGTAGAGTTGAGGAGATGGACGCGATGTAGTAGGAAAAGCCAGCACCCCGGAGAGTGGACTCTCAGTGCTCGGTTGAGCAGCCATAGAGAACGAGAAAGACACAACGATGACGGCCATAACTTCGGGGTCCAAATATTTCAGTTATGTTCGGTCTCCAGCTCCATCTCACACGCAAACTTTGAACAACCTTTTCGAAACTTACAAATAAAGATGAGAGGTAAAATATATTATAAAGAAGTCTTCCTGCGTCTTTCTGTGTGCGTCTTAATTATTATTGGGTCGGTATGTATCCAGCATATATATGTATATTTCTGCATGAATCAGCAGATGACTATATAACAGAGACTAATTGGGATCTTAGATAACACAAGATGCACAGTGCTTGTGGGGCGGGTATCAACATTGTATGGTTAGCATAGGATTTTATGATTCGTGTCGCTCTCTTTGTCTTGCCAAGGACAGAAGGCAAAAGAAATAAACCCATTCTTATCAGAAACGATAGAATCTGCTTGTATTGTAATTATTCTCATAGTTATATAACAATATCAAATACAGCTACCACCTCAATACGTTTTTGCCTTGTATTGAATGACACGTTTGAAGATTGGTTGATTCATTGATTGATCAACCCCAGCAACAATATTTTGAGATATCAGCATGTTAACTTGATGGCCATTATCGATATTCTATCTGGATAGAGATGACTACGGTCCCTTGCTTTGTGTCAAGAAGGTAATACCATTTAATGGATGTAGATTATTTATGTGAGCTTATGCAATCAATCAATTATGAGAGGTCAATTATAAAGATTAGTGGGGATTTGGTATGTGTGATATTTTATTTTTAAGCTTAGAAGTCGACGTAATTTGTTAAATTTGTTAAATTTACATGACATAATGTTTAGAACAGGTGGGCAAATCCGATATATACATATATATATCATAAAATCACGCTGCAAGCGTAGATTTCCCTGTAAAGACGGTGAAGTATCCTGGTTTTCAAAAACAGAGGATACACTAAAGATATTGCTAATGAGGTGGTTGTTTTAGTTAGATCCGTCTTAGTAACCTTTTGGCCTACGAAGTCGGCTAAGGGTGTCGAATATACCAACAAATGAATGTTCTGGTTATGACATTAAGCCATCTGACAGCGAAACTCCAGACTGGAAGATTTAGGGAATTCAGTACAATTACTCGCAGGTCGACTCTGAGCAGGAGTATCAGCAGCTTATAGGGTCTTATTTATGGGTCAAATAGAATACATTATGTGCAAACAACTGACTGATGTTCAATTGTGACTGATTTACAGAAATGACTTAAACCATTTAACTTTGAGCAAAACAGAACTCAGGCTCGTTTAAGAAAGTTATCAACAAAATAGTTTACAAATCATATACATATTTAATATACATGTATGTAAATTGATTTTGCCCTAAATAATCTAAAATGGTTGATATATCATAAAACACAACAATACCAAATTATATATATTCAATATATATGTATGAAAAGGATTTGGCCCTAAATGAGCTTCAATGGTTGATATGCAATAAAACCCAACCAAACCAAATCATATATATATATATATATATATATATATAATATATATATATATATATATATATATAAACAGGATTTGACCCTAAATAACCTACAAGGGTTGATATGCCATAAAAATCAACCAAATGAAATCAAATATAGTCAAATATATATATATATATATATATATATATATATATATATATATATATATATATATATATAAACAGGATTTGGCCCTAAATTACCTACAAAACGCAACCAAATCAAATCCTATATATCTAATATATATGTATAAACAGGATTTGGCACTAAGTAACTGGCGTGGCTCCAGAAAGGGTCACTAATGAAAATGCAGACACGGATATTAGGTAAACAGATTATTTTGCACAAGAAAGATATAGTTGCATAGAAAAGGTAATAAGTCTCGTACTGATTCGGATAACTCCGTTATTGTTTGGCTGGCAGCGAAATCTCACAGTACAAATAAAGGTGAGAAGAGTCAATTATGGTAAGATGGGTAAGGCTCCCACAACAGTAACCCACAATGACTGATATGCCATATGTAGTCGACCATAGTCGAGGGTGACCCGAAGGCTCCCTTTTCGATAGCTACTACACCAAGGTGTAGGGGAGGGCGCTACTCCATTCCCTGGATTGCTCCACTTTACCCTTGAACCGTACCTTATAATGCTGAGTGTTAAGCAAGGTGGTATCAAGTTCCATTTTTAAAGTCTTTGGTATGACTCGACCTGGGATTGAACCCAGGTCTCCTGGGCCATTGGCGAACACTCTAACCGCTGGGCCAATGTCCCGGTTATATATGCCATATAATCAAACCAAACCAAACCAAACTATTTTAACAAACACAGATGAAGTCGGTGGGGTGTGTTTTAATTACCATGGTACGTGATAAATTTGGTGGATGAAGTTTTTTTTTAATTGTATCTTCGTTTTAATTTTCTGTGAAGTTTCTTAAAGAGAACAGTTATGATATAAATCATTCCTCTCAAATATAATTTATTTGCAAATATATATATTTGACCCAGAGATGGGCCTCTAACATACAGTACCACTCCAAGTGAGATAATAGCCTGATGAGTAGAGTGTCCACCAATGGTCCTGAAGACTTGGGTTCAATCCCAGGTCGAGTCATACCAAAGACTCAAAAATGGTACTTGATTCCACTTTGCTTAGCACTCAGCATTATAAGGTAAAGATCAAGGGTAAAGTGTAGTAATCCAGGGAACAGGGTAGCGCTCTTCCCTACGCTACCGTGTAGTAGACATTGAAAAGGGAGCCTTCGTGTCACCCTCGACTAAGGTCGATAGCTTTCCTTTACTTACTTAGATACTCCCCATATCTCAAAAAGTGAAGCCTGATCATCAGATGAAATTTTTTTTCATAACGAGGATATCACTTTTTCTGTCTCTTACCCATCTACAGGGGATAAAATCAGCGTATTCTAAATTCCAACAACAGAGGGAGCCTTTGATAAATGCATGCATTCAACTCTATGTGTAAATAAATTATAGGGAGTGCAAGGCTCTTTAGAATGAATTGGAAAGATGCTCCACTGGAAATTGTCCAAGGTATTGACAGTTCTTGTAGATGTTTTATGCACAAACCAAAATCCCAAGTAGAAAATAGATGCTTAAAATTCTTAGGGATTTTTAGATACCTAATCCCTGCCAGAAGACACTATCTAATATTGATTCACAATAAAAAAAGAAATTGACGCGTTATCGATTTTACCTTTCCGGTGGATCAGAGAGTGAAAATAAAATAGATTGATCAGAATGATATTTATTGGACTTTGCCTGAGAAATAAAAATCCTGTGGAACATGAGGGTGACAGTGATACCAATTAATGGTGTGCTTGGAATGGTTCACAAAGATTAGGCAAAAAGTGTGGAGGAATTAGAAAACACAAGATAAATTAAGACTATCAATACCACAGTGTTGATAAGATCAGCTAGAATGCTCAGAATACTGCTAGACAATGAAATCTTTGTGTCACTCAGACTCCAGAGAAACGCTGTTGTGGAGATCGGCCAGAATACTGAGAAGAGTACTGAAGATCTGAGAAGATTGGATGTCATTCAAACTTCAGTGGAAGACCATCAGCTTACGCTCAATTAAAAAAACTCGCAATAATAATAATAATAATAAAGTGACTCACTATAAATTGATCAGCACATCATTAAAAAGGTCAAATGGAGGCTGAAAAATGTTTGCCATGGCGTGGGTTGACTACAAAGGTCTATGATATGTTACTACAATATTGGGTAAAAGATTGACTGAAAATATGCCAGGTATCCGCCAAAGTCATAAAATTCCTCATGGAAGTCCTGAAAACTGGAAATTGAAATTGCTTGCAGGAGAAAGGCATGAGCAAAGAGGAAAATTCGGAGACCCACCTTTCAGGGCGATACACTGTCGCTGTTGCTATTTGTAATAGAAAAAGTTTCAGCTTATTAAATTATTTAGAATAGCACTGGGGTTGGAGGCCACAATTTTGCAAAATCCCCTGAAAAGATCAATTAGCTTATGTTCATGAACGATATGAAGCTGTTTGTAAGTAATAAAAAACGTAATTGGAGACTCTGATACAAACAATCAAATTATATAGCCGTGATGTAGGAATAAAATTTGGAATAGAAAAATATGCTATATTTATAATGAAAAAGTAGAAAAGGATTAATAACGGGCGGAATAGAACAGCCAAAATCAAGAAAGGTCTGGGACTGTACAGCTGTCTCCGCCAAATACAGCGTGATTCAATTTCCAATCCATCGGACATATATACGGATAACACCACCGATTCGTTATCTGCGCTCGTTATGTCATTTAAATCGAAAAAAGAGATCAATCGCTAGTTAGAGCCACAGGTTAGCGAGTAAACGAATTAGACCGCACAATTAAGAAAGTAAAAAAAAATAAATAAATAAAAATTGATAAGAAACAGAGAACTAAACACAGCAAGCAAAAATAACGATATTTACTTTTAAAAAATGTCTTTCAAAGATGATTCATCTATTCATCAGAGGTGGCAAGTTTTAGTTAGAGACCAGCTCACGTCTTAAGAATCGATCAATTCCTCGCTTTGCGTTAACGCTTTTCTACCTCTCGTTGTCTATAATCTAGCTTTAGCGGTTGTGCTTGCTTTTCTAAATAGTTGGTGCTGCTTTGTAAGTGCTAATTACGTAAAGTTTCTTCTTCAAAGTGATGCATTATGGTCGGCTTTTTTCGTTTTCTTGATTCAGCGCAGTCTGGTACGAGGTAAAAGACTCAGATTCTCGAGGATATTGATCACTGAATCACGCGCTGCCTTTTTTTTATGTCTTTCGTTACTCTACCAAAGGGTCACTTCGACGTGGGATAAATCTGTCATTTTATGTACATTGCTAACTGAGAGTAGGATCAGTGCTGATTCAAGGAAAATATACATTTGCTACTGATTTCTGATTGTTTAAAAATATAAATTCCTTATTTGAATTCTTATGCTAAATTTAGAAAAATGTCAATTTAGATAAACGACAGGTATCCTTGATCTTGTGAAAACAAGTCAGCCATCTTTTAGTTGCACCTAAGTTAAGCAATAACAATATATTTGCTTTTAAAGTAACATAACGTTTTACATACACGACCTTTTAAAAGAATATTACCCCATTACATATTTATGCATTTCTGTATTCTTCTAAAATCCAAATCAGTCTCATTTTTCTCTGGTTGATAAAATTTCTTTTACTCTCTAT
The DNA here is from genome assembly GCA_963585895.1 of Sepioteuthis lessoniana. Classification (NCBI taxonomy): domain Eukaryota; kingdom Metazoa; phylum Mollusca; class Cephalopoda; order Myopsida; family Loliginidae; genus Sepioteuthis; species Sepioteuthis lessoniana. The sequence goes on along the minus strand of OY757928.1, from coordinate 22,352,818 downwards.
AGATTTACAAATTCTAAACGCTTGGAGAAAAGAAAAATCCCAACTACTTGAAAGTATTGGAAGTGGGCACCATCAAACTAGTGAAAGAGCTTCTCGAAACAAATATCTGCAGTAGCAATCTCATTGAAGGGATTTACACAAGGACAGCCCCGCTTGTAAGATCCCGCTGACTATTCTTAAAATCGGCCACGTAGGACCTCAGAAAATCGGCCACGTAGGACCTCAGAAAATCGGCCACGTAGGACCTCAAGAAAACAATAAGAAAGTTGATGACGATGCACAAGGTCTTACGTGAAAAGGATGACATAAACAGGTTAGATATGTCAAGAGAAGAAGGAAAATGACTCACCAGCATGGAAGATTGTATGGATACGTCAGTTCGAAAATCACATCAAAAAGATCTAATAGCGACAAATTACAGCAGTACCATACCCATATACAGATATGCGAAATGGACATATAATGTTCATATGTCATCATCATCATCATGTCGTGCCGCCAGCATGGATATCTCTGACCCTCTCTCGCCACTTCTCCCAATCATTCATCGCTTCTGGCAGGTCTTAGGAATCTCGAAACACGAAAAACACTTACGACTTCTCAGTTCAGGTACGAAAATTTTTATAACCTTTGAGTTTAAACGTTCTTCGACATAAAGAGAGAGAGGCACAATCTTTCTTTTATGGCTTTTTCATCGGTACCCCATCTCGTGCGACACCTGTCCAAGGCCTCCGCGAGCAATCAAAAATCAATCCTTTTCGTTCGGTGTCTACTCTCGACTCTCTAACTGACTTTTTGAAAATCCCCCCAAATCCTCCGCGTGCTTCCGGTGCGTGACGTCACCCGCACTCGGTAACCCCGTTTCCCTTCTGGGCTATTGAGACATCTCTGAGTGACACGTCTGCTCCGCCCCGCGCGCGCATGAACACCTGTGTTAACGTTGCACCTAAGTAACCCTTGCACTGAACCGAAAGGTTCTCAGCCTAACTAAACCCAAAGGCATAAACCGAAATCCCTCGGCCATTATATTACACAGCTACCAGTAAGACCACTGATAACTTAAGGACAAACTGAATAACAACAATAACTGTAATGAGTAGAACATCTGTAAGGATATTTCACCCTACAAACTGGGAAAAAGTCACACGGGAAGGCCTGCATATGACTATGAAAGAGAAATCTTGGGAGAGAAACTGAAGCTCATTTACAGCAGCAACACACAATGTCATGAGTACCAATTATATTGAAGTGAAAATCGATATTGGGAAACAGAAAAGCATCTGTGAGTTATGTGTTTACAAAGATAAAACGATTAATCACATAAAAAACGAATGCAGCAAATTAGCCCCAAGGGAGTATAAGACATGACTGGGTGGTAGAGTTGATTCACTGGGAATTGTGCAAAAAGATGAAATTCGACCGTACCTCCAAATTGTATATTTACTAACCAGAATCCGTCAAAGAGAATGAGACGTATGAATTTCTATAGAATTTTGAGATGCACACAGAAGCCCAGACTTGAAAAAGTACTTAGAATTGGCTAGAGATTTAAATAAAACGGTGGAACATGAGGGTGATGGTATTACCAGCCGTAATAGACGCGCTTGGAAGGGTTCCCAATGGCTTAGAAAGTACACAGGTAGAGTTGGAAATCAGACGACAAATAAAAACCATCCAGACTACTGTATTGTTAACATCAGCCAGAATACTGAGAAGTGTCCTGATGACCTGAGGCGAATTGCTCTCTCATGAACACCAGTGAAAAACCATCAGTTAACACCGGAGTGAAAAAATCGTAAGAAGTATGAAACTAATAATAATAATAATAATAATAATTAAAAATATATCGAGGCAAGACTAAACAATACTGACAAACAGGACTTTCCAAAACAACGAAAGAAAATTCAACCAACTAGTAGAACGAGAATGGGCAAAGACATACCAGCACCCGGATGCGAACAATGCCAAAATATTTTGGAGCAAAATATGGGAACTGAAAAAAAACAATTAGATAAATTGGCAGTTGAGATGCGAAAGCTCAAAGAAGGCTCTAAAGTGGAAATACGCCTGAACGTACTCAGTGTAACACTTTAAAAATACCAAACTGGAAAACCCCTGGCCTAGATGGCGTAAAAGGATTTTGGTTTAAAAATTAACTCCATCCACGACATAAATAGATGCATGGAGAAAATTGAGATACCCGAATGGATAACCAAGGGAAATCCCTCTAATCAAGAAAGATCCCCTTAGAGGAACTACCCCAATGAACTATAGAACCATAACGTGCCTACCGATTATGTGGAAAATACTTATACAACAAATTAGGGAGGAGAGCTACTACTCACTGATGAACCGTGGAGTGTTCCTCAAGAAGCAGAAAGGATGTTGCATGAGAACAAGAGTCACAAGAGAACTACTATATATAGATCAACGCATCCTCAACGAAAATAAATCGAGACGGAAAAATTTAGCTGTAGACTGGATTGACTACAAAAAAGGCTTACGATATAGTTCCTGAAAACTCGATGTCACACTATCTCAAAATGTTTAAAGTACACGATGAAGTCATACATATTATCGAGAAGACCATGGAAACCTGGACAGTGGAATGGGCAGCAGAAGGAAAGCGCTTAACAGGCGTAAAGATCGAGAGAGGCATATTCCAGGGAGATCCGCTATTTCCATTATTGTTTGTAAGCGACGTTGCCACATTCTCAGGCAATGCGCACGTCGGATACAAACTCAGTAGATAGCAAAAGAAATATCAAGGGCTTAATGTGTATGGACGACTGTTTGCCACAAGCGAAAAACAATTAGTAACCTTAATACAGACAGTAAGAATATACAGTCAAGATATAGGAATGAAATTTGGCATAAAAAAGAGCCATGATAGTAATAAAAAGCGAGAAAAAACACATGACAGGAGAAATTGAATAACCGAATCAAGAAAAAATTAGAATAGTCAGAGAAAAGTGAACCTATAAATACTTGAAATAGTGGAAACTGACACCATCAAAAAAGTGGAGAAGAAAGAAAAATTTTTTTAAAAATGAGTATCTCAGGAGGACCGGAAATTTACACGAGGTGTAATATACTAGCTTAGCTGGTGACGATGAACTTAGCAGATTCAATGCGGTCGCTAGATAACACCAACAAACTGGTTTTCTCAGCAAATAAAAAAAAAGTTAAGTTATTGCCTATGGATGGAATGATAGATATTTCCGTTCACAGATAAGATCTACAAATTACCGGAAAAAATCGGAAGTATGTAAGTTCCGATAACCAGTCATAAACAGAAAATACGTGAGGCGAGGAGAATGATCATACTTCCGAATGGGAATTGAAAACACAATATAAAGTCAGTTATTTTGGACTAAAGGAAGAGATCCACTGGTCGCTCAAGCGAAAGGAGAGATCCACTGATCTCTCAAGTGAAGGGAGAGACCCGCTGGTCACTTAGGCACACCTGTCAGCTCGGCGGGTGTGTTCTCCGGCTGTCGCACTACTCCACAAAAAGGGTCCCCGCCACAGAAGAAACACATGTGCATACTCTCTCGGACTGTATTCCTACTACACACAATCGTCGCTGTCGAAGAATAAAAATATAAATTATACTTTTATATATCTACAAGTCCTTCGTTGTTGTCTAGCGTTGCAATATACTCCAGCGGCACAGCTATATAGAAGGAAACTCATCAAAGTGATAAATACCTAGGATGCCCCCATTGTAAACTATTTCGGACTCTTCTTAAAGTGGGCCAGAGAAAACCTTAAACAAATGGATCTGAGAACAAGAAAACTAACAACAATACATAAGACCTTGCATCCAAGAGATATCGTTGACAAATTATATGTATAAAGAAAAATGGGAGAAAGAGGACTTGCCAGCCTAAGAAAAATAAACCTTAACAATGAAACTGAAACTCTTCTAATCGCAGCACAAAACAACGCCATAAGGACCAACCAAAGCAAAAATAGATAAGACGCTACAAAACAGCGGATGTCGGTTATGTGGCGATAGAGATGAAGCGATCACTCACATAAGCGAATGCAGCTAATTAGCTCAGAAAACAGAGAGAACTTACAGAATGTTGGATTTTGCAGTGCTGGCTGACCTCAGAGTAAAATTGAAAGGAAGGGAAAACCTGGACCTGGACCTTTGCTAAGTAATTGAAAAAACTGTGGAACAGTGATGTGACGGTTGTACCAACTGTAATTCGTGCTCTTGTACAGTCACTAAAAGATTGATAAAGGACTGAAGGATTTGGAAATAGAGAACGAGTGGTAACCATCCAAGATACAGCATTATTGAGATCGGCCAGAATACTGAGAAAAGTCCTTGGAGACTTTTGGAGACTTGCTGTCGCTCAAACTACAGTGAAAGACCATCAGCTAAAGATAATGTGAAAAACTCTCAATGTGTAACTAACATAATTACTATTACAATTAATATATTTTCCTTTAGAGTTTTTCACACAAGCATAAGCTGATGGTCTTTCACTGGAGTTTGAGTGACAGCAACACTCCTCAAATCTCCAAAACTCTTTGGCCGTTCTCAATAATGCTGTTGTTTGGATGGTCTCCACTCGTTCGCCAACTTCCAAGTCCTTCAGGCCCTTTAATAATCCTTTAGTTACTGTACCAAAAGCACGAATCACAATTGGTATAATTGTCACCTTCGTGTTCTATAGTTTTTTCAACTCACGAGCAAGGTCGAGGTACTTATACTTCTTTTCTCTTTCTTTCAGTTTTATTCTCTTATCAGCTGGGACAGCAAAGTCCACAATTTTGCAAGTTTATTTTTGTTGTTGTTGATTATTATAAATATCATCTTCTGTGTGATCAGTTTGTATTTCAAAGTACCATAGGAGTTAATATGTGCTATTCTCTAGGACAGACGCTGGGTTGTGCATATACCGTTTGTTCGTATGGCAAATTTAGATTTCTTGCACATCTTCCAGTGGATCACCTTGCCCACCCAGTCATGTCTACTCTTATACTCCTTCTGTGCCAATTTGCCGCATTCGTTTCTTATGTGATTGATTATTTCGTCTCTGTCATCGCATAGCCTTCATTTGCTATTTTGTTGCGTCTAATCTATTATTGCTTTGATCTGATTGTTTCTGATGGCGTTGTTTTGTGCTGCTATTAGAAGAGATTCTGTTTATCTCTTAAGGTTTCCTTTTTTTAGCAACGTCCACGTTTCCCCGTTGTTTATTAGCCGTTTAAAAAGCTCATGAAGTTGTTTTCCTTCCCGTTTTTAAAGGGGTCGATGACTTGAAAATGGGAGGACAAGTGGAGACCATGCAAAATACTATATTACTGAGAACAGCCATAATACTGAAAAGAGTCCTGGAGACTTGGGGAGATTTGAAGTCACGCAAACTCCAGCTAACGCTGCTGTGAAAAGCTCTCAAAGATTAAATAATAATAATAATAATAATAATAATAATAATATGAAGAAGAAGAAGAAGAAGAAGAAGAAGAAGAAGAAGAAGAAGAAGAAGAAGAAGAAGAAGAAGACATGCCATTATAGATATAGTAAAATAAACCCATGGCTGGAAAGTATTGGACTGAATATATATATATATATATATATAGAGAGAGAGAGAGATTTGCAATACCAACACAGGACCAGACCTTCCAAAACAGAAAAAAAAACAATACGGCAAACATTCCAAAAATCTGACTCAAACTCATAATGTAAACAGTGCGAACAAAAACTGATTCAACGGAGCAACTTGTGTCCGTTGCCCAATCATTCCACTGATAAAACATAAAGAAAGTCGTTATAGAATAGGACATAATATTCGTTTGAAAATATGCAAATTCAATTGAATACAGAAATGAGAACCACTGCCAGAATTCAAAGAAGCTGCTAATCTCAGGAATTTTGCTGTCAAAAATGATAGAAAAATAAAGAGCGATTGGCCAGATATCGTGGTTTGATAGTATAGACGAAAATTGCATTCAACTTGATATGTCAGATCAGCTTATAAAAGAACACCAGTCAAAGAGTATTATAAAATATGTAAATATAAAGATCAGGAAACAGAAACTGAAAAAAAAAATGTGGCGTTTTATACAACCATCTTGCCAGTAATCGTAGGAGCTCTGGGTATAATCAAGAAACAGACAGATAGACACACAACTGTGTTTGATAGTGAGGATTCAATTCTGGATATCCTTGACATGTGCGGTAGCTCATTATGGGCAATTATCTCAGATCGACTCAGTACTTGAAGTTGAAGTGGTAATATCTTTTAGGATCATATCTATGCATTCGTATTCGAATGGGCCGTGAGCAATTAATAAAACTCTTAGGAAATGACTATATAAAGAAATGATTTATGGTTGTATATAGAACGCACTCTACTAACAGGTAAGCATCAAATAACCCTGGACAGTTTGACATGCAACGAAAATTAATGAATCAATTGAGGTTGAAGAGTAGTGATGTTAGCAGTTCAAATGTGCAAAATGGAAACAGTAAAACGTTTCGTTTGGCTAAAAATTTGAAAAATCATATGACAAGTGTGTTAATAAATAAAGGGAAGACTCATTTTATATTGGCCATATAACTTACAACTACTTATTATCATAATAGTTCTTGATTATTATTTTTTTATAGAATTTTCCTAACAGTTAGCGCTGGTGATTTTTCACTGGAGTCTGACTGACATTAAGTATCCTTAAGTTTTCCCAGGACACTTCTGGATATTCTAGTAAATCTAAAGAACGATGTGGTTGGGATTGTCTCAATATTTCCTCCAAAATCCACTTCCTCCCGAATTTTTTTCCAGGCATTTGACGATTAGGTCCATATTTTTCTTTTTAAGCGTTCCAATTATAACCAATTTCACACTCAAATTCATGTTACTCAGGGTTTTTTTACTGCTCACTTGTAAGATGCTAGCATCTGTCTAATAATTATAAATGATGCACTTCTGCATTAATATAAAGTAAAGTTGGCGACCTTAGTCAAAGGGGACCTGGAGGCCCTTTTTTCAATAACTACTACACCGACGGGTAAGGGAGGGCGCTACTCCATTCCCTGGATTGATCCATTTTACCCTTGACCCTTTTCTTATAATGCTGAGTGCTAAACAAGGCAGTATCAAGTACCATTTTTTTGTGTCTTTGGTATGACTCGACCTAGGATTGAGCCTCTGTCTCCCGGACCATTAGTGAACACTCTACTCATGAGGCCAATTCGTCTAAAAAAAAAGGTTCCTCCGTAAGCGTATGGCGTTCACAGGTAACAATGATCGTCACTTATATCTGGGCAAAAATTGCTAAGACATTACATAGATGCAACTATCATTGCCACTTGCCTATATCCATTTGTATAATAGAGATCATCATCATCATCATGTCGTGCTGGTAGCACGGATATCCCTGGCCCTCTCTCGCCACTTTTCCCTATCGTTCATCGCCTCTGGCAGGTCTTCTGGACAACATCCCGTATCCTCACATAGTTGCTGAATGTATGTTCGTGCTGGTCGTCTTGCTTTTGCTCGGCCATATGTGGGGGTCCATAAGAGTACATCACTTATGAGCTCGTCCCTGCTTCTCCAGCAGTGTCCTGCGTGTCTGGTTTGTCTAACTTGAATAGTTTTCGTGATAGGAGGCAGGTGGCCGTACAGTTGGTGTCTTGTGGGGTGTTGCCGCCAGGACTTGTTCAAGATTGCTCGCAGCATTCTTGTGTAATTGCCTTCTAGCTTCTTCTCCAACCGGTTTGTTAGAGTCCATGTAGTGCATCCATATAGCAGTATCGATGCGACCGCTGCCTGGAAGAAACTGCGTTTCATTTTATCGGTTAGGTCTGATTTCCATATAATCGATAGATAGTAGTTTAAAATGTCTGAGGTATTATTGTCGCACCTTGTATTTTCATAATAATCGCTAAATAGTTCTTAAAAGAGCATTAACCTATTATTAATGTTTATTATACTTATTTACATTTGCTTAATAAAAGCATCAATTCTTAATTATTTTCATTTTGGGAATGTATTCAATATTAAATACGAATATTTTGAACGTTTTTATTTCAAATAAATTGACAATAATTTTCCCGTTGGTCATATTTTATTTTCTATTAAATAAGAATTTTAAATGATGTTGAATCAGACAAATCTTTTTTCTTTTTAACTACTTATAATTTTAGAATATTTTTTCCTTAATTATCGCATAACCGTTTCTTTTTATTAATTGTATGTGTTTTCTTAATTGTATCAATTATCAATTAATTTCGTTTCCAGAACGTATTCAATAATGAAACGAAACTGTATTCCCATATAGATTTCTTTGATAATCTTGATAAAAATAAACACATGAAATGAATAAATGGCAAAGGAATTACATAGTTTAGAGTAAATATAACATATAACAGTCAACATACGCATAGAAAAAGTATGGATTGCTATTGATAGGTTATCAACCATATGGAAATCTACTGACTTTGATAAAAGAAATCGTGAATTTATGGGATACACAATTTTTCTAGTCTTAAAATAAGCAATAAAAACATACTTAAGAACATTCTAGAAATTTAGGATCAAAACTGCATTAGCATTTAAGTGACATTTTTATATTTTTCATCCAATCAGCTAAAAACATAGAATAGAACATTCTAGAAAAATAGGATCGGAAGTCAACTAACAGAAAATATTCACGCTCGAAAATAAAATAGTAAAATACAAATCTGATTGGTCAATAAATGTCTACGCGCCAAAACTTTAGGACGATACTTTGATCCACCTGTAGGATATAAATAACACAGGGTAAGGGAGCCATACACACAAACTTACACCAAGACGAAGACTAAGACTAAAACACAAGCCACTAAGCCAGTAAAGCAGTAGCCGATACTGTGTCCGGCAAATTCCTTTCCTTCCTCGACTAAAGTTCATGACCTAACTTTAGGTGGCTGCGAAATACATTCAAAAGAAAAACCCGACAAACTTTCTTTCATAAACGCGACACGCTGTCGCCACGATCATAAAACCCGCTATGAACTTAATGTAAGTAAGAACGACTTATTTACGGACTCTGTTAACATGAACATACACACATCTTTAAACAAATTTATTTTCCTCTTGCCAAACGTTTTCTTCCAAAAGGCCATTTACACATCATGTGTTTTATTTGTTTTCATATTCTTGTTATATGCATATTAAATTGTTTGTTGTTTAATCTTCGTTGTGTTCTATTCCATTTCTTTTACGCGATTGTGAAGTTTTGTGTTGTATTTGTGGTGGGAATAATTTACAGAGCAATACTCGTAAAGTACGGACGCACATCTGCTGAAATAACCAAAATACATACATACAATCCCCACAAATTCTTACAACCTGAAGATGTGACAGTATTGTTGTATTGTCGCGTCACTGAATCTTACGAAATGTTTAGAGAAAAACCTAGATGGTAACTACTCAAAGATTCAGTGTATTGTTTTAAAAAAATCCTGGAAACAGTACCCTACAAAAAAAGGAAGCTCTCAGGCGCATCGACTGGAGACGTAATGGTAAACTCGTAAGCAACGTTCATCTATGGACTCCTGTCGTAAATACACCTATGTTGACCGATCAGCAAAAACTTACCTTCACCTTTTCTGAGTTGACACTAGGTTCTTTCTAGAGCAATTAAGAGCCATGACCGACTGGGATGGATGCTGAGATAGATTAAAGGAATCCATGTTGTAGACATACTTTCAAGATACTGCTGATGATGATATATAAAATATTTCTCATATATCTTCTGCCCTTCACTCTGAAAAATCCCGGTAACCTTTCTTATAAAGACCTAAATTATCTTTTCGTTAGCAAATATATGTGGATTAAAATGTAGTATAATTTGTTTGTTAAAAATTCCTGAAAAAAATTTAGTGGTAATTCTGGCAACCAATTTTAATCGGGAGTTGTTTTCCAAACAATTTAATATTATGCAATTTTGTTGAATCTGGGAAAATGAGAAGATATACCTGCATAGCGAAGGACACGATAATTATTTCCTTTGACAGCTTATAACTGTTATAAAATTTAATCACGTCTTTTAATTACCATGTTGCTTGTTCTCGAAGAAAGTTATTTACGTTTGAACGGAAAGATTTTACGTTACACACAATTAAACATTCACTTTTATACATTTAATAAGAATGATTTTATATGGATTTTACATATGATTATTCGATTTTTAAACTATGATAACACCGTGTTCTTCTTATCAATTATCTCCCCTTAGATATGACAAATAATAAGATCACTGGCTCCCACTCTTACTTTCATTAAAGCAGCCATGTATACTTTATATTTAAGTGCTGAATAATTATTGAAATAAGTTTTTTCGAGAGGTTATCTGCGCAATCTCGTATGATTTTTTTTTTACTCGTGGATGAAGTAATTAAAGAAATTCAACCGTTTATCATCAAGTCTTGCATATAACAATGGCTTCTCTAACTTTCACTCAGCATCCATCCTTTGAAAAAAATAATTTGAGACAGAAAATAAATTTTTCACACATGGTTTGTGTAGAGTATTACCAATAAAAGCTTATTTGATTGCAAATGTTTCAAACCCTATATTACAAAGTCTTATAACAGTGCGATCTCTGATTTCTTTTTGCCCAGTCGGCTTGGGCTGTAGAATACACAAACTGCACTTCTGCAAAGAGGTAAGCCCCCCACAACGAGTGTCCTGTATGACTCTAAACAATCTGGTTGTGAGGTTCCAGTAAAGCTGCAGCTTTGGGGAATGTGGAGTACCCATTTATTGCTATCGCTCCCAGGTCCACTCCGGCCCGGCGTGGTAGCACCTGATAGGCCCTATCTATGCGTTAAATAGAACTAACGGCATACTTATGCTAAACTGAATTGTTTGACTAAAATGAATAGCTTGAATTAGAAATGTTTTTGACAATGAGACCGTACTTATATTCAAACTGCGTGCTTATGCTAAACTGAATTATTCGAAATAGAATTGTTTTTTGATATTGAATCTTTAATTAGAGTAAACTGTTTTGTTTAATATAGAACTGTTTTGACATTTAACTGTGTGCAAACAAGATCTGTATTTATATTAAAGTTAATTATCTGAATTAGAACTGTTGGACTAAAAAATAAACTGTGTACTTAGATTTAAACGGCGTGCTAATCTTAAACTGAATTATTTGAAGTGGAACTGTTTTTTTGACATTGTATTTACTGTATTTACACTAAACTGAATTGTTTAATATAGAACTGCTTTGATATTTAACTGTGTGTAAACAAAATCTGTACTTATACTAAAATGAATCAGAACTGCTTGACTAAACTAATTAGTTTGAAATAGAAGTGTTTTTCACTATTAAACTGTACTTACATTTAAACTGAGTACTTATCCTAAAATGAATTTTTTGAAATGGAACTATTTTTATAAAAATTGATTTGGCATTGAATAACCTAGAAAGGTTGATATACCATAAAATCCAACCAACATCTGATTTCTTTGAGAAATTATGAATGTGTTGATATAAATATAGGTATTTCTGACTTGGTTTGGTTTGGTTTCTTAGTTTATTGATATATAACACTCTGTGGGTTATTTAATGCCAAAATAATATAAAAAACAGTAGTGTCACTATTCAACTCATAAATGGGGTGCATACCTTTCCTAGGCTAAAATGAACGTTTATAGCGGGTCTGAAATTCGAACTTGCTTACCTCGAGGCAACTTTCCAGCACTTTAACCATTATGTCCCTTTAGACTTCGATGAGGTAAGATTTATATGGGTTTAAGATTAAAGTGTCACTTGCTATTATATCCACCATAGAGCAGAGTGTCGTATGTATGCTCTGAGCAGGATGCGACACAAGGTCAGTTTTTGTGTGAAGTTTAACAGGTCTAAATTTAGAGTTTTCATTCTTGTAGGCAGGTTGTCATGTAAAGGTTAAATAGCCAAGTCTCTTATCGACGCTGATAAGAGTTTCAGATCTATCCAGAAAAGCATCATTACCCTGTAACATGTCATCATCATCATCATCATATCGTGCTGGCAGCACGGATATCCCTGACCCTCTCTCGCCACTCCTCCCTATCGTTCATCGCCCTAGGCAGGTCTTCAGGACAACATCCTGTATCCTCACACAGCTGCTGAATGTACGTTCGTGCTGGTCGTCCTGCTTTTGCGCGGCCGTGTGTAGGGATCCATAAGAGTACATCTCTTATGAGTTCATCTCTGCTTCTCCAGCAATGTCCTGCATGTCTGGTTCGCCTAACTTGAATAGTTTTCGTGATAGGGGGCAGGTGGCCGTACAGTTGGTGTCTTGTTGGGTGTTGCTGCCAGGACTTGTTGAGGATTGCACGCAGCATTCTTGTGTAATTGCCATCTAGTTTCTTCTCGAGCCGTTTTGTTAGCGTCCATGTAGTGCATCCATATAGCAGTATCGATGTGACCGCTGCCTGGAAGAAACTGCGTTTCATTTTATCGGTTAGGTCTGATTTCCATATAGTCGATAGCCTATTGATAGCTGTCCATGCTTTCGTTAACCTCGTTTCGATGTCCTTTTCGGTTGATTCGACGCTGCTTCCTAGGTACGTGAATTTGTCTACTAGTTTAAGAGGGGTTCCTTCTAGAGTGGAGATGTCCCCCGTTTGGTTATAGCACATATATTCCGTTTTGTGTGCATTAACATGGAGGCCTATGCTTGCTGCTGCTCGTTCCAGGCTATGCAGAAGTGTTTCGGCTTGGTCAGGTGTATTTGCCAGTATCGCTATGTCATCGGCGTAGTCGGCGTCGGTAATTGTTGTTGCGGGATATCTTCTGCTTTTTTTCTTCGTCAGTTCGAAGCCATTCTCTTTGATTTTGTCAATTCACCTGTATTTTAAAAAAAACAACTTCCAACAGAAACAACACAGTGTTCACCTTTACCAACTCTGATTGTATTTGATCTTAAATGACAATAATCGATAAGTCATTAAATAAATGGAGGTACCACTGCAAGTTCCTAAAATTAATTTGCACCACACGGGCGACCGGTTAAAATGTGTAAAAGATATTTCTTCCGCACGCTGCAGGCAGGGAAGTGTAATTCCTTCAGAGACACAATAATCTAATAATCAAATATTTATAAAAGTGTACTTGGTTCGGTTTTATGGCATATAAACCACTGTAGGTTATTCAAAGCCAATTCATCTTAATACATATAAACAGTTCTATCTGAAACAATTCTGTTAAGTATAAGTCATTTTTTTTTTACGCACAATTAAATGTAACAACTGTTCTATTTCAATCAATTCAGTTTAGCATATGTGCACAATTTAGTTTGATATGATCTAGAGATATGACCCTGTCTTGTGCTACCACTCAGGGCCAGTGAAGACCTAGGAGCGATAGTAATGAAGGGATACTCTGCATTCTCCAAAGTTCCAGCATTACTTGAGCCTCGCCATCAGATTGTTTAGTGTCATATCTAGAACACTCATTTGGGAGGGGGTTCTTACACCTCTGCAGAAAAGTAGTCGATGTATTTTGAAGCCCCAGTCGGCTGGGCCAGAAAAAGTGTGCTTGAACACGAACCTTTGAAATATATTAAACACATCTGAAACCATATTTACAACTTGATTTTTTAAAAAAATTATATCAATAATTCCCATCTGCAGCTGTGTAGTTATATATAATGTTATTTTTCCAAGCATATTATCAAAATTAATTTTTAGTGCGAGTGTGAAAGTTTCAGTTTCTCTTATATATGTTGCATAATGACCCTTGACCGAGCCGCCAGTCAGAGATACACCTGTGTAAATAAACGAAAGAATATCCCGTGATCTATTCGGAAGTTGTAGGTGTTATCAAATAGTATATGTAGATACCTGCTGTTCATTTGGAGTCAGTGAGTGCCTGAGAGAGTGCCAGCTTGCAGTCAATGAGAGCACCTGTAGTCCACACCGGACCTCCGGTTGAGCAACCCCGGCCGGGAAGCAGAGGAAATGCTAAGCGGGACGTTGAAGATAACACAGTTTGGTATGGTCAAGAGAATTAGTAGTTAAGGGTCAATATAGCAATCTGTCTTGGACTGTCCTTGTTTTCATCCGTATCCCTCTCTCTCTCTCTCTCTCTCTCTCTCTCTCTCTCCACAGAAGCATTAACCCCTTTCGAGAATAAAGGGTGAGACGTATATATGTTTATAACCTAGTGTTGTGGTTGTTCCCTAATCACTGCTATACAACACATCCACTAGACTTCTATAAAATGACTAATTAAACAAATAACATGCCTTCTCAGTTTCATGGATTTTCTCAAAATGTAACTGAAACAGCCTCCAGCAGAATGACTATTTTTTTATAAATATGCCCGACGGAGGTATTAGATGTAAACATGGAAATTAACAGGCTTCAGCTGTAAGGCTGGTGGTATTTATTAAAGAAATATTTTACTTCATTTTTTCTCAGTAATTTTTTAATGAAATATTGCTTTTGGTTTAATTAATTTTCTGTTATGAGGCTCTCGTGAAAATCATCAAAGTTTGTTTTTTTTTGGCATCAAACCTTACGGATATAATATTGATTTTTACAGCAGTGTGTCGACGAAGAAATTAATGACGAGTAATTATTATTTTCGTCTCAGCTTATTTGAACAAACAAATCCTTCATATTCAAGTCAGGTTAATGAGAGAGAAGCAAATCAAACGTAGCAGAAACAGAAAGTTAATGTCTTGCAAAAGCTAGAAATAAAACATTGTCATGATTCAAAGAAAACCCAGAAAAAAGTCTTCTAATTTTTACTGTTTTTGAAAAACCCATTCCCACTTATAAATGTTCCGATAGACGTCTTCATACTTTCTATGTTTTCACGGCTTTTCGGAACTATTCAATAAATGTACATATAATTGGATGATTTTAACGGTACGTCAACTCGCTTAGGGTTATTTAATGCCAAAGGGTTCAGGAACCGCGTATATTGTACAGGGAGCGGAAGCAAAATATGGAGAAAAAAAATTAAAAGTTTTTTTTAGCCTGATTAGTCCAATTTTCGAAAGAAAAATCTGACATATCTGTTCATGATTAGCTTCATTATTCATGCACTTTTCATAAAAATTCAGCCCAATATGAGTGAGAAGGAAAAATTGACAAAGAATTTATGCTTTGCTTAACACCGAAACCAAACTAAAATAAAAATCAGAAATAATTGGAGTTTCTTTATGGCCTCCATTAAGACCTTAAACTCCTTGCTTAAGTTATATGGGACGTTTCACAAAACCAAAAAAATGCAACTTCCCATCCAAGTATTGGTTACTTTAGATTACTATTGAGGAGGAATGGAATAAAATGTCTCAAGAATTTATTTTGAAGGCATGCAAATCGATTCGAAGACTTCTTGTTACAATAATTAAAAAAAAGTAACATTGATTAAATTTACTTTTTTGTGTCTATCTTCGTATTTTTTTAAAAATTGAAATTACATTTGTTTTATAACAGAGTGGTTTATCATTATACTAGAATATCCCTAATTTTGCTCCCACACCCGGTAATTTTTTTCTTTTCTTACATGTGTGTGTACTTTGTCTTTAAGAATTTTGCAATTTCAACGTCATAGGATAAATTAATTCATCAGCTGATTTCTTTAATGGAATGTCACAGGGCTGAAGTCATTATATGCCGAGAAGTAAGTGAATTGCATTTATTTTACGTTTATATATATATATATATATATATATATATATATATATATATATATATATATATATATTGTTCAGTTGTTTCAAAAGAATGTGAATAATTCTTAAGCAGGTCTGTTTGAAATAACCCAGGAACAAAGTTGACCAGGGAGTAATAACACAGTAGAGGTACACTAACCAGATCTCCACGACTAGAGCTTTAGAAGCAAATTCAGTTTAGTGCTGTACGCATAATCTTTCCTTTTGGAGGGGTGTTACCCGACTTTTGAGGAAACAGTCTACGTATTCTAATACCTGTACGACAGGGTGTCATGTAAATAATGAGGGATGCAAATGTGATGTTCACATTTCAATTTCTCTAATTTTCTTGTAAAATCTGGACAGATGACACATATTTACATCCTAACGATGATCAACTTTATTATTATCATCATCATCAAATAAACTCAAGTAATTTTGGTGACCTTAGACGAGGGTAATCCGGAGGCTCCATTTTCAATAGCTACTACACCAGGGGTTGGGGAGATTGCTACTCAATTTCCTGGATGTTCGACTTTACTCTTGATCCTTACGCTACAATGCTGAGTGTTAAGCAAGGTGGCATCAAGTACCATTTTTTTAGTTTTTGCTGTTACTCGACCTGGGATTGAACCCTGGTCTCCCGGATCAATGGCGAAAACTCGTTTCATTTCAGCAAATCTATTCCAAGTCGAGTAGAGTTCAAATAATGGTTAGTAATTTATTATCTTTTACAAAATTGTCATTTAAAAATGCATGAATGGTTTTATGTTTTATTCGTAAAATAACTGCTGTATACTATATGTGCTTTAAATGCCAAGAAAAATACTGTAATCCTAAATAAAAGTTAATCAAGAGAAGCTAAAACTATCGGACTTTACTAGAAACTGAAAACCTAAGTTAGTTGGTTTAGATTCTTTGTTTTATGGCATATCAACCTTTGTAGGTTATCTAATGCCAAAGTCATTCTACAAGAAGAGTGGTGGTGTTATTTAACCCATAGCTGGGAGGATAAGGGGGTTCATACCTTTCCCAAGGGTATTTGCCCGAAAGTGAACGTAATAGCGCGACTGGAGTACGAACTCACGTACTACGATTCCGCAGTCCACCGCTTTAACCATTACACCACGAGAACACCCCCTAATTTAGTGTAAAATAGAATGTCTATAAGGATGCAAGAATAATAACTAAAGACTTCGATGGAATTTAAAAAGAAAGTGATCGTGGACTTCAACTAAGTTAAAACTTTAGATTGACAGAAGGAGGAAGTAAGAAGGGAAAGAAAAATATATTTTTTTTCTCGAAAGCGATGAGAAGCAGCATGGTGGACGTAAAGATGTGCGGGTAAATCCTCTGATGGTTCAACGCAATGCCTGACCTGGGCCAGGACGTATTAATCCTACGGTTCAACGGCCAGGATCAAATAGTTCGATCGGGGAACTACTGCCGTTCATCTATAAAGGTGGCTTCTATTGATGAGAATAAAAACAGCAATCGAAATATTACCAGATTTTCTACCTTTCTTCATCTTATCTATCTAACTATAAAGGGACCCCACCCTTTGGTGTACTGGTTAACGTTCTAGCCTGTGACTTCGGAGTAAACTAGTTCGAATACTAGTTGCACTTATAGGACTTTACACTCCTATAAATTATTTTGGGCGGTATGCCACTTGTTCCCACAAAGATGGCAGATGCTCAATATTCAGTCTCGGAAAACCATTGGCCAGGAGGACCACGTGATATGCTTACAACTACGTCGGCGCGCGTAAATTCAAGTCCTGCGTCTTTGAGCCACCTACAAGACGGTATTTTCTATATTTACGTCGTCTTCAAGCACCCTCTTTCTCTTTTACCAATTTTCTCCACAGCAGCAACACCATGAATGGGCCTCGTAGACATTCATATACAAGGACTATGAGACGCTTTCCCGTCTCTGAGAAACTGCCTGTTTCAAACCATAGAAAAAGGACATTTTAAATTTGCAATTCTTTTTGTAGCTTAGTTGTGTTACACACACACACACGAGCTCAAACATATACCCACACTATTATTTTGTTAGAAGAGTTAGTAATATTTTTATGTATCAATGTAAGTTTATTTGTTGTAATATATAAATTTGTTTTTGTTCGTCGTCTTGTTTTAAATGTTCATTTTGTCTGCGCCGTTTTACAACCATTATTTGTTTCATATCTTTTACCCACTTGTTGCATATCTTCACTCATTTATTTCACATGCTTTATTCATTCATTTGTTTATCCATGTGCTTACTAAACCCTTATTTTCAATATACATAAACTCAACGTAAAATAGACAAGTACCATATAAATACCAAAACACAGGTCTATTCACCTACTCACTACTCTATTAACTTTTGGACTAATACCTTTGGGTATGGCAAGAACCCACTTATCACACCCATCTAAAGTATAAAATTATTAAGGATTACGATTGATTGTGAGTTGTTTCCTGGTAAGATTTTAGGTCAAATACGGGATGGTGGAAAAGGGGAACATATACGGGAAAGAGAACCGAGGCAAACAAAGATAGAAAGACAGAGAGACAGAGACAGAGAGAAAGAGAGAGAAAAAAAGAAAGAAAATCTATAAACGAATGGGATGGTGA
The DNA here is from genome assembly GCA_963585895.1 of Sepioteuthis lessoniana. Classification (NCBI taxonomy): domain Eukaryota; kingdom Metazoa; phylum Mollusca; class Cephalopoda; order Myopsida; family Loliginidae; genus Sepioteuthis; species Sepioteuthis lessoniana. The sequence continues at coordinate 22,334,524 of OY757928.1, read as the reverse complement.
ACGGGGTGTGGTCCCCAAAGTCTAGGCCAGAATAGCAGCAGATTCCTGGGTTAAAAATAGAAATGCATCAACAGCAAATCGGCGATGGATTCTGATTGGTTGAGAGAAATGGGATAGAAAACCGGAAAAGCAACAGTTGAAACATAGCTGCAACGATGTAAGGAAGGAGGAAATATTTGGCACCCATTTTGGGTGAGCTCTGTGAAAAGGTCTCACTCCCTCCGTAAATCTGTGAAGACGGAAGCGGCGAGAAAGCATGTGTGAGAATTACCAAAGAAAATGAGAAAGGTAATTCAAGGTCTGTGTCTGCTCTCTCTCTCTCTCTCTCTCTCTCTCTCTCTCTCGCTCTTCTCATGACGTTTTATTTCTCTATGTCTACCTTAAGCAGTCGACTTATTTTTCATGCGAAGTTTCTCTCTTTTCCTTGACCACTAAGAGGTGAGTAGCGAATGAACCTTTGTTTAAGCGAACTGAGATGTTTTTTGGTGTATGTGACTTTTTTTCATTCTGGTTGAACTTACCACTAGGTTAGACTGAAGAATAAGGCATATCATTACACTCAGTGACCCGTTATAACGGTGGTGGTACAAATTTCTTTGTGGTGTAGTAATTGTAGTACAAATATCCATTTGAGAATTGTAACATTTCTGTGTATTCTACGACCCCAGTCTACTTGGCAACCTTGGAAAAGGTCCGAAACACTATTTCATGCAAACTGTGGGTTAAATAGTACGAGGAGTGTTCCTCTAAAAGGATTGGTTTGGCATAAAATATCCCATGAAGGTTGATATGCTTTAAAACCAACAAACTAAACAAAACTTAACTACTCGGTGGTTATATTCAATGATTGTACCTACAAGTAAACGTTGTTTAATGAGAATGCGTTTCGATTGTCTGCTTTTACTGCTGTGTTTATCTTTCTGTTTTTCCTCTGTTTTTTTTCTCTCTTCCTTCCGTTCTCACCAATAAGTTATTCCGTTACCAGGAGAATCAAACTTTTCAATCCACCTTCCATCCTTCAACATGCACTGACCATTAAGATTATATCGTAGCAGCTTGGTCAATTCGCTTGTCACATCAACACATTTGGTAATTACTCTGGACACTGACCGATCGAGGTATTATCTCACCTTTGTTAACATGAAAGCCCAGTCACCGTCACTGTGATAAAACATGGACCTCGATAAAAAGGGGATATGGAGGGATTTCATTCTTGCAAATACAAATATGCAAAACTCTGACCATGTCAATGCCTCTAACGTAGCACAAAAAATATTCAAAGAGAGATATAACTCAATATCTCGTTAATAACTTGAACATCCATATATTCTTATTAGACACAGATTAAATCCTCTATTTACAAACGGGGTGTTATTGGGATGTTCTCGGGGTGCAGTGGTCACAGCGCTGGACTGTAGGATTGTAAAAAGTGAGTTCGAACTCCAGTCGCCCATTTACGATCACAAATATTCTTATCCTCCTAGCTATGGGTTAAATAGTACCACTACTGTTCTTTTTAAAGAGCGTTTTTGGCATAAAATAACCAACGAAGGTTGATATATTATGTTTAAGTATTGGCCTCCATGTCACTGCACAAAAAATGAATATATGTGCTATAATCAAACAAGCGACATTTCCACACTAGACGGAACTACTCTGAAACTGGTAGACAAATTCACCTACCTAGGAAGCAGTGTCTCATCAACCGAAAAAGACATCGACACACGGCTAACAAAGACATGAACAGCCATTGATAGGCTTTCGATCATATGGAAATCAGACCTGACCGATAAAATGAAACGCAGTTTCTTCCAGGCAGCGGTCGTATCGATACTGCTATATGGATACACTACTTGGACGCTAACTGAACGGCTGAAGAAGAAGCTAGATGGCAATTACACAAGAATGTTGCGACCAATATTGAACAAGTCCTAGCAGCAACACCCCACAAGTCACCAACTATACGGCCACCTGCCTCCCATCACAAAAACTATCCAAGTTAGATGATCCAGACATGCAGGACACGACTGGAGAAGCAAGGACGAGCTCATAAGTGATGTACCCCAATGGTCTCCCACATATGGCCAAGCAAAAGCCGGACGACCAGCTCGAACATACATTCAGCAGCTATGTGAGTATACGGGATGTAGTCCTAAAGACCTGCCAGAGGCGATGAATGATAGGGAGAAGTGAGGAGAGAGGGTCAGGGATATCTGTGCTCGCGGCACGACATGAGGATAATGATGATGATAAATAAACATGAAGTTTTGGTAGTTGGCTAGTTATAAGTGGGTTATCTAAAGCCGAACAAAGTTTTATCTTTAGAACCTGCAATCAACTGATAAGTATCAAATCACTAATGGTAGTAATTTACCAACATTTATACCTTAAAGTCATGATGATGATGATCACCATCATCATCCCGCGTTATTAGCTCAAATGTCCCTGACCCTCTCTTGCCACACTTCCATATCGTCCATTGCTTTCGGCAGATCCTCAGGGCTACATCCCGTACTGGCACTGAGCTGCAGTATGTAAGTTCGAACTTAACGTCCTGCCTTTGCTAGTCTATGTGAAGGGGTCGACGGGAGTACATAACTTATGAGCTCATCCCTACTTCTCAAGCAGTGTCCCGCATGTCTGCTACATCTAATTTTGATAGTTTTCATGATGGGTGGTAGGTGACTATACAGCTGCTGCTTTGTAGGGTGCTGTATCCAGAACTTGTACAATATTTCTCGCAGCATTCTTGTGTAGTTGCCGTCAAGGCTTTTCTTCCACACGTTTAGTTAGCCTCCATGTAGTGCATCCATATAGCAGTATTGACTCGACCGTTGCTTGGAGGAAACTGCGCTTCATTTTATCGGTCAGATCTTACTTCCATAAGACCGATAGCCTATTGATAACTGTCAATGCCTTTGCTAGTCACGTTTTAATGTCTATCTCGGTTAATAAGACATTGCTTCCTAGATAGGTGAACTTGTCAACTAGTTTCAGAGCGCTGCCGTTTAGTGTGGAGATGACGCCTGTTTGATTAAAGCTCATATATTCCATCTTCTGTACCTTGACGTGGAGGCTTATGCCTGTAGCGGCTCATTCGAATCTATGTAGAAGGGTTTCGGCTTGGGCGGGTGCATTTGTCAGAGTTGCTACTTCATCGGCGTAGTCGGCGTCGGTAATTGTTTTTTCTGGGTAACTTCTACTTCCTTCTTTTGTTAGCTTGAAATCGTTTTCTTTGATTTTATCGATAGATGTTCTAAGCACGTAGCCTAGACAGATGATAAAGAGGTATGGTGCTATGTTCTAAGCATGTAGTTTAGACAGATGATAAAGAGGTATGGGGCTATGTTCTAAGCACGTAGCCTAGACAGATGATAAAGAGGTATGGAGCTATGTTCTAAGCACGTAGTTTAGACGGATGATAACGGGGTATGGGGCAATGTTCTAAGCACGTACTCTAGATAGATGATAAAGAGATAGGCAAAAATGAAAATAATAGATTTGGCTTACACAACTTGCCAAATAAAAATGGGGAATATATATCAGATTTTTCACTCGAGAACAGTCTTTCATGCCTTAACATTGAATTCCAACACCAGAAAAACAAAATAACAGGTAAAATTGTGGACGTACACCTACCCAAATAACACTAAAGAGTACTTAGACAATGAGTACTTAAACAAGAAGTGGATAAATATCACCCTAAATAGTGAGTCATACTCCTCTTTAGAAAGAGTATCTTTCGATCGCTGAATCGGCACGGTAATGTAGGCCTAATTTTTCGCAGAAATAAGAAAGATACTTTCAAAACTACGCATTTTGACAGTTCACTCTTACTAATAGAGATATAAGCAATAAATATGCGTTATCAGATAGAAATGAATATGAAACATTTGGAAAACATCCTCTGAATGATGAATATGAAAACTTTGTTATCGTATACATGAAAACAACAACAGAGTGCATACCATCCAGACCATGAGGCAAATAAGAAGTTCTATTGGAGTCTCGAGTTGTTAGCAATAATGTGATATATTTTATAAAAAAACATCCTAACTAAATAAAAGAAACCCAACAAATGTCAACGCATATAAACTTATGTAAGTCCAGCGAGAACTAACACATATAAAAAAGAACATTTAGAATACATTCAAAACTAAATCAAAAAGGTTAGAAATTCGGTGGAAGATTGACAATTACAATTAGCATAGCTGACAGAAAATGAAGTGAACGGAAGGAAAAGTACCTCCAGAGAAAAACTAAAACCTGTTATTCAACAAAAAAAAAAAGACTTTGGAAATTGAAAGATCAGTTCAAGTATCTGCTGGAACGCAACTTTTGCAATTACACATAAGCCTATCCAAAAAATATTATTAGCCAACTTGACGTCAAATTAGGACAGTTTGCTGGGGAGATTTTAACGTAGTATTGAAAGAATATTAAAAAACAGAAAAGCACGTGGCCTTGACTAAATACTCCTTAAAGTTTGGAAGACAATGAAATTTGACTTACATACTTCAACGATTTTACAATGTTTTTAAAAAAAAATCAAGAAGGAAGTGACCAAAAGTTTGCATCCCTCTCCTCTCCAGGAAAGGTGGTCTTAGAATCACTAAGAACTACAGTGCCATAACATTCACTACGATAGTTGCTAAGGTTTACAACGTTCTAGTTCTCAATCGTATCCGACCTGAAATCACAAAATTTTAAGATAAAATCAAAACGGCTTTCGAAAGAATCACTGCACAACTTCACAGGTACTTATAAACCGTCGAATCATTGAAGGAGTACGAACAAAGAATATGGAAGCAACACTACTCTTCATAGATATCTTCAAGGTATTTGATTCCATGTTCAGAGATAAGATGGAATAAAACAACTTGTATATGATTTTTCCAAATAATTTTTTACCTTTATACTTCGCTCACCCGATTGTAACACCAACTTCTTCATCATCATTTCTGGAGACTTCTAAGGAAATGCATTAACACTATGGACCGTGAGACCTGGCTTCAATCCTAGGTCGATTCAATCCAAAGATTCAAAAAATGTTACTCGATGCCTCCTTGTTTAACACTCAGCATTATGAGGTGGGATCAGTAGTAAAATGGGGCAATCAAGGGAAATGATTTCCATCTTCCTTACACCTCGGGAGAGAAGATATTGAAAAGGAGCCTTTGAGCCACCCTCTACTAAGGTCACCAATTCTACTAACATATGTTTATAATTGGTCTAGATTACGTACTACTAACGTAAATAAATATACTGAAAAAATGGTTTCACATAAAAAAGACCAAAAAACAGATGATATCGAACAGATTCCATGACAGATGCAGATTACGTTGATGATCTAACGCTCTTCACAAATATACCGGTCCAAGCCGAGTCATATGAGCAGAGTTCATGTGTTTTAACTCTGAAATAAGTAGAGCAGTTCCCATACTTCGGCAGAAAGCGATGTCAACATACCCTATGCGAAAATGTAGAATTGTACATGCAGGCTATCGATTACGTGAAAATCTGATGTTTGATAAATCAAAACGTGATTTTCTTCAAGCTGGGATTGTCAGTGCTACTGTATGGATTCACAAACTGGATTCAAATCAACCACATGATGAAAATCTTGATGAGAACACTGAAAATGCTGCATGCTGTCTTGAGCAAATCCTGGAAGCAACACTCCAGATATCATGATCATTACGGCAATTTTCCACCCATCTCACAAACCAACCCGAAAAAAGAATGTCATGTTGAGCACTACGGGTGAAGTCAAGAATAATCCATAAGCGATATTCTCTTACAGCCAAATACATATGAATGTGTAGTGTTAGCCGACTAGCAAGGACTTACATTTGTTCAGTGGGGACACTTGATGTAGTCTAGAGGACCATGCAGATGCGGTGGTTAAGAACAGACACACATATATATATATATATATATATATATATATATATATATGTATATATATATATATATAGAGAGAGAGAGAGAGAGAGAGTAAAGAAACTTTGTTCTCTCAGCTAGATTTGAGTATATATATATATATATATATATATATATATATATATATATATATATATATATATGCGTGTGCTTATGTGTGCGTGTATGTGTCTGATTATAATCAAGAAGGTTAATTATGCATATATATATATATATATATATTATTCGAGTTTCTATATCTGTGCCATTAAAATTACATTGACAGACAACAACATCCTATTTTCTTTACGTTCCTTTTGCTTGATTTTTGTTCGTATCCGAGGCTGGCGGGTTTCTTAGTTGCATCTCTTTGTATAGATGAAAGATACAACCAACTTCATCTAATATATACTTAACAGTGTCATTAATACAAGATACTCATTTAGACAATGATTGCCTTTTAACAAAAGCCATAATTTATGGGAATATACACATTCTACTATTTCGTTGGACAATTTCATTAAGCTCTTTGTTCAAATAAAGGAAATCAATGAGGACTAGTGTCAAGCGTAAACAACTGTAACAATTATATTAACACACAGACACTGAGAATGTAACTATGGTTTTTAACTTTAAGTTGGTTGGTAATAAAAAGGACGATCTCGAATAAAAGTAATTTTGGCTACCATAGTCGAGGTGACCCAAAAGCTCCCTTTTCAATAGCTACAACACCGAGGTGTAGGGAAGGGCACTACTCCTTTCACTGGATTGATCTACTTTGCCCTTATAATAGTGTTAAGCAAGGACGCATCAAATACCGTTTTTTGTGTCTTTGGTATGACTCGACCTGGGGTTGAACCCCGGTCTCCCGACCCATTGGTAAACACTCTAACCGCAAAGCCAATCGACAAGTAGATGACATAATAGAAAAAACACATAGCAAAACTGAGAAATTTTACCTTTAATTTCTTTTAAGTTGTGCATTATTCAAAGCGTAAAACGAAGAAAAAACAAGTGAAAAGCGTTTAGTTCCTGTTAACTTAGAGATGTTTGGAATTATGTTCTAACTCAATAAAGAATTTTCAGTTGTTAAGGACCAGACCTAACGAGAAGTATCAAAATTACCCCCCTCTGAGATTAGAAATAAAAATGATTTGTCTGGACAGAGCATTGTCAGATTTGTGGGGACCAGCAGAACAGAAGACACGCAGAGAGATTTTTGGTCACTATGACACATGATGGACAGATATTTGACTGGTGCCCACAAAATTGAAACAATACTATGCCTGTTTATTTGACGCAGGCATCTGCCTGTGGTGAATTAACCTATCCGTTTTATCTCTATATTCTTGAGTTTGTCTCTTTTCACTTTGTTTATTTTCTTCGTGCGTTAAAAAAATATCAATCATCCAATTCCAATAGTAAATCCAACAGCGTCTAGATCTTCTTTTTCTTGAAGAAGATTCCAAATAAATGACTTCTCAGAGATTAATTTTTTTAATTTTTATTTCATTTAAAAGATTAATTCTTAGGTTTTTATTTTAATTCGGATTTATTTTTCCCAGATTTTAACTTGGATAGTTATATGCGTAATGTGACGTTACCCCTTCGGTCCCCACGTTACATCAACTTCTTCGAACCATTTCACTTCTTTACGGCCGGTGATCAACTAGTGGTTCCGGTAGGGGCACCGCACATTTCCTTACGCCTACAAGTATACAATCGAGGAAGTAGAAGAAAAAAGAACAAAAGAACAATATGCTTGGGTTAATTCAAGCGCAAGAAGGGAGTTATGCAACACTGCATTTCCTGTGTGCATGTGTAGACTAACGCTAGCGTTGATTCGAGCGAAAATTCTACAACGCCTCTAGGAATGCCAACCCATCTTGATTGGTCTTCTTTCACTGGTCCTGGACTCACTCATGCCGACTGGTCTCTCTGTTATCCCGTGTCGACTGCCTCTCTCCGTCGCCCCTCGCCAACTGCCTCCTCGAGCTCCTTTGTCCAACTCTCTGGCTCGCGTTCCCTAACCCACTTCCGGTCACGCCGAGATCTCAAGTCCAAAACCCTTCGTCTGGTTTCGCGCCAGACAAAGGAATCGTCTTCTTGGCGGACCACGTACATAGTGTTACAGTAAGTCGAAATATTCTTCGTGGTGGAAACCGAAAACTCCAACATCTAATTGTATCTTTATGCTCTGCTGGTGGGTATTAAAATCGGCTGTCTGTATTCTCGGAAGGTAAGACTCCGCATAAAATTAGTGTCCAGGATATGATACAAATAGATGATATTGAACTACATGCAGAAAAATTAGGGGTTTTAATGAATTATTTTAGTTTTCTAGCGATAAATTGGAGCCAATCAAAACACTTTGAGTTCGTAGTTGAAGGTTTTCTAGTGGGATAGGTCAATGTGGGTAAACATTGCTTTGCACGTACGCATTTCAGCTTCAGTCAAAATAATGTAAGACAGGTTTGTTTTGAAATCAGCCGTGAGATATTGAAAATTGACATTTAATGTATATCAGCTGATATTCATCCATGACGTGTCACTAAAATGTTTTCACGATTACGCGTGATTGAGGGATTTATTGAGTGAATAATTAGAAAAAAATATATGAGAAGATTTTAAAGACACAAAATAAGTTGAAAATGGCGATTTAAAGTCGAGTGGCTGTTGAATCGGAGTGTCAGTTGGAGATAGGGCTGTAAGAGGTCGTTGGGGCGAAGAAGAAATATTTAAGTCCATGGTTGTCCGTTTCGTCTGCCACTGTTTATAGTTTATGTTTATATAATTAGCTCAGGTAATTCTTTTTCCTGTTCCTCCTCTTTCATTGCCACAACACTTATATTAATAAAATTTCTTATAATGAAACAACAGAGTCGTTTTGAATTGCGTGTGTGACAACTTTCGACTAAATGCCGTAGTGTTACTCTTAAGTTCATTTCCTTCTGTACCATAATATACAAACTTGAAACAGAATGTCTTACTAGCATCATAAGGTAAGAGTTTAGCAAACACTTGTTATCTACAAATCTTCGAAGGTTTGGTAAAGGCCCTAAGAAATTGTTTGAAATTAGATTAAAATTAACTTACCACTGGTAGTATTTCCTACAAATCCTGCCTGGTAAATGTTAATAAATTAACTGTTAGACTATATTGACCAAATTCTGTCGGTAGGGTTTAGGATTCACTGACTGTATTCAACCCTCTAAAAAGTTGTTCTGAATATGAAACTATTCTGTCTTCGCTTGTAAAACGAAGCTTTGGAGTTCCGGGGGTGATAGTCCTACCCTTGTTGGCATATCTCTCACAATCCTTGTGGACCTTACCACCAGACCCGACTGAAACTTAAGGCGTAGCACTAAACTCAGTGACCCGTTGGAACGGTGGTGGTACAAATTTCTATGTGGTGTAGTGATAGTAGCTGCTATAGTTCTATCTATGAGTTAAAGAGATATCTTGAAAAATGATTCGTAATCTATCAGAATCCTTGTCGCTTTTATAACTGTAGAACATTTTTACTTAGAATAATTTCGTGAAGCAATAACCGTTTACTAAGGATTATTTTTATATATACCATTGATTTTCAACTGTGCCTAGGTCTACTCCAAGTCTGTAGAGAGAGGATGTAAAACTATGTCTGGAAAACACAATATGTATTCTTATCTGTAAATACAGTGCCAATATAAATCATGTTCTAAATTAAATAGCTCAAATCAATTTATTAATAAACAATTACTAAGAGAAAAGTAAATATTGACACAATAATAATAGTGATAAAACAAAAATCACTATTGCAAATAATCGGTAAAATTACCATAAAATGTATCAACTGAATGAGAACAGACAAATAGCCGGTAAAGATCGATTTGGAGAATAAATCGATTGATAAAACTTTTAGAAGTGAATGCGCATACGAGTCAGTGTATATATATATATATATATATATATATATATATATATATATATATTACAACAGTATATGGTTGTCACTATGTCGCTTGGTGGTTTTGTGGCTAACCAAATGTGGCATGATTTGGAGAGGGTTCAATATCTGTTATAGTGATTTTCTCTCCTTGATGATTGTTGTATACACACGGCATGAAACCAGTGATCGCATATATGCATCCATGTTATTATATATATATATATATATATATATACAAAACTAATATATACATGTCTGTCTGTGGATGACTATAAATATATACTCCCCTACCCCCGTAGGTTTGAGTTCACTAACGAAGAAGTAATCGTGTTGCCATTAGCGCCTTTGCCAGTCTCTTCGTATTCGAATCGAGATCTCGGCGGCCGTTTGAACGGATGTATGTAAGCAATAGTAATTGTGATTCATAACCGTTTAATAATGTACTTCGTAGCTAATATCTCTTCGTAGCTAAATGGTTAGAAGCTTTGGCTTGGTGTTTCAGTCAACCGGGTTTCGATCCCACCTACGGGGAGATACTGTCTAGCCACACTGATGAGTTCTGATAGAACGAAACAGATCTGTCTGTGGATGACTATATATATATATATTTACAAAATATAGCTGACTATATTAAAGAATAAAGAACCTAAATACCATATTGGCGATAGAACATCGGTAGATCAAGGTATGAGAAGAAGAAATATACATTCAATAATGCTTGGTGACAGCTTGTATCTCGCTCATGCGATCACAAACACAGACACACACTCACTTATACAGACACACAGACATGCACACACACTCGTGTGTGTGTGTGTGTGTGTGTTACATGGCTTGTGCATTTATTAGATTCCCGTTGAAAATTCTCAGAAGTCAACCTTCACAAAGAATATCATTTATTAATCAGCAGACCTGCCCATATAACATTAATTACTAATATATGCTAATTAGAATACGTCACAGGAGAATAAAACATTCGTCAAATGAGGTCATGCACTCAAAAATTGTGTACCACGAGTTAGGTCGTCAATCAATCGAAAAGTTTTGAAGAACTTGTCCAAGATTCTGAACGAAACAGCTGACACAGCTTGTTTATTATAAGACCATTTGTTTCATTATCTAAGAAAAAAACCACAATCTCAGTGATATCTTTGGGAAAAGTTTAAACGCCATTTTTTATGAGCTATGAGTTGAATATTGTGACGCTATGGATATATCTTGGGATAACACGTAAATATTCGCTATCCGCCCACCTACAATTTTTTAAGATACATACAACGAATCAAATGCTAACCGAAGCCGCCACTTTGCAGATAGACGAATAACACCAGACGGTTAAGTAAAAAAAGATCTGAACCCAGAATCAAAGAACAACCCTGCTTTGCAGCAATAACAATATTTAGTATATATAAAGAAAATATCATTCAACAGTTTTTACATTCAACATTTTTAGAGAAGTGCAAACTCAGTCTGGCCTGTCCGGTATTTGCTTAAGCTTAGCTAAGATTTAACTTCTACTCAGGTTGTTTGGTACAAGATAATATTTACCGCCTTTATGTTTGTTTTTCTTCAATGTGTCGCATTTGGATGGCTTCTTCACTCTATCTACTCAGTGCTGTCTGGTACAAGGTCAAATAAGCTCAAAGCCGAGGAAGTTGCTCTATCTGGCATTCTGCTTTTGGTTTGGTCTCGTCTTGATCTTATCTTGTTAGACAATCTAACTCTGTTCCGACTTCGATCTTACTCCAATCTCGTTTAGTTCTGTTTCGCTTTCAGTTTGATTTATGAATATTCCAAACTTGGTCAGGGTCAGTGCAGAGTGTTGACTTCAAATGTTCATCTGCCCACATTAAATTCCGCATTGTATTCCAGAGATAAATTTAACTAGAAAAGTTTGCTTTGATCAAGATGGATGAACTCCAAGTGCCATCACTTTCGACACCAAAATGATTCTTTGCTCCAAATATTTTAAATTCTTTTTTTCTTAATCAATAATTCCTTTTCACAGTTCTCGCACTACTTCCGCTATGTTGACACTTCCTTTGATCAAACACATTGGGTATTCTTTTTTCATAATAAGAATTTCATAACAAAATTTTTCGACAAGATAAACAACACGTTTCTTTTTAGATTACCCGTCAAAAACCGTCGCAATGTATTTTCAGCAGGCTTTTAAAATCCTTATAAGCTTCTTTTTTCTCTCAGTAACAAACCCGTTCGGAAAAGTCCATGAACCGATAGAGTTACAGCTCACCTGGAACCGTAGAGACTCAACGCCTCTATCCGCTGCGCCACAGGGCCCGAAGGGCGATCAAGGATGGATTTTTGGTCTTAAAAATCCTTATCTGGTCTTCCAGAGTCGGGTCCGTACCGAATTTTTGTACTTGTCTTTAATTGGAATCATTTTGAGATGAGGCTTCTTAATCTGAGAATTAATTTTTTTATTTATTGCGGATTCTTTAATTGGAATCCGCAGTTAATAAAAAATTAATTCTCAGATTAAGAAGCCTCATCTCAAAATGATTCCAATTAAAGACAAGTACCTAAGATGTAATCTGAGGAAATATCAACATCCTATTAACAACTCTAATACCTCATCGTTTCTGCTGTTTGGATCCTTATCAGCATAAATATACAAGCCAAAATAAGAGGAGCATCCCTGTGCTTTAGGTGTCATAATAGCTGTTTTATAAGACCTAGGGTGTATCATCTGCAGGAACAGTATCCTGCTATCGGTTATCCGAGTTCAAATCCTGGACGGGGCAAGCTGTTTTTCACATCACGTTAATGCCTTTGATAACAAGGTACGAATCGATCACTTCTGGCATAGTAGTAAATACTAGACTACTTAAAATTGGTATGGCAACTAGTGTAAGTTAAATTTCTGAACTAAAACCAGTAGTACTTTGCTTTAAAATAGATATATACATTTGCATTGTTGGCCATGCAACCATGGATTAATTAAACGGTATTTTGGTAAATATTTTTATGTTGTTCGATTAGGAAAGATTCTTCTTAAATAATCTGAAACATTCCTTCTTTAATTCATTCACTACGGCCATATGGTGGCATGCCCCAAGGAATTTTTCTTGCCCTATTCTTCCCCTTATTTCGTACATCGGATGTTTCATCAGTGATTTTATACACAATTTGCTTTTGTAACCACTATTCTTAGTCCTACCTCATACTCGGATTTACTTGACCTAAAGATATTGATGTTAGAAGAATTTGATGGGAATCTAAACATAATGCCATTAGGGATATGCTTGAAAAGTTGTCTATGGTGGTCAGAACCGACATTGATATAATATGGATATTGTTTATTTTTTCCTAAATCGAGATGCAGTGCTGTTATACAAGTTAAGTATAAAATCTAAATAATCCCTGACTTTTAAATTAGTTTGGATATATAATTTAAATCCTAACTAAACAAATGATTTTTCTTGATTATATCGCCTTTTCTGTCAAGTCAATAAAGGCCATGGTTGCGAGGGGCAATAATGTTGTTGAGGTTATAAGAATTAGGAACCAACAAGCTTGTTTATCATATTGCCGTCCTAAGCTCCCATAACGTTGTCGAAATTACCACTAACTCCTTTTTTAATGCACAAAACCTCTTTACAGTACAGCAATGATTTCTGGCAATGTTTAATGATTTTAATTTTATCCTCTTATATGCCCATGCATTCTCTTACTAGATTCCATGCAACGTTTACATGTTTTCCGTACTTGGCAACCGTAGTTGAGGGTGACACTAAGTGTCCCTTTTCGATAGCTACTACACCAAGGTGTACGGGAAACACACTACACCTGTCCGTGGATTGCTCCACTATACCCTTGATCAATACCTTATAATCCTGAGAGTTAACCAAGGAAGAATCAAGTACCATTTTTTGATTATTTGGTATGATTCGACTTGGGATTGAACCCCGATATCCCGGGTTTGATGTCCTATCTTATGAAGGAGTATTTATTATTTTTGTCAAAATCATTAAAGCACTTAATGCAATTATTCGTACTACGCCATTGGATTATATTTAGAGTCATTCCTAGTGTAGCCCAAATATATTGTAAAGTAACATTACTGATTTTTCTGATTTCTGTTTTAGTAAGATTAATTTATCTAGATGATGGATCATCTCAGGAATCGCTTTTGTGCTCCTTTAGAGTGGTAAAACATTTTTTCTTATAGAATTTTTCTCTCGGGTCTATTTTCAAATTGTAAGCAAATAATTCGCCTTCTTTATTCGGATCAGGCTCTAAATTAGGTCGGTCTTTTTTTATAATTTTAAATTTTTCTTTGTCACATTTATTAATTAATATATGTTGTGCTCATCTCATATAAGTTACCCGACTTATCCTCTTAACAAAGATGTTATTGATGACATCGATATCTTTAAGATCACTCTTTATTTTTTGTTTTATGCCATTACAAACATTTCTGTATCTAAAAGACTTAACTGGCCTAATTAAATAGGACTCAAATGTATCTAATTCTTTAACCTAAGAATATGGACGTCATTTTTAAAACAATAGAACCTTTGCATAGGATTGGATTTGTTCTGATAATTGTTTGTGCTTGAATTATTAGTATTTTTATTTTGATACCAATACTATAACCTTGGCGGTGAAAAAAAAACAAAAAACAAATGATACAATTTCTAAATAAAAAGAATTTTTACACAAACTGTTAGCTGAAAAAAATCAATAAAAAAAAGAAAAGACAAAAATGTACGCACTACTTGAAAATAATTAACCAGGAATGCAACGTTTAGCCAAAATGAAAAAAAATCACCGACGGAGTTTAAAAAGCTAAAAAGTAAACATGCCCAATACACGAAGTACAGCGAAATTAGAATATAAGATCCTGAAATTATCTGCCAATGTTTAACCTAACGGATTATCAGGATAATTCTAACTAAAGAGGATTGGCCGAAATGACATTTTATTGATAAAGTGGCCAAACGGAAGAATAAAAAATTAGCATTTGAAAAACAAACCCATATTCTATTTACCTCGTAAGCAAGGTTTTTTTTAAGTGTGTACAAGCAATAATTATCTCAGATATCTGGTTGAGAAATTCATTAAGTTTATTTTAAGAAACCGTAATTAATTTTTCTTCCACACTTAGGGGCCATATTTGTCCCCATCCTTTTATTTACGGTATTTTTACTATCTCTTATTTTAATATAAAATCTACACCTTGGTTCTTTTATAGTTCAAATGGTTTTATTCCTTTCTTTTTTATTGATTTTTTCCCCAGATATCAGTTAGTTTAATATTTTTTATTTACAAATTGTATCATCGTTTTTTTTACACCGCAAAAGTTATATTATAGGTATTAATATATAAATAAATATATATATATATATATATATATATATATATATACATATATATATATATATATACACTCACACACACACATATATATATATATATATATATATATATATATATATATATATATATCCATATGTATATAGCGGTACATTACTTATGAGGTTGTTTAGTGGGAGGGGGACGCTACTCAGAAGGCTCTGATCTCCTACTCTCTCTTAGATATAAAGAGAGCCCCACATATGGCCGAGCAAGGGCAGGACGACCAGCTCGAACATACATACAGCAGCTATGTGAGAATACAGGATGTAGCCCTGAGGACCTGCCAGAAGCAATGCACGATAGGGATAAGTGGCGAGAGAGGGTCAAGGATATCTGTGCTAACGGTACAACACGATGATGTATATATATATATATATGTATGTATATGTGTGTGCGTGTGTGCGTGTGTGTGTGTGTTTATATATATATATATATATATATATATATACAGCAATTCCAAATATCAAAAAATCTGGCTCAATGAATGTCTTAAACTGTCTTTGAATTTCTGATTTGTTGTTCCTTTGTAATACACTTCCGTTACAATTTTACTTCTCATATGTAACTTGGTAACAGTATGCTTGCTGTTGACAACAGACAATTTAACCTTTAAAAAATGCGTTGTTATAATACGATAAACTGTTTAAACCCATAAAATCTGACCATTTAACAATATAGTATTGGAAAATATCAGGTCTAGTCGCTTAGGTGATAGAGATGAGACAGTTAAAGACTGACTTCAAAGCAAGGAAGATGAGCTTTAAAAAAAAACATGCAAAATGTATAATAAAAACTAGGTAACTATGCCCCAGGTTAAGGTGTATGGCCCTTCTAAATATATCTAATAGGATTATTGCAGCATAAAAACGTGGAAACGTCGCATAGATGGACTTTCTCTAAACTTCCGTAAGGAGAAAAATCCTCTCATAATATTGAAGGAAAACATGCAAGGAAAATGTTCAGGTATCATTTATTAGCAAATCGTGCAACATTGTGAATACAACAAAAAATGGAAAATAAAATATTGCCCAAGTGGATAGAGTATTCGCTAATAATCCGGGAAACCTAGGTTCAATCCCAGGTCGCGTATAACCAAAGACTTTTAAAATGGTACTTGATACTACCTTGTTTAACACTCAGCAATATAAGGTACGTATCAAGGGTAAAGTGGAGAAATCCAGCGAAAGTAGCGCCCTCTTATACATCTCGGTGTAGTTGCTATTAAAAAGGGAGCCCTCTAGTCACTCTCGACTACGGTCGTCAACTTTACTTACAAATAACTCTTTTATATGTTCTCTTGTTTGCTAATTCATAATACCTAATAATGCCCGATTTGTGTTTATGATATAAAACTAAGTATAAAAACATCCTTGTATCTTTAGTTTTGATGAAAATGTTTTTTGTTTTTGTTTTTTCTGATAAACAGCTGATATTCTAATGTTTATCATCAAAGAAAATAGATGCGATGAGCCAAATCCAATTCTTAGATGATGCTGATTGCATTTTCCATTACGCTAAGACTATTGGGAAAGTGATGATTCTAATTTTTCTTCCACCAGCTTTTGATATATGGTAGAACAGCATGAGTTCTTTACCCTTAGTATGCCAACTGATCAAAAAGTAGGAAAATTCTTACTTCCAATCTGTTAAACTCAGCTTAAAAATTGACTTTTTGCTGATCTTGCCCATGCAGATTGTTATATATATATATATATATATATATATATATATATATATATATATATATATACCAAATGCTTCTTTGATTTAGTGATAAACATATTTTTTATTGAACCTTTTGCACTCAGAAGCTTTTACGTAAAATTGTGATTTTTCAAAATTCCATATCGACACACAAGAAATTACTAAATTACTCAATTTTATTTGTTTTTGTGTTTTTTTTACATATATAATCCGGGAGGGCCATTGCTGAGATGAGTAGGTTAAATTATATTCTGAATTTTTTGTTTTCTTGTTCTATCTCTAAATATCAAAAATATACATGCATATTTTGTAACTAAAAAAAAATCAGAGTCGTAGCTACGATAAGTTAAGTTGTTTTTCTTTTTGTTTTGTTTTTGTATCAATTTGGTTTTTGAAATCTGTGTTTCATGGTTTCGTTTCTAAATCTTCCCAATACATTTGCATTTTTTCTGAGACATAAAACAGAAAGTTGACTCACTAAATATATTTCAATGTCAATCAGTAGGCTTGTTCTAACATTAAAATATTTTGTATATTGTCAAACATTACAAAGTAAAGTTAAAAAAAACAAAAATTAATACACAGGATAATACTTTGGTGACGTAATGATAGACATGTAACAGTTAATCTTGTAACTAAATGCTGAAAACTGGTACAAAAGAAATACAAGAGCCAGTACGAATGTGTAGGAAGTTCAGGCAACTGGGAATTGTGCCAGGAACAAAAATAGCTTCAATATTGTTTAGTATGTCTTTAAGCCCTACTAATTTAAAATGCCGAAAATTTTACAAAATTGTATGCTGCTTTTTTCTTTGTAAAATATTTGTTTTTACTATGTGATTTAAATGTAAAGACACTTTTACTATAAACCCAAATTGAATATATGACTCTGTCGAAATGTCAGCCTACACGGCAAAAAAAAAAAAAGTTTTGACTCTTTTCTGAAAGTTAAAGTGATGTATTCCTATGGACCCCCACATATGGCCGAGCAAAAGTAGGACGACCAGCTCGAACATACATCCACCAGCTATGTGAGGATACGGGATGTAGCCCTGAAGACCTGCAAGAGGTGATGAACGATAGAGAGAAGTGGCGAGAGAGGATCAGGGATATCCGTGCCTGTGGCACGACATGATGATGATGATGATGATGATAAATGGTATATGCACATCCAGAAGGTGTCCAAGTAAATGAGAACGATATAACTATCTTGTATTTTAAGATAAAAAAAGGATCTCTCAGTCATGGCTAGAATATCGGAATTTGGATAAATTCGAAAGAATAACTTGTTCTCAAGTAAAAGGAAGTGAAACGATAAAACAAATGTCTGTACATTGCCAAAGTGGAGAAAAATTTGTTAAGCATAAACTTGTTTGCGTTACAATTCGTAGTTATAGACTTTTGAACATGAGAAAAGACAAAGTAAAATGAAGGGAGGAAGAAAACACCAAACTATCCACATCCCAACATTGCTAAAATCCCCAAGGATACACGGAAGAGTAAATGAAATTTTAAACGACTCGCCGAGACTAAAGCATTAATTAAAATCTCTAGTAAGAGCTGGTGTGAAAAACTCACACAGAGTAAAAGGAAATTACTTTTAAATTGACGCTGTTCTGGTGTTGTCGATTTTCAACGCCCAATGACATCTTTTTATCTCTTATTTTAATGCCTTTGTCAAAGTTGAATAAGTAAGTTTGCAGGGTATCTCAAAATCGATACAATCCATTAATATGATAATGATATGTTACTGAGAGAAGCGTAATGGCGGTCATTTGGAACACGTCCTGAAAAAAATGCGTCATTTGTGTTAGAGACATCAAATCAATGTTTTTTTTTTAAATTATTATTATATCAGCTTCCAGAACATGTAAACTTTTTAAGGTTTTCTTATCTCAGTAATTAACAATAATCATATTAATGGGTTGCATCTATCTTGAGACAGTTTTGAATGATTTTGTCTCATCATAAGAAATGACACAAAATATTTTCCTCTCTTATCAAAGCCATTATGATCAAGGATTAATGATTGTTAACGTGTACAATTTTCAAACCTGAAACAAAAAAGAACACAACATTATTAGTAGTAGAGTTATTAGCAGTCACATGTGACCCATGTATATTGAGACACTCCATATTATTATTAGTAGAGTTATTAGCAGTCACATGGGTCCAGTGGATATTGAGACACTCCATATTATCATTAGTAGAGTTATTATCAGTCACATGGGTTCCATGTATATTGAGACACTCCATATTAGTAGTAGAGTTATTAGCAGTCACATGTGTCCTATGTATATTGAGACACTCCATATTATTAGTAGTAGAGTTATTAGCAGTCACATGGGTCCCATGTTTATTGTGACACTCCATAGTATTATTAGTAGAGTTATTAGCAGTCACATGTGTGCCATGTATATTGAGACATTCCATATTATTATTAGTAGAGTTATTAGCAGTCACATGTGTCCTATGTATATTGAGACATTCCATATTATTATTAGTAGAGTTATTAGCAGTCACATGTGTCCTATGTATATTGAGACATTCCATATTATTATTCGTAGAGTTATTAGCAGTCACATGGGTCCAGTGGATATTGAGACACTCCATATTATCATTAGTAGAGTTATTATCAGTCACATGGGTCCCATGTATATTGAGACACTCCATATTATTATCAGTAGAGTTATAAGCAGTCACATGTGTCCCATGTATATTGAGACACTCCATATTATTATTCGTAGAGTTATTAGCAGTCACATGGGTCCAGTGGATATTGAGACACTCCATATTATCATTAGTAGAGTTATTATCAGTCACATGGGTCCCATGTATATTGAGACACTCCATATTATTATCAGTAGAGTTATAAGCAGTCACATGTGTCCCATGTATATTGAGACACTCCATATTATTAGTAGTAGATTTATTAGCATTCACACGGGTCCCATGTATATATTATAGGAAAAAAAAACTTACCAAAATATTAATTTCCCAACTTTTTAGTAGAATGTAATGAAATTCCAATAAGAGATTTTTCAAGATATATCATTTTTAACGCTAACGTTTTCATTCGACACACGCATGCACACATTTACACAAATAGAAAATTAGTATGACCAGTAAGATACGAACCCGACGAACCCAGTTGAATGAATTCTCTTCACGCTAATAAACTAGTAAAAGAAAGCGATCATGGCGATTTTACTCTTACTCTATGACTTATACAAGAGAGCGGTAAATTCTGAAGATTTCTTAATAATGCAAGACATCAAATCTTTTTTGATAATATATGTTATTTGTTCAATATTGCTCGCAACATTCTTGTGTAATTGCCGTCTAGCTTCTTCTCCAGTCGTTTTGTTAGCGTCCAAATAGTGCATCTATACAGCAGTATCGACACGACCGCTGCCTGGAAGAAACTGCGTTTCATTTTATCGGACATGTCTGATTTCCATATGATTGATAGCTTATTGATAGCGGCACCCCCCAAGGCACCAACTATACGGCCACCTGCCTCCCATCACGAAAACTACCCAAGTTAGACGAACTAGACATGCAGGTCACTGCTGGAGAAGCAGAGACGAGCTCATAAGTGATGTACTCCAATGGATTACCACATATGGCCGTGTAAAAGCAAGACGACCAGCTCGCACATACATTCAGCAGCTATGTGAGGATACGGGATGTAGCCCTGAAGACCTGCAAGAGGTGATGAACGATAGGGAGAAGTTGCGAGAGAGTATCAGGGATATCCGTGCTAGTGGCATGACATGAGGATGATGATGATGACGATATTTGTAACGTAATTGTATTTGGCGATATTTTACCCAATCTTAAAGGCTGGATCGAAGAGGCTTAGTCTACGTTGACTGTATCGCCTGCAGAGGAGTAAAGTTTCTCAAAATAGTGTACTGGGTATCAATCAGGGTAAGGCTCATGTTCTGGAGATCAAGGGAGTGTGGAATAAATTTCATTGTAATTACCTCCTGGTCCACTCCAACTTAAAGTGATGGTAAATGTTAGCGTTCTGTCGATGAGTAAAATTGGTGTGTTTAAAAATTATTATTTATTGGGACCATGTACAAACAAAAATCACTCGTTAGAGACAAGCATGCACTAATGTAAATATGAACGTACAATGAATGCTATTACTGAACTTCTAGGCATTAAAAACTAAAGAATTTGACATGCTATTCAAATCAATGAATGAACCAACTAACCAACCTCTAAAATGATTCTTTGTGTCATCATGAAATGTTGATGGCACGTGGTTCCCGTCTCTGTCTCTCTGTCTCTCTTTATCTCTCTCTCTCTCTCTATATATATATATATATATATCTCACACGCCATCCAACTTTATCAGCCATCCTTTCGGGAAGGTCCTCTAAACTGCATCGAGTTTCCGTACAGAGATGATTTATGTAAGTCTTTATGGTTCGTCCAACACTAATGAGTCCGTGTGCCAGCGTTGATAAGAGAATGTCGTTAATGAGTTTGTTCGTACTTACCAAGAACTACATAAACAAATCTTGTTTTAGATGGATAGTTTGTGAAATGGGAGCTAAGAGATTGAACAGCAGATTGTTTTATGAGGTGCTGCTTCCTGTATTTTTTTATAATAGCATGAAGCATTCTTGTGTAGTTCCCATCTAGCTTTTTCTCTATGCACTTCGTTAGAGTCAAAGTGATGGATCCATACAGTAGTATTGACACAGCCTTGCTTGGAAAAATTTCCATTTGATTTTTCAGGGAGAGTAAATTTCCATAAGATTGATAACCTATAAATTGCATTCCATGCTTTCTCCATGTGTTTTTGACATCCCATTCAGGAGATGAGATATTGATGCCAAGGTATGTGAACTAATGTCCTAATTTCAGAAGCTTGACAACTAAAATGGAGATTGCTACGTCTTGTTTAAATCACATGAACTTTATTTTATCTGCGTTCGTGTAGAGGGCAATATCTATTGCTGCTTTCTCCTGGCCATGCAGGAGGGATTCAGCTTGGTCATGTGTATTTTAGAGAAACATCCAATCATTTACGTAGTCTGCATTTGCTACTTGCCTTTTTAAATGTGAAACATTTTTTCTTAAACGAGTAAAGGTTCTAGAACTGAAAATTCTAGAAAAAATACGAAAATGTATTATAGAAAAGTATATGGACAGACTTAAGAACCGTATTCTAATCATGAAATAATTTCTACAACCAGGGATTAAGGGGGGAGTATCCTTGAGGTGTTATGGTTAAAGCAATGGACTGCAGAATCGTAGTATGTGAGTTTGAACTCCAGTCACGCAATTACGTTCACTTTCGGGCAAATACCACAGGGAAAGGTATAAACCCTCTTACCATCCCAGCTATGGGTTAAATTATACCTCTACTGTTCTTTTAGGAGAATGGATTTGGCATTAAATAACCTTCAAAACTTGATATGCCATTAAACAAAGAAACCAAAACTACCAAACTAGGGATTGAAAATAGTAGACATTTCCAAATAAAGTTTTTCAATACGAACTTATTCAATATGCATCCTTGCTACCAGGTGAATATGCATACATAATTAATGACAACTTATGTATTTAGAGGTTGATATGTGATAAAATAAGTTTGTGAGAATTGTTTAAAAGTGGGAGACTACATTCAAGTTGAAAGAGCAGATTAAATGGTAAAAACCATTCATTGGAAAATTATCGCTTTAAAATGCATCTGTTGTACCTAATCGACCAGCACCAACACGAAATCAAACAATATCATCCCCAGTCATTATAAATATCTGATATAATAAAGAGACTAGTTCATTCTTTATTTTAGAAATCTTGCAAGTTGAAGACTGGTCGCTCTTTGATCTGAATCTATTGATATAAATTCGAATGCCTCCGTTTCTGAATAGGATTGTCACCATTCTTGGGCAAATCTGGAGACATTGCTTAGCGCAATCTCGCTAATGTCTGCAGTGCGTATAGTCAAGCGACTGAAGTTATTCTGTACATCAATCAAGTGATTGTGAAATGGTTTTGAATGAGTGACCCTTCATTCATCGATAAACTTTACTCCGACTTAGGCAAGTATATAGGCAGTAACCTGTAGGAGATTTTAGACGATTTGGGTTTTAGAACCATGCTTCATTTCATTCATCTATCTCGACTTGTTATATATATATTTTTTTTCCGGCGTAAGATATCACTAGGGGTCAAAATTGACGGGAATGCCGATGCTGGTGTAAATGAATATTTATAGATAATCGTGAAGGAAATGCAAATACAAAACACGTCGAACTGTAATTAACTTGTCTTTCGCTGGATGAAAATTGGTGTACATAACAATTTAGGTTTTATTATCGCTTCTTGTGTCAATTCTTAAGGAATACATTGATTTTTTCCGAAGAAAACACACAAGCACAAGATGCCTTTAACCAAAACATATACTGGAAGGGATAAATTGTTAGACGTAGACGATTTTACTTTCCCTCGCGCTATATCAAGTATGATAATTCATATAATATGGAGAATGAATTCATGACATCTACCCCAAGCGAAGAAATAAAACAATAACAGTAATACTACACTTCTAATCAAGGAAAACCCATTTATAGAATTTTTTGCAAATATTTATTTTACTTGTATCAGTAGTTCAAATGATAAAAAGAGCTTAGGGCTTTAAAATGTTGCAAGTATACGATATCACACGGAAACTCTTACTGATGCAGATCACACTGATGATCGAGCGCTTCTTGTAAATGCAATTGCTCAAGACAAATTTATGCTACTTAACATTGAGCAGGCACTATGAGACATTGGTCTCTGTGAAATTTGATAAAAACAGATTTTCTGACTTTAATAGGAAATGATGCAATTTCCTTGTCAAAAAAATTTCCGGGAAAAACGAAACAAAATTGGCGCAGAGATCTCCAACTAACGCCCAGGCAAATGTTTAAAAATAAACAACTGAAAATTGTTTTTTAGGACCAACAGGAGGTCTCTAAAATACGCGCCAAAAGAATTTTCGAAAGTCAATGCGTGCGCGTGGGATTCACCTTGATGCTATGAAAACACAATTTTCTAGACAACACAGATCAGTTACTCAAGCCAACCCGGTGTGATACGTACTACCTGATTTCTTATCGGCGAAGTGTTCGTTTGATCTTCAAACAACGGTATCATGTTACAATTTCAAGTTGGATAAAGATCTTTACCCACGCTGCACCCGGTAGGCGATCGTATGGGCGTTGAGTTATTATTTAACTCAGTTGAGTTTGGGTCCCAGAGCAGTTGCCAGCAGTTGCTAGTAGACTTCCAGACAGTAGAGACCAGATGTGGTAGGGAAGGCCACACCCGACCTAGGGGGCCCTCGGAAAAGCCCCGATAGAGTGGACCCCAAGACCTCTGGTTGAGCATCTAAGAGAACAAGAAAGACACAACGTGACGTTCATAACAGTGGGGTCAAAATATGAAGTTTATGTTCGGTCTCCAATTCCCTCTCACATGCAAACCTTGAACAACCCTTTCGAACCCTTGCAATAAATTGAGAGGTAAAATGTATTTCTAAGGAAGTTTTCATGCGTCGTTTATTCATGCATCTGTCTTTGTCGTTGTGTCGTTGTGAATTATTTTACATATATATGTGCACGTATGTAGATGTGAATCTGCGTATGTGACTATATAACATATGTAAGTCTATCTTTCTTGGGTAATATAATCTGTTATCTAATATCCCTGTTTGCGTTTTCATTAGAGACCCTTTCCGGGACCACAACGAAAAAAAGGAACTCTCCAACAAGCAAAAATGATTAATCGCACGACATACTGGCGAAGATACATCGCAACAACAAAGAGATACCCAACTAAAAGTTGTTAAAGAATCTGCAACAAAGTTCCAGCATACAACGAATCGAATAAGATTTTTGTTCGCCGCGACCGAAAAAATAAATAATGATCTAGACCGACTAGAGAATATGGGCATATTATTGGAAGTGGAAATCAGCGAATGGGCTGCTCCAACGGTATATATAAGAAAACAATCTAAGGAAATCCGGGTATGCACAGATTTTTCTACAGGATTGAACGCGGCACTCAAGGATTACCACTATCCCCTCCCCAGTCCAGTGGAGGTTTTTAATAAATTAAATGGAGGAAAAGTCTTTTAAAAAATTGACTTCTGTGTGGCCAACCTCCAGATTCCAGTTGAAGAAAATAACTCTAAACTACTCTGTATTAACACACACAGAGGGCTGTACAAAGTTGACAAACTAGTTTTGGGAAAAAAAGTCGCGCCGGCTCTCTTCCAACAGGTGATGGACACCATTCTGGGTGGCTTTGCTTTCACTTTCGTTTATCTTGATGATATTGTAATTAGTAGTAAAACAAAGGAGCTACACAGAGAACATCTAAACAAGGTTTTAGCACAAATACGGGGATTTGGGTTCAGGGTAAAGAAAGCAAAATGCGATTTCTGTATGAACAAAATCTGAGACATATCATTGACAAAGACGGGAGACGTCTCGACCCCAAAAGGGCTACAGCTATCACGGATATTCCCGCCCCTGATAATGTTACGACATTACAGAGCTTCCTTGGACATGCGAATGTCACGTGGTCGATCACTGAGGGGAGAGAGATAAGGAATGTCCCCTACCCCTCCGTGTTTGAATAAGCAGGTCGTCCAAAAGAATGACCGATAAGAGAGAATAGTAATATAGGTCAATTCCCCACGGCCTGTCGGAGAAAGTAAAGAATGTAGGTCAGTGTGAAAGTCAACAGATGTTTGTACTCTGTGACTGGGTGAAAGTGTTAGTGGTCCTAAAGAATCGACTGACAGGGGATCGAAGAAGATACAAGCGAAATGATTGGCTAGAACCCTAAAACGGAAGTAGCACCTTCTTCCCGTCAGTGGAAATAGGGTAAAAGAAAATTAGTTTTTGAACAGAGGTAGTCGTGAACAGATGGGGCGAATCTCTCGCCAAACTACGGGCGAAGCACCAAAACCGGGATTTGCCGAACAGTAGTTGAAGTGATAAGATATATTGAAACTACCGCCGAAATCACCGGGGGAAGACGGAAAGTATCTTGGACAAGCGGAATCCATACCTTCAAGCCAAAGCCATATATAATATAAAGTCCGTCAGCCCCTAAAACAGAAAATACTCTCCTAAGGAACCCGTCGAAAAGATAAGTAAACATTAAGACTGTTTTCTCTACACCTTTCTTAAGCATTGCAATTATTCTCTCTCTCTCTCTCTCTCTCTCAATTTAAAGAAAGACAAAAGAAAAGAAGAAAAGGAAGAAATACATTTATAGTTATGTATTATCTGCTGATAATATAGCTGACACATTGACGATGTGTGTCTGCGTGTATATTAAAAAGATTGTTATATTTTAATGTCACCACGTGTTGAAGTTTGCTCATTGTGTCGTCTGCTGCCAAGTTGCTATTTCATGTTTCTTTTCCAGCTTCTATCACCTCATGTTATTCTCGCCTAAGTTGTCCTATATTTTCCTTTAAAAGTATTATACGGGAAACCGGAGTTGTCGACTACTATAATTAATATTATAACATCTAAACCTAGAGATCCATATCTTCCATTGTTCTAGGGGTTCTAGGGGTAGGAAGAGCTAGTGGCCTTGGTGGGTGTGTGTGTAATGTGAAAGTTGGAAACCCCTTGCGAGTGGTGGTCAGTCTAGCCTCAAATTAACCCCCACATAATATGCCAGTTCCTATATGCCCGAGAAGGGACTCTGAACAAGGACTTATTCAACGAGGGATCAAGTGCCAGTCCGCCCCGTCTTCACACGTGCAAAAAATAAACTCCCCGTTTGCTGATAACAATATTTAAATGCACCAGTTCCCATAACCTTTTAAATGGTTGCTCATCCGGGGATCTTTTATATTTTAATTTGCCGTCACACGAACTACTATCAAAGTTTCATTAAAAATTTGCACGATCTCCGCGCCCCGCTAAACGAACTAATAAAAAAAGATAAAATGTGGAGATGGACGCCCGAATGTCAAACAGCATTTGACCAAATTAAAAAGGCATTAACATCTGATCTTTTTCTCACGCACTATGACCCAAAACTGGAGATCATTGTCGCAAACGATGCTAGCTCATAGAGGTTTGGTTCGTGTATCCCACATAAAATGCACGATGGGACAAAAAAAGCCAATAGCCCACGCATCTAGAACCCTTCTTCCGGCCGAAAAGCATTATTCCCAGATTGAAAAGGAGGCCTTGGGAATAATATTTGCAGTGACAAAATATCACCGATACTTGGAT
The DNA here is from genome assembly GCA_963585895.1 of Sepioteuthis lessoniana. Taxonomy (NCBI): domain Eukaryota; kingdom Metazoa; phylum Mollusca; class Cephalopoda; order Myopsida; family Loliginidae; genus Sepioteuthis; species Sepioteuthis lessoniana. The sequence continues at coordinate 22,307,308 of OY757928.1, read as the reverse complement.
GGCAGATTCTTTACTCTACAAACAGACTACAAGCCCTTAATAACCATTTACAGATCAAAAAAGGGTCTACCAATTTATACTGCCAATAGGCTACAAAGATAGGGAACGAATTTACTGAACTACAATTTTAAAATTTAATACCTCCCGTCAAAACAGATAAGCCACAAAGATGGACTATCAAGGTTGGTACCTAAGTATACTGAACCCTTCGAGGACACAATAATAGCAACCTTACGAACAAACTGTGAAATTAAAAACATGATTGCCAACACCACCAAAGAACTGCCTGTGGCGCTACTCGAGATAAAAAGCGAAGCAATGAACGACGACTTTATTACCAATATTAAACTGAAAATCACAGCAAAAAACGAAAATGTACCAGAAGTATTTTCACTATGGGTCAATGTCCTCCTATAGATTGAAAAGGTCGTATTACCAAAGAAATTGCAAAACAGAATTTTAAGAGATTTCCACACGGGACACCCGGTAATAAATAGAATGAAGAGCCTCATGAGAAGCTATGTTTATTGGCTGAAGATGGATGACGACATTAGGGATATGATCTAAAAACGTAAAGGCTTTGCCTTAGCAGCAAAAGCACCCCCACTACTTTCAAACCTTGGCCATAAACAGAACAATCTTGGTCAAGGATACATGTTGATTTTGCGGGTCCCCTGGCAGATTTCTACTACTTAATTGTAGTGGTTAGTTACCTTAAAAGACCTGAGGTTCTCAGATGCAGAAGACCTAATACGGGGACAACTATTGGGTTCTTACATGAACTGTTAGCGTGGTTCAGTGTAGTAGATTGTGTGGTCAGCGACAACGGAAGCCAATTCACATCAGTTGAATCCAAGGAGTTCTGCGAAATCTTCCAAATAAAGCACATAACCACACCGAAATATCACCCAAGATCAAACGGCTAGGCTGAACGTTTTCTAGACACGTTATAGCGAGCACTCAAAAAGCATCAGGTACCCTGACGGACAAGGCACTACAGCAATTTCTGCAGGTATACAGAATGACACCCAATCCCACTACTCCAGCCGAGAGGATCTTTGCCAGAAAGATAAGATCCGTCTTCGACAAGCTACCTCCGAAACAAAATAAGCTACGAAAGACCACATTAGCGCCTAAAAAAGGTTCAACCCGGGAGAAAAAATTTCCTTTAAAAAACATCAAAATTACACGTCCTGTTGGGAACGTGGAATAACTAAAAAAAGGATTGGTTGTATGGTGTACATTGTAGAAGGACCCAAATACACACATAAGAGACACCAGAACCAGTTACAGAAACGCCGTTTGAACGACTCCAACGACATACCACAAACAGAAGAAGAGCCAATAGACAACTTTTTCAACATGTTCGATTTAGATCCTCCCCAATCAACACCTGAAATACGTCGGTCAGGGAGAAAAAGGAAATTCACCAACCCAAAAAATATTAACAGCACTTTTACGAAGTAAAAGGCTTGTGGGAGGGGTATTGTTGGAGCCTTACCCATCTTAACATAATGTACTCTTCTCACCGTTATTAGTACTGAAGATTTCCCTGCCAGAGAGGCAGATCAATATCGGCGTTATCTGAACAGTACAAAACTTCTTACCTTTTCTATGTAACTCTATCTTTCTGGTGTAATATAACTTGTTATCTAATATCCGTGTTTGCGTTTTCATTTGTGACCCTTTCCGAGGCCACAACACATAATTATATACGGACGAAAATAAGATTACACCGTGAAGAAAGATATCAATTTTGATAGGGGTAAACTATTTGCATCGTTGTGGGCAGTAGATATTAGCATTACAGTTTTACTTAAAGATTTTGGAAAGTGACAAGTATTCTTTCTTTATTTACCAAACTGTTAACGAAAACCATGAAAAGATCTCCATGAAATTCACGAAATGTTATTATTAAATGCACATTGCAAACAGGTCAGTGGCACATTCTTCCCTGGGTTCATTGATATAACTAATATCTTTGTGTCGCTGTAACTGTCACGCGAATAGATATTTGCAGCTTTCTTGTACAATTCACGGTTGCATATTACGAAGTAATTGTCTGGGGATTTAATACAAGAAAGTTTTATCCATTGCTTGAAGCAGACAATTTAGAGTATAGGGATCCTTTTGTCTCGTTGCCCTGTCGGCAAATGTGCATCGGTCTGTCAAAACACCAGCATACCAATTATGAGAGGTAATAATTACTTTTACTTTTGAAATTGGTCACTTGGATATTCTTCCCATAGTTCGCTAATGCAAATACATACCAACAGTTGCTGTAAATGATCCACAGAAAAAGTACTTCTAAAATCAATGGAACTGTATTCTTTCTTTAGTACTCCTATTGCTGGGAGATAGTTCAAAACGGGCTGCTGATAGAATCTATGGCTAGCTTAAATTATAATAAATTAGAAGTTAGAGCATTAGTATTTTGATGGCATCTATTAAACCATTAAGTTGTCCCTTATTCAGTTTAGATTTCTGAATGTAAAACTTTTCTCTTTCTTCAGCGGACTGTCAAATAAAAAAAATAACACATCGACATGCTATAAAACAGTGGTTTTAGTTTTAATTTTTCATTCTTAATTGGTCTCTGGTGGAAGATTTTTCAATTGGGCTACTGATAAAAACAATAAACTACTATCTCTAACTACTATACAAAAAGATACTTGTGTGGTATAGTCATCTACATCATCATTCAGCATCACAGCGACACAACATCAAAGACAGACGCATGAAGGAAAACGCCGGAAGACTTCTTTAACAACATATTTACCTCTCACTTTATTGCAAAATTTCGAAAGGGTTGTTCAAAGCTTGCATGTGAGAGTGTGCTGGAGACCGAACGTAAACTTCATATTTTGACCCCACTGTTATGACCGTCACGTTGTGTTTTTCTTGTTCTCCTGATTATGGGGTCCACTCCATCGGGGCTTTCCGAGGGCCCCCTCGCTAGGGTGTGGCCTTCCCTACCACATCTCGTCTCTAGCTGTCTGGAAGTCTGCTGGCAACTCCTTTGGCACCCAACTCAACTCAATTATATAATAATTCAACGCCCACACGATCGCCCACTCGATCTTTGAAATCGAATGTTTAATCGTCATCAAGCGGAAATAACTGTCATGCAGTTCAGAGGTTACTCTCTTCCGGTTCATCACTGTAGTGGCACAATGGGAACTTCACCTTGTCCCATATCATAAGCCTTAATCCGCCCACGCGATCTCTTTCGATTACTGGCCATTAGAATGTGTCACTTCCTTCCGGTGTATCACCTTGGAATAGTATTTTGGGGCTGGGTCGAAGGTCAAAATATAACATTCATCCGTTAATTATTTTTCAAAATTCCACATGTAGAATTTTCTTCACGTTCGTCTCCATCACCCTCACATATATTTTACAGAATGATTTACAAGGACAATGATGGCTGAAAACACAAAAAGAATCACTTGAACTACAGCAACAAAATCTTACTTAGAAGGCGACCTTCTCTCTATGTAACACTTGCCCGGCTAATTATTATGTAAATTTTGTTTTACTATGTTTGCGTGGTTGGCCTACTTGAAATGTGTGCATCAAGGCACAATACGGATGCATTTTTTCCTCTCAACACAGCAGGCCCTCAATCATTCCTTGAAGAAATTTCAAAACCCTAAAAGGACCATACTCTGGTCCCATATCCTGGTCACAAACTTAGTGACCCTGGTCATTCCAGCAATACATTTCGCCTGGATTCCTCATGACCACACTCCAGTTCTTTGCTCAACAGGTTCCTACCTGGAGTAACCGGAGAATTTCATAAACTATAACAAAATATCTTCAAGACCCAAAGCATTCCACAAAAATCCACAAAAATCATGGCCCAAAACAAAGTATCACAATACATCCGAATGTATCACAATCTGACACGCATGCAGTAAACCACCTAAAATAGTCCACGCAAAATACCAATTAGCAATGTGTTACCCATTTTTTCTTTTTTTGTTAGGTTTCCATGCCATTGGTTTGCAAGACCTTGAGGAACATGCCTTACCTGATCAAACCCGCGCCGGGTTTCTTTTCAATTTAATCAGGAACCCTATTGGCTACCAATATATAGGCACCTCGTCTTTCCCAGATCCGTTTCACTTTACCAAATCCCACACGAATCCAAAACACCATCGGGACTGAAAGACTCAGACATTATCCACAAAATTTTGGAGTAGGCCACGCCTTTTTTCTTTTATTCCATCCTCGGAACTCCAAACTAAAAAAATAGAAGCCAAATAGGCCCTCAACAGCTTCATGGGTCGGCAAATTCTTCGATAGAATTGCTTTCAACAACAATCTGTAAATCCTCTTGAATGAATGTCTGTCCTACTCTCACGTCAGCCCACGATTTCCTCAAAAACAGAACCCCCCAAAAATATTTCCTATTCCACGAAAACCCCAAATTCTAAAATTAAAAATTAGAATCAATATAATTGCAATCATTAGTAAACCTAGAATAAAATCCTCTGTTAATGGTTTTCGTCAAATTTCATAATATGAACAGGAAAAAATTTTTCCTAATGTTGCCTTTAAACTCAAACTCAAAAATTTTCACTTTACAAGTCAAAACAATGTTACAATCACAGTTCAAAAATGTTCAGTTTTCTTTTCTTCTTTTTTCAATCTATGTAGTGATGTACTCTCTATTTTACTAAAAATGTCTGTTCTTTCTTTCTTTTTTTTCTTTTTTTCATATGCTGTGTTCAACAATGTCCAAGTTTCTTCTCTTTCTTTTTTTTCTTTCCGTCTTGTTCTATTGTCCTGTACGTTTTTGTTTTTGTTTTCATTTTCTTTTTACTTTTTTCATTTTTTTTCATAATAAATTGCTCATTCAATGTCCCTTTTTTTCAACCTTATATCTACCTCTCTGTCTTTACCTTAACACGATAACTAAAGGTTCGCTTCCCTGTTCATTCAATTTCAGTCTATAGTACCATAAATTAAGCCTGATTTTTAATACAACTTTTTCAATAGCTTACGAGCATTCTTCTTTTTTTTTCTTTTCACAAAATATCCCGGGTTTTTTTTTTCTAAACAACCCAAACTTTTATATATTCTGCCAACATTTCCCAATTCAAAATATTTCCGAATCTGCGAATCTTCGCCACACTTGGTTCCGTCAAAATTCTGCGCATCTCTTAATTACATCCAAAACCCTGTTTCAAAATATCTTCCCCAATAACAATCTCAAAGCTTCACTCCTGGGGGAACTCACAAAATACCTGTCTGCCTCGTCAGACACAAAAACATCTGTCTCTTAGTTACTCTGCCTCCACGTCAAGACCTATGTCTTCAATAATTGATATCAACATTTTCCACAGCAAAACAACCGGCCTGATTCTACCAGAGCCGAAAATATCGATTCTCCCAACCTCATAAATATCGAAAAATTATATGCGCATCATTCAGACAAACCACCAATGTGCGAACTTCTTGAACAATCCCATTGATGCTCCCAGGATTACATTTCTCGGATAAAAATTCTCTTTTCCAATCCACAAGTTCCAAACATAAAAACTTGCCCAAAAGATCTTAACCACAGATATGCGGGATTCCAAATCTTGGACTGAAATTCTAATTTTCAATCACCACTTGTCTGGACCAATGAAAAGCTATAACAATTTTTTTTTACTCGCAAAGACCTATTTGGGATAAAAAAAATCCCCATTCATAAAATTTATTGTTTACGATAATCTGTCTATCAAAAAACGGACAGCAACTGTCCCCTAGTCATCTTTTGTTTTCACTTCTTTTTCCCCCCTCACTTCTATACAATATTACACATAGCAGTAATTTCAATTTTTTATCTAGGGACCACACATTTTTAAAAAAAATTATTTCCAATTTTATGCTTCTAGAAAGGCCCTTGTCATTAAAACAAAACTTTTACTATTTAACTAAATAAATAAATTAAATAAGAGAGAGAGATAGAAGTTACATGAATGCTGCAATCTACTTACAATTTTTTTTCTTTCTTTACACTTTTCTGTTGCTGGTTTGTTCTTGTTTTTTTTTTTTTTTTCGTTTTACTTCTTTCAATTCCAGCATTTTTCTTTGTTCTTTTTTTTTCTGTTCTTTCCGCGTCGGTCGGTTCCTTTTATTGTTGATGGTTTGTTCTTGTTTTTATTTATTTTTACTTCTTTCAATTCCAGCATTTTTCTTTGTCCCTCTTCGTTGATGTCGTGTTGTGATGCTTAAAATTGTCGTTTACGGTAACCAGGTCCGTTTTGAATCCTTGAAGAACTCTGCTGGCACAAGCACCAAATCGATATAAATGTTATATACTCATTTACCGTCTCATAACGACTCAATAATAGAGACAAACGCACGCAGAAAGACGCATGAAGGAAGAAATACGCAAGAAGACTTCTTTAGAATTTATTGCAAGTGTTCGAAAGGGTTTTTCAAGGTTTGCATATGAGAGGGTGCTAGAGACCGACCATAAACTTCATATTTTGACCCCACTGTTATGACCGTCACGTTGTGTCTTTCTTGTTCTCCTGATTCTGGGGTCCACTCCATCGGGGCTTTCCGAGGGCCCCCTCGCTCGGGTGTGGCCTTCCCTCCTACATCTCGTCTCTAGCTGTCTGGAAGTCTGCTGGCAACTCCTTTGGCACCCAACTCAACTCAATTATATAATAATTCAACGCCTACACGATCGCCCACTGGATCTTTGAAATCGAATGTTTAATCGTCATCAAGCGGAAATAACTGTCATGCAGTTTAGAGGTTACTCTCTTCCGGTGCATGACTGTAGTGGCACAATGGGACCTTCACCTTGTCCCATATCATAAGCCTTAATCCGCCCACGCGATCTCTTTCGATTACTGGCCATTGGAATGTGTCACTTCCTTCCGGTGTATCACCTTGGAATAGTATTTTTGGGGCTGGGTCGAAGGTCAAAATATAACACTTGCATCAACAAATAAAATTCAAGGTACTATTTACCAACCCCTCCGCTCGGGCAGGATATGACACAAGGTCAATTTTTTTTAAGCGGAGTTTGACAGGTTTGAATTCAGAGTTTTCCTTCTCCTAGACTAGTTGCCTCACCAAGGCTGAAGAACCTAGTCCGTCCTACTATTTATCCATAGCTGGAGGGAGAATAAGGGGGTTCATACCTTTCCCAAGGGTATTTGCCCGAAAGTGAACGTAATAGCGCGACTGGAGTACGAACTCGCGTACTACGATTCCGCAGTTCATCGCTTTAACCATTACACCACGAGGACACCCCCAAAATAAAATTCAAGGTACCCTATTATATAACACAATATTATCAGGGTTTATTGTTTGGCCAGCATACAAGTCAGGTTTTCGAAACTTTTTAGACATTCGTGCAGTAAAGCATTTGACATTCATTGCCTTAGTCTCCTGTTTGCTTTTCTGATCATTTATGTTTTTGCAAACTGCCTGCTGGAAATATATCAAGTCATAAGTTCAGAGTTCAGCACTTGCATTGATAGATAAAGGTGGGAGGTAGAATTACGTCGATCAGTTCTGTCTTGCTTTGGTATGTATTGGTATAACTTTTAAGTTGCCAGAAAAATATTGTCTGGATTTAGAATAAACGATTATTTCTGAAATAATTGCTGTTTGTTTGTTGGTTTGAGTTTTTCAGTATATCAATCGTCGTAGGTTATTTGTTGACAAATCCATTTTTTAAAAAAAAGTTCCGTTTCAAACAATACAGTTTAATAGAAGTACACAGTTTAATTGTCAAAAATTGTTTTTTTATTTCAAGCCTTTAAGTTTAGTCAAGCAGTTCTAATACAAACAATTCAGTTTAATATAAGTATAGTGTTTGTTTACACACAGTTAAAGTCAAATAGTTCTATTTCGAACAATTCAGTGTTGCGTAATTACATTTTCAATGTCAAAACAGTTCCATTTCAAACAATTCACCTTAGCGTACAAAAACAGTACCATTTCAATCAATTCAATTTATCATAAGTACAATAGAGTGCTATTAGACCCATAGATAAGACCAATCAGGTGCTACTAATCGGGGTCAGAGTGGACCTTGGAGCAATGGCAATAAAGGTTTGCTCCGCATTCCCCCTAGCTTCGGCATTACTGGAACCTCACCATGAGATTTTTTAGTTCTATATCCTGGACAATCGTTGGGGCGGGTTGTCTAACCCCACAGCAGAGATGCCGTCGGCGTATTCTACAGCTGGAGCTGACATAGCTATGAAAACATGGTTGGTAAGTTAGTTGGTTTTTTTAGGAGATATTCATTATTGTAACTTGTTTAATGAGTGATGATATATATATACACACACACACACACACACACACACACACACACACACACACACACACATATATATATATGTGTGTGTGTGTGTATACGTTGTTCATTCAATAAGTTTCCAGACTTTTTTAAGAGGCATTTAAAATTGACATACACACTTTAAAATTCAGTATGTTATTGCTATATATCATAGGGGATGACTGATGAATTTTTATGATTTCACGTTCAAAAGAACAGCTACTGCATGAAATGGAATACACCATACTAAAGCCTGATTGTCACGGCTGGTGAATTTCACAAATGCAATCTGGACCTGAGGACACTCTAGAAGAACGATATGCAATAAAATTCTGATTTAAACTCTGGAAAAATGCCACAGAAATGTGTGAAATGCTTCAGACTCTTTTTGGAGCATCTTGCATGAATCGAGTATCAGTTTTTGAGTGGCATAAGAGATTCAAGAAAGGCAGGGAGTCTGTGAGGGATGATGAGAAGTGTGGGAGGAGTAAGGAAGTCAATACACCAGAGTTGATTGGCCAAAGGGTTAGGGTTACTATGTTGAGGTTTTAAGGGAGTACAGAAAGAGATTCCGTTGGAAGATGCCAGCACTTTTTAAATCGGGTCAGTGGCATTTCCACTGGGACAATGTACCAGTTCACAACTCCATCCTAGTCACAGACTATTTGACCAAGATGGGCATCAAGACAGTTCCCAATCCTCTCTATAGTCTAGACCTTGCTCCTTGTTACTTTTGGTTATTCCCTATGCTCAGAGGCTGTAGTTATGAGACAATTGAGAAGACGAAAGAGGCTGTGACGAAGGTCATTGACATGCTCACACAAGAGGACTTCCATGAGGCCTTCCAGAAGTTGTTAGAACGGTACAACAAGTGCTTTGCAGCCGCATGAGATTACATCGAAGATGACTAGAGTTTTATGTGCGTACTATCACTAAAAGTGCCCATACGAAAAAAGTCTGGAAACTTATTTAATGATCCTCGTATATATAAATCTTAAGTGAATACTTTGTGAATACAAGGATAATTAAATAAGTTTCCAGCCTTTTTTCGCATGTGCACTTTTATTGATGATACTGACGATCATATCCCACGTGCTTCAACATATATAACAGTAGAAGAAAAAACTTATGTCTGTTATAATTTTTTTACGCAAAATTTACTTATTTTGATGGTTGTGAAGAGATAAGTAAAAGTTAGTAAAGTTGGCGACTTTTAATAGCTACTAAACCGAGGTGTAGGAGAGGGTGCAATTCTATTCCCTGGATTGCTCCACTTTACCCTTGGTCCTTACTTTATAATGCTGAGTGTTAAGCAAGGCGGCATCAAATACCATTTCACGTTTTTGGTATGACACGACCTGGGATTAAACCTCAGTCTCCCGGACCATTGGCTAAAGAATCCACAGTGCTTATAAGAGGAAGTCTTGTAATCGACGAATGCTGACGATAGATTACCTGGCTTAATAAAACTTATCGGTCCTGAATTTGATGAAAATTAAAAAAAATGTCCCCAAATGAATTCAGGACTGATAAGCCAGTAAGCAACTGCAATATTTACTCAATGTACATAATTTATGAATTATTGCTTATCAACAAGATGATTCGTAAAAAAAGAAAACATCTGTTTCAACTCAACATCCTGTTATTTTTTGGCTTTTTAATTGTGTTATTAATAATTCATTTCAGCATTAACTTTTTATTCTCCGTAAATCAAGGTCTCCTTGATGGAATACTAAGCTATATTTTTGTTACGAATGCAGTACGGATAATTCACTTCAGCATTCACACTATCTTCGTAACCAAACCAAGATTTATAGTGGAATACCATGATTTACGACTTGGAATATTAATGGTGAAATATCGGACCTCTTTGAATATGAATCAGCAAACAGTAATCAAGATAGTCGTCAATTAGTTTTTCGAGTAGCTTTTCCCTCAAGACAGATATCTTGTCAGATGTTGAATGTCTCCATAAAGTAAATCATAGATTTTTAACATCAATATCGAGACTGATAATAGATTGAAATTTATGTTGTTGGCACAGAGAGGAAAATCCAATTTAGATGGCACCTTTTGTAAACTTCAATCTATTTCCTTAGAAACTATGGTTTATTCTATATCATTACTGTTCTTTAAGTGGGTGTCCCTTAGTATAGTGGCTAATATGCTTGACTGTGACATCTTAGTGAACCACTCTTAAATTTAGCCATGAGAATCGTGATATGGTAGGTCTAAGTTATAAAGACAATTTAATGGGAAGGAGAGAGGAAAGAAAAATATAAGAAAAAGCAGAGAGAAAATTTACGGGAACGGCTAGATGACCTTTGGGTGACTCAAGCCAAAGCACTCGTTGTGGTTTAGCCTGCCACAGGTCAATGACAACGGTAATTAAAAATGTCTAGAAAAAAATGGAGCTCCCAAAACTTCAGCGCAGATTTAGAACCACCGGAAACGGTTATGTCCCCACTCTGATATCATGTAGAAGTAAGATGTCAAATCAGGATTGAAAATTAGCTGGCTTGGAGACGTGTCGAGGTAAAGATCTGAGTGAACACTAGACAGGGCAATATGAAGATAGTCGGAAGTTACGACCCCCATTTAGGGATGGGCTCCGGAAAGCTTTCTCACACCAGACACGAACCTGTAAAGACGAAACTAATCTACATAAAAACTACAACAGAAAACCAGCAAGAAAAGTTAAGGTCTATCTCTGCTCTCTTTCACCTTATAAAATGTTGTTTCTCTTTGTTCAACAATTCAGTCGACACAGATTTCATATTCTTTTTCTCTCTCCTGACGACTACTAAAAATTTTTAGAAGCGAACAAACTTTTGTATTAGTGAACCATGACAATGTTTGTGTATTCGTCACCTTTTCCTCCACCAAGGTTACAACCGTACTTTTGGTGTTTAAGGATACAACGTCCTATTTAGTGCAGTAACAATACAACGACTATTTGCAACCGTTATGGTAAACACTCTACTAAATTCCCTGTGGGACTAATGAATTTAGAAAAGGTTTGAGTTGTGGGTTAAACAGTGACACTTCTGTTCTTCTACAAACATGGCTTTGGATAACGCACGAAGTTTCATATGCCATTAAACAAAGAAACGTAATCAAAGTGACTTAGATTGTTTTCATTGTGACTTTTCATATTATCTTTTAAAACAAAATATGATATAACATGCTGATTCATAATAATACGATTAAATAGAAAAAGTTTTTCCTTTTACTAGAGTATTGGTTCATAAATTGTATTTGTGTGCAACGCCAATAGTTTTATTCTAATCAGGCGTTTCACACTAGGAATACACCGGAAAATGTTTACTACTTTCCTTTCGTGCGAACTATTTAAAAATGAGAATATCTCACAAAGTCATTTCATCATCATCATGACATGCCGCTAGCACGGATATCCCTGACCCTCTCTCGCCACTTCTCCTTATCTTTCCTCGACTCCGGCTGGTCTTCCGGACTACATCCCGTATCCTCACATAGCTGCTGTATGTATCTTCTGGCTGGTCGTCCTGCTTTAGCTCGTCCATATGTGGGGGTCCATTGGAGTACATCACTAATGAGCTCGTCCCTGCTCCTCCAGCAGTCATTTAGTAGAGAAAAATATTACACATTGTTTCCGATAGAAATGCATTAGTTATAATTTTATCATTGAAATAAATTCAACGAATCATTTTTCAGTAAGATTATGGAACTGGATTATTGATTATTTTAATTTAAAAATTCATGGCACAATAATTAAAACATGTAGAAATTACGTTTCTCTATTTTAGTCTTTTCCTCTCCCAATATATATATATATATATATATAAGTGGTTAATTCAAAAAGTTCTAAGCCCCACTCAGAAATAGAAGCATATATATATATATATATAAACCTTTTTTTGAGACAAGACATAAAACTAGAAAAATCTGATTCAGATTGTCTAGCTTTATCCAATGTGGTAGCGTGTTGCCCTGACGAAAACGTTCGGCAGTGCCATTCGTTCTACGTGAAGCTTAGAACTTTTTAAGTGACTTTTACATATTTATGAGAGAAAATGTCATAAGATGGAAAGCTCATATGATGACATCATATGTGCTGTTGATGAACTCTTCAAAAATTGCGTATAAGTACAATAATAGCGATAAAAGAAGTGTGCGCTGTAGGTGGGGAGCTTTGTTGAAAAAAAAACCTCTCATTTTCCGACGTTGCATTTGGTTATGTTTCTTTGTTTAATAGCATATCCACCTTTAGAAGATTATTTAATGCCAATTCCATCTTTCTAGAAGAACAGTAGTGGTACTATCTAACCATAGACATGAGAATAAGGTGATTGATACCGTTCCCAATAACTTTGTCCGAAATTGAACGTATTAGCGCGACTGGAGTTCGAACTCACTACGAATCTATAGTCTACTGCGTTAACCATTACACTATGAGGACACTCCCTACGTTCCATTTGAATATCTTAGTCAGCCAATGAGCTTTTCAACAGATCCTGATGTGTGTGTGTGTGTGTGTGTGTGTGTGTGTTTTCAAGTTCAGGAAGTTCTTTTTTTTGCTAAAAAAATGGATTAAATCCCCGTACAGTGGTGTCTCGCGTACCAGACTGCTATATAGGAATAAACGAGATCGAACTCCAATCGCAGTATTTCGATCATTTTTGGACTATCACTCTTGGAAAACGTGTAAACGTGTAAACGCAATAATCATCCCTAGTCTTGGGTTAACAGAACAATTTTCGGAACTATCTCTGGGGTCTCACATTAAATTCCATCTTATGTCATAATCGACGCCCATGGAGAAGTATCATTTACTAATTATCTTTTAACACATTTTAGCACAAGAAAAGAACTGTGAGGTACACCTTGAGAATCATAGTCACCAATAAGGGTTTGCTAGTCAAGCTTACTAACTACTACACCCATCTCACCACCATGAAATCATATCACAGATTTTATAAGTACTTAAATATACAATTAGACAAATGCTGAATTGTATTCAACGTTAATTGAGACTATAGAAATGTAAACATACTAACGAAAATGACCATTCATCCTTGTTTGTAATATGAATTTTCTTTTGGTTGAATAAATTTACCTAAAATTTTGGCGCTTAGGATTGAACTACACACATTTTGTCGCCAAGGTTCATGCCTTATCAAAGAGCAATCAATGTAAACGGTGGTTATAAGGTTAAGAGTTCAGCAAATTGTTAGCAGTGAGTATAATTCATAGTTTATATTTTATAGGTAAAAGAAAAAAAAGAACCATTTATTTTCATGATTCGGTATCACGGATTGAACTACACACATTTTGTCGCCAAGGTTCATGCCTTATCAAAGAGCCATCAATGTAAACGGTGGTTATAAGGTTAAGAGTTCAGCAAATTGTTAGCAGTGAGTATAAATCATAGTTTATATTTTATAGGTAAAAGAAAAAAAAAGAACCATTTATTTTCATGATTCGGTATCACGTCCCCAAGAGATGATTACCAAATATCCCAGCAAAAACACCACATATTCAATTAGATAAAAAAAACAAAAACAAAAAAAAACAAAACAGTGGAATGTTTGCAAAAAAACAAAACAAATATTATCTCGTTCCAATGCCCAACACTGAATTTTTTTTTTTGCACGTGTCTTATTTATAAAAATAAGCTCTACAAAGGTCTTGACTCTGCAACAACAACTTAATCGGCATTTACTGTTCTTCTCATCAAAAGACATCCCACATATGGATAAGTAGCAGTAATTCCCTGATTGAAATATTCCTATTGACCTATGAGGTTCCTCCGCTAAGCCTCTGGTGGAATGTATTGTTTATCTGCTTTTAGGTTTTTCAGCTTTAGTTCACATCCACCATGCTGATTCCCTTGGTTTCTATTGCAATAAGCATGCATGGTTCGTATAATACTCTCCTCCTTCAGGAAATTTTATTTAGTGACAAAGTACGGAAGGGAAGCTGAGTGATTATTTAACGTTGCATATTTGATTCTTTCGGAGTTTCACCTCACCGGTTTGATTAAGGTTTTATTTTCACAGTATAATAGTTCTGTTGTGCTACACATCTTGGGGTTCGATGATACGAATTTCTTTTCAAATAAAAAGAAATGCGATGACCTATTTTTTTGCTCCTTAAGTTTTGATTTGATGAAAGACAGTTATTCAATTTGATCTTATCAAGAAATGTAGGTTCATCTTATTATTTTTTTCCTGCGTTGATCACATTAGTTGGGAATATTGTATATAGAGTTTTTAAAAAATTCTTAAATTACCTTTATTGATTATTGATTTATTTATTCATTTTGTTGCGTTCAAGAGAACTGCAAAATATACTCTGATATGATAATTAAAGTCGTTAAAACATATATCACTGATAAATAAAAATGTCTTATCCTGCTTTTCTATGCGCACCTTATATCCCCCTTTTCCTTCTCTTTTATCTTTAGATTTTTACCTAATTTAAAATTTTACTTTTATTAATTTCTATACGCTCTTCTGAAGATGAACTATTTGAAGATGTCGTAATTGAACAGGAAACACTTCGTCAATCGAATAAATCTTAAACTCTATATATTAATCGGCCAGCATATAAAACGGTTTTTTACAGCAAGTGTTGTCAGAAATTGTGCGGAAGCCTTAATCACTTTATATTTAGTTGTGGAAAAATAAAAAGACATTTTTGCCAAGGTGTGGCTGAGTCCAAAATAGTGTATGGATGCACCTCTTAAACTCTAACGAAACTAATGAACCGGGAACAAATCAAGAATGCAACGTTTTCTAAGGGAAAAATCTAGATTGCAAAACCCCACCCAACAGCAACTGTTCAGCCATACATCCTATCTCACAGATTATCAAATTAAGATGAACCAGACATGATGGGTAGCACTGATGAAATACGGAATTACTGAAAAGCAACGTTGCTTTACGGTTTCAAACCCATGTACACACCAGTGGTTACCGACTTATGTGAACTCTATGTGGTCACATGATGCAGTCCAAAAGACCAACTCGGAGTGATGGACGATAGAGCTGGAGGTGAGAAAGTAAAAGAAAGTCAGATAATTGATTGCTGACAGCATTAATAGACTTTTCGTATACAGGGATAGCTTTGGCATGGAATGATATGCCATTAATGATATGATATCAAACAAGGAAAGATCAAAGTAATTATATTCAATGGGATTATTTACAATAGAAAATAAAACCCTTCACACAGTTTTTTTTTCTCTTAAATATTGCTTTTGAAATTTAGTTGTTGACGGAAGAATGTACGTCTTATAATTTCGTTTTTTTCTCCAAAACGCTGGTACTCTCGTGGAAATGGATTGTTGTTTATCTAGCATCGATTGTGTGTGCGCGTGAATGTATGTGTGTGTGTATGTGTGTGTGTGTGTATGTGTGTGTGTGTGTGTGTGCATCTTCAGTGGGTAAGATATTCTTGGCTTCTATGTAAGTGTAATATACTTCTGATTTTTCTGCGGATATCCAGGTGTCATTTTAATCTTTCTGAAATGAGAAAATGCTACTGAGAAGAAAAACCTCATCATCCAAAACAATGAGGTCTCCAGGGTTGAACATTAAAATTCATATGGTGGAAAGGCTGCAGTTCTGTAGATGTGAGGAATGAGTTATACCCCCTCATCACCATTAGTGATTGATCCAGTTTTATTCCGGAGCTATAGTATCTTTTCAGGTCCCATACGTGTCAAGGATATCTGTTTAAAAATTGATAGTATTGGATATAAATATTTGGAACCATCATTGTCTAAATAAATTATTATTATTATTATTATTATTATTATTATTATTATTATTATTATTCTCAATAGAATTTTTCACATCAGCTATCGTTGATGGTTTTTCACTGGAGTTTGAGTGACAGCAAATCTCCTCAAGTCTCTAGGACTCGTCTCAGGATTCTGGCCGTTCTTAGCAATGATGTCGCTTGGATAGTCTCTACCCGTCCGCCAACTTCCAAGTCCTCCAGGCCTTTTAATAATCCTTTAGTTATTGTGTCTAAGGCACCAATCACAATTGGCACAATCGTTACTTTCATGTTCCACAGCTTTTTCAATTCGCTAGCAAGGTTGAGGTACTTATCCTTCTTTTCACATTCCTTCAGATTTATTCTGTGGTCCACCAGGACAGCGAAGTCTACAATTCTGCAGATTCTCTTCTTTTTTTGGTTTGAGGTCTGGTCTTCTGGCCGGGATTAATTGATCCGTTTGTATATTAAAGTCCCATAGGAGTTTATGCGAGTCATTTTCTAGGACAGGTGCTGGGTTGTGCATATACCATTTTTTTTATGGTAGAATTGAAATTTCCTGCACATTTCCGAGTGGATCACCTTGCCGACCCAGTCGTGTCTCGCCTTATGCTCCTTCTGTGCTAATTTGCGGCATTTACTTATTATGTGATTGATCGTTTCGTCTCTGTCACCGCATAGCTTACTGTTTTGTTGCATCTCATCTATTCTCGCTTTGATATGATTGGTCCATATGGCGTTGTCCTGTGCTGCCATTAGGAGGGATTCTGTTTCTCTCTTAAGGTTTTCTTTCCTTAGTTTGGTCCGGGTTTTCTGGTGCGGGATGTTTACTAGACGTTTAAAGCGGCCATAGAGTTGTTTTCCCTCCAATTTTGTTTCCTAGTTGTTGTCATTATTTCGTCTATCGTGTTGTCCGTATCATTTCTGATGGCTGAAATTAGTCCTCGTTCGTGTTTTTCTATGTAGTCTTCGAGCCGTTGTATGGATGCATCAACGGTGTCTTCGATGCTGGTAAGTCCTCTTCCTGCCTGTTTTCTAGATACATATAGTCTGTCAACGTCGTCTCTGGGGTGTAATCCCTTATGCATGGTCATTAGATTTCTTGTTCTTTGGTCCATTTTTTTAAGTTCGTCTCTGGTCCATTTGAGAAAGGGTCCTGAATATTTGACTAGGGGCAAAGCAAAACTATTTAGTCCTTTGATGAGGTTTCTGCTGGAGAGTTTAGTCTCGGGTAGTTTTCTCGTTCTCCTGAGATATTCTTTTCGGATCCTGTCTTTCATTTGCACTTGTTTGATGGTGTCAGCCTCCATGTATTTGTCGGTTTCATTTTCTTTTCGGGATTTGGTAGTTCCATTCCGTCAGTCATATGCCGTTTGCCACTTTTCATGACGAGCATGGCACATTTTTCTATGCTAAATTCCATTCCTATTGTATATTTTTACGGCGTGTATGAGAGTTTCTAGTATTTTTCTTTTTTTGCATATAATTTAATGTCATCCATGGTGGTTGATCTTCCCTTGCGATCTGCTGAGTTTGTATCCGGTTGCGCGTTTTCTGAGTATGTGTTTCAGTAGCATCATGGTTATTATGAATAGTAAGGTCGATAGTGCATCTCCTTGGAAAATGCCTCTTTGGATCTTTGTTTCAACTATGCTTCTTCCTCCTGCTGTCAGCTCCACTCTCCAGGTTTTTATGGTCTGCTTGATGAAGTTTATGACTTCATGTGATATTTTGTACATTTTGAGACAATGTAGTATCCAGCTTTGTGGGACCATATCATATGCTTTTTTGTAGTCAATCCAGGCAATAGCTAGATTTTTCCGTCTGTAGTTGGGAGGATTAGGGGATTTATACCTTTCCCAAGTGAACGTAACAGCTCGACTAGAGTTTGAACTGGTTTACTACGATTCAACAGTCTATCGCTTTAAGCATTACACCAATAAGACGTCCCCCAATATAAAGAATGTTTATGATAATTTAGCAAATGTAACGACTTCCGACATTAAATAATCTAGAAAATTTTCATCAGCCGTTAAATCAAATTAAACATATTAATCAAATAAGTTTTTAATTCTATTTTACCTTAATGTACATCTACGTCTTTGTTTCTTTTACAAAGTGGTCATTGAAAGATCAGAAAACCTGTAAATATTGGGAAAGCATTTTACCACTAGTGATAATGTTTAGCCTCCTCATCAAATAGACCTGAATTAACCCAGTTACCATATTTAAGATTCGGAAAAACTTGTAAAATTCATTGTTTTCTCATTAGTTAAAAAAATGTTCTTTTTTTTATATTATTAATATTATTTACAGCAAAAGCTTTCTCCATTCTATAATTTTGTATTTCGAATTGAAGTACACCCACGCCCACCACACACGTCCTTACGCAAGTAGGAACAAAAGCATGCTACTACAATAAGATATACGGGAGGACGATACTATTTTCCCTGTTTTGTTCCAGTTTACCCTTTGCATGTACCTTATAATGCTGATTGTTAAACAAGGAGGTATCAGGTACCATTTTTTCAGTATTTTGTATGACTCGACCTGGGATTGAACCCCAGTCTCCCGGATCATAGGCGAACATTCAACTCATTAGGTTAATGGGCCGGAATACAGCACAGTAGGCTGAAAAATTACAGTGATGACATCATATCTGATCTTAATGATCTTTTGGATCAAATGGATCAAACTAATGCAACACTGAAATAGCTAGCGTGTTGACAGCAAAGAGACTATGTTGAGAAATAAATTTCATTTTGATTACATTCTCTAAGAGTATCTA
The DNA here is from genome assembly GCA_963585895.1 of Sepioteuthis lessoniana. Classification (NCBI taxonomy): domain Eukaryota; kingdom Metazoa; phylum Mollusca; class Cephalopoda; order Myopsida; family Loliginidae; genus Sepioteuthis; species Sepioteuthis lessoniana. Next base: position 22,288,451 of record OY757928.1, on the reverse strand, counting down.
TATACTTTTCTAAACCTAATGTATATATATATATATATATATATATATATATATATATATATATATATATATATACGTGTGAGCATGAAGAAAGAAAGAAAGAAAGAAAATTTTAGTTGCTTATCTATTTCTGAAACAATTCATTGATCACTCATCTTGTTCAGAAGATACAATCAAGATTTTGCCTGAAGTCTTACACGAGATTCTGCGTTAACCTTTATAAAAGGGAATACGGAATTCCGGGTTACTGATTGCCTTAAAGAAAGAAAAGACACTTCATTGCCAAAATTATATAGTCGTCGTCAATGTTGAGAGATTTATATCTAAATGTTACGTATTTACATTTTTGAAGAAAATAGATGAAATAGAAAATTGACAAAACATCAATCCAATATATTCATGAAAATTTATACAAATTTAAATATCCAAAATGTCACGTTTCAAAATTTATCCCATCATTTAATTTAAAGCTCTTTTAATTTTCACATCTAACGTCTTCAATTATTAATTGTATTTTCTGTATATAGAATATAGGTATCATCTCAACGTCTTCAATTATTAATTGTATTTTCTGTATATAGAATATAGGTATCATCTCAACGTCTTCAATTATTAATTGTATTTTCTGTATATAGAATATAGGTATCATCTCCACACTAAAGGGTAGTTTTCTTAAACTACTACACATGTTTACCTACCTAGGAAGCAGTGCCTCTGCAACTGCGACAGCTATCAACACGCTTCTACCAAAGGTATGGACAGCTAACGATAGTCTATCGGTCATATGGAATTCAGACCTGACCAATAAAATGAAAACCATTTTCCAGGCTGGGGTCGTGTCGATATTGCTATATGGATGCAGTACATAGATGATGACTAAATGTATAAAGAAAAAGCTTGACGGCAACTATATAAGAATCCTGCAAGCAATATTGAACAAGTCTTGGAGGCAGCACCCAAGAAAGCAGCAGCTGTACTATCACTTACCACCCATCACGAAAACTATCCAAGTTAGACGTTCCAGACATGCGGGACACTGCTGGGGAAGTAGGGAAGAACTCATAAGATACCTACTCCTGTGGACACTTCACGAGCAAAAGCAATACGACCAGCTAGAATCTACATACCACAGCCCTATGCCGATACAAGATGTAGCCTTGAAGACCTACCAGAAGCGATGGACGATAGTGAGGTGTGGCGCGAGAGGTTCAAGGATATCCGTTCTGATGGCGTGATATGGTGATGGTGATGATCAATAAATTATGTCTTCATTTGATACAATATAATTAGATACTACAAGTGAAAAGAAATGGAAACAAAGGCAATTTAATCGTCAAAATTAGTCAATGTGCAATTAGGAGTTGATGAAATATCTGGGGAAATGCGGCAAATAGCAAAATGAAACTAAATTTAAAAAAAATCAATTATGACGGTTTAAACTCAAGCGAGAAGAGTATCCTTTGACAATTATCAGATCCCAAAACCAAAAAAATACAATATGCAGGACAGTATACAAAATTGTTTGGCCAGTCGGTTGGGTCTGCAGAATACACCAACTGCATAGAGGTAAGACTACTCTAACGAGTATCCTGGATATGACACTAAACAATCTGATGGTTAAGCTTCAGTAATGCTGAATGTTTGGGGGAATGCAGAGTACGCATTTATTGCCATCACTTTCAGGTCCACTCTGGCTCAGTGGAGTATCAGCTGAGAGGATTCTATCAATAGGGCAAATACAACTAAACTGTGCAATTACAGCTGAATTGTTTCAAATAGAACTGTTTTTACTGTTAACTTTGTCTAAACAAAAAAAATGTATTTAACTTACCGACTGTGTTTTAAAAAAATACTGCATTTACGCTAAACTGAACTGTTTGAAATTATGTGAAACCATTTAACAGCATGCAATAAAAAATTAACTCCAGCTTGATTAAAATTATTAAATTCAAAATGTGTTTAGGTTTGATGGTTTGGTTTTGTTTGGTGGGTTTTATGGCATAACAACCTTTGTAGGTTATTTAACGTCAAATCCATTTTTATGTAAATAATCTGTTCTATTTAAAACAATTCAGTTTAGCATAAGCACACAGTTTGTCAAAAATATTTCCATTTCAAACTATTCAAGCAGTTATTTGTAACAATTCAGTTAAGTGCAAATACAATTTTAATCTCGAAAAACCTGTTCTGTTTCTAATATTTCAGTTAAGCATAAGCATGCAGTTTAAATTTAAGTACGGTTTAATTGTTAAAAACATTTCTACTTCAAGCTATTCAGTTTACTCAAACAATCCAGATTAGCACAAGAATGCTGTTAGTTCTATTTAACCCATAGATAGGGCCCTATCAGGTGCTACCACTCCGGGCCAGAGTGGACATGGAAGCGATGGTAATGAAGAGGTACTCCGCATTCCCCAAAGCTCCAGCATTGCTGGAACCCCACCACCAGATTGACCCCACCCATCGTAAAGGGGTGGGGTCTAACCCCTCTGCAGATGTGCAGTCAGTGTATTCTACAGCCCCAGCCGACTGGTCAAAAAACGTGTTTAGAATTAATATATCTTATATAAGTATAAAAAGGATTTAGCATTAAATGACCTGCAATAAGTGATAGAATGTAAGAAACCAAACCAAACCAATACAGGAATGGAATAAAATATCTGAAGAATTTATTTTGAAAGCATGTAAGTCGTTTCAAGAGCGTTGTGATACAATAAGTGAAAAATGGTGGCTATATTTCGTAAATTTACTGTTTTGTGTCTATCTTTCTATCTTGTGTTTTTTATTTCTTTAATCAAAATTAATCTTGTTTAATACTAGAGTCGTTTATTATTACACACGAATATTCCTAATTTTTGTTCCGCACTCTGTAATGTATTAATTTGTTTGCTATTAAAATAGACTTACCGAAGATATATATTCGTGTATAATCGTGTATTGCTCGAATTTTAAAGAACCATCATTTTTTGCAAGAGACTGAACCGACCAATAGCTTCTAACAACAATAGGTATCTATCAGTTCACTGAAACTAATCTTTCTGACAGTTCACATCTATTTGTCTCTTTATCCTTCTCCATCTGCTTCTCTCTTTATATACAGAGTGCGGAAGCAAAGTTAGAAATATTCTAGTATAATACAAACGAATCCTTTCGCTCCCAGAGGGCAAGAACCTCTGAACTCAACCGATTGTCTCCGATCTGCAATTATAAACTCGACTACCCGACTCTAAAAATCTCGTGCTTGTATAATATATTAATTACCTTCTACCTTGGAAGCAGCGTTTCATCAACAGACAAGGACATCGACACGCGGCTAACGAAGGCATGGACAGCTACCGATAGGCTATCGATCATATGGATAAAATGAAACGCAGTTTCTTCCAGGCAGCAGTCGTATCTATACTGCTATATGGATGCACTACTTGGACGCTAACTAAACGGAAGGAGAAGAAGCTAGACGGCAATTATACAAGAATGCTGCGAGCAATATTAAACAAGTCCCGGTGGCAAAATCCCGCAAGGCACCAACTATACGGCCACCTGCCTCCCATCACGACAACTATCCAAGCTAGACAATCCAGACATGCAGGATGCTGGAGAAGCAGGGACAAGCTCATAATTGATGTACTCCTATGGACCCCCATATATGGCCGAGCAAAAGCAGGACAACCAGCTCGAACATACGTACAGCAGCTATGTGAGGATACGGGATGTAGCCCTGAATAGCTGCCAGAGGCGATGAACGATAAGTAAAAGAGGCGAGAGAGGTTCAGGGATATCAGTGCTAGCGGCACGACATGATAATAATGATGATGATGAGAGAAGAATTCGTGTCTTTACTTTTCCAGTGTGACGTCATCCCCAAAAACCTCCGGTCATGGCCATCAATCAATCATCAGCTGAACAAGAGTTTCTTTTTCAACATTCTGTCTAGAACCGTGAGTTTAAAGCAAAACCATATTTTAACATGAGCTGACACTCTGACCACGGTATATGCGCGCATACGGCCTTTTCAATGCGACCTGCACTTAATTCAAAGTTTCTAGCCAATATATAATTAATTGCTACAAATAAAATAATTAAGTAATAGGATCAATTATCATCCTTAATTATATTACACCTATATGTACTTCTTTTAAATGTTTGTAACGTGGACAGATTCCAAATGAATATATAGAGCGTAGTTACACGACCCACACCAATAGCTATTGTGTTGTCACCAAAATGCATGTCTCTGATGCAGTTTCAAATGTATGACTGTCCGATGATCGAGGGTAGAATGTTATGTCAATGCCGCTATTTTTTCGACTAGGGAGTAAATAACGTACGAAATGCTATTCGACTTCATAGGGTTAGGACCTTTCATTTAATATTCTAACTCCATTCTTGGAAGCCGTAGAAGCAGGAAAACAGGAACATTCGACATCACGTAGTAGCTACATCATTATTAGAGGAACAAATTCTCGTTGTGTGTTCACATCCTACCACCACACTAGAAAAAAAAAACGCAATAGACGAAATCACGTACATCTAAAAATGGACGTGTCCGTGGTGTAGTCGTTATCGTCGTAGGAAATGGACACGGCGACACGAGTTCAAATCCTGGATGAGACTGCATTTCACATTGCATTAATACCCTTGGGAAAGGTATGAATCCAATTATTCTCCCTCCAGCTATGGGTAAATAGTAGGACAAACTAGGTTCTTCAGCCTTGGTTAGGTAACTAGTCTAGGAGAAGGAAAACTCTGACTTCAAACCTGTTAAACTCCGCTTAAAAATTGACATTGTGTAATATCCTGCCCGAGCGGAGGGGTTGGTTAATAGTATCTAAAAATGAAGCTTTAAAGAACAATCCACTTCTGCTGCGGTTGGGAGGCATTTTAAATAGTGACGTCGCAAACGCGGTAACGGAATTCTATATCCAGCGTATAAATTTACAAGCAGCACAGTGGAAGTGAAATTTGAACTCTGTCAACTACTGCTCCGGTTCTTATAAGCTTATAATGCTACGCAGTGGAGGTTTTTGTAGTGTAATGGGAATGGACACGGTGACTCAGGTTCAAATCATTGACGAACCTGTGTTATATAGTCATCTGCTGACTCATGCAGAAATATACATATATATGCTGGATACATACCGATCCAATAATGATTAAGACGCCCGATGATAAAGACACAGAAACAAACGACGCACGCAGGAAAGAAGATGCAGGAAGACTTCTTTATAAAATATTTTACCTCTCACTTTATTTGTAAGGTTTCGAAAAGGGTTACTCAAAGTTTGCGTGTGAGAGGTAGCTGTGGACCGAACATTACTGAAATATTTTGACCCCGAAGTTATGGCCGTCAGCGTTCTGTCTTTCTCGTTCTCCATGGCTGCTCAACCGGACCCTGGAGTAAACTCTTCTGTGTGCTGGCTTTCCCTACTAAACCGCGTCTACTTCCGTCTTCCACTGTACTGCTTGCCCTCCTTCTCGCCTATCTCCCACTGTCCTCAATTCGTCAGCCTTATATTACGTTCAAACTCCCACGCAGTAATATAGACACGCCTCAACGCCTACGCAACCTCTTCCGATTTCCAGCGACCGGGATGTGTCACTTCCTTCCGGTGCACCACCTTGAATGGCATTTTTGGCTAGGTCAAAAGGTCAAGACATAACACCTGTTTACATTTCAGAAAGCCTTTATACACTTGGGAAAGGTATGAATACAAGTATTATCCATCCCTCTAGCTATGAGAAAATAGCTTGTCATGGCAATCGGTCTAGGAGAAAGAAAACGGAATCAGAATATGTTTAACTGTTCTTAGATATTGACCTTTCGTCACATCGTACTCGGGTAGAGACATTGAGTAAATATATATTTTGTGACACAGTTATTTAAAATGTCTGCTATGGCCTGGTTGAAAGGGGGAAGGATGAGGAAGGGAAGAAAGAAGAAAGAAGTGGAAAATTCGGATAAATTAATCTATTTTCAAAGGATTTAAGGAACTTGAAGTTAAAGAAGCTGAAAAGAGAGGGAGATAATGATTATAAAGAATATCGTATTATAAATGAAGTCACAAATAAAAATGTTTCCTAATCGCCTGACGATCATGATAAATACGAAATTGCCAATTCAGATGTAAATGTTTTAGTTTTTGTTTTTAAATTCCGTTCAAAATTGACTCATTTACAAATTCAATTTTCAAAAGTTTTCATAAGAATTTGTCCATTTACGTATTTATGTAGGATAAAACTTGAAATAAATTGGTTATATTTCTTTGTTTTAATGGTATATTAACTGTTGTGATGCTGACAAAAAAAAAAAAAAGACACGGGGATCACAAAAAGGGTTGATAGAAAAACATATATTCAAGAAACAGAAACAAAATACAAGTGAACCTGGTGAAACAATAGTTAGTTGATGGAAAGCTGAGAGTCCAGTGGGGTAATGACTATCCGTCCACGACGCAAATTGTATCACACATGACTGTGTCACGCTGATTGGTGAACTCTGTCTGACGCTCTTGTTGACGTGTATTTATGGAGGAAGGCGTGTAAATAACGTGTCGTCGTTTTGGTGTTTTTTTCCACCGCCATTTATGTTGGTTTTTATTTGAAAAGGTAGATGAAGTGTACGGTGTGAAACAAAGCAGTACAAACAAAATTAGATTTATATATCAACAAATACACGAAAAATGAAACATTACAAATATTCTAATATAGTCTGTTCAATATTCCTGTGTGTGTGTATTTTTGTAGTAACACGGATATTAAGGACAAAGACTAAATATTGAAAGTATCCTGTAGACTATAAAATATATGTGGACTAAGTATTTCATGTAAGGTATCGACATATAGAAATATAGCAACGTGTCCTAGGAGGAACGTTTTTTCTCCCATGTTAGTTGTTTGTCTCTTTCGGGGTTTGAAGAACTTTTTGTGGTTGTGTTCGAGGCTGGAGCAAGTCTAACCGAAAAGGCAAAACAAAAATGGAAAAGGTTTCGGAATGTATGCATTTTCGTGGGGTTGAGTGGTGGAAATCCAAAGGTAAGAGAGAGAGAGTGTGTGTATAGTCTCTATAAGTCACAATGGAGAGAAAAAGGGTGTTGTCTCTGTAAGTCTAAATGGAAAGAATGAGATAGTGTGTTATCTGTGTAAATGAAAAATGTAAGAGAATGAGTGCTTGGAAGACGGGAGTATTTATTGGCAATCATTGTCATGCAGTCAGCTCCAAATGCGTGGGACAAAAATCAAAGTTGCGGACGTAGTTGTGAGCACTAACCACGGGACTTTCCTAACCAATGGTTTCCCGAGACTGATTAGTTTACCTACGTTCACTATCATCACGGCTATTTTAAAATATAGCGTAAATCTTATTGGTGACTTCATAATGTAGGGTGTACAATATTAACTTTAATGGATTATTTGATGTCAAATCCATCATTGTAAAAGTATAGTAGTGATACATTTTAACCATCATGTGGGATTCAAGAGTATTCATACTTTTCCATAGGAATTAGTCAAAAGGTGAACGTAATAGCTTGACTGAAGTTCAAACTCTCTTACTTCGTGGTTTTCCCCCTGCACTTTACCTATTACGTCATGGAAACTCCTCGTTAAAAATGTGAATCGTTTTGTATCCTATTCATGTCTTTATTGTTACAGTTGGTTTCAGATTTTTTTGAAAAAGTACACTTTTCAGACAAAACAGATGTCATTTTCAAAATTATTTTTTCAGTATAGTCTCCCTTGTGATCCATATACTTCATTGTTTGGTGTCGCAATTAATTCTAATTAACCATATTTGCCAATCCCTCCGCTGGGACAGGATATGACACGAGGTCAATTTTTTTATGCGGAGTATGAATTCAGAGTTTTCTTCCTCCTAGACTAATTACCTCGCCAAAGCTGGAGAACCTAGTCTGCCCTACTATTTACCCATAGCTGGAGGGAGAATAATTGGATTCATACCTTTCCCAAGAGTATTAATGCTATGTGAAACGCAATCAGTCTCGTCCAGGATTTGAACTCGAGTCACCCTGTCCATTTCCTACGACGATAACCATTACACCACGGTCACCTCCAATTCTAATTAACTCCGTTAATTTGATTGATAGAAAAAGTCCGTAGTAGTAAATATGATGTGATGAACTTTTTAACCTATGAATATTTCATTCTATCTCGTATGTACTTTGTCAACAAGACTGAGGGGCCTTTATCAACAAATATGGAGGTGCCTGTGGTGTAATGGTTATCGTCGTAGTAAATAGATACGGCGACACGAGTTCAAATCCTGGACGTGACCGATTGCATTTCACATAGCACTAATGCCATTGGGAAAGGTATGGATCCACTTATTCTCCCTCTAGCTATGGATAAATAGTAGGGCAGACTAGGTTCTTCAGCCTTGGTGAGTCAACAAGTGTAGGAGAAGGAAAAGTCTGAACTGAAACCTGTTAAACTCCACTTAAAAAATTGACCTTGTATCATATCCTGGCCGAGCGGAGGGCTTGGTAAATATGAATATGCCAAATCAGTTTATATATATATATATATATAAGTTATTTAAATTAACGTCCGGAGAGGACGTGTTATATATATTTCATATATATAATATATGAGATAGGTCATACAGTATGCTTTTTTATGTATTAGCCATCTGATGAGGCAGGGCGCACTTTGCGTCTTGTCCAAATAAATTTCTAATGACATATAATCTATCCTTTGAATATTCTTTCGTTGAAATTATATATATATATATATATATATATATATATATATATATATATTAGAGCACCCCACAAAGAAGCCGCTATACGGTAACCTACAGCCCGTCACGAAAACTATCAAAATTAGACGAACTAGACACGTAGGACACAGCTGGGGAAGTAGGGACGGGCTCGCGGGTGATGTACTCCCCTTCACATGGACGAGCAAAGGCAGAACGTCCAGCTCGAACCTACACACAGGTCTGTGCCGATACGAGATGTAGCCCTGAGGGTCAGCCGAAAGCAATGGACGATAGTGAGGTGTGGCGAAAGAGTGTCAGAAATATCCGTGCTGATAGCGCGACGTGATGATGATGATGATGATGATGATGATGATGATATATGTAAGTAAAAAAAAAAGTAGGTCACATTAAGATGGTTAATTTTATCCTGTTGAAAAGCAGAAATATTAATCGATGCTCTAGAAATTATCCGGACTTCTTCCGATCAACAAAAAAAGAAAAGGAATCAAGTCCTTTTTTCTAATTCTTACATACATACATATATATATATATATATATATATATATATATATAATAAGTTGACGACTTTTCTTGATAGATATTTGATGTTATTAGATTATTGATCTATATCTATGCATTGATTCCTGTGCTATTCCTGTTGTTCAGATTTTAGGCCAAGTTTTATGACCAAAATGTTTCAGTTCTTGTGACGTGTTTAATGTAAGGAGCAATCATTACATTAATATAAATAAGTTCCCTCATGCAACTACAGCAACAGTAACACTAACAACAAAATGACAATAGAACAGGTGACTTTTTTCATTGTGGGCACCCTCAACTCTTCGTTAGTGCTTAGACTGAAGTCTTCAATAACAGGTTACCCAGTCATGCGGTTTCCGATAAGAAATGATTTATTTGTCCGAACTACTTTGAAATCTCGGCAATGATCAAAGGAATCGATCAAATCATTTTCATGACAAGAGCTTCTGTGCTGGGAAATTTTTCTAGCCTTATTGTGCATCTCTAAAAGAGCATAAATATTTACAAGACACTGTGTATACATCGATATGTCAATATCTAAGTATATTTGTGCATAGGTGCATCTGTCTATACATATATGCATGGACAAATATATATATACGCAAACGTTTCTCTAAATTTTTATATATATATATATATATATATATATGCATGTATGAAAGTATAGAGATGAGCAATATATATATATATATATATATATATATATATATATATATATATACAGTATAAGAGCAGAGACATACGTACATGCATACACACAATTATATATGTTAGTGTAGGTATATGCATATATATAATTCCAGTAATCTAACAGAGAATATAAACATACTCCGCGTATATATATATATATATATATATATATATATATATATGCAGATGTATGTAAATATATCCGTATATTCTAAAATAGGTAGGTCCACGAAGATATTTGTATTTTTCCTTATTCTTTCTTTGAACCAACAAAAACCATTTTAATTATATCTTTATATATATGCATACGTTTGTTTATATGTATAATTATATGTATATGTATTTATATTTATGTGTGAGTTTATGTGTGCATATGTTCGTCTGTGTGCATATTCTTGAGAGTAGGTCAATCTCTTGGGAGAAAATTAAGATAGAGTTATCAACTCATCTTTCAGGTTTTTCACGATACAGAAAAAAAAACAACAAAACTTTTGCATATGTTCCCAGAATTACAATAATATTTTTTTTTATTGCCACAATCCATATTGATGCAATTATTCTATTAGTGATACATAAGTGGCACATAAAACCGAATCTGTTCTTTAATCGTGGGTAAGTAACTTTTCTAGGAAAAGAAAAAAAAAAACGCTGAATTGATACAAGTTTCAAACAGTATAAAATTAGCTTTGAATCACATTCCGGCCGAGGATAAGGGACTTAAAAAAATGTAGCGTAGGCATAGGTATAAGTAGCTAGCAGGGACAAGTACCTCATGTAGACGCTCAGACATGTGTTGGAAAACGTAAGTTTGATATAGAAGAAGAACACAGTTACTTTCGTATTTTTAAAAGTTTTATAGCTGGCTCGCTACCATGAGTTGTCCGATAAGAGAGATAAAGACTGGTTAATATTTTCTATTTAAAGGTCATAGCTTGTCTTTCGATAAAACTTTGGTCCAACGTTCATCTGCACTGGTTACTTAAATTCTTCCCCTCACTTTTGCCTGTCGTGTCACGGGAGAATAGAAATATATAAGTTTACGGTGGTTCCACACCTGCGCAGGTTTCGAATCCTCGTTTTTTTTTTCCTCAAGCTATTTTTAAGTACAACGAGTCCTTTGGCCTGGCCGTTCAGAGACTGTCTGCTTTTTTCATATTTCTTTTTTATTTCTATTTATTTCTTTTTTTTTTTTCAATTTCATTTTTTATCAGCCGTTCTATTACGTTACAAAAACAAGGATTGATGATACACTTATACCCTCCTCAAAAAACGTAAATGAAGTACTGGATCTTAATGACAATAGTGCTTGACTGAGGCCGAAAGTAAGTGATTTCGAAATCCTGTCACGCTATAACTTTATGTTTTGGATTGATAACATTGAGAAAGAGCCCCACCCTTTCCCACACAACTATCCCGTAGATAACTATCACTGCTTTTGTTCTACAATCTTTGTATCGGCATTACATAACCAACGACAGCTAAGACACCATTAAAGAATCCAATCTACAAAAAAGGACTAAAAGGGACTGGAACCAATTGTACGCCTGTTAAGCAACGTTGTTGATCCACTGCTAAAATGAATTTGAAGGGATTAAATCGAAAAAGAGTTCTTTGAATGAAACAGTAAAGGCAACTGGACAATATTGACATGGCCAATATTTTGGCAATTCAAAGGAATTTGGCCAGGCAAATGGGCTGTGCACTATATTATGAAGAATAACTATAAGCCATTAACTTTACGAACAAGATTTAGCAGAACAGGAACACAATCACACACACACACGCACACGCACTCATACACACACTGAGGCATAGAAAAACATACACCCTAACACACACACACACACACACACACACACACACACACACACACACACGCACTCTCTCTCGCACACACACTGAGTCATAGAAAAACATGCTCACTAACACACACGTACTCACACACAGGGAGACATAAAAAAGCACACACACACACACACACACACACACATATATATATATATATATATATATATATATATATAATGAATAAATATAGTTTGGATTTATATATTTGATGATATGGAAGTTTGTCTGCAACCCCTGGACTTCATGAAGCTTTTTTTTTATATTACACTTGGTTCGCCACAAACTCACAAAGAGATTTAGTGACAACCAACACTGCTATGATATATAATAAATAAAAAAATAAATAAAAAGAAAAAAGACACAAAAAGTCAAATCTCTTCTTGGACCTTTTTTTTAAAAATATATCTTTATTCTTTCTTTGGACCCACAACAACCATATATATATATATATATATATATATATATATATATATATATATATATATATATATATTTATTATTTAGACATGTTTGGTTAAAGACCAGGGAACTGTTTTATATTTTTCGCTTTTTTCTTGTTTTTTTCCAGTTTCTTAGGGACTAGATCCAGCTTGTAGTAAAAGGGATACCTGACAATTTGCTCCTATCTGTATCATTCGATCATCTCCAGGGTTAATATTTTTGTAGTTCTTATTTGTTTCTGTTTAATTTAGGTTTTATTCGGTTTGGTTTAATGATCTATGAACCATTATTGGTTATTTAATTTCAAATCATTTTTTACATATATATAATATGTATATGATTTATAAACATATTTTGTAGCTACACACAATTAAATGATCAAACAGTTTTATTCATAACATTTCTATTTACTATAAGATAACAAAGATAAATGGTTCCAAGTATTCCAATACATCTTTTAAAATTCAATAAACCATCAGTCATTTGTTTACACACACTTAAATGATCGAATAGTTCAATTTCAAACAATTCAATTTAGCTTAAGTCATTCTCTTGCTCACTCGTTAAATATCAAATAGTTCTATTTGACCCAGAGGTAGAACCCTATCAGGTTCTACTGCGCCGGGCCAGAGTGGATCTATGAACGATGACACTGAAAGGGTACTCTGCATTCCTTCTGGCACCCCTCCATCAGAATTTTCTTGTAATATCAGGACACTCGTTGGTGGGGATTCTTAGTCCTCATCAGAGATGCAGTCGGCGTATTCTACAGCCCCAGCCGACTGGGCGATTTAATTCAGGGCGTGCGATTTATTCTTTTCAAAGGTCATATTATTGCTGTAGTTTCCATCATTTTAAAAATAAATATTTGCGAAATATCTATTGCAAATAAGATACTTAATCGCCAACCGCGTCATCTGCGACTTTAAAATACGCTGATTCCATCTCTGTAGAGAAGTACTCCTCACCAACGTATCTTCTGTATATGACACAAAATTGCATCAGATAGTCAGGATCCAGTCTTGAAACTTTGGGGAATGTTAAGTATCACTTAATTGCCTCAAGATCCATTTGAACTCAGAGTAATAGTACCACTTAGGACCCCATCTATGAGTCAAAAAGAGATATTTAATCATGTTCAATACTTGAAACCATTTTGGAATGTAGAACCAAATGCCTGTTAAATTAGATAATTAGTATTACATAGCAATACTTGACACCGCTTGCGTTCAAATAAAACTTTGTTTTAGCAAAATCGGAAACCATTTAATTGTGTGAATACAACTATTAAATTTAAGTTACTTGAAATCATTTAAATGTGTTGTTACAAATGATCTTTATTCCCTTACAAATTATTATTAGTATATATATATATATATATATATATATATATATATATATATATATATATCAGTGTATGGTTGTCATTATCTCACTAAGTGGGTTTGTAGTTGACAAAAGTCGGTATAATTTGGAGAGTGCTCAATATCTGTCATAGAGCTATAATAATAATAATAATAATAATAATAATAATAATAATACATGAATATGTTTGAGTTTTTTTCATCTGCATTCATATAATAGCATGAATGTTTGCCTGCGACCAAGGGTTTCATACCGCCTTATTATAACAGTAAAAAAGAGGTCTGAGAAATCGAAAAAATCGAAAAAAAATGTAAAAAAACGCATATATTATCATTATTTTACTATCAATATTATATATATATATGTAGAACCGGCTCATTGACCTAGTGGGTAAAGTATTCATCAATGGTCCAGGAGACCTGGGTTTAATCCCAGGGCGCGTCATACCAAAAACTTAAAAAATGGCACTTGATACCTCCTTGCTTAAAACTCTGCAATATACAGTACATATCAAGGGTAAAGTGGAGCAATCCATGGAAAGGAGTAGTGCCCTCCCCTATACCTCGATGTAGTAGCTATGGAAAGGGAGCCTTCAGGTCGCCCTCGACTACGGTCGCCAACTTTACTTATATATATATATATATATGTGTGTGTGTGTGTGTGTCTGTGTCTGTGTGTGTGTGTATAATTCGGGATTGAATAACAATCAAGGTTGGATATGCCCGAATTTCATATAACTGAAACTAATAACGAAAGCATGGACAGCTATCAATAGGCTATCAATCTTAACGAAATTAGACCTGACCAATAAAATAAAACGCAGTTTTTTCCAGGCAGCGGTCGTATCAATACTGCTGTATGGATGCACTACTTGGACGCTAACTAAACAGCTGGGGAAGAAGCTAGACGGCAATTACACAAGAATGCTGCGAGCAATATTGAACAAGTCCCGGTGGCAAGACCCCACAAGGCACCAACTATACGCCCCCCTGCCTCCCATCACGACAACTATCCAAGCTAGACAAACCAGAGATGCAGGACATTGCTGGAGAAGCAGGGACGAGCTCTTAAGTGATGTACTCCTATGGAGCCCCACATGTGGCCAGGCAAAAGCAGGACGACCAGCACGAACACACATACGGCAGCTATGTGAAGATACAGGTTGTCGCTCTGAAGACCTGCCAGAGGTAACGAACGATGGGGAGAAGTGGCGGGAGAAGGTCAGGGATATCCATGCTAGCGGCACGATATGATGATAATGATGATGATGAACCAAATGACCTAATACTTCATCACTTTTTTTCTGAAATAAACCTATTCGTGTCCATCTTACAGGTTTCTTTCCGTGCAAAACTTTTACTGTCTACCGTATTCGCAGAATATATGACTGCGTTAATTGACTATCCATGTGGTAGGAAGTCTATGAGCAATGCACCTTTTGTATAACAGAACGGTTTCAATCAATTTTATAGCTGACTTTAAATTCTTAGGGTCTCAGTGAAGATGAATGGTTTCAGGTCAGGAAATTAACCTTTCACTCCGAAGGAAAGTGATTGGAACTTACTTTTCAGACATTCCTCATCGAGTTTATTTTGTCGGACGATAAACATTAAACCACCGTTGTCTGAGTTTTTCTTTATATATATATGTATATATATGGAAAGAGATAGTTAGATTGATATGCATAGCTTGAAGATAAATCTAGCATCATAAATAATACGAGTCTTGAGAATCTTTTAAATATGAGGGCAGAGTTGGTATCAAAAATGTCACCATGAACCTAAACATCAACATTTTAACTTAGCACCACATTGAATTACGTGACAAATACTGCATTGGACTTTTAGAGCACTATATATATATATATATATATATATATATATATATATATATATATATATATATATATATTTCGTTGGTTTCGTGGTTGAAAGTAACCAACCAAAATAACAGCGAATTCCTTAAACACCGGTACCTATTTCATTACAATATTTTGGTATATTTTTGAGATTTAAAAATCTCTCTGCAGGCCCTTTATTCTTTATCTGATTGTTTTGCAGGTTCTAATTGTCCCAATTTTAACTGCATACACACAATTGACCACAAAAATCCACCCCCTTATATATATATATATATATATATATATATATATATATATATATATTATATGAGTCAGCCGGGTTTCGATCCCATCTATGGGAAGATACTGTCTAGCCACACTGATGAGTTTTGATAGAACGAAACACATCTGTCTGTGGATAACTATATATATATATATATATATATAAGGGTTTTCAGAGTAAATTGTCCAGCAGGACACATAACGTAACGATTATAGGTGTTGGTTGCTTCTAAGGAGACAATCATCTGGAGGTTGCAGTTTCAATCCTGTTTGCTGGCGAGTAACAATACAGGAATACTTAACACTCGTATCCGGTTATGACTAACGGAATCAGAACAGGTGACCCCCGTGGATTCAATAAAGGACATAGTTCGAAGTTCCGTGAAGGTTCTCGAGTTCGACAAACACCTGAAGAAGGCCGGAGGACATATCGGTCGAAACTCTGTGGAAATAACAATGAAGACAATAGTCCGAAAACGCTTAATGATAAAAATCATCAAACTTCGTCTCAGAAATCTAGATAGTTATGATATTGCTTGGAATTTGTTTTGTCATGTTTGGTTAAAGGCCTTGGGAGCTTGCATTTTATGATAATTTTATCTTTTATTTATATTAGTTTCTTCGTATCGGGGTCTAAATGTTTGATAAATTGTCCAAAGTTCAACTCTCAAACGCTTTCCTTGATATCAATCGATCGACTTATTGAGGATTATTTATTCATTTTTTAGCTTTAAAAAAAATATCAATTCTTAACGTATTGCTTGCTCTTCTTTAGTTTGGGTACGAAATTTATTATTTGTAAGGGTTTATTATTGTAGGGGGTGCTTTCGCTAATATGCTAATTATTAAAGATATTTAGTAATTTAGTGCCAGTGCAGAGTCCTATTTATTTGTATTTGGTTGTTCATATTTCATATTGATGTATTCAAAGATTTAAAGGAGTTTTTGTCATCATTTTTCTTGTAGATTTTCGTCTTATTGGTGAGGCTATATTGTATGTCAGCAGATGGGTATTTATCTTTGTTCTAACTATGTTTAATTGCTATTCATTGTTTGATGTAAGACGACGGAAGAGGATGGTTGTTGTATGGACAATGAAGGAATTAAGACACCGTGAAGTGATATGGGAGAGATAGACCTCCAATGGACAATTGTATTAGTAAACTGCAGGTTGCTGGGTTAAATAGATTTTTTAAGTTCTATAACGATGGTGTTGTAGATAATTAGTTCAATTTTTTCAAGTAGTTGGTGGCTTTAAATTGTTTCCAAGTTGAATGTCATATTTTTTGATGTGGAACATGTTGCAATATGTTATGATGGAGCAAAGACAAGAAACTTTCGTGACGCCGTTAGTTTGAATATAGATTTTACCTTAACGATTATCATATTTACCCAACCCCCCAGCTCGGGCAGGATATGACACAAGGTCAATTTTAAGCAGAGTTTAACAGGGTTCAATTCAGAGCTTTCCTTCTCCTAGACTAGTTGCCTCACCAAGGC
>OY757928.1:22251229-22266229 GCA_963585895.1 Sepioteuthis lessoniana | reverse complement strand
TCTCCCAGGTTCACTCTTGCTCAGAGTGGTAGCACGTGATAGGGTCCTTTCTATGGGTTAAGAAGAATTAAACTGCGTTCTTGTCCGAAACATCTTTGAAACAGAACATTTTTTGACATTGAAGTGTTTGTGGACCCGAAACTATACTAGACTGAATTGTTTTCGTTAGAATTGATTGAGTAAACTGAATAGCATAAAATTGAAATGATTTCGATAGTTAAACTGTGTATTCATGATAAACTGAATCGTTTGGAATAGAATTGTTTATTTGTATAAAAATGGATTTAGCGTTAAATAACCCACAAAGATTGATACGCCAAAAACCAACCAACAGACCATCTTTCTAATTTATAATATTTGTGTTTGTTATTGCTTTCTTTCTTAAAATGTTATTGTTGTACGGATATAATTCTTTTAAAATTTCTTAATCAATAATTTCATGTGTGCTTCATTAGTAAGCCCGATGTCTTCCATATAGAAATACCCCTATGAATATTTAAAAAACTATTAGCATAATATATTGAAATCAGTCACTGAGATGTTTAAGAAGCAAAAGTATATCTGGTGATATCTGAAAGTTTGGTCGAGTCATTGTATTTTGATATTTGTCTTGTATTGCTTACATCACACACACACATACACACACACACACGCTCGCACGCACACGCCGACAAATACGAACTCACACCCACTCACTTACACACACCCACACACAAATATACATATTTGGATGTTATTGAAAAAAAAGATTTTCAGGAAAAATATTAAGTGAAATTAGAATGTTTACGGGCTTGTGATGACAACATAACCAGGAACTGTACACTTTAAGCATCATAATCTGATGGTGAGGCTTCTGCAATACTGGTGTTTTGGGGAATGCAATGTACTCCTTCAATGTAATCGCTTCCAGCTCGACTCTGACTGAAAGAAGGGTTCTATCTACGAGTCAAATAGAGTGAGCTCACCGTGCAATCGCTTTCAGCTCCACTCTGAGTGGAAATAGGATTTTATTTATGAGTCATATTGAAGGAATTCACATTTAAACCGTATATGTTCGATAAACAGACTTTTTTGAAACCGTTAAAATAGAATTATTTTGGCATTTATTTGTGTGTAAAGAAAATGTGTCCTTAAGCTAAAAGGAATTGTTTAAAATAGAACATTTTTTCACATCTAACTGTATTAGTAAATGGAATTGTTTAAAATAGAACATTTTTTCACATCTAACTGTATTAGTAAATGACTGCTGTTTAATTGAATTGTTAGGGATACATAGCAATACTCACAACCATTTAACTTTTTCGACATGCAAACCGAATTGTTTGAAATAGAACTATGGACGTTTAAACCGTGCTTATGCTACATTGAATTGTTTGAAATAGAACTGTTTTTAACTGTGTGTAAAAAAACTGTATTAAAACAAATATAAGTTGTCTGAAATTCTGAGACTGATTTTTATCCTTATGCTTTTTTGGACATATAGCGGAACGTTTATAGGCGTTGGTTCCCTAAACTTCTTGCAAAACAATCATCTGGAGGTTGCAGGTTCAATCCTGTCTATAATCCATTTACAATAAAAGGAATTCTTATCACTTGTACCTGGTTATGGTTAACGAAATCAGAACAGGTGATCACAGTGGATTCAATAACAGACGTAGTTTGAAGTTCCGTGTAGGTTCCCGAGTTCGACAAACACCTGGAGAAGGCCAAAGGACATAACGGTCTAAACGTTTTGGAAATAACAATAAAGATGAAGACAATAGTCCGAAAATCCTTAATGATAATACAGATATCAGTGTATAAACAAAAAAAGAGAATTATGCTAAATTGAATTGTTTGGAATTAATTGAAATATTTTAAAAGTGTGCAAAATAAGAGTTCTGGCTTATTTTAAGATGTTAACTTAAAAATGCATTTTGAAATGATATATTTAATACATGCATTAACATGATTTGGCTTAAAATGACCTACAATGGTTGATATGCCATAAAACCAAACCAAGCTAATCTTTAAGCGTATAATATCTCTCGTAATAAAGTGCGTCAGAAGTCTTGCAATATATTTTTTTAACTAAAAGCACAATTTGCCAGCTTTAGAAGCTTTGTAAAGCAGACGAACCATAATGGAATTGGAAAATTCCGAGCTCGCTTCATACTTTCCTCGTACTACTTGTCTGATTTGCTTCAGTAGTTTATAGCATGGGAAGGAAATCCACGGTTTTATCTAGACGTTTGCCTGATCATCGAGGTCCTTGCAGCCAGAGTAAAATTTCTTCAATAATCTCGTTACTGCTCTGTGATCACTTGCGCCTTCACTTTTAACAGATGTTTTCCGTTACATCATGTCCCATTACTAACTTGTAAATCATATGTTTCCGGGTTGCAGGTTCATCTGTGAGCATTTCAAACCACACGATAAGAAGCATTGCTCAAAGTAACTGCTGGCCCAGTCGAATGGGGCTGCGAAATATATCGACTATATCTTTGAAGAGGGGTAAGACTCCGCCAACGAATGTCCTAGATATGACACTAAGTAATCTGATGGACAGCTTTAGTAATGATGGAGGTTTGGGGAATGCGCATTACCCCTTTATTGCCATTCCTCCGGGTTCCACTATGATCCGAGGTATAGCATATGATAGGGTGCTATCTATGGGTTAAATAGAACGAAACAGTGTATTTATGCTAAACTGAATTACTTGAAATAGAACTCTTTGATAATCTAGCTGTATGTAAACAAATGATTGATGTTTAATTGAATTTTTAGTGATGCATGGCAATACTTGGAAACGTTTGATATTGCAGACTAAACTGAATTGTTTGAAATCGAACTGCTTTTTACATTTAAACTGTACATATGCTAAACTGAATTCTTTGAAAGAAAACTGTTTATAAGTATAAAAATTGATTTGTAATTAAATAACTTACAATAGTTGATGTGCCATAAAACTAAAACAAACTAAACCAAGTGTCAACCGAATTAACTACCTCTGTAATACCAGACATAACGAGGAACGTTTATGCCTTTAAATTCTCCGGTCATGCAATAAACATCCTGCAAACTATCTCGTACCAAAATGTTGCAAATCTTTAGCTTAACTTGGAATTAAGTATTCAATCAACAGTAAAATGTCTGTTATAATTGTCATAGATTAAATAAAAACGATGAAGATTATTTCAAACTTTTTATTTCAAAATTCTTACCCTGATTTCTTTATATTACTCAGTTATTATCTAAACAGACATATTCATATATATATATATATATATATATATATATATATATATATATATATATATATATATATCAAAAATTCAAATATTTGAATTTCTTGATCTTAATCTTTAAAAGAAAAAAACATGGACGCTGATTAAGCGTATGGAATAAAAGCTTGGCGGCAATTGCATAGAAATGCAACGCGTTATATTGAACAAATCCTGGAAGCAGCATTCCCCAAAATAGCATGTGTACGGTCACCAACCTACCATCTCAAAAAACATCCAAATTAAAGGAACAAGACATGCAGGCCACCACTGAATAGGTAGGGACGAACTTATAAGAGACGTTCTCCTATTGACCTCTTCACACAGACGTGCAAGTGTTGGATGATCAATTAGAACTTATCTATTACAGCCCTGTACGGGATCAGGATATAGTGTAAAAGACCTGTTGGAAACGATGGACAATAGAGACGAATGGCGAGAGTGTTGGGAAAATCCGTGCTTGTGCTACATGATGAGGATTTAACTTGCGATTTTTTATCTCAGCTATTGACTCAATTAAACAGGGATGATTGGGAATTTGCTTTATCATTCAATATTTTATTTGCGTCCCAGTTTTGTTATCATATAAATGATTGTCTTATCAATTTCGATGTTAAAAAAATATATTCCTGGAAACTATTCTATGTGTGCATAAACAAATGACAGGTAAATTCTTGAAAGGAATCATTTATATTTTCTGAGAACCCAAATGATTTAAAACATGAATTTTCTTTTCATCTAATTATCTGTCATGTTTCCCTGGTCATGTGATCGTTTACATTCAAGTCATTTACATCTGTTTATAGTATTTGTGTACAAACTTCATCCATTGCTCTATACAATGGTTGCTCTCCAGAAAACCCCTTTTGAGATTCGACAAAAATATATATATAAAAAAAAACGTTTGGTAATACTTTTTATTAAATCAATTATCTGGTTTTCTCATACATAACATAGTAAAAGAAAAAAAAACGGTATATGTACTTTTATATACAAGGTATGTTTTCCGAAATAAGAAGCGAAATCCATTGCTTTTGGCTGGTTTCTTTGTTTAATGGTATATCAACCTTTGTGAGATTATTTAATGCCAAAGCTATTCTCCTAGAAGAACAGTAGTGGTACTATCTAACCCAGAGATGGGAGGATAAGGGGATTCATACCTTTCCCAAAGGTATTTGCCCGAAAGTGAACGTAATGGCACAAGTGGAGTTCGAACTCGCTTACTACGATTCCGCAGTCCATCGCTTTAACCATTACACCACGAGGACACCCCGCCTCCATTGCTTTTACTAACACCTCAAAGACAACATGACAAAGTAAGACCCATGTTTTTTGTTTACGCTGTACAGAGATTGAGGTATGTCTAGGTACTGGACTAATGGAAAAATGTTTTGCTCTTTCATATAAGTTTATGTATAGAGTGAGATATTGACTTTGTTATTTATATTTTCTCTCCTGCAAATAATTCATTTTAAAAAGACACACACGTTCTTCTATCCACGATGTGATTTTGCCATTTGTTTCAGAAGTATTAAGTCTTTAGGTAAATTAGTATGCAAGTGTAAAATCAAGCAAATTACATTTTATTGTGGAGAGATTAAAATTCGCCTTGTTCCATCAATAGTATCTTCTGTTTTAGCCAGTGGTAAAAAGCACAAAGGACTAAACCAGGCTCTGTTGATAAGATTTCTGCGTATACAGAATACATCCCAAAATTATGGACAAAAATAATAACTAAGATAGGTTTTGTTCCATATTCACGTTTACTTGTATTCAATTATAACTTATTTTACGGTCAGATATTTTCATTTTATTGCACGAATAATATCTATGTTCAGAATCATAACTGAACTTTATTTTAAGTTCAACCCCTCAAAAATGGCCGTCAGAAAAAAATGATCATAGAACAAAGAGAAATTGCCTTCTGTCCTATTGCTTTGGTTGTCGAAATTAAGGCTTATGTCTCGTTTTAAACCACGCCCCACAATCTATTTATGTAATACGCAAGTAATATTCAAATCAGTTCTTGCAACCTTTTTCTACTGGCCAATAAAATATGTTTGTACAAGTTTATATGAAATGCTGAGAATTCCGGAAAATTCCATAATTTAGAAATAAGTTAACTCGGTTCCCGTTTATGACTATATGAAGTTTTCACTGTCGCAAAAATCTTATAGAGAGCATAATGTATTTGTTATGAACTAAAATGTAATTTTCTTTATATAAAAATATAGAATAGACATATTGATTTTGAAAGAAATCTAAAAGTCAATCTAAAAGGTTGGTGAGGAAGTAGAACTAACCGAACTTGCAAATTGTGAAAAGCAAAAAATAAGCAGCCTTGGGGTTTTGTCGATGCATTGATTCATTTTAACTCCTGACATCTCTTGCCCACTAGTTGCGGGTTTAAAATGTCAAATCTTTAAATAGAATAATCAGATCTTTGATTTTTGCTTTGGATAATGTGAAAATAGATATTCCTCCCCACTAGGGTCTCATTGGGTGCCCCATTCATACGGCCTTGTTCCATATCTAAGCAAAAACGCTTAATAAATTATTACTCCTACCCACTAGGCGTGGACTGGGTACTTAATTAACCTAGCCACAATATTGTAGTTTTAATTGGATGACCAATTAAAATCTGATACGTGGAAGATATATTCTTCCCACAGACGTAGATCATCGCATTTGATTAGTTGACTAATCAAAAATTTGTAGAAGGATACGAAATGATTTGTGATTAGTTAACGAATCGGGAATGTTTGTTCCTAGATGATTCCTCTATAAAAATATATGTTTTTTACTGTTAGAAGAAAGAAGCGATCCGATGTCCATATCAAGGACAAGAGGATAAAAAAAGAAATCTCTCCGAGAATTAAAGCTGCGAAAAATTAAATAAGATAGAAGTCACCAGCCAGATACTTCTTTGTCTGTCTCAACAAAAGGTGACAATTTATATATATATATATATATATATATATATATATAATGTTACACCATTGGGTTTCAATCTGTAGTTGTTAATTGTTAACAGAGAGTTTCCTTGTCTTTGAGTTGCCAACGCCCAGGCAACTTGTTCCAAAGGCCGTCAGAGTTTTCGGATAGGTTGTGTCATCTCCAATCTGTGGAACTTTCAAACACAACAATGGCTCAGAAGGAGTTGATAAACCTACTAGGCGGAAAGACATGTGGTAGATACAGAAATAAGGT
Source organism: Sepioteuthis lessoniana (assembly GCA_963585895.1). Taxonomy (NCBI): domain Eukaryota; kingdom Metazoa; phylum Mollusca; class Cephalopoda; order Myopsida; family Loliginidae; genus Sepioteuthis; species Sepioteuthis lessoniana. The sequence continues at coordinate 22,259,756 of OY757928.1, read as the reverse complement.
TACAATCAGGTACCGTGCCAAGCATACAATAACACGTGTCTCAAGTGCAAATGCATGAATCTCGTATACTGAGTTCTTACGCAGGAAGGATTACTTTACACAACGGTAATCCAAAATTTTATGGAGTAAGTTGAGCGCCTACACATATTCGAAATCGTAGTTTCTCAGTTGGACACTAGTTCTTTGTAGGCTACCTTGTTAGACATGAAGCACCTGAAGAAGGCCGAAGGACATATCGGCCGGAACGTTGTAAGTATAAAAATGAAGATGAAAACAATAGTCCGAATATTTTAAGTAGTAAAATTGATTTTGTAATTACTGATATCATTGAAGGAATATAATCAGATTTATCCCCGTAAATATATATTTCATTGTTTTCGGGGTATATTTCTACTTTGGACATCATTTTGTCGGGAATACATAGGCAGAATCTTTTTTAGACAATTTGCTGAAATAACACAACTTAGAATCAATTTCTCAAAAACAAAAAATAAATAAAATAAAGAACAATGTATGACAATTTTCAAAGTAATTTACCAACACACGTGAAAAAATACGAGCTGATGTACCTATTGGAAAAAGAGAAGTATCAGTTATATATATACATATATATATATATATATATATATATATATATATATATATATATATATATATACCAACAAGAAAGAAATAATTCATTCAATGATAAAACGTTGCAATAAGCCGTCTTTTTGCTGATATGTGATTTACAATAACAAAATAAAAGATGATATTGCAAATTCAGGACTGCCAATAGTCGTTACAATAATCAAAGGAAATGTCCTCCAGGGAAAAGAACATGTTTTGATAAATTATGTATATGAAATACATATATATATATATATATATATATGTGTGTGTGTGTGTGTGTCTGTGTGTGTGTGTGTGACAGAGTGAGTTAGGGAGAGAAAACAAGAAAAATAAAGAAACAGAGAGGCGACAAAGACAGGGACAATGAACTGATATGCGAGATCCCGAAGATATATATCGATAGAATGACGTAGAATAACATCATCTTACCCAAATGTGATTTAGTATATTTATGTAAAAAATCATATTATGTATTCATAAAGGAGAACGTAGGTTGTAATAATCATATCAAATATACTTCCGGAAATATAATCATAAACCGAGATTAGTTTTGGTTATATATATATATATATATATATATATATATATGTGTGTGTGTGTGTGTGTGTGTGTGTGTGTACAGATAAAAATAACAAAAAAAAAAAACAAAGGTTTATTAGATAACGTTCGTGAACCTTAGAATACTGGATCAGATGTGTTAATACACGTTGTGTTTTTATAATTTCTTTCAATCATGTATTTGTGTTTATGATGGTTGCGACTTAAAGATATGAAATATTGCCAGAAATATTTATCATAAAATATTTTGAATAAAATTTGCCTTTACATAACCTTTTTTTTATTCCTTTTTTATCGTTCTCTATTTCTTTACTCGGAGGGTTCCTATCCACACACACACACGCACACACACACACACGCACATGCACACACACACACACACACACACACACACACACACACACACACATATATATATATATATATATATATATATACGAACGAAGATCATGTTTGAAGATCAGCTGAAGACGTGAACTGCAAAAATTCTTGAACAGACGATTTCTTTGTAGCGTTGAAGGTTAATATACACCATCCACACTTTTTGGCTAAGCTGATATCATAAAAATGAACCTCGAGAGTTTCACAATTTTTTCTGAATTAGATTCCCAGACCGGTTACCTTAGTTTAAAGGAATCGGGTTCATTGTGTATTTATGTTTAATATTTTTGTGTAGTTATCTTATGAGATTTTTTACGCACACTTATATATAAAGTATAAAAAAAAACATTTGATCCATAGATTGGACCCTAACAAGTCTTACCACTGCTCAACAGAGTCAACCTGGGAGTAATAGTAATGACACAGGTCAAAATACATTGTTAGTACAGTTATTATAATTATAATACATTTATAACTTTCTAAATTTTTTGGAATAAGAAAATTATATCAAGGCTTCTGAGATGAAGAAGAAGAAACGTTTTTGTATTTTTTTATCATCGAATAATCTTTGGAAATAGGAAATGCAATTTTATTTAGAAGGGAAGACGATACATCAAAGTAAATAATTATCAAGTAGCAGATAATAAAAAAAAGACGTCTGCATAGAAAAGAGATGAAAAACGCGTTATTTTTTGTTCAAAGAGAACTAATAAGTTTTAAAATACAAGTCAGTAAATGGCTAAGTGGAAATAATAAGAAACGCTCGCATTGAAATATCATTTGAAAAGTATTCTGCCGAGTTATTTGACCCTAGACGAATCTGTATAATTGAATGTACAGTAAAAAAAAAGCGTAACAAAATAACATAAGCTTGGAACTGAAGTAAAAAATAATATTGATGATAAAAAAAAAGTGTGAAGAGGAGATATAAAGAAAGAGAGATTGACAGTATAGATCATTTTTTTCTTATTTTGCCTTTTTTCTCTCTTCAATACTTTTCCCTCTTTTAAAACCCTTCAAATACACAAATTCCCACTATCTTAGAAATGAAAACAAAGGCTAACAATTCCAAATGAAACGGATACATATTTGATAATCGGGCATTCTACTGGGCGTGAAACTCAAAGATTTGGACCGTGTTCCTCATTATAAAAATTTCAACATTATTATCTAACTGAAAACGTTGTAGATTGTTTGGTTTGTAAAGTTATCTTAAAACATCTCTCTTGAACTTTTTAGACCTACTAGCAAGACTTAGAATATACTGATTGCATCCTCTTCAGATGTTTAGAACTCCGTTCAAAAAGTGAAATTCTGGGTCTGATACTAAACTGGATGGATGTTGAGACTTCAGTTCTGGAGATCTTAGGAATATTCATATCCCTTTATTGCCATTACTTCCTAGTCTATTCTAGGCCAAATTATTCATAGCAGCTAGGGTTCATTCTGCCAGAGTCAAATAGATCTTATAAAAGTTATTTGTATTCGATAAGACAGTGAGAAAACAACAACAACAATAGAATAAATGTATATATAAAAATGCAATGAACGTGACTACCTTATTTTTAGGCAATCTGTAAATGTCTTTGGTTGAACTTCTTTTTTCTACTGTTCTGAATAAGCAGTTATTTTCACTCCATGTCTCTTTTAACATAATCAACGGAATTCCCTACCTTGCAGGTACATAATTAACTGAGAACGTTTGGAAGGCCTTTAAAATCAATCAATCATTCTCTTTGGTTGAATTGTTTTTCTCTACTGTTTTGAATAAACGCTGATTTTTATTCTGTGTCTATAATAATGTAATGAACGCGATCCCCTAACTTGTTGGTATAGAATAATCCAAGGTGGTGTGGCATGCCATTAAAATAAATAGATAAATAAATAAATCTATATCCTTGGTTAGACTGTTTTTCTCACCTGTTCATAATAACAACAATTTTTACTCAGTATCTACCATAATATAATGAACCTGATTCTCTAAATTGTAGGTATAAAATAAGCCACCACGTTTTGGTATGTCATTAAAATCAATCAATCAATCAATCCAAATCTTTGGTTGAACAGCGTTTCTCTTCTGTTCCTAATAACCACATTTTTTACTCAGTTTCTACTATTTTATAAAGTAAATTTAGCGACCTTGGTCGAGGGTGACCCGAAGTCCCCCTTTTCAATAGCTACTACACCGAGTTGTAGGTGAGGGCGCTACTCCTTTCCCTGGATTGCTCCACTTTACCCTTGATCCTTATGCTGAGTGTTAAGCAAGGTGGCATCAAGTATTGTTTTTGAGTCTGTGTTAAGACTCGACCTGGGATTAAACCCTGGTCTCCCAAACCATTGGCTCTCATTCATCTCATTAATGAACGTGATTCTCTTACTAGTAGTGAAAAACTAACCCGGGACGGTTTGGCATGTCATTAGAATCAATCAATCAATCTATGTCCTTGATTGAACTGCTTTTCTCTTCTGTTCATAATAACCGCTAATTATTTATCCGTATCAATTATGAAATTAAATATCTGCGTCAGATTGTTTGCAACTGAATTGGAAAACAGATAACTTTCGAAATCTTTTCTATGTCCTGTTCATGCCCAGAAAATTATTATTATCTCCCCTTACTTTCATTCTTTTAAAAGCAATTAAAGACCAAAAAATGTAAGTCGTAGATTTATGTAGAAATAAAGAAATAACGGTAAATCTGGTGAAAGTGAATACAAATAAATAAAGTTCTCAGTTTTAAAATGAATAAACAAAACGAAACTCTGGTTTATGATAGACTGTACGAGGATACATTTTCAAGTAAAAATGAACATCCTCTTTTTTATATAAATGAGATGAAAGTTTATCTAATATAGATATTTACAATATTAGCTTATAATTAAAATAAACGGTTTCATTGTATTAGTTTAATGTTATCAAGTTATCAACCTTTGTGAAGTTTTAAAGCAAAATCCACCCTTGTAAATAATCAGTAAGTGCAATTTACCTCAAAGGGTTCATGCCTTTTATAGGGGTACATCCAAAAGTGAATATAATTTACAACTGCAAGTACAACTCGATTACGACGATGCCGAAGTTATCCACAATACTTCTAATACCAAGTTAAAATAAACTAATACATAGATAAGATTGATTTAGAATAAATATACAGTGTTTCAGAAAATTTCTAATCGTTTTAAATTCTAATAACGTGACCAAATCTTGAATTTTCACAGGATTTGTAGAGATCCCCACAAACATGTATGTCTAGTGTTTAATGTATTTCTTCTTTTCCCTGGAAAAGAAAAGACGTTTAAATAGTCAACATGGAATGTTAAGTTATTTTCTTTTACTCTATGACTTGTTGGAACAATGAAGTCAAACACCTGGCAAGTTGTGTTAATGTATATTGTATGAAAGCAGAATCTACATGTAGGAGGATCATTAAATAAGATCCAAGACTTTTTCGTATGGGCACTTTTATTGATAGTACACAAATGAAACTCTTGTCCCCTTCGAAGTAATCTCCTCCAGCTGCAATACACTTGTTGTACCGTTACAACAACTTCTGGAAGGCCCCATAGAAGTCCTCTTGTGTGAGCGTGTCAATGACCTTTGTTACAGCCTCTTTCATCTCCTAAATTGTCTCATAACGACAACCTCTGAACTTAGGGAAGAACAAAATGTCACAGGGAGCATGGTCTGGACTATAGGGAGGCTGAGGATCTGTCTTGATGCCCATCTTGGTCAAAGTGTGACAAGGATGGAGTTGTGGACTGGTGTATTGTCTTAGTGGAAATGTCACTGACTCGATTTGAAGAGTGCTGGCCACTTCCCAAGAAATCTCTTCCTGATATCCCCTAAAATCTGAAAATAGTAATCCTAACCCTAACCCTTTGGCCAATCAATTCTGTTGTATTGATTTCCTTACTCCTCCCACTCCTGTCATCATCCCTCACAGACTCTCTGCCTTCCTTGAATCTCTTATGCCACTCAGAAACTGATGCTCGATTCATGCAAGATGCTCCAAAAGCAGTCTGAAGGCTTCCATACGTTTCTGTGGCATTTTTTGCTGTATCTGTTAATTTGAACCTGAAATCATAAAAAAATGGTCATTCATCTCATAACGACAATTTTAAATGCCAGTACAAAAAGTCTGGAAACTTACTGAAAGCACTACGTATTAGAAAAAAACTTCTGTTTCTGTCTTATCACTTGTTAGCTTATTTACTGCAAGATAAAAATAAAAACAAGGTTAACATCCTCTAAGTATGCTAAGATCATAATTTTTACTAAGGGTGGTAATGCTTGTTTTAAAACGTTCATATAATTTGAGATGTATTGAAGGATCAACAAAACATTGATAAAATTTCATAATCTAATAATTTCACCGAATTGCATTTAAATGATCACAATTATTAACTGCATGTGAAGAAACAACTCAATATTCTATGTTCAAACTAAACCATTCTCTCTACTCACGGAACATTTTATTGTATTTATAATACTCAGATGTTTTGAACTACACAGTTCACTAAAACACAAAACATCTTAGAAGGGTGTGATTACGGTCTGGTGAAATATAAGTTAATGGGATTAATTTTTGAAAGTTCACACAAATCTTGCAAATTACGCAAGAAAATCATTCACAAGTTATAAAGTGTCTATTTTATTTTCACTGCTTTGAATAATGTGAAACTTTAATTAACAAATTTGCAGACAGATGTGGAATTGAGGAAAACTTATTCAAAGAAGCACTTTCTTGAATCGTTTTAATGGATATATATATATATATAATGTTATTTAAGCCAAAAATACTTTTACGATTACAAATGCAATTATTGGACACTGACAATGATAATATTTTAAAGTTAATTGCTCTTGTTTAGATTTTTTAAAAATTTGATCTAGTGAGGGTAAATATTATCGTAATAATTTTGATTTAGCTGCAATTGTAAAAAGTATTTCCACACACACACACACACACACACAAGCTCACTTATAGAATCTGAGACATAGGTTTTAAAAGGGAAAATTCAAGGTAGACACACTGGTAACCACGGTTGATGACTATGACTTTCTTGTCTATGTTCTTGATCTGACGATTAAATAAGCTAAAAACCGTCAACCTTTGGCACTGTGTCTACACAATTAAAACCTTTGTCTACTTATGTTCTATCACGGATATTAAGAACATTATCTTCATGGATCTAGTAACACGCTCTTACTCTATCTATATCTCTATCATTCTCTCTCTCTCTCTTTCTCTCTCTCTCTCTCTCTCTCTCTCTGTCTATATATATATATATATATATATATATATATATATATAAGCGTGTTTATGTGGACGGATGATTTTCGTTCAAGCATAATTACTCATAAAGAAGAAACAAGGAATAATTTATGATTAAAAAATGTTTTATTATGTGAAAAAAAACAAAAACACAACAGTTCTTGATTTCTGGAGAGTTTATTTTCACCTTTAATTGATATTACTCCAAGGTCCCCACTGATCATAAGTGAGAGTCCCTTTTATGCTTGGTTTTGTTTGGTTTGGTTATATGGCATATCAACCAATTTTGGTTATTTAATGCCGAGTCCATTTTTATACTAATAAACAGTTCTATTTCAAACAATTCACTTTAACATAAGTACGCAGTCTAAATTTCAAAACAGTTCTATTGCAAGCAATTCAATTTAACATTAGTACACTGTTTATCAAAAACCATTCTATGCCAAATATTTCCGTTTAGCATTGCAAAACTGTTTAGTTCTACTTGACCCATAGATAGGACCCTATCAGCTGCTACCACTCCGCTTCTTTTTAGGGTCCGGTCTATAAGGAAAATAGATATGTTTGAAAAATGTAATATTAGATAATTATAATTTCATGCTGCCATCAAATATTTTGTATATAGGTAGCATATACAAAAATAATTGAAAACATTTCAACAAAAACATATTCTTTGAATAAATTATAGTTACGCCAAGCTACAACATTTTGGAAATTAATATTGTTATTTGAAAGAATATGATTACTTGTAAATTATTAGCGTTATATAATAATTAATTAAATCGTGAAACGGTAATACAATAAAATACAACTTATCAGTTTTAGATAGAAATAATTGAGATTATATATTTATTTCTGTTGTGATGCTGGCAAAAGAAAGACACGGGGAACATAAAAAGATTGATAAAAAAAACATACGAAATGCATACGATAAGTTTCCAGACTTTTTTCGTATGGGCATTTAAAATTGTTGTATACACTTGAGAATTCAGCATGTTATTGTTATACATCTTATGAGATTACTGACTGATTTTTCTGATTTCAGGTTCAAATCAACAGCTACAGCAGAAATTGGAATACACACTACTAAAGCGTGATTGTCACAGCTGGTGAATTTCAAAAATACAATCTGACAATTTAGAAGAACGATATGCGATATAATTCTGTTTTAAACTTGGAAAAAAATACCACAGAAACGTATGAAATGCTACAGACTGCTTTTGGAGTATCTTGCATGAATCGAGCATCATTTTTTGAGTGGCAAAAGAGATTCAAGGAAGGCAGGGAGTCTGTGAGGGATGATGAGAGCTGGAGGAGGAGAAAGGCAGTCAATACACCAGAGTTGATTGGCCAAAAGATTTGGGTTCGGGTTACTATGTAGACGTTTTAAGGGAGTTCAGGAAGAGATTCAGTCGAAAGAGGCCAGCTTTCTTTCAATCGAGTCAGTGGCATTTCCAACAGGACAATGCACCAGTCCACAACTCCATCCTTGTCACAGATTATTTGAGCAAGATGGGCATGAAGACAGTTCCTCAGCCTCCTTATAGCCCGGACCTTACTCTCTGTGACTTTTGGTTATTCCTCATGCTCAGAGGCTGACGTTATGAGACAATTGAGGAGATGAAAGAGGCTGTGATGAAGGTCCTTGACACGCTCACACAAAAGGACTTCCATGCGACCTTCCAGAAGTTGTTGTAACGGTAG
>OY757928.1:22206229-22246229 GCA_963585895.1 Sepioteuthis lessoniana | reverse complement strand
TGCGTAGACATCAGCGACAGCAACCAGATTATAATGTCATACCATAGTATTAAAAGAATAAAACGAAAAAAAACATGAATTAATACATCTTTATTCTTACTGTAAGCACGCAAAGAGAACAAGAATAATGCATAACATTAGCTATTTTTACCGTTAGTGTTGTGTTGTATTTTGTGAGCTCATTAATGAAGAATATATAACCGAAAAATAAATTTGGACTTATTCGTGATTCACAAAGTCAAAGGATTTTTTTCCCTTGAATCCGATGAAATTAGAAGTTTAATTCAGTCTCACAAGAGATGTGGTTCCAGTTTCCCTCTTCCTGACGTACATACATAAAGACATATACTTAGAAATTTATATATTGATTAATAATCTTTCGTTGTCTGCTTGTTCTCATTGTAATACATGTGTTGTTTGTGGCAAAGTGAGCTACTTATACCCTTGATTAAAAAGAGACAGGAATCCGCTGAAATGATATTACACAGGCGAATCCTATTAAGCCGGTACAAAATTCAAGTCACATATTTTTATATTTGCTTTTAAGTCTTGCAAGTCACCTGGTGGCTTCAATGTTGCATTTGAACTCATGAGCAGGAATTAATTATTAAATAGGATCTATATAACATTTGCGGTAATAATTTGGTAGGCAACATCAACATCATAATATATAAATATACAAGGATCATTAAATAAACTTCCCGACCTTTTTCCTAGGGGCAATTTTGTTATAGTACATACATGAAACTCTAGTCCCTTTCGAAGTAATCTCCTCTTCATTCTGCTCCTATGAGCTTGGTACAAGGCCGACGTAAATATTTAATCATCTTCGTTTCTTATTTGTTCTGGGATCATATTCGCTTTCGACATTAACGATTCTTGAACATTTAGATTTTTTCTCATCTTCTCAACCCAGGGCCGTAGAGCTCCCTTGTGGTCCATGGCCACAACGGCGTTATGTATCCTATCTCTGCTCTCTGCTCTGTGTCCATTCTCTGTGCTCACTCAGCACGGAGTTGAAAACATGCCTTGTTATATATATATTTTTGACTCCCACTCACGTTTCTTTCCTGTATCTTAACTACGTAATTCACGTGGTATTTTCGCTTTTTTTTTGTTTACCTTTTGATACAGGTTATTATCATGTTTTGCAAACTACGAACTTACATGACTTGTCAAAGGTCAATATGCAACAGGAGTAATCGCAATGAACAGGTACCTAAAATTCCCGAAAGCTTCAGAACAGGACCTTCACCATTTGTGTCAATTTCAGAACACACGTCGGTCTTCTGCAGATATGAAATCGGCATATTCTACTTCCCCAACCGACTGGTTTAGACTTCCATTTTTTGAACATTTGTTTATTTAGGTATTTACGTTAAGTCTGAATGTATACATCCAATTTAAAGATGGCGTTTTGGTGTTGTTTGGGGTGATGTCAAAATTATTTAGAGTCAAGGGTTGATCTATCTGTCTTCGTATATTTCTGTAGAGGTTTGATGATGCCAAAATACTTTAAAAACAATTTAAAAGATATATATTAGAATATATATTTCCGTTGTTTTATCATACTTGCCCATCATATATATATATATATATATATATATATATATATATATATATAAGTAAAGTTGACGACCACAGTCAAGGGCAACCCGTAAGATTCCTTTTTAATAGCTATTACATCTATGTGTAAAGGAGGGTACTTCTCCTTTCCGTGAATTGATCCACTTTACCCTTAATTCGTACCTTATAATGCTGAGTGTTAAGCAAGGAATTATCAAGTACCAATTTTTGAGTTTTTGGTATGATTCGACTTGGGATTGAACCCTTGTCTCCAAGGCCATTGGCAAAAACTCTACTCAAACTCTCTCCTTCTCTCTTTGTCTTATATATGTATATATATATGTGTGTGTGTGTGTGCAACTGCTGTTTTGTTGGATGTTTCTATCAAGATTTGCTCAGTATTGTTCGTAGCATTTTTGCTTACTTACCGTCTCGCTTTTTCTCTATTCCCTCGGTCAGTATCTATGGGGTGTATCCATATAATAGTATTGCCACAACCACTGCTTGGGAGAAGTTGCATTTTATTTTAGCAGATAGGTCAGACTTCCATATGATCGATAACCGATAGCACCCAATAACTGAAAGGCGCAAACTCTGATATATATATATATATATATATATATATATATATATATATATATATATATATTTATATATTTGTGTGTGTGTGTGTGTGTGTGTGTGTGTTGAAATAATATATTGTAGTGAATCTGACAGTATGATAAAAATAGGTGGAAATTTGGAAAAATCAACCACTTAACTCCGATTTAGATGCGTGATATTTCGTTTTTTTTTTTTCATTCCAAATGTTATTCCGAATTTTTCAGTTAAAAAAAAGATATTTGTAATAAAAAGAACGAAATATATAGCATATAAATTGGGGTTAAGTGTTTAATTTATCTAACTTTCAACATACTTCTATTATATATATATATATATACTTAGAAATTTGTAAAAAGGAAAACGTTTTTTAAAAATCCAAATTATATTTTTACACAACTATTTTCCATTTATGTAAACACTGCTTTATAAGGAAAATTATTTTGAAATTATACTACTCTCAGAAAAATGTTTTGAGACTATTCAAAATGACTACGAATAAAACAGACTTTTCCAAGTTGAAGCAAATGTCTATCATCAAATTTTTCTCAGCTGAGAAATGTAATCTATATGAAATTTACAGAAAACGTGTTGCATGCATTAAGAAACATGTTGAAGCCCAAAATATTTACAAATAGGCTAAGTATGTGTTTGGCATTAAATTCTTCGGCAAAGAAAAACTTCCGAGATCAGCAGTCAGTAAAGTCTGTCAGTGAAGACGGTGCTTTTGGTTGGCATGTCCTTATGTAAAATTCCCATTACTTATTGAATAACACACACACACACACACACACACACATATATATAAATATATATATATATATATATATATATATATATATATATATATATACATATATATATATGTATATATATATATATATATATTTGATTAGATATTAAAGGCACAATTTGTCTTTATAATTCTATTAAGATCCTTTCAAGTTTCCTGTTAAGTGTCTTGGTTCAGGTTGGAATTAGTGGAAGAATTTACCAAAATTTTCACGAGCGCTTTCGAACCTTTTACAGGCCATCAACGGGGGTTGTTTGAATGTTTAAAGTGTATTTTTAAAGAGTTTTTTCATTCTAGGTTTTTTTAACATTACAAAAGTTCATAAATGTAATGTTGGATAAAACTGAGATGCAGATGATATCGAATGCATTTAAAAATAGAAAGCTATCAACGAAAATATAAAGTCATAACATTTCAAAACAAAAGACAAAAGACAATTAAAAAAAAGACATTTCACAACGTTGTCACCATTTTCAAAACCAATTCTATTGATTCTAGTTCTGTTTTTATGTTTTTAATGTAGGGATTCTAGGATTTGTAGTCGTAGCTTCACGTCTTATTATAGTGGTGTTTTCAACTAGAGTTTTTCGAAAGTTCGATTTGGGATTTGAGTGGGTTTCAAAAGGTCAGGCTATTGAGCTAGAATAATTAAATTGCATACTAAATCGTATTGAAAGAGCCGTAGTGGTAACACCAACGTAAATATTATTTTCATTAGTGACACAGTCTCCCAATGGACATTTTAATATATATATATATATATATATATATATATATATATACGTTTTCATATATATATATATATATATATATATATATATATTTAAAAGACAAAAGCTGTATATATATATATATATATATATATATATATATATATATATATATATATATATATATACAACGTTTGTCTTAACAAGAAGTTCGATGGAAAGGGAAGAGTTATAGGAAATAATTGGGTTGTTTTTTTTTAAATTTGTTGTAGTAGTTGATAAGTCTTATTTTTTGGTTAGATCAGTAGGGAGAACATTTTTTGGATAATGTATGTTCATCTAGCTTATAATTATTATGAAACTGTTTTTTGCAGTAAAGGTTTATTAATTGTTTTTTTTGTTATTTTGTTTAGTTTTATTCATGGAATGTTTAATTTCTGTATCTACAATGAAGTGGGAAAACCCATTATTAATGAGTATTTGTTTTATATTTTTACGTTCATTCCGAAAGATAGTTTGAGAGGGAGATAAGCAGTTTAGCTCTAGAAATAAAGGATTTTATGGTGGTTCTTTTAAAACGGAAGGAGCATTAACAATATGAATTAAGGGTTTTTTTTTTATATGGAGAGGTGCTAAATCGGTCAATATTACTTGTGTCTATTAGGATATCGAGAAATAGGATTTTATTATTGATATTGATTTCTCGAGTGATGTTAAGAACGGAGTTATTTTGAAAGGTCTCTTGTATTATATTGATGTCATTAGTGCTATTAGGGTGAAAGACTACGTCATGAGCATACCTTAAATAAATATTGGGTTTATTGATGGTATTAAAAACCTTATTTTCAAGGTCTGAAATGCAAAAATTTCTGAAAATAGGTCCCAAAATAGAAAAAAATTATATAAACAAAATAGAATTATGTAGAAAAAATGGTGTAAAGAAAATAGAATTATATTAACAAAATGTGTCTTTATTATTTAATCAAACATGTTTAAATGAAAGACTGCAATCCGATTGCACACACACACACACACACACACACACACACACACACACACACACACACACACACACACACACACACACACACCATGTTCTGCCAAGTTAACTTCCGAATCATTAATCTATAATCAACCAAATGCATCTACAGAAACACATATTACCCAGACGGCCGAGGCTGTAGAATATATCGTCTACTTCTTTGCAAAAGGGTAAGATCCTACCGCGCCTGTCCTAGATAGGAAACTAAATAATATGATGGTGAAGTTCGAGAAAAGGTGGAGCATTGGGGAATACGGAGTACCCCTTCACTGTCATCGCTACCTGGTCTACTCTGGCCCAGAATAGTAGAACCTGATAGGGTCCTATCTATGAATAAAATAGATCTAAACTGTGTACTTATGCTAAACTGAATTGTTTGAAATAGAACTGTTTTTATATCCTAAGCTGAATAGTTAGAAATAGAACTTTTTTGGAATTTAAGTATTTGCAAACAAAAAAGTTATCTTAAACTAAACCGACTCGCTTGAACCCTTTATCAAAAGGACTTAAGTCGGCTTAAAATGATCCGAAAAGTTTGATAAGCCACAAAAAAAAAAAACCAACCACACACAGATACATACATCCCAACATACATATTATATTTTTCGTCTCATCTTATGCATTAAAAAGATATTATGAAATTCCCATATACATATATTTGGAGGTATTCGTGGTTTAATAGTTATCGTTGTAGTAAATAATTACGACGATCTGAGTTCAAATCCTGGAAGAAGCTATTTGCATTTCACATAATGTTAATAATCTTGGGAAAAGTATGCATCCATCTATTCTTCCTTTAGCAATGGGTTATGAGTAGGTCATACTTGGCTCTTTTACCTTGATGTAACAACTAGTTAAGTAGAAGGAAATCTCTGAATTCAAACTCTGTTAAGCATCGCTTAAAAATAACCGTGAATCTCTGCTTTCGCGAGTCTGGTACAGCTCAACCTTTAATCTACCTCTAAACCCTGAGCTGGCTGATGTAAGGCCAGCAGCCAGAAAAGCGTAACGTCTAGAAAACATAGTTCTTCGTTTTCTACTTGTCTCTGCTGGGGTCGAAAATATCCCTGGTTTAAATAATTTCCCGATTTCCTTGGTGTCACAACTCCAACCTACATACTGCCCATAACAACACCTCCTGTCTAGAAAACCACCCATGGAACTTATGCTGGGAAATCAGCGTCTATTTACTTAAGGAAACAAGTCCCTTTCCTCTTATTCTACCTACGAAAATTTCGCGGCTTTTTCGCCGGGCCATTGTCCTGATGTCTTTAGGAAGCAGGTATACATCCTGCAATACAACACATGTAACATATGCGGCATGCCAAAGGGAAATTTCCTGTCAATATTAATCACACACACACACACACACACACACACACACACACACACACACACATATATATATATATATATATATATATATATATAAAACATAACATAATGTGACGGCAAATTGACTAAAATCACAAAGCGGGACTTTATTTTCGCAGGTGTGAAGACGGGGCAGGTTGGCACTTGATCCCCTATGGTATAAGTCCTCGTTCAGAGTTTTTCTCTCAGGCATATAAGAACTGGCATATTACGTGAGGGATTAATTTAGGGCCATACTGACCGCCGCTGGCAAGGGGTTCCAAATTTCACACTATCACACACCCACCAGGCCGCTAAACTTCTTCCCCCCAGACAACAGAAGATATGAGCCTATAGGTTTTAGTCGTAATAATATTGTATTGTAGTAGTCGGCGACTCCGGTTTCCCGTGTGATATTTTAAAGTAATTAATAGGACAATTCTAAGCAAGATAACATAAGGCGAATAGAAGCTGAAAAGAAAGCATGAAGTAGCAACATAGACCACGTGGTAACATAAAAATATATGATTCCTTTACTACAGTTATATACACTTTCAAAGTGTCAAAACATATAATAATTGGACAGTCCATGAATATAAATGTCTTTTCTTGACTTCTGTTTTTCTTCAAATTGAGATAGAGAGAGAGAGAGAGTGGTATACAAAATTTGGGTATGAAGGAGAAATGTCCCCAAAGTTACTTATCTTATTTTTCGACGGGGTTCCACTGGAGAATCTTTCTTCTTTCACGGGCTAATAGACTTTATTCTATTTTTTTTTACACTGGCTTGAAGAACCTGGAGTCCTTCCTGTCTCAGATATTCTTTTGTCTTCAACCCGGAATACTGGCTATGGTTCGTCTGCCCGCTACGAACCCTGCTCAAAAAACTCACTTTCTTATTATTTACTTCCGCTGAGGGGAAGGGGTCCCAACTTCCGTTTTGAGGTCCCAGCCAATCATTCGGCTTCTCTCTTCTCCCCCTTGGTGTCCGGCGACCTGAGGTTACTAAGTACCAACACCTGTTGATCCCCCTCTGTGACCTAGATTTTTCCTTAACGGTCACTTTTTTTTTACGGCTAGATACTGTTAATTCAACGGGAAGATAGTATTAATCTTACCTCTATCGTCTCCGTGGGCTATCACGTGACAATAACATAATGTTGTCATTATATCTTAGTAAATATGTGTAATAATAAAAATAACGTTATGAATATTTCTTTTGAAAATCAACGTAATAATAATAATAATAATAATAATAATAATAATAATAATAATAATAATAATAATCTGTTACCTCAGATATTTGGACAATAATTGTATCGTGGAGTGCATGACACCTGAAAGGTTATAACAAGCAAAGGTGGGTATACTTGTCCAAATAAAATCACTCTCACTTTTAATATAATAAATTTCTACGCTTATTTATACAAGCGCCGTTATTGAAATTGCGTTCCGGTCGTAATATCTTCAGGGCCTTTGCAGATAGTTTTCCTGACCTGCAACATTATTGGAATATCAAACCTAACTTGTTAGTTAATGAGTCGTGTTAGACTTCTCATACAACTTTACATACTTGGAAATGTCTCAGATATGAAAATTTCCTTATATTCCTGAATAGTGTGCGGTTTTCATGTAATTATATTGCGTTGTTTCTCTGAAAGGTGACTATTTGTTTGCTAATCATCTCTTAAGCAAACAGCATTCAAACGATTTTACAAGGTTACGTAGTATGAACAACAAGAAACAGTCGTGATTAGGATAATATATCACACAATCAAAATAGATTAAGACTAGTCAGCAGGGTTTGGAATACGTTCTCTGAATCTCCTGTTGCACGGTAAGACTACTCAAAGAAGTCCTCCGTGTGTGACGCTAATATAACCGTACAATTAATGCAATTCCCCAACCTCTTGGCATAAAATAACCCAAGACCTTTAACATATTTAAATCAACCAATCAATACAAATCTTTCTATTTATCCAAGGTTTGGATCCATTGTTTAATGGCATACCAACCATTGTGGGATATTTTCTGCGAATGCCATCCTTCTAGAAAAACAGTTGTGATATCATTTTATCCATAGATAGGTGAATAAGGGGGTTCGTAGGTTTCTCTAAGGAATTCGTCTCAAAATGAACGTAACAGCGGGACTGAAGTTCAAACTCATCTATGATTCCGAAGTCACGTGTTTTAACCATTACACTCCGAGGACAACCCTTCAATTATCCAAGGAACCTTATGTTAAGTGAATGCAAATTTGCCCAGCCAGAGATTGAACCTAGTACATTGATTCAGTTCTCTGAGTTCTTAACCAATAGACCACTTTCGACTTAATCTTGTATTAAATACTTCTTTATTGGACTTTTCTTTTCACTAACTCCATTGCAGCATACATGGATTCCAAAATCCGAGCCAGCGATTGAACACTTGCATTTTGCGTAAATCTTTCAAATTCATCTAACATTTGAATCCGTAAGAAAATCAACTGGTAGCAAACCTTAAATAACAGGGTTTTTTTTCATATCCAAATCAGAAGTTAGTCTTTTTATAAGCAAATATGTTGTTTTAAGAAAAAATGATAATAATTTTTAGTGATTATTGTTTCAAGTAACTATAGTTAATATTTGAAATATACGCATAATGGTTAAAAATATCTATATATATTCAACAACAACAACAAGAAGAATATCCACAAACCAGAATCCGTACTAGAGAACGAGATCGGTTGGTGTCCTTGTAGTGTAATGGTTAAAATGCTGGACTGCGGAATCGTGGTAAGCGAACTTAAGTCGCGCTATTACGTTCACTTTCGGACAAATACCTTTAGGAAAGTAAAGAAATCCCTTGTCCTCCACGTTATTGGTTAAATAGCATCTCTGTTGATTTTCTAAAACGATGACTTTGGCATCAAATCACCTACAAAGTTTTATATGCCATTCAACGAAGAACCCAAGTCCAATGAATGTGACCAATTTAATTCTCTGAGATTTTGTGATACTCAAGTATCCCCTAATCGCATGCTGAAAGACCAGATCTGTTTATAATTAAAAAAAAAAGTTAATGGTAAATTCCTCTAGTCTTTTTTCCAAAGATTTTGTGACCATTCCAAGTGTACCAACAGCAATTTATATCACTTTCACCATCATTTCCCAAATTAAGTTGATTTAAAAAAGAGAGCGTCTTTGTTTTTCTCCATGTAGATTTAGATGAATTGAAAGTTATATTATTGATAGTTATTGTCATTCTTCACTGCCAAAAAAAGAGTTAACAACTAATTAGCGATAAAAAAAACAAATGGAATTGGGAAAATGAAGAACAATACTATTCAAAATAATTAATTGAAAAAAAAAAGTAAGAATAGAAATCAAAACCCTTATATCTTTGACTGAGGAGAAAACTTAACCATGAATTTAAAAAATCAGGCTATCTTTATTAATGGGAGATACTGTACAACTGAGAATAATTCCAGAAATAAAAGATTTATTTCCAAATTTAGCTGACACATTTTTCTTTTTAAATTTATTTTACGCATGAGTGCACGATGAAGTTTTGAACAAAGTTTCGCGTTTTGCTATTCTCCGTCTTTCATTTTCTCTCTGTCTCTCTCTCTGTCTCTCTCTCTGTCTCTCACTCTACTTCTGTATCACTATATATATATATATATATATATATGTTGCAATCAGTTTCAAAACCCTTACACACACACACACACACACACACACACACACACACACACACACACACACACACACACACAAGGAAATTAATACAACACTTAATAATGACAGTTTTCCATAGAGAAGAATATCGTATTCTTTTCTTTTTAAAATGCCTAGAAAACAATGCATTCAGAGTCCTGAAAAGAGATGAATGTATGATTCTGTTGTAATAGGTATTTTTTTCCTATTCATTTTAACTGACAAGCTGTCAGATATTTTAAACTCTACCTGCATAACGCGATTACAAGCCGTAAAACCTCTACATCAATTACACACTAGTACACTTGATCCATATGGAAACAACTTTCCAAACTTGTCAAAAAGATTTTTCTTTTTATGATCAGTATAATATGTAACGAGAAAATATTAATAAAAAAAGACACAGTAAGATAATGAAGAAAGACGTAACTAAATAAAAATTCATAAAAAAAAGTAAAACGAAACATAAAGTGTTTTGATCTGACTATATTATAATTATTTTTTAGTATATAACAGACATTAAGTATCATTATCTCTCACTCTCACTCACTCTCTCTCTCTCTCTATATATATATATATATATATATATATATATATATATAAATGAGTGTATTGCGTATGCGTGCACCTGTTAGTGTGTATACCTATGCTTATGAGAATTTATATTGATAGGAACACATAAACACTCATACATATACGTGTATATGTGAGTGAGTGTGTTGAGTGTGTGTATTTGTTTACTGATATATGCATATTGTGCATGTAAAGTATGGATTTCCATATATATTATGTGGGCTGAGTGAATGAGCGTGTGTTTATGTTTGTTTTGATTTTTTGCATGTGTGTGGCTGTATGTCTACTTATATACATCTCTGTATGTCCATGCTGCCACACACACACACACACACATATATATATATATATATATATATATATATATATATATATATATAAAACTCATTATTACCTTTTCCTTTTATGAAAAAGTCTCCAACTCGGTAGCGACAAGATGAATAACTGAAAGCACTTGGTCAGAAAACATTTGGAGTATTCTTAGATTCACTATTCACCAAGCTTCGATGAAAGTGATAAATGTGAAAGAACTTAAAAATAAAAAAAGCACACTTCGTCTGCAGCCTTTAACAAAGGATACACTTCAAAGACACATACATACACAAAACATCCGCGCGCACAGATTATATATATATATATATATATATATAGATGAGAAAAGTTTTTAAAAAGCCTCGATTCAACTACGGCTGAGCAGTTTTACAAATTAAAGAGTTTTAAATTATGTACACTACACGTCCATTACTTTAAGTTTAATATGATGTGCAAAGTCATCAGATAAAAAGTAAGAATAGCGATCAAATAATCATGATTATATAGTAGGGCATAGTCACATGTAATGATATCAGCATTTGTGGAACTCACACGCCGAAAACACACACACACACACACACACATATATATATATATATATATATATATATAATTTTTTGTTGTACGTCCAAAGAGAGAACGAAATATTTTTAAATAAGTGGGTCCACGAAGAGATTTGTATTTTTTAAAGATTTATTCATTAATTTTGCTCTTACATAGATGATTGTTTCCAGCTGGTTGCTTTCGTAAGAGAACATGTATGGCACAAGATTTTGCTAATGGGGTACTCAATGCGACTTGAACTAACTTGCTTTCGCAGTGTGAATGTTTTTCATTTGTTAGTGGTTTATAAATTGAACACTCCAATCTTTTTCTTAGACTCTGTTTACCTTAGCCTGTTTTACCCTGTGACCACTATATAAACCCATAACCAACTGAAAACCATTCAAACTACAAACACGAGTAAGGTCAAGTCTCATTGAGTACACTATTAACAAGACCTTGTGCCATATATGTTCTCTAATAAAAACAAAAAGCTGGAAACATACACGTATTTAAGAACGAAGAAAATAAAGAAATCATAAAAAAATATAAACCTCTTCATGGATCTACAAATATATATATATATATATATATATATATATATATATGGTTAGAGTATACATTCAGTTCAGATTGCGAAGAAGTTAGTTTCCATGAAAATTCTTGGAATAGGAAAATTATGATCATTTGGGAAGAAGATAAGTGGAATTAGAGTAACCTAACAATTTCTAATGTAATAGATGAATAATTGTCGACTTAAAATCCGTTAGAATTTAGATAATGTGGAAAAATAGGACATCGGCTCGTAACAGAGAGACTACACTCCATGAGGATAAATCATGTGATTTCCATAATAATTCATTTATCTTTCTTCGGCTTGTGATTGGATATAGAAGGAAAGTGTATTATTTGGATTGTAAAAGCATGTGTCATCTTTCCAAAAATGTACGGAGACCTAAAATCCAGCTGCCACGGAAGGATGGCGGTATGCGTAGGCTAAACAAACGGGGCCACCAAGTCAAATATCCGCATGTTGGCCGTTCAAAGCTCATCTAACGTTGCTAAATTGTTCACAGAAGAGCAGCATGTTTCGACAAGGTTAAAATTTGGAAAGAATTTCTCCCTTACGTTGGAAGGGTCAAGATAAGGTAACTCAAACAAATGCCTGTTCAACCACTGAGTGGTTAGTAACCTGAGACTGATGGCTGTTTACAACTGCAGAAAGAACATTAACAAGATAATAAACAATAAATATAGAATCAGTGTGGGAACATGGAAAATCAGAATATTTCTTTATAGCGAGTGGTCGAAAACACTGAACGACTAACAGGCATAATAACAAAGATATTTACCTGGTTTAACTCTGACATTGCTGCACTCTCCAAAGTCCGATCAAGGAAGATCAACTTACTGAAATTGGTATAGGATACATCTTCTTCAGGAAAGGTAAACAAAAAAAAGTTTTGGTTTGGTTTCTTTGTTTAATGGTATATCAACCTTTGTAGGTTATTTAATGCCAAAGCCATTCTCCAAGAAGAACAGTAGTGGTACTATTTAACCCATAGCTGGGAGAATAAAGGGGTTCATACCTTTCCCAAGGGTATTTGCCTGAAAGTGAACGTAATAACGCGACTGGAGTACGAACACCCGTTCTAGAATTCCGCAGTCCATCACTTTAACTATTACACCACAAGGACACCCCCAAAAGGAGCTTTGCCGAGAGAGAAAATGTTGGTTTTATTATTTCGATGGTTGGTGGTTGGTTGGTTGGTTGGGTTTTATGGCATATAAACCTTTGTGAGTTATTAAACGCCAAATCAATTTTTATACAAATAATCAGTTCTGTTTCAAATAATTCAGTTTAGCATGAGTACACAGGTTAATTGTTAAAAACATTTCTATTTCAAGTTATTCAGTTTTTTGAAACAGTTCTGATTCAAGCAATTCAGTTTAGAATAAGTATCGTTTTTATCCACACGCAGTTAAATGTCAAAACTGCTCTGTTTCAATCAATTCAATTTAGTTGAAGTACTGTTTCAATGTCAAAAATAGTTCTTTTTCAAACTATTCAATTTTATATAAATATGCAATTTATTTCTATTTGACCAATTGATAGGACCCTATCTGGTGCTGCCTTATTGTTTGAACAGATTTAACCTACCAATCTTAATAACACCATAGATTTTTGATAGAATCGTGCTCTATCAAGTCCCTTTAACTTGAAACCGTTTTATGTCTCTCCTTTCAGTCTATTCCTTCATTCTTGAAAGCATCGTGGAATCATTATCGTTTTCTATCACAATCTGTGATCAACTTTATCCATTATCAAAAATGCAAAGAAGATTCTCCTTCTTTGTGTCTTGAACACCTGTGTTGGGCATGATCAGGAGACTTGGACAGAACGTTGTAATGGATGATCTAGGCCGGATGAATATTAATGGTATTCGCCTTATCTTGGCACTGAATTTGAACTCATTATTTGTAACTCTGTTTTTCACCTGAAGGAAATTGGTAAGGTGTCTTGGATAACTAAAATCAACAGTATACTCGATTTTATCACCAAGAAAAGAGTTCTAAAGGATGATTGAACCGTTAAAGTCATGCTTGATAAAGAGTGTTGAATGGACTTTAGTCTCGTACATGGCGAAATGAAACTCTGTATCATGCATAAAATTCATCCTGGGGGAAGAGAATTACTGAAATATATTGATTTGTCAAAATTGAAAAACTCTAAAGTGTATGAAACCTTGAAATCCAGAAAGCAGAATTTTATGGAAAGTGAGGGTTAGTTAAAAACCGAGGTCTATAATATCGAAGTGAAACTTATTGAGATACAGGAAAGGAAATATCGGGATTGGTTTGATGAAAGCTATAAGCATATCTTTTCTTGGTTACAAAAAGTTCTGTTACAGCAGAAATATATCTAGGCTTTAGATAAAGCTAAATAGTTTTTACTATCGTCTCTCAGGGGATAAAATCCACATTTCATTGTAGGTTACAGCAAATGAAAAACCAATGTTGTTCCGGCATTTCTGAGAAAATTAAGAAAGCATTCAACAGTAAAGAAAGGAAAGAACTATACCATGTGATTAAACAAGTCTTCGGTTCTAAAACTTATCAGTTGTACCATCCAGCTCAAAAGAGAGATCATCTTTCCTTAACAATCTCGAGGGGAGTATGAAACGCTTGATAGATCATTTCACTAATTCTTCCTAATTATTCAGTTATCGATGTCTATATCATCAATAATTCGCCTCAAAAGTATAGAATCCATTAGATGATAGATCCCTCCATTTTTGTTTAGGTTAAAAAAACTATTAAAATCCAAACGAGGAAGCCACTTGTTCTTGACGGAATTCCAATTGAAATCCTTCTTTAAGAGGGTGAGAAGTTCGCTGTAGGGAACCATCGTCTCATATCAAACATCTGGTTGGATGCTCCTGTCAGCATGGATTTAATCTCAATGTATAAATATAATCGACCCAAATCCATTTGCGGAAATTACAGAGGTACAAGCTTAATAGAATGTTGTTGTTTTAAATAATCGGCTAAGAAAGCAGATATGCATCTTCATTATTCTGGAAAAGCAATGTGGCTTTTGATCAGATCCTATTATAATGGACATGATTTTCTTTGCTTGTCAACTCCAGGATAAATACATCGAATATTGTGTAGCAATTAATCATGTATTTATTGATTTACCAAAATCTTTTGACAAAGTCACATCCCAGTCGGTCGGGACAGTAGAATTCCCCGACTACATATATGCTGAACGGACAGCATACAGATAGTTGACTTGGTGTTCCCGTTTGTTTAGCCTACGCATACCGCCATTCTTCCGTAGCAGCTGGATTTTAGCTCTCTGAACATTATATACTTAAAAGGTTTAACTATGTGCCGAAGAATGAGCTCGATTTCGTTTTAAACGCTATCAAAATATGTTTACAAATCACATCTAGATAGATAGATAGATAGATAGATATGTGTGTAGGTATGTATAAACAGGATTTGGTATTAAATAGCCTACAATGTTTCATATGCCATAAAACCAAACCAAAACAAATCTTATATATTGAATATATACGTATAAACAGGATTTAGCATAAAATAGCCGACATTGTTTGATAGGCCATCAAATCATAGAAAACCAAATCATATACATTTATATATATGCGAGGTGCATACGATAACTTCCTAGACTTTTTTCGTATGGTCACTTTTATTGATAGTACACACATGAAACTCTACTCCCCTTGGAAGTAATCTCGTCCGGCTGCAATGTATTTTTTGTACCGTTCCAACAAATTCTGCAAAGCCCTATAGAAGTCCTCTTGTGTGAGCGTGTCAATGACCTTCGTCACAGCCTCTATCATCTCCTCAATTGTCTCATAACGTCAGCCTTTGAGCTTAGGGAATAACCAAAAGGCACAGGGAGCAAAGTCTAGACTATTGGGAGGAGGGTGAGGAACTGTCTGTATGCCCTTCTTGGTCAAATAGTTTGTGACAAGGATGGAGTTGTGGATTGGTGTATTTTCCTGATGGAAATGCCACTGACCCGATTTCAAGAGTGCTTGCCTCTTCTGACGGAATCTCTTCCTGAACTCCCTTAAAACCTCAATATAGTAATCCTAACCCTAACCCTTTGGCCAATCAACTCCGGTGTATTGACTTCCTTACCCCTCCCACACCTCTCATCATCCCTCACAGACACCCTGCCTTCCTTGAATCTCTTATGCTACTGAAAAACTGATGGTCGATTCATTCAAGATGCTCCAAAAACAGTCTGAAGCATTCCATACGTTTCTGTGGCGTTTTTTCCAAGGTTAAAAAGAATTTATTGCACATGGAGACCCTCATACGACAATTCTTTGTAATTCTTTTGGATTCTTTCAAACACTATGATAGCAGTATCTAAATTCATCTCAGAACAACAGGTCAAATATTTGATCTCACACTCTTCATAGCAAAATCGGAGAATTTCCAGAGCCTCATTCGGACTTTTCTCTATCTTGACGATTCAGATCTCGTTGTTCACAACAAAGAAAATATTCAAGTTGTAAAATATCCCTTAAATAGACCATGTGCTATTTTTAAGCTTTCCATGGGTCTGAAGAAAATGAAGATCCAACAACGGACCTGCCCAAGAAAAAAAAACCCAAAGATATTCGTTCTGAATACAAGATTGGATGTGATTGATAATTCTGTATAACTTAGCTGCACTCTCTGTAGGAATGGATCTCTTGATTCTGAAACAAATCGTAAGATTGAAAAAGCAGGCAAAGCGTACAAAAAGCACGGAAACTGTGTGAACTCTGTCAGTGGTATCATCATCAAAACGAAGATAAGTGGGTGTTACTGTTGCTTAGTGAATAACGTCATGTATTGCGCCATATTTACAGGCTAATTCTTACCCCAGTTGCTCTCTAACGTTCATTTTCTAACTAATTGCCTGGGAAAGTGATGAATACCCTTATTACTTTTTCTATGACTCTCTCTAAAGGTTAAATCGCATCACTACAGTAACTCCACAAAGATGTATTTTACAGTAAATAACCACGAAAGATGATAAGACATGAGACAAAGTGTTATAAAATAGCCGAGGGATTTTGGTTCATGCCTTTGAGTTTAGTTAGGCTGAGAACCTTTCGGCTCAGCACATGGGTTAGTTAGGTGCAACATTGAAGCAGGTGTTAACGCGGATGCGCGCGGACGGATGGAGGTGTCACTCAGATGTCATAATAATCCGAAACGAACCGAGGTGACAGGGTGCGAATGACGTCACGCACCGGAAGCGCGCGGAGGTTTGTGTGAGAATTTGAAGAGAGAAAGAGTCGAGTACTAGACGCCAAACGAGAAGGATCGAGTTTTGGAGCTCGCAGACGCGAGGCGAACTTGCGCCCTGGGGCGGGGGGGGGCGCTCGAGATGGGGGCCAACTGATTAAGACCGCATAGAAGATTGTGTCTCTCCTCCTTACGTCGAAACCTTTAACTCAAAGTTAATAAACAGGTTTCGTACCTGAACAAGAAGTCGTTACGTGCTTTCGAATTCCGAGATTCCTATGTTCTATCGTTATGAACATTATATGTCCATTTTGCACATAGCGTTAATTGTGTATATGAATATGGTACAAAAGTAACCAAACCAAAACAAAGATAAAACAAAATGTATTGTCTCCTATTCTACCTTTTATCTTTCCTTTTATACTTTTCTGAAACTTGGACTATATATCACCATCACATCAAAGCCTTTCTAGGAGGGTAATAAACAATAAATGACACTCTTTAACATCAGATACTATCGTAATCCAGTGTTGCAATACAACAGGCGCATAGATGAATTCAGATTACTTACACTTAACAGGATGGAAGGGGTTTGTTTATTCGAACAGCTGTTCTACGTAGAGTTGCATCATGTTAGACGTTAAAGTCATTTACGTAAGAAACTTTTTTGGATAACATAAAAAAAACCTCAAGGGTGTTCACTGTAGACGTTAGAGACTTGAAGCAGATGACAGTTAATCGATGATCTTGTCCAAGTGATTTACAAAATCTGTAAAGAGTTCGAAGCGCGGAGAATCGAATACTCCATAATGCTGCCATTATGGCTAGTACTGCCTCTTGCAGAAATAATTGGTCTTGAAGGAATTTCAAAATTATGTGACTTTTTGGAAGTCAAAAACATTATATTCGTTTTGCATTCAATAAGTTTCCAGACTTTGTACAGGCATTTAAAATATTCGTAAACTTTTGAAAATTAAGTATGTTATTGCCATACATTTTATGAGATGACTGACCATTTTTTTTTATTTCAGGTTCAAATGAACAGCTACAGCAGGAATTCGAAGACACCCAACTAAAGTATTAATATCCGTGGTTGTAGTGATTTGTCCTCTATGATTTTTTTTAACAAAATCCGAATCATTGTGTCTGTCATTGTTATATATATATATATATATATATATATATATATATATATATATATATATATATATCTTAAAAAAAAACAAAAATTGGTCACATTAGGATTACACATTTATTTCCATCCTGTTATGGGTATTGATAAATATCAATAACACTAAAAAAACAGGTCCTCTTCAGATTCAATGGATAAATTAAAAAAAAAAAGACAATATATATATATATATATATATATATATATATATATATATATATATATATATACTGCTTGTGTGTGAGGGGTGTTGCGTTTTTCGTTCTTGCTTATAAGTTTCACTTAAAATTGTCCACATCCATTTTTACTTACATCATAACATTGAAATCTGAAAATATAATAATCATATGTTTTTATCGTAGAGCCCGATGACTTTGTGCTTGCAAATATTTAGATGATTAATTTAATTTTAAATAATTTTTAATTTTGTTAAATATATCAATAATATATATATATATATATATATATATATATATATATATATATAAAGCAAAAACCGGTCACATTAGGTTTATAAATTTATTTTCATCCTGTTATGGGTTTTGATATAGATCAAAAATACCAAAAATAACAAGACTTCTTCTCTGTAATGTCTATTACATTGAGCTCTTTACCAGGAAAATTTAAATGTTCACTGTTAATGTTCTTTTTTGTCCAGATGAAATTACTCCGAATTCCGGTTTAACTGGACTGAAGGATACAATATATATATATATATATATATATATATATATATATATATATGTGTGTGTGTGTGTGTGTGTGTGTGTGTGTGTATTTGTGTGTGGGGCGGGAGTCAAAAATTGTCTAAAATTTTATAGACGTGTGTATAACCGAAAATGCATTCTCTTTGTTCATGATTCTGAATCCTATAGTTTAGAGCAATGTTTCCTAATTGAATTCATTTGTTAAAAAAAATCTGGTTTGTTCAAATACAAATACAATCTGTAAATCTGTATGTAGTTTAATTTTTTTTTTCGCTGTATACATACTCATAAAGATAATATATATATATATATATATATATATATATATATATACGTGTGTGTGTGCGCGTGTGTGCGCGCGCGTTCGTGTGTGTGTGTGTGTGTGTGTGTCATGAAAACAGATTTTTAAGAAGTGCGTATAAAAAGTCATCGAAGCTATTGTAACAAAGCAGAATTAAAAGTAAACATATGAAATTATGGTGCAGCGTTAGTCGTTCCGTAACACAGAGTTGTATGTGTTGCCACAATTGTCAGATAAGGGGAGCAAAAAGTTGGTTTGACTTTTGTATTTAGAAAGGAAATTGATCACGATACACATGATACGTTCATGTTTCTCTTTATCAAGGAAAATAATATAAAAATTCTTTTTTTCAAGTATCTGCATTGTAATCCCAATCAGTTTTTTTTTTATTCATATACAATTTCGTTTTCTTATTAGCAAAACTAGCTGTCCATATATATATATATATATAATCATGATCCTATTTACCAACCCCTCCGCTCGGGCAGGATATGACACAAGGTCAATTTTTAAGCGGAGTTTGACAGGTTTTAATTCAGAGTTTTCCTTCTCCTAGACTTGTTGCCTCACCAAGGCTGAAGAACCTAGTCTGTCCTACTATTTACCCATAGCTGGAGGGAGAATAATTGGATTCATACCTTTCCCAATGGTATTAGTGCTATGTGAAATGCAATCAGTCTCGTCCAGGATTTGAACTCGAGTCGCCGTGTCCATTTCCTACGACGATAACAATTACACCACGGGCACCTCCCAAACATAATCATCATGATAACCATCATTATATCATGCCACTAGCGCATATTTCCCTGAGTTTCTCTCACCATTTGTCTCTGTAATTCATCCCTTACAGCTGGTCTTTTAGACTATACCCTGTGTCCGTACAAATCTATTGTAGATAAGTTCTAGCTGGTCGTTCAACACCTGCTTGTCCATGTGATACGATCCCTTTGTTAACGTCTCTCATGAATTTATTTATACTTCATCAGCAATGTTCTGCTTGTTTTTTTGTCTAATTTGGATGGGTTTTTGAGATGGGAGGTAGGTAGCCGTACAGCTGCTTTTTTATAGGATGTTGATTCCAGGATTTGCTCAATATAGTTCGCTGCATTCTTGTGCTATTTCTGTCAAGCTTTTTCCCTCTACACTTAGTCAGCGTCCATGTGGTACATCGATATAATCGTATGGACACGACTGCTGCTTGTAAAAAATTGCGTCTTATTTCATCGGATAGGTCTGATTTCTATATGACCGATAACCTATCGGTAACTGTCCATGTCTTCACTCGTCGTGCTTTGATGTCATTTTCCGTAGATGAGACACTTCTTCTGAAGTAGGTGAACTTGTCTACCAGTTTCTGAGAACCACTAATCAGTGAGGTGTCTCTTCTTATATGCATAAACGCTGAAAGTGTTTTAATCAGAAGAGACTTACAGTTTTTTATGCACAACAATGCAGAATAATGTTAAAATATTTCAACTTTAAAATAGCTTGTAAATAAGAAACACAGTGTCGTAAAATTTTTGTCCTGCTATTATTATTTTACTTATTTGAGAGTTTTTCACACCAACGTTAGACGATGGTTTGTGGCTATATTTTGAGTGACAGCATGTCTTTTTAAGCCTCTAGAACAATTTTCAGTATCCTGGCCGATCTTAACAATGCCGTAGTCTAGGGTGTCATTAATCGTCCTCTTTTTTACAACTCCTCCAGTTCCTGCACTATTCAGCTGGTGATTGTAACTAAAGCTCCAATTTCAATTTGAATCACCGTCACTTTCATGTTCCACAGTTTTTTTCACTTCCGTAGGAAAGTCTATATACTTAAATTTCTTTTCGCTTTCTTTCAATTTTATTCAGTGGTCTGCCGGGACAGCAAATTCCATATTTCGACAAGTTCTTTTTTTCTTTTTGTTTTTTTGTTAAAATGAATACACCAGGTTTTTATAAATTACAGCGTCAATTTTAAAATTAGAAATTTTCTGAACAAATAATAAAATTATTGTAACAATAATACAATAATTTAGTAAAATCAATTGAATTTTCTACTACTTCCGTTTTTCTTTTCTTTATGTACTATTGGATTATTGCGTAACAACATGGCTTCCATAATAGTTAATATATTTTAGAACTGTTCCAGAACTTTATAAACTCTCTCTCTCTATATATATATATATATATATATATATATATACACGTGGTGCCTTCAATATGTTTCCAGACTTATTTGTACGGGCATTTAAAATTGTTGTAGACTGTTGAAAATTCAGTATGTTATTGCTGTACATCTTTTTGTACAGGCATTTAAAATTGATGTAGACTGTTGAAAATTCAATATGTTATTGCCATACATCTTATGATATGACTGACCAATTTTTATGATTTCAGATTAAAAAAAAAAACAGCTGGGATTGAATACACCCTACTAAAGCCTGATTGTCAAAGCTGGTGAATTTCAAAAATGCAATTTGGACGTGAGAATATTTTAGAAGAACGATATGTAATAAAATTCTGTTTTAAACTTGGAAAAAATGCCAAAGAAACGTATAGGATGCTTCAGACTGCTTTTCGCCTATCTTGCATGAATCGAGCATCAGTTTTTGAGTGGTATTAGAGATTCAAGGAAGGCAGGGGGTCTGTGAGGGATGATGAGAGATGTGGGAGGAGTAAGGAAGTCAATACATCCGAGTTGATTGACCAAAGGGTGAGGGTTAGAGTTAGGGTTACTATGTTGAGGTTTTAAGGGAGTTCAGGAACATATTCCGTCAGAAGAGGGCAGCACACTTCCACCAGGACAATGCACCAGTCCACAATTCCACCCCTGTCACAGACTATTTGACCAAGGTGGGCATCAACACAGCTCCTCATCGTTCCATAGTCAAAACCTTGCACCCTGTGACTTTTGGTTATTCCCTAAGCTCAGAAGCTGTCGTTATGAGACAATTGAGGAGATGAAAGAGGCTGTGATGAAGGCCATTGACACGCTCACACAAGAGGTCTTACATGTGTCCTTCTAGAAGTTGGAACGGTACAAAAAGTGCATTGCAGCCGGAAGAGATTACCTTGAAGGGGACTAGAGTTTCACGTGTGTACTATCAATAAAAGTGCCAATACGAAAAAGGTCTGCAAACTTATTTAATGGTCCTCGTATATATATATATATATATATATAAACATAATTTTTTAACTATATATATATATATATATATATATATATATATCTTTTTAACTATTTAAGAGATGTGATTTATCATGTGTTGAAGGTCCTTTAACAGTTCATCTTCCCGCATAATATGCTCAATAGAACCAGATGATATAATTACAATCAAACAACACATTTTCTCCGAAATTTGGGATGGAGATGTCTTTATAAATAAGTCAATTTTAATTGAATAATTCGTGAAAAATATTGTTAAATTTCATTTATTAGTTATTTTTAATCGAGATTCTTTCTTGGGTAAAAATATTTACCTGCTACGTTTTTGCTGTGTACAGAAAATTTTGAATTAATATGTGATTCAATATTGTTAGCTTAAATAAGCTTTATCTCAGAATGTTCTTAAATATTCACTCTTTCTAATGGGACAAATGAATTGTAGATATACATTAACATCCCTACATATTTGGTGATTTTTCTTTCCTTTAAAACCTTACAAAAGAAATGTTAACGAATTAAAAAAAAAATAACAAATATACCTTGTCGACATAAAAAAAGGTTACCTTTTTTTCATTCTTTTTGTAGTCCAACTTCTACTTTGACTATTTCTTTCACGATTACTCATGTGCTCTGGCTAGTGAACACAAGTAGTAGTAATAATGAGACAAACCACGATATGTGAGGAAAATAGTTATATTTACAGGAAAGAGTATTTACTAGAGAGAGACTGTTAGTAATAAGAACATAGGATTAGTGATGGAGTAATGATATACTTCAACAATAGGAACGGCTCTTCTGGTCTGACTCGTAGACTTATTCCCAGAATGATCTCCGCTACTGGTAGATGGAACAGCTCATTATGCTGATAAGGTAGGTGATACACAACAATTTCAAAAGTGAAGAATTTAGAAATTTATGTGTTAATATTTTCACGAATTATTAAATCAAAATTGAATTTTTTATAAAGACAGTCCATCCCAAATTTCGGAGAGAATATTTTATTTGATTGTAATTTCCTCACCTCATTAATTAATTGGATGATTTATTCAATTGAGAATATTATGCATGAAGATGAACTGTTAAAGACCTTCATCACACGTTAAATTATGTTTTTTGAACACACACACACACATATATATATATATATATATATATATATATAACTGGAACAGTTAAAAACTATCAACTATGATGGAGTCCATCTTGTAAGGCAACATCAGGGGTTTTATTATTTATTTAGAAGTTGTAGCAATTCCGATTGCTTGTATAAAGTCACGAATTAATTGTAGCTAACACCATTGCCCGTAAAATTGTAACCCTTGACATTTAGAAATAATAGTAAAAGCAAGTATTTATTCTATTCGCATGGGGTAACTTGAGTATATTTACTTGTTGACATTTTCGTTTCCTAACATTGTATCACCGGTTTTGATCATTTATTTAAAACAATATATTCAAGAATATCAATAAAGCAAAAATTGAAAAAAGTGAAATTTCTTAGTTGCCCTTAAGTGCATTCTATTTGTGGGGTTTGATCTTACAATGTCGTAGCATATGGGATACTGTAGATATGAAACTGTTGTGTTCCGAACGTAGCACCGGTCCATAATGATAGATATACGTCTGTTTATGAAGGGGTGAGTGATATCAATAAACATTTTATAGTTATCTATGTTTAATTAAAATTTGTATTATCAATCCGAAAGGAGACCAGACAAAATAATTACACTGATGCAAAATTGGCAGTGAATTTCTTTATTCTCCAAGATTATTCATTTAAGTGTAGCATTCAAATAAAAATTTGATTATAATCTGCTGCTTTTGAAAGTATACAGTTCCATATATACATATTCATTAATACACATTAAAATCTTAGTTATATAAACACAAGTGCGTGTGTGTGTATGTGTGTGCGCATTTATGTGAGAATAGGATAGAGTGGGGGGTGTTTTGTGCGTGTCTAACGATATATCAATATATATATATATATATTTATATATATATATATATATAAATAAAGAGAGAGAGAGAGAGAGAGAAAGAGAAATGTAAGTTTCTTTGAATGTTTCATTCAATTTTTCTAAAAATAAATGTATGGTTTTCTTTAAAGTATTTTTGTCCTATAAACGTTATTATTTTCAAGTAGACACAGTCGGAATAGAAGAAAATAAATTGGCTCTGAAAAAGCTATGGCAAGATTCTTTTCTTTTGACTCGAAAAATAAAATCATGAAGGATATGAATCGCTAAAATTTAATCTGGAACCCAAAATAAATTTGTCGGATTCTGTTTATCTTGTTACTGGTCGTCTGCCTCAAAAGATAAGACATCATTGAAATTTCACTGGATCAGAAGAGCGTTCATTTCTTTCGATAGAAAAGAAAAGTGAGGTTCTAAATTAAATTTTCACAAAGATATACCCAGACAGCTCGGGATAAAACACAGATATCTTATTTTAAGTTCGTGCCATTTCATCAGAAGGATGTTTTCAACTTAAAAAGATTATTATATCGAGTGAATGCTGTTTCTATATCAATAATAATAAAATGGACTTTTGTTATTATTATTATTTTCATTATTAGTTCAATGTTTGTGATTTTTTTTACTGCAGCTTTGGCTGGTGATGTTTCACTGGAGTCGGACAGACAGGTTGTCTCTTTCAAATGTCTTCTGAGTTTTCTAACTTATTTTAACATTCATATTGTGTTGAATATTGCCGATTCTTCTAATCTCCAATTCCTTCAGTATGTTTTCTAGGCGTTTGGAGACCGTTACATACATGTCAACTACAATTACTACTACCGTTACTTTTCGGTTCCATATCTTTTTACGCTCTCAGGCAAGATCCAAGTATTTGTTAATCGTTTCGCTTCCTTTCATTTTGTGGTCCACTGGAAAAGAAACATCTTCTAGATTATTAGTTCTAATTTTTCCTCAAGGTAGTAACTGTTTATTTTCACTAAAATCAGAGTTGCATCAAGTTTCCTTATCTCTCTAAGACTCTAGTCAGTGTTCATGAGAATTTTTGTAGCGATGTTGTTTTGGCAGTATCAATTATTCCTTGGATCTCCAAAAACACTTTCTCTTTTACTGGGTTTTGCGATTGATCCAAAGATTCAAATTATGGCATATATTTTTATCAACTTCCAGAACGTCTTCACTTCTTTGGCAGGTCACAGTTTTTGCAGTTTTCTTTTTCTTTTTTTCCTTTTCATTCTAAGACCTGCAGGAATGTTGAGGTCTACTAATTTCCGAAATTTTATTTTTTACTAAACAAAATAAATTCTGATATTTTGGTTGGGATTAAATGATCCGTCTGTACTTCCGAATCCCAGAGAATTTTGGGTATTTCATTTTATTGAATACATTCGGGTTTGTGAACATACCTTTTGTCATTATAGTCACATTTTGGTTTGCAAAATTCCCAGTGAATGACGTTTCCCACTCAAGCATCCTTTTTTATTGTGTGACATTCTGCAGCGTTCACTTATCAGGTTTACTCTTCCAGGACCTAATTTACACTAACTGTTCTCCATGGTCTTATCTTTTTTATTTCTCATGTTTCCTCGATTTTCATTTCATTTAAATGATCTGCCGGAATGTAACCAGTTGCCTAAATTTCTCAAAAAGTCAATTCAATTATATATTCACCCTTAGGCACAGACGGGATGTGACACAAGGAAAAAATGTTAACAGCCTAAAGCCAGTTTGAAAACAAATATTTTTTTAGTCTGTTTGCCTAACTAAGACAAGAAAACCCAGTTTGCCTCACTATTCATGTATAGCTAAAGGAAGAACAACTTGATTCATAACTTTTCAAAAGGATTTAGCGTCAAGTTAAACCCACATAGCTTCGTCTAGGATTTGAACTTCGGTTGCTTCTGTAACTGATTTAGGGCGGTGTTCATATCTGCTATACGTGGAAGAATGTATGCTGGGTTGTCAGCACCGTAATGCCATGTCGCTGAAATGATTTTAATCATCGTCTCTCAGAAATATTATCAGACTCATCATTTTTTTCTTATTGAAAGATATCTTGCTCGTCACCCAAAACTAACCGACAAAAACGCAAGAATGTTTAGTTCACTGCTATCATTTTGACTTCTTCGTTGATAGTCAATCACAAATGACTATATAGCTACACAGAGAGAGAGAGAGAGAGAGAGAGAGAGAGAGAGAGAGATTAACAGGTATTTCTCAAAACTCTGAACAAAGTAGTGTCCCTTCTGCTTGGAGATAATACAACTTTTGTCCATTGACTTCGATGGTCAAATACTCTCCGCATGACGGTCGACTACTCAGTGTTATAGTCAAACACTGCCTATATCAAGACTCAATTCTGCATATATTGCTTAAAAAGTAATTAATAAGCTGCTAATCATCCTCACTTCTTTTTTCTTTTTGACATATCCCATTCCAAGTTTTGACTTATCTTTTTTCTTCAAATTCTTAATATTATTCTTATCTGTTAATAAGCTTGTCGATTAGAGCTAAAGAATTAACCAACTGCATCACTGCAGGGGGATACCCCGCCAAAGCGTGTCCTGGATATGACATTAAACAATATGATGGTGAGGCTCCATAAATGTGGGATTTGGGGGGGATGCAGAAGACCCCTTCATTGCCATTTCTCCCAGGTACACTCTGACCCAGCTTGCTTGTACCTGATTAAGTCTACATATCGCTTAAAACAACAAAACAATGTACTTATGCTAAAATTATTGTTGGAACAAGAACTATAGATATGAATAAAAATGGATTTGGCATTAAATATCCTACAATGGTCGATATGCTATAAAACCTAAGCTATATCTTATTTATTCAGTACTCGATTTTGGGCTCCACCAAAAGCCTAAAAGATGTTCGTCCCGATTCAACCTGACCGTCTGCATGAACTTCAAAGGATCCACTTTGAAGGGGAATCAGTCATTTGAGTTGAATTTTAGACATTTACCCGATGTGTATGAGGGGTGAGTGGTGATTCATTTAATTGTTCATTATTCTTTTTCTTTGCTGACAGGCACTTGAGATTTTTTGGTTCATATCTCGGTTGACCGGATCAATATTATTTTTCTCTCGTGGGCGGGTTTTTAGCATAATTTTATGCTAGGTTGAATCTTTTATTTTCTTATTTCTAATCCAAATAATCGATAAATTTATATCGAATGTTTCCAAGAAAACTAATTTTAAGCAATCTTAACCAACGTGGTATACCATGATCCCCAATGACATAATGTTACACCACATATGAGTTATAAAATCATCTACATCAGAATTTGATATTGAATAGGGAGACTTTTATTCTGTTAAGTTGAAACGCTAAGTCTCGGCCGCTGTATTCTCCAGCTTTCTTTAAGTTTTCCTTGTTTATCTGGACTTTGGAATGATTTCTATGTCCTGGTAAACAAGGGACATCTAAGGAAGGTCGAAGTATACAGCGGCCGAAACGTTGTGTTTCAACTGACCACAATAAAGATAAGGCAAACTGTTCGCAAAATCATAAGGAAAATAATACACATCAGGCCTCAACTCAAAATTTCAGACAGATAAAAGAGATGTTTTTGACATTGCTCAAGTAGTGTTTAGAAAACTTCTTGTTTGGCTTTGTATAATCCTGTCTAAGTTGATGAAGGTGATCAGTCGGTACGATTCCATTTGTAACATAAAGAAAAGTAAAAAATAAAGTTGGCAACCGTATTCAAGGGCAACAAGAGGCACTCTTTTTAATAGCTACTACACCAAGGCGTTGGGGAGAGCGCCACTCATTTCCTTGGATTTCACCACTTTACTCTCGATACGTACTTTATATTTGCTGTGTGTTAAACAAGGAAGTGTTAAGTACCATTTTTAAAGTCTTTGGTATGACACGACTTGGGATTGAACCCAGGTCTGTCGGATCATTGGCGAACACTCTACCCACTAGGCCAATAACATAAGTCCATGATAATATTTTTGTTTCTATTTGGAAAGGAGTGAATACCTCTAAATAGTATTTCATATCTATCACCGTTTTCTGGAAAATAATGTATGACATTCAGCGGAAACGTAAAACTACAAAATGTTCATTTGCAGATTTAGCTAGATTATGGTTTTTCCTCAGCGAGAATTCAAATACAAAAAAAAAGAAAACTCCTTATAATGTTCCGTGAAATATTATACCATTAAACAAATAACACTTGATAACATTTATTACGTAACTCTATAAACAGAAATACGAAAAATATATAAATCCAAAAATAAATACACTTTTTTGAAATTTCATTTTACATAGAGTTTTATTGTATCAGTGGCAATATTTTGATGTTTGATAATATATACTAACTAATGGTATATGTTTTTATTTTATATTGTTCAGATATGTGGCAAAATTCTGGTATATCAGCTTTTGAAGAGAATTGCATTTTTCTAAAAACAATAATTAGAGGTGAATGTAATTATTTATAACCAACGATGTATATATGTACTGATCGAATTTAGTTTGCTTTTATGCCATATCAACTATTCTAGGTTATTTAATGCTAACTTCTCTTTATACAAATATATTAAATTTATATTATTTGGTTTATTTGGGTTTAATGACATATCAACCGATGTAGGTTATTCAATGCCGAATCCTCCTTATTCATATATTGAATATGTGATTTCTAAACACATTTTGTGGATATCATTTTTAAATAAGCCTGTTAGATGGTTTTACATAATTTCAAACAATTCAGTTCAACATAAGAACATTTTTGTTTACCCACAGTAAATACAGTTTAAATACAGTTTAAATACAGTTTTTGTTTACACACAGATAAATGTAAAAGCAGTTCCAATTCAAACAATTCATTTTAGCATAAGTAAAGTTTAAATGTTACAAGTCCTATTTCAAACAATTCAGTTAAACATAAAAGCAAATCTTTTTGTTAACACACAATTAAACGATCAAACAGTCCTATTTCAAACAATTCAGTTTAGCATGTCAAAAAAGTTAAATGGTTCCAATTATGGCTATGTATCACTAAAAATTTAATTAAACATCAGTCATTTCTTTACACTCACTTAAATGTATAAACAGTTCTATATCAAACAATTGTTGTATAGTATACTGTGTCGTTATTAACAACGAGGAACACGTATGTATATAAACATATAAGATTATATTTTAATTTTTGGCGATGATACCTGTGTGGAGGAGAAAAGCAATCGCAGATTGTTCGCGCACACGAAGGAATTGTCGGGAGACGGAAGAGCCAGTGAAAAACTGACTTTGGCCGAAATTCGGGAACTTACATAGTCTACAACTCTCACGTGACCGGCAGCAGTTCCTCTTTTTCGTTAACTATGGTTACGCCCACGTCTCACTTGGCTACTTGCCCAAGCCCAGTTCTGTGGGCGAACGCATCTGCCACTATCACGGAATTCAAACACGTCCACAGGTCAAGGTGATATTCTGTTATATTTGACCGGATGCAGCTGTTTCAACATCCACCGTATTCACAGCCCATTTCGGTAATCAAGTTATTGATATTATCCTTGAGTGGATGCAGCTGTCTCAACAACCACTGATACACAGCACCTGTGGACAAGATGACATTTGGGTGATCACGCCGGTCTTATCCATCTAACTGTCCACAACATCCGCTGTATTCACACCCGGAGGTCACGTTAATATATTACACAATTCAGTTTACTTTAAGTACAGTGTTTTTTTTTTTTGTTTTTTTTTTCTTGGTTTACACACAATTAAATGTAAAAAACATTTCTATTAGAATACGCTGTTGCCCAGTCGGTTGGGGCTGTAGAAAACGTAGACAGCACCTCTGCAAATGGATAACACCTCCCAACGAGTGTCCTGGATATGACACTAAACAATCTGATGTTGACGTTCCTGTTAGGCTGGAGCTTTGGGGAATGCGGAGCTGTCCTTAATTGCCATTGCTCCCAGGTCCACTCTGGCTCGGAATGATAGAACCTGATAGGGCCCTATCGATGGATTAAATAGAACTAACGGCATATTTATAGTAAACTGAATTGCTTGAATTAGAACTGTTTGACTAAACTGAATAGCTTGAAATAGAAGTGTTTTTGACAATTAACCTGTACTTACATTTAAACTGCGTGCTTATTCTAAAATGAATTGTTTGAAATGGAACTGTTTTTGACATTATAACTGTACTTACGCTAAACTGAATTCTTTAATAGAGAAGTGTTGTTTTTTTTTTAGATATCTACGGCATCATTAGTGCAATGACCCATAAGCAGTTCGGAATATATTCACTGCTTTCAAAACGACAATAAAAGTAACAGCGTTAGGTATAATTTGTGTGAGGTGCGTGGTATAATAGTTAGGAAGCCAGAGTAACTGATTATCACAACTGATTACGTGTCTCCTGAGCGGTATTATACATCCAGTCTTGTCCCATAGCTAAGCTAAACAAAGATTACAAATTAACAATGATTTTCCTATTTCGGTGCCTTGTGTTGTCAGCAAGTTAGAGTAGGAGACAAATCCCAATGAATTCGAAGCTCACTAGGAATCCCTTGTATTCGGCCATGTGCAGTAGCTAACATTATTAAAAAACTAATTTTTACATTTTATAACATCACTGCTGAAATTTAAAACTGAAAAATAAAGCATCCTAATAAAAAAGGAATATTGTTTATATTGGTATGAATAATCCCTTTAACTTACCGAATTCAAAGGTCTTGAGTCAAGATGAAATTTAGAAATAATCCACTAAAATGTTTAATGAACAACAGAGAGATCTTTCGGCAGTGGAAGATTCACACACACACACACACACAAAAAAAAAAAAAAACAACAAACACACACATATATATATATATATATATTATCATTATTATTATTATTATTATAAATATATATATATATATTTAATTCATAGAATTTAGACTGGGAACCCTGGGTTTCATGGAGATTTTTACAAAACAACAATCATCAAACAGTTAACAAATTGAAAAGATAAGTTGAAATAAAAATGTTTTTGACAATTAAACTGTGGACTAATACTGAACTGAATTGTTTGAAACAGAACAGACGATTTGCATAAAAATGAATTTGGCGTTGAATAACCAATAAAGGTTGATATGCCATAAAACCCAAACAACCAACCAACATTATGATACCTTAACTGCAGGAGTAAGAACGCCACCATCAAATAGAACACACGATGCCTGGTATGATATTATCTGACATTCTGGGGAGTGTTAAGTACCCGTTCACTGATATCAATACCAGTTCTACTTTGACTCGGTGTGGTAGTACTAACAATGAGTTAACAAAATGAAAAGATTTAATTTGTTAACTCTCTAAGGAAGTATAGAAATCTAATATATATATATATATATATATATATATATATATATATATATATATATATTTCTTTTTATTATATAATAGCTCTATCCTAGATATTGAGCACTCTCCATATTACATTGCACTGGGTTCGACGCAAACCCACAAAGTGATTTAGTTACAACCGACACTGTTATATATATATATATATATATATATATATATATATATTGTTGGCATATTTATGAAAGATCAAAGACAACAACTTGGTGATATTTTTTATTTGTTATGTCATGTTAGCGTGTTAGATGTTTCAACGTAGGACGAAAGCCTTTTCATAATTGTTTGAGATCTTTGACGAGTTAAAAACATAAAAAAGCTTATGAAAAACTCATCTCCCACCTTTGTCTTTAGTAAAATATGCCTGCAAGAAAATTTGCAGATTGAATAAGCCCCCCCACATATATATATATATATATATATATATATATATATATATATATATCCTATAATATCTAACTGTTCAAATATTTATCCTCACAATTTACACACTCATGAGACCACGTCCCTGAAGTTCGGAAGCGCTCGCCTATTCTTTGCTTCTAGTATTACTGCGATAACACGACTAATAAAACCATTCAATACTTTGTAGTTGATTTTCGGACTCTTATCCTCAGCTTTATTGTTGTTAATTGTTACACAACGTTTTGACCGCTGTATCTTCCGATCATCCTCAGCTGTCTATTGTTTATCTAGAGATAGAAATGAGTCAACCAAGGAAATCATTTTAAACGTTTTACTGATTTCCCTGGTTGAATCATTCTATATATAAAAAAAAAGTTATACCTAAGCAAAGCCGGAGGAAACGGTATGTTACAACTAACAACAATAAAGATGAAAACATCAGTCCGAAAAATCACGCAAAAATATTGCGAATCGAGCCTCATCTCAAAAATTCTGGCTGATAAAATATTTCAGGCTTCTGACACGCAGTTTGTTATCATTCATTGATGTAACCCTTGCAAGTTTTCTTCTTCTTTGCTAGGATAACATCAACATGGATACCATTCTTATTTGCTCATTTTTGCTTACGGTATATATCCATTACCTACAGCTACTTACAAGGAATTTATGAGTCTAAGTAGAACACAACTGTTTAAGTCGGGATCTAATCACCAACTGATTAACTTTCAGTGTATTAGTTTTTCTGTGACCTACGTTTAAACACTTGAGTGTCTGCTGAGCGAAACAATCTCAGGATGTCATTACATTGCAATGATAGGCATAATTTAAAAAAGAATGTTGTAATGAAATAAAAAACAAAACGGGCCCAGTCGACTGGGGCTGTAGAATACACCGACTGCACCTCTACAGAGGACTAAGACCCCCAATGAGTGTCCTATTTATGACACTAAACAATCTGATAGTGAGGTTCCACAAAGGATGGAGCTTTGGGAAACGCGGAGTACTCCTTTATCGCCATTGCTCCCAGGTCCCCTCTGGCCAGTAGTGGTAGCACCTGATAATGGTCCCTTCTATGGGTTAAATAAGATTAAACAGTGCTTCTTTCTCTATACTGATTTTTGCATTTAAACTGCGTATTTATGCTAAACTGAATCGTTGAAATAAAACTATTTTCATGAAAATGGATTTGGCGGTAAATAACCTACAAAGGTTGATATGCCATAAAACCCAAACAACAAACCAACCAATCAATAAAAAGCACATTAATTTGACCTTTCACTCCATGTTACTCCATGTGTGCCACTGGATTTCTACTTTTGCTTAGAGACGTACCTTCTACCCAACAACAGCTATTAACCTCTGGAGAGCATCAGTTTATATTCTGGTTGACCATTCTTAGTGGATAGTGCATTTTATAGCAAATTTAGCCTAGTTGGTAGAGTGTTCGCCAATGACCCGGGAGATCGGGCTTCAATCCCAGGTTGGCTCATACCAAAACTTTAAAAACCGTACTTGGTACCTATTTGCTAACACTCAGCATTACAAGGTACGTATCAAGAGTAAAGTGGAGCAATCAAGGGAAAGGTGTAGCGCCGTCCCCTTCACCTCGGTGTAGTAGCTTTTGAAAAGCAAGCCTTCGAGTTGCCCTTGACTACTGTCGCTCACTTTAACTACTTGCATTGTATTAATTATGTGAAGAACAGACAAATTCTAAATTGCCATCTATTGTTACATAGCCCTGTACTCTACTTAAACATATGCGTATACCCTACATATTACTTTACGTGTCTTAAGTCATTCAGTGATCTGTTCCTCCCCTACTATTTCATTTGCCGCCATATCGTATGTATCACCATTATTGTTCTTGTTAGGGTTTTATTTCTGTCATTTTTCTGTGTCTCAGTTTGTTATTATTCATTGCTGTAACCCTGACAGATATACGTCTTCTTTACAAGTAGAACATCAACACAAATACCTTTCTTAAATGCACATATATTTTTTACGATACATCCATTACCCAGTGCAGGAAATTTATGAGCATCAATTGAACACAACTGTTTAAGTCTAGCTCTAATCCCCAAAAGATTAAATTATTCCTAAACTTCTAGAACCTTTGAGTCACCTGACTAAGATTACCCAATCACAGCCAACTTCTCAGATTGATCCCGGGGTCATCACTGTCAATTAAACTGAGTTGCCTAACCGATTAACAGTGTAGAAATTTATACCAGTCATAGATTTCACCAATATATTTTGTTATTCTGTACCGATACTTTAGTTATAGAAATTATTATTTTATATTTCAAAACTCCAAAGAGGTTAACCACTAACGATGTATCAAATATATTTAGCGTTCTGTAAAACATATTTGTTGAATTTGATAAAGAATATTTAAAAGCAAGTTACTTACTGAAATAAATACATAAAAACTATTTTTAATACTGTGCAAATTGTGTTGCTGATTGGAAGCAAAAATTAGAAATTGGCAAATTCTTACAATCGTTCTTCAAGAGATATTGATCATAATGTATCAAGCTAAAAATTTAGTTATCAGAAAATAACTATTGACAATAACAAAAATATTAATCCGCCTCGAATTATCAAATGGTCTCTAGAACAATTTCAACCACACCTAATTTGCTAGTTCAAGGGAGAATTATGATAAAAAAGAGATACTAACATGACAGCACATCCTTAAGATACTAAAGAGGTGCATTGAGATACGACATAAAAAGTCACACAATATTTGTGCCTTAATTTAAGCCACAGGAAAAATGCATCGATCGACACTGAAAATCCTTTCTTCTGTAGCCGTTTTTCTTGGTAGCTGGTGAGATTCAGGACACGTTTTAACATATTAATGTTTCAAAATGTTAAATTTTTAGAAGTTTTAGTTCGGGATTTCATTTTAAATGTAGATATGACGAAATAAGGATTTAATGTGCAAATTTGATTAATTTCTAAATGTTGGATTACAATAAAAACTATATTTTCAATGTTGCTTATACAATAGAGCACCTTGAACCGCGCTGAACCTGGCAGATGTTGTTGACAGATATATTTGGCCGCAGATAAAATCCATAAAATAACGCTGGTTTGCAAAAATAAATATTTGGTCTGAGGCAAGAATGGGGATAGGTTTTTTTTTGTTAATTTGGGTGTGCTGAATTCAAATTTATAAATAGTTTTGAGCTATCCCTTCTAGTTTTCTGGCTTTTAGATAGTCTCATTTTAGTATAAACAGAGAATGTATGTACATATTTCAAGAGTTGCAGCAGCTTA
Organism: Sepioteuthis lessoniana; assembly: GCA_963585895.1. Lineage (NCBI taxonomy): Eukaryota > Metazoa > Mollusca > Cephalopoda > Myopsida > Loliginidae > Sepioteuthis > Sepioteuthis lessoniana. The sequence goes on along the minus strand of OY757928.1, from coordinate 22,210,879 downwards.
TAACAGATAAAACAGGATAGATAAAGAACACTGATTGAATCAATATACTTGGATGACATGATTGCATAATTCATAGAACCACATACAGTCAAAAGTGTGTTTTCTTAGAAGATCTGGTGTATTTTGCCTCCGGGATGTCACGCAAGCGCATCCAGCAGAAGTATCCCATCATGCCGGGGTTCCATTTGCCTTGATAGTTGCTCTCCATCTTTGTAATGTCTTGGTGGAATCTTTCTCCATGCTCATCACTCACTGCTCCAATGTTTGGCGGGAAGAAGTTGAGGTGGGAATGGAGAAAATGAATCTTGAGTGACAATCGGCACCCCATATCCTTGTAAGACTTTAGCAACTTTTCAATACAGGCTAGGTAATCTGGTATGCGGGTGTTACCAAGAAAGCTACTACAGACTGACTTGAATGCTTCCTATGCTCTCTGTTCCTTTAAGGTAAGAAGCCCCTCAAAATCAGTATCCTTCAGCACTTCTAGGATCTGAGGTCCGACAAAGATGCCCTCTTGAGCATAGCAGCACTAAGACCTGGGAACACAGTAGACAAGTGTTGGAAGGCAGCACCATTTTTGTGCAACGCCTTCACGAGATTTTTCATCAGACCAAGCTTGATGTGAAGAGAAGAAAAAGCACCTTATTCATGTCCACCGGAGGATTCTCCTTGAGGCTGTGTTCGCCAGGAACAAAAGTGCTACCAGACCCCCAGTCCTTCTGCTTGTAATGCTTGGATACAGATCGACTATCCCAGAGACAGAGAAAACAAAAGTACTTTGTGAAGCCCGCTTGCATACCCATAAGAAGACCAATGACCTTATTTGTTCCGATTCCTGAAACTGGTGATCCTTACATCTTCCTGGATTAGGTTCCACTGTTTAAGCCGAGAAGCCAAGAGCTCTGACTGCTGTTTTCACAGATAGAAATCACGAGCAAAATCATTCAGGTCTTCTTGCGTGATCCAGTGTGGCTCATTGCCACTTGTTCCTGAATATGTAGACTCAATATCTTCCAAAGATATTGACTCGGTAGAATCCTCCCTTGAAGGCATTTCTTCATCTAATGAGGAAGGAAGATCTTATTTACTGGAGGTGTGGGTACAGAAAGATCATCTGAATGGGGAACGGGTCTCATAGCAGATTGAAGTTTGGGATAATTGATCTTTTTCCGAGAAGATGCATTGAAACCAGTTATATTAGTTAAACAAAAATGATAATCATCTGCGTGGTTTCGCGGCACGTTCCAAACCATCTGGACTGCAAAGTTGAAAGCCGCTTTCTTGCCATTAAACCATGCAGTTAGTCCATTGTAGCAAGGCTTACAACAGATGTGTGGAGCCAAGACTTGTCCTGATTACCAATTATATATATATATATATATATATATATATATATAATGTAATGATATCACTTACATTTGGTGCATAATAACTAAAAAATAAGCTATAAGTCTCACAATATTAGAATTAACCTCGAATGCATATACGCCTTTATGTACCGTATATGCACAAAATGCACACTATGCATATCTAAAAAAAATAGAGGAAATGAGTAAAAACGGATTTTAAATTTGAATTCAGCACCCTCAAATTAGGTTAAAACGGGTATTTTTGTGCTTGCCTCAATTTCTTTGTAAACCAATGTAATTACCGGAAAGAAGGAACACTTGGATGTAAGCTGTGACCAATGGAGAACAAGCTTTGCCTTGGTGTTAACCATGGCCAATGAAAACAAAATTGCGTGGATGTAAGGTGTGGCCGTTGAAAAGCAAGCGTCGCATGGATGTAAACCATGGCCTGTGAAATACAAGCATTGCGTGGATGTAAGTGGAGACCAATGAAAAACAAGGATTGCGTGTGGGTTGCGTGGGACGTTCATGACTATAGAAGGTCTTGAATTTTGGTTAAAATCAGTCCCCCCCAAGGCAGTTCCGACTCCGAGCGACTCGTCTGTGAGTGCGAGCTTTCCTGGATCACATAAGCGTCACCGTCAATGAATAAAAATATAAGATTATATATATATATATATATATATACGAGTTACTCGTTGATTGTTAAGACCCAGCGATAGTATGCCACACTTAAAATCTTTGTTTAAATTGCACTTTTTAAGAAATACATCTGTAAACATACCTTTGCACACAGTTATATAATACCAAGTATTCCTATCAAATACAAATCATTTTCAAATAGATCTTTATAACACATGGAGTGAACAACAGCAGGTACTATGATTTCCGTTCAGAGTCGACCTGGGTGTAATAGTATTAAAGTGTCCGAAAACCTCCAGTCACCACCAGATTTAGCTTATTATCATACCTTGGGCGCCAATTCTTTTTATCCCCTAAAAAGAAACTAATTATTCGAATAAACACTATGTGATCTCAGCAGAGTACTTATTTCCTACAATGATAACTATTAAACCACGAATCGGTCCAATGATATGTCATGGGGAATTTGATATCTTTCTAATAAGACGAAAAATATAATATGTATTTAGGAATGTATATATGTGTGTCTTGTTGGTTGTTTTTATTTTTTATAGCTTATCAAAATTTTCGGATCATTTAAAGCCGAATTAAGTCATTTTGATAAAAGGTTCAAGCAAATCAGTTTAGTAAAAGTATAGAGAAAAAGCTTGACAACAACTATACAAAAATCCTGCGAGCAATTTCGAACAAGTCCTGGAGACAACACCCCACAAAGAACCAGCTATACGGCCACCAACCACCCGTCACGAAAACTGTTAAAGTTTGACGAACCAGACATGCAGGACACTGCTGGAGAAGCAGGGATGAGCTCATAAGTGATGTTCTCCTATGGACCGCCTCATATCGCCGAGCAAATGCAGGGCGACCAGCTCGAACCTACATACAGCAGCTCTGTGAGGATACGGGATGTAGCCCTGAGGACCTGCCAGAAGCAATGAACGATAGGGAGGATTAGCGAGAGAGAGTCAGGGATATCCATGCTGGTGGCACCACAAGATGATTATGATTTTTTTACACATAGTTAAATGTCAGAAAATTTCTATATTTAACAATTTAGTTTAGCATAAGTACACAGTCTACATCTATTTGACCTATAGATAGGACCCTATAAGCTGCTATCACGCCGGGTCAAAGTTGACCCGGTACGATGGCAATAAAGGGGTACTCCGCATTTCCCAAAGCTCCAGCTTTACTCGAACTTCAACATCAGATTATTTAGTGTAATATCCAGGACACTCGTGGTGGGAACTAGGTAATAGTAATAAACATAGAGCAATTGAAGGTCAGGGGGTCAGTAACATAAGAATATTAATATCTTAAGAGGTTTCATGAGGAGGTGATTTGCATGGATCCACTAAACTCACCGTGCCAATTAAGCTGGGGCTGTAGGGGTAAGAAACCCCCGCCAATGGGTGTCCCGGATATGACACTAAAAAACCTGATGCTGACGTTCCTGTAATGCTGGAGCTTTAGGGAATGTGGGGTATCCCTTCATTCATGTCCACTCTGGTCCGGAGTGGTAGCACCTGAAAGGGTCCTAAATATGGATAAAATAGAATTCACAATGTACTCACGCTACACTGAATTGCTTGAAATAGGACAGTTGTGATATTTAAACTACGTCCTCATGCTAAACTGAATTGTTTGAAATAGAACTGTTTTGTAAGCTAAACTGAATTATTTGAAATAGAATCGTTTACTTGTATAAAAAAGGATTTGGAAAAGGTTGATATGCCATAAAATTAGCAATTTGTCATTCGTAATTAAACTCACCCTGACGGAAACCAACTGAATAATAATAAAATATATATATATATATATATAAAGAATTATGACTTTAATTTAAGTGGCAGGTAAGGTATTTCTTGAATAATCATTTTTGGCTTAAGATCCCATTTAGCAAACATTTATATAAATTAGGGTTAACATGTAACGAATGAACGAAAGAAAATATAAGAAATATGAAAGAAGGAAGGAAAGTAAACGAAGGAAACAAAGAATTAAAATTATGTTGGGTGTGAGGAAATGGTGAAAATATTTTTTTTAAATCACCAAAAGTGGAAAAAAAAAAACAACTGACAACAACATCTCAACGAAACACTGAAAACGTGCAATGTCTCAAATGAAATGCAATGGTTTGATAAAAATGATAAACAATATATAATTAATTCATATACTTTTGTCATATATATATAGTAAGTAAAGTTGGTGACTGTATTTGAGGACGACCACAAGGCTCCGTTTTCAATAGCTACTACACTGGGGTGTAGAGGAAGGCGCTACTCCTTTCTCTGGATTGCTCCACTTTACCCTTGATACATACCTTATATTGCTGAGTATTAAGCAAGGAGGTTTCAAGTACCATTTTTAAAGTTTTTGGTATGACGTGACCTGGGATTGAACCCAGGTCTTCCGGACCATTGGCGGACACTCTGCTCACTAGGCCAATGAGCCGGTTAGTCTATTATAACATAACCTAAGATATATGATATCAATATACATGGGACCCATGAGACTGTTAATAACTCTACTAGTAATGATGTGTTCTTTTTTGTTTCAGATTTGAAAATTATATACTTAAGCAATAAATAATATATGAATACATCATCATCATCATCATGTCGTGTTGGAAGCACGGATATCCCTGACTCTCTCTCGC
>OY757928.1:22136229-22201229 GCA_963585895.1 Sepioteuthis lessoniana | reverse complement strand
TCAACATAGTAACCCAAACCCTAACCCTAACGCTTCGGCCAATCAACTCTGGTGTATTGACTTACTCCCCCCACACCTCTCATGCTCCTCCACAGACTCCCTGCCTTCCTTTAATCTCCTTTGCCAATCAAAAATTGATGCTCGATTCATGCAAGATGGGCGAAAAGCAGTCTGAAGCATTCCATACATATCTGTGGTATTTTTTCCAAGTATACAACAGAATTGTATTGCCTATCAGACTTCGAAAGTGTCCTAACGTCCAGATTGCATTTTTGAAATTCACCAGCTGTGACAATCATGGTTTAGTAGGGTGTATTCCAATTGCTTCTGTTGCTGTCCATTTGAACCTGAAATAATAAAAATTGGTCAGTCATCCTATAATATGTATAGCAATAACATACTGGATTTTCAAGAGTCTATAACAATTTTAAATGCCTGTTCAAAAACGTCTGGAAACTTATTGATTGCACCACGTATATGAGCTGGTAAAAAATTTGATTTCATTTTTAATGGCATATCAAACTACATGGTTTATTTAATGTCACAGCCATACCCGTAGAATAATATCTACGGTACTATTTAACCTGAAACCTCCCTTTTCAATAGCTACAACACCGGGGGTAGGGCGTTACGCTTTTCCCTTGATTTTTTTTCACTTACCCTTGATCTGTACTAGAAAAGCCTGAGAGTTAAGCAAGAAATCATCAAGTACCATTTTTTTCAGTCTTTAGTATGACGCGACTTAAGATTAAACCCAGCCCTCACGGATCATTAACAGACACTACTCACGTGGTCAATAGGTCGGTACTATTTAACCCATCTTGGAAATGAAAGAATTCATAACTTTTGCAAGGGGCTTTCGTCCGAAAGTCAATATAATGGTGCGAATAGAATTCGAACCCGTTTACTTCAAGGCCGCAGTTCTACACACTATTCATATGTAAGAGGGACTCCTGTCCCTAAAGATAGATTGTTCTTGATTAATTACACTATCAACATATTAACAATCAGAATCCACCGTGCCCCGGAGGGATAGAACTTGATTGGCTTCTATCTATGTGTCAAATAGAACTGAGTGCACAGAAATGGTTAATGCTAAATTTTAAAAAAATACACATACACACACACACACACATATATATATATATATATATATATATATATATATATATATATATATATATATATATATATATATATATATATATATATATGCATAAAACTATACCTAATATTTTAAAAGTCTGTTTAAACCAAAGTAACCTCGAATTTTTACTCTTTTAACTAGAACATATTTCCACGAAAAAATGAGAATTATTACGTATTCTTTATTAACTAATTCTGCCGCCCTGAAAAATTGCAGAGAAAACTATGCATATATAAAAGCCAAACAGTACCAATATCTTTTATATATGAAACAATTTATATTTATTTACAGTGGTCTCGAACTTTTAGCATCAGTCTTAGTGGCCCTTAAAACGTAACGATTGACCCAGAAATACATTTCTGTATGTTTGTTGCGTAAATTTATTTATGCTAACGATTAATTTAACTTCACGCAAATGATTTTCAGCAGTTGATTTGAAATTTTGAATAGTATGTAAATTGGCGATGGGACGCACTAAAGGACGGACGCTCGTGCGCACCCGCCCACACACATTCACTGGGTCTCTCTCTCTCCCTCCCCCTCTTATTCACTCACTCACTCACTCTATCTATCTATATATCATCCACACACACACGCACTCCAACATCCAAGCAGTAATCCAACTTAGCTGGCGCTGTGGAATACACCGACTGCATCACTGTAGAGAGATACCCCCCACTAATGAGGGTCCTAGATATGGTACTGAGCAATCTGATGGTGATGCTTCAGTAATGCTGGGGTTCTGTGAAATGCAGAGTACCCCCTTCATTGCCTCGCTCTCAAATCCACTCAGTCCCGGAGTGGTAGCACTTGATTGGCTTCTATCTATATGTCAAATAGAACAATTTGACTTTTAAACTGAGGGCACACAAGTGGTTTATGCTAAGTTGAATTGTTTGTGATAGAACTGCTTGATTATTTTACCGTGTGTAAATAAATTATTGATGTTTAATTGAGTTGTTAGTGATATATATATACCAATACTTTGAATCACTTACCGATGTGCAAACGAATGAGTAATGTTGAATCGAATTATTCTTGTGAAATAACAATACTTGTAACCATTTGACTATCTACAAATGAATAAAAAGTGTTGAATAAAATTGTTTTTGTTAAATAGCGATACTTGTTACCATATCACTGTGTGTAAACACATTGTTTATGTGGAATTGAAGTTAGATAGCAATAATGGGAACCATTTAACAGTGTAGAAATAATAGCAATACTAATGTGAACACAAAGTAGATCTGATTGAATTAAAAATGAAATTACCAACAAACTATGTGTGCAAAGAAATGACTGAGGTTAAATTATGAGTGTTGTACACTTTAAACCATTCAACTGTGAGCATAAGAATGAGCTAAGGCACGTTGAATAATTTTATCATGCAAAGGTGTTTAGAAATCATATATTTCAAACATATATATATATATATATATATATATATCATCAAGTCGTGCCGCAGGCACAGATATCCCGGACCCTCTCACACCACTTCTCCCTATCGTTCATGGCCTCTGGTAGGTCTTCAGAGCCACATCCCGTATCCTCACCTAGCTGCTGAATGTATGTTCGAGCTGATCGTCCTGCTTTTGCCCGGCCATATCTGGGGGTCCATCGGAGTACATCACTTATGAGCTCGTCCCTGCTTCTCCAGCAGTGACCTGCATGTCTGGTTCGTCTAGCTTGGATAGTTTTCGTGATGAGAGGCAGGTGGCCGTATAGTTGATACCTTTTGGGGTGTTGCTTCCAGGACTTGTTCAATATTGCTCTCAACATTCTTGTGTAATTACCGTCTAGCTTCTTCTTCAGCCGTTTAGTTAGCGTCCAAGTAGTGCATCCATGCAGCAGTATCGATACAACCACTGCCTGGAAGAAACTGCGTTAAATTTTTCGGTCAGGTCTGATTTCCATATGATCGTTAGCCTATCAATAGTTTTCCTTGCCTTCGTTAGCCGCGTGTCGATGTCCTTTTCTGTTGATGAGACGCTGCTTCCTAGTTAGGTGAATTTGTCTACTAGTTTCAGAGTAGAGAGAAATATATATATATATATAAACAGAATTGGTCTTTAAATAAGCTACAATGATTAATATGCCCTAAATATAACCATCCAACCAACCAACCAACATGATATACAGACACATTTTCTTGAACCATCCACGTTTTAACACTTCCAAAATTAGCTTGCCCTGTTGGTCGGGGTGTAGAATAAACCGACTGCACCTCAGCGGAGGGTTAAGAGCCCCACTCCTAACAAGTGTCCTAGATATAACACTAAACAATCTGATGGTGAGGTACCAGTGATGCTGGAGCTTTGGAGAATGAGGAGCACCACTTCATTGCGATTGCTCCCAGGTCCACTCTGGCCCGGCATATTAGCACCTGATATGACTCTATCTATAGGTTAAATAGAAATAACGGCATACCTATGCTAAATTGAATTGTGTGACTAAACTGAATTCCTTGAAATAGAAATATTTTTGACATTTAAGCCGTACTTGCATTTAAAGTGCGTGATTATACTAAACTGGATGATTTGAAATGGAACTGTTTTTTGACATTGGAACTGTACTTATACTAAACTGATTTGTTTAATATAGAACGGTTTTGACATACAACAGTGTAAAAAATAATCTGTATTAACACTAAACTAAATTACTTGAATTGGAACTGCTTGACCAAACTGCATAGCTAGAAATAGAAACGTTTTTTCACAATTTAACTGTACTTACATTTAAACTGTGTACTTATCCTAAACTGAAACGCTTGAAGTAGAACTATTTTCATAAAGATGGATTTGGCGTTAAATAACCTACGAAGGTTGATATGCCATAAAACCCAACCAACAATCTAATATTAGCTAGGTCATTTAAAGGTATATGGATATATAAGAATTGCTGTCACTCAGGTTTTTTTAGACCTTATGTAAAAAAAAAATATTGGCAAGAGAACGCAGGATAATAACAAGAGGAGGTTATATGATAACAGAGATAAAACAGTCATTCACATAATAAGCCAATTTCACAAACTGGCAAAATTGAATAGAAGATTAAGAGATCTATTGGGAAATATTTGAGATTAAAATTTGAACATAATAGGAGGATCATTAAATGTTTCCATACATTTTTCGTATGGACACTTTTATTGATATTACACATATCAAACTCAACTCCCCTTCAAAGTAATCTCCCCCGGCTGCAATGCACTTGTTGTACCGTTCCAACTACTTCTGAAAGGTCCCAGGGAAGTCCTCTTGTGTGAGCGTGTCAATGACCTTCGTCACAGCCTCTTTCATCTCCTCAATTGTCTCATAAGGACAACCTCTGAGCTTAGGGAATAACCAAAAGTCTCAGGGAGCAAGGTCAAGACTAGAGGGACGGTGAGGAACTGTCTTGATGCCCATCTTTGTCAAATAGTCTGTGACAAGGATGGAGTTGTGGACTGGTGCATTGTCCTACTGGAAATGCCACTGATCCGATTTGAAAAGTGCTGGCCTCTTCCGACGAAATCTCTTCCTGAACTCCCTTAAAACCTCAACATAGTAACCCTAACCCTAACCATTTGGCCAATCAACTCAGGTGTTTTGACTTCATTACTCCTCCCACACCTCTCATCATCCCTCACAGACTCCCTGCCTTCCTTTAATCTCTTATGCTTCTTATAAACTGATGTTTGATTCATACAAGATGGTCGAAAAGCAGTCTGAAGCATTCCATACGTTTCTGGGGCATGTTTTCTAAGTTTAAAACCGAATTTTATTGTTATCGTTCTTCTAAAGTGTCCTCACGTCCAGATTGCATTTTTAGAATTCACCACCTGTTACAATCAGGCTTTAGTAGGGTGTATTTCAATTCCTTCTGTAGCTGTTTATTTGAGTCTGAAATCATAAAAATTGATCAGTCATCTCATAAGATGTATAGCAATAACATAGTGAATTTTCAAGAGTCTACGACAATTTTAAATACGTCTACAAAAAAGTCAGGAAAATAATTAAAGGCGCCATTTACCAATTAGTTTATTCCTATCAATCTCAAGTTCTCTCGTCGACAGTGGAGAATGTTTCAGCGAAATATCTCAAGTCTGAAAGAAAAGAAAAATATTTTTATATATTCAATCTTTCATAGTATTTTCTAAACTTTTACTAGACGCCGGGGAGGTGCATCTGGGATTCGCGCTGGGTGGGGTATTACAAGTTGATTCTCTTGTCCCATGGAATTTTCTCCCCAGGTATTACTTGTTTAGTAGAGTTAAGTTATTCACTAGACACCTAAGGCAATTCGAAAGAGGTAAAGATTTGGGCATCAAGCAGTTTTTTTTAGGATCTCGCATAAATCTGGATTCAAGCCTCTACCACTTTAAATTGAAACGTCAATTCTGACTTCATGAAAAGTCGTATAAATACCCATCACAGTACTTTCTCCTTAAATCGTTTCCTTTTTATATGTAAGAGTAAAGTTCTTATCTATCTTACAATTTTGATTTAAAACTATATAACATCAGTTGAAAATCGCTGTTCTTTTTCTCCGTCTTCAGTATAAGTAATCAACTACATCCATATCCTTTAAAACTCCCACTGGAACAACGGTCTATATGTTATATAGTCATCTGCTGATTCATGCAGAAATATACATATATATGCTGGATACATACCGATGCAATATTAATTAAGACGCCCGATGATAAAGACACAGTAATAAACGACGCACGCAGGAAAGAAGACGCAGGAAGACTTCTTTATAAAATATTTTACCTCTCACTTTATTTGTAAGGTTTCGAAAAGGGTTACTCAAAGTTTGCGTGTGAGAGGTAGCTGGGGACCGAAGATTACTGAAATATTTTGACCCCGAAGTTGTGGCCGTCAGCGTTGTGTCTTTCTCGTTCTCTATGGTTGCTCAACCGGACCCTGGAGTAAACTCTTCTGTGTGCTGGCTTTCCCTACTAAACCGCGTCTACTTCCGTCTTCCACTGTATTGCTTGCCCTCCTTCTCGCCTATCTCCCACTGTCCTCAATTCGTCGGCCTTATATTACCTTCAAACTCCCACGCCGTAATATAGACACGCCTCAACGCCTACGCAACCTCTTCCGATTTCCAGCGACGGGGATGTGTCACTTCCTTCCGGTGCACCACCTTGAATGGGATTTTTGGCCGGGTCAAAAGGTCAAAACATAACACATGATTAAATTGCTTCTTATATAAAAAGTAAAGTTGGTGACCATAGTCGAGGGTAACCCGAAGGCTCCCTTTTCGATAGCTACTACACCAATGTGTAGGGGAGGGCGCTACTTCTTCCCTGGATTGCTCTACTTTACCCTTGATCCGTACTTTATAATGCTGAGTGTTAAGCAAGGAGGCATCAAGTACCATTTTTTGAGTCTTTGGTATGACTCGACCTGGGATTGAACCCAGGTCTCCCGGGCCATTGCCGAACACTCTAACCCCTAGGCCAAATTCTAATGATCAAATATATAAGCAAGCTGCTTAATTCTTGGGTAAGTTAAATTTTATGCTATGGTTTGGTTTATATGTTTAATGGCGATTCAATCTTTATAGGCTATTTTATGCCAAAGCCTTCCTTGTGTTGTACAGTCATATGCTACAACTATACACATACACATGCAGTCTACATATTGACGCAATGAATAAAGACGAGCGAAGACTACTTTAAAAAAAATATACCTCTCACTTTATTTGAAAGTTTGTGTGTGAGAGGGAGTTGGAGACTGAACAAAGAGTGCAACATATTGACCTCCCCAGCCCCTCCGGACATCACCGTATGTCGTTCTTGTTCTCCTGGGCTGTTCAACCGGGAGCCTGGGACGCAGCCTCTCTGAGACATGCTCTCATTCCAGCATCTTCTCAACAACTGGTCTGGTCTCCAAAACTAACTGGGGGTCCCGAGGCCCCCTTCTGCCGGGTGGTGCCTTTCTCTAACACATCCTATCTCAAACTCATCTGATCTCCAACTCACTGACTTCCTGTCTCCACCGAGTTATATAATAGTTCAATCGCCCACTCAATCTTTGGAATGGCATGTTTGATCGGGTCGAAGGTCAATATACAACACTTGCTGTAGAACAGTAGTGGTACTATTTAAACCATAGCTAGAGGGATAAGAGGCTTCATATCTTTGTCAATGGGCATCATCATATCACGCTAACAGAGCGGATTTCTCTGACTCCGTTTCTGTCTATGCATCCATCACTTACGGTAGATCTTCAAAACTGCCTTCTGTGTCCGGATACTAAAAATGGAATTCACCAAATACGGTGTCAACAGGTTTACCACAGTGTAGACTACGCCAGAAATATTTTATTGTATTTCTAAGATGTGCTTTGCAATGACGTGTCTTTTAACGTGTATACGAGAATATATATATATATATATATATATATTTTCATCTACAGAGTGGCTTAACACGTAAGGTGATTCAAGATGGGATTAAAAGGCGGTTGAATTTACGTCAGTCGGATATCTTACCATAATGCTATCGTCTCTCTCAACGGAAGTGAAAGAATTTTACGTTTATATTTTATTTACGTATACGCTTAGAGTCTACAGGTGTACGCAATTCATGAGAAGAGTTTATATATATATATAAGCAAAGTTGGCGACCGTAGTCGAGGGCATTCCGAAGGCTCCCTTTTCAATAGCTGTCACACCGTAGTGTAAGGGAGGGCGCTACTTCATTCCCTGGATTGCTCCACTTTTACCCTTCATCCATACCTTATTGAGCTGAGTGTTAAGCAAAGCAGTATCAGGTACCATTTTTTGAGTCTTTGGTATGATTCGACCTAGGATTGAACCCCGGTCTCCCGAACCATTGGCGAAAACTCTAAGCATTATGCCAATGACCTGGTAATATAGTGTGGGATATTTATCATATAAACATACTCGATAACGATAATAGATAATATGTAGATCTAAGTTTTAAAAAAATGTCAATGCCTCAGTTTTTCGCTTCGGTGATCATCCAGAGGATGAATATTGATATTTGTTTTTAAAACTATTTTCTCGGTGACTTAATGCAATTCAACGATGTTGAATCTATTTGAATTACAGTAGTGGAGTTTGGCTTGGTTTGGTTTTATGGCATGTCACTCACTATAGATTATTTAATGTGAAATCCTTTTTTCATATATACAAAATATATGATTTTTAATCATTTTGCTGATAACGCATTCAAAGAAGCATTATCTCATTTTATTGTACACAGTTAACGGGTTTCAGGTGTTTCTATGTAACAGTAACAATTTATGATAAGTTATTTGTCTAAATAGATATACAGGATATGTAATATATTAGTTTGTCGGTAATTCAGTTTTTAAATGACTTAGAACTAATTTGGTTGACCACTGGTATTGCACCTTTTCTACACAGTTAGATAGTTTCCAGTAATGCTGGGATGTGTCCTCGTGGTGAATTGGTTAAAGCGATTGAATCATAGTAAGCTAGTTTGTACTCCAGTCGGGCTATTACATTCACTTTCGGACAAATAACCTTGGGAAAGGTATGAACCCCCTTATCTTCCCAGCTATGGGTTGAATAGTACCACTACTGTTCTAGGAGAATGGCTTTGACATTAAATAGCCTACAACTGTTGATATGCAATTAAACAAAGAAACCAAACCAAACCAAACCAAACCAAGTAATGCCATGTATCACTAACAATTCAATTAAACATCAGTCTTGTTTAAACACAGTTAAATGATCAATTTTCACGTTATCTAATTTTTTTCTAAATGCTAATGTCTCCCATAGCTATGTTTGGCTCTTAGTTTGTTGGTATGCGTTCTACTGCTGCTTCCATGTGAGTATTGACGAAGTTCTCATATTTGTCATTCGGAATAAGTGCTTCGGATATCTCCTGAAGAGTATCGAACGTGTTTCTTCGAGTTCGCCAATGGTCCGGGAGACCGGGGTTCAATCCCAGGTCAAGTCATACCAAAGACTCAAAAATGGTACTTGATTCCACCTTGCTTAACAGTCAGCACTATAAGGTAAGGATCAAGTGTAAAGTGAAACAATCGAGGGAATAGAGTAGCGCCCTCTTCTACATCCCGGTGTAGTAGCTATTGAAAAGGGAGCCTTCAGGTCACCCTCGACTACGGTCACTAACTTTACTTATATCTATTGTTAAGAAAGGACCAGTGATAGTGTGTGGTTTTGGTTGTTTGCGTCGCATTCCTGGTTAGACTTAGACCTATCTTTGCTGTGACAATTCTGTGATCAGAAGAAACAACTTCCAAAAAGGAATATTCCTCAAAATTCAGAGTGTTCTTAATCATGGATGTAATCAGCGATTTAGTATTAATTGCGTAAGTGTAGGTTCATATATAAAAAGTTGGCAACCGTAGTCAAGAGCAACCAGAAGGCTTCCTTTTCAGAAGGTACAACACCGAGATGTATGGAAGGGCGCTACTCCATTCCGAGAATTATTCCACTTTAGCCTTGATACGTACCTTATATTGCTGAGTGTTAAGCAAAGAGGTATCAAGTACCATTTTTAAAGTTTTTGGTATGACGTGACCTTGGATTGAACCCAGGTCTCCCCGATTATTGTCGAACACTCTACCCACTAGTCCAATGAGTAGTTTCATAGTTTTTCCTTTTCTTTTCTGGAATTAAGTATTAATTCGAGATAGTTTATTTTCAAATGAGAATTCTATTAGATGTCCTCCATTTCTGTTGTTTATTCTTTTCGTCTTTGATTATCTGAGCATTCATGTCTCCGATAATTAGAGCGTCATGTTTGAGACTGCTTTGAAAAAGGATTGCTCGTTATAGAAGGTGAGGAAGCCCGTTACATCACTAGCTTTAGTAGGACTTAAGCTGGAGATGATTGCTGTGCTGGGGCTGCCGTTTAACGTCACTACCATCGTCCTCGTTTATATATATATATATATATATATATATAAACAGGGTTTGACTTTAAATACCCCACAAGCGTTGATATGCCATAAAACAAAATAAAGCATGTGTTTTGAAGAATGATAATTTATTAAGGAATAGTGACTATAGTCGAGGGTGACACGAAGGTTCCATTTTCGATAGCTATTACACCAAGGTGTAGGGGAGGCCGCAACTTCTTTCCCTGGATTTCTCCACTTTACCCGTACCTTATAATGCTTAGTGTTAAGCAAGGAGGTATCAAGTACCATTTTTTGAGTCTTTGGAATGACTCTCCCGGGCCATTGGCGAACACTCTTACCGCTAGGTCAATGTCCGGCATGTTAAGGAATAAGATATTTAAAATCCACAAAAAGACAAAAAAAAAAGAAAGAAAAGAATAAAAGGAAAATGTGATCCTGTTTTATTTATTTTTTTTTTTTTCTATAGATCTTTTTTGGGGCGAAATGCATACATGAAAATATTCACATCGACAGAATACCAACGATTAAAAAAGAAAGGAAAAAAAGAATGAGCAATAATCAGTTCTGAGCTGGGGTGGTGGAATACTAAAAATGCGCAAATTAGTGGTTTTCAGATTAAATAAACACAAAGATATCTTAGATAAGATCAGGTTTAGATCTACACCAAGACGTTGCCTAAAGTTTGGCGAATTTAATGAAGAACAGAGTGGCCTGTGAAACTGTTGGGTTCCATTTAAACAACAGTTCACAGTCTTTATGTTTTCTTTTTTTTAGAGTTAGCAATAATTCTAAATAGTATATCATGGTTGTATCCATTATTTTGCACACTAACAAAAAGTATATCACTGTTTCACTTTTTAGTGGAAATAGTTATATTCTTAATACTTGGCAATATTCTAGTCGGCTGATGTTGTAGATTATACCGACATAATTGCTGCAGAGAGGTAGGACCCACCATCAACGATTGTCCTTGATATGCCTCTAAAACATCAGACGGTGAGGTTCTTGTATTGGAGCTTTTGAGAATGTGGAGTATCCCTTTGCCGTTATTACTCCCAAGTCACCCATTGTGCTAGTACTTATCTATGCGGAATGTTCTTATCATTAATATCAGAGAGATTTACTAAGGTTAAACAGCAATACTAGAAACTGTTTAACTGCTAGTTGGATGGTTAGATTCGAGTAAATGTATATCAGTCATCGTGGGTTTTTTAATGCCAAATGCAGTTTGTACATATACATTTTAAATATATATATATATATATATATGATAAGTAAATGAATATTCTCTCGGTATTATTATTTTTTGATCAAGCCAGATTTTACTTGAAACGATTTAATTATAAATTACAAATAAAAAGAAATATTTAAAACAATTGAAATGTAAGCAAACAAATGAGTTGTGTTCGTTTAAAAAAACATTCCATATACAATATATATATATATATATATATATATATATATATATATATATATATATATATGTGTGTGTGTGTGTGTGTGTGTGCATGTGTGAAACATTTGTTATTAGATAGTCTAGTAGTTGTTATGCCATGAAACCAATTGCTCTAACTTAATAATAGGCCATTCGGTTGTGTTTTGGCGTTGCAGTTTTGACATCAGCGTTTAGACGGCACGTTTTTACTGCGACTTTTTAGCACCGCGAATTTGGCTGGAATTGTTTTGGCACCTTTAGTATATCTTAAATAGATAAATTTGTAAGAAATAGCCAAATATTGATAAGTAAAAAATAATTAGATTAGTTTTCCTCCAAAGATAATACTAAAATATGCGTAAAATGAATATCAAAATTACAATGCATTTCCTAGTTTTATGCCCAATCAGGCAATTCTAGAGCAGCACCTGAATCAAACTGCCTATCGATATCCATTCGCCCAAATGTATTTATTACATGTTTTATCATTCCCGCCGATTATGGTTTCATAATACCGTCGGGTAATTATGTTCGTTTCAGTTTCTTTCACCCGTTATAAATCAAATATCATCATTCTCAAGTCATGCTGCTAGCACGGATTTCCTCGACTCTCTCTCTCTCTCTCGCCGTTCATCTCTATCGTCCATTGCTTCCAGCAACTATTCTAGACTACATCCTTTGTCCGTACAGAGTTTTTGTTTGTAAATTCTTGTTAATCTCCTACATCGGCTCCTCATTGTGAAGGAAGCTAAAGGAGAACGTCGCTCATGGGTTTATCTTTACCCCTCCAGCAATGTCCCACATGTCTTGTTCGTCTTACTTGGGTGGTTTTAGAGATCAGAAGTATGAGTCTTTACAGCTGCTGTTTTGTGGGATGTTGCTTCCAGGATTTGTTGAATATAGCTCGCAGCATTTAGTGCAATTCCAGTCTAGCTTTTTCACTATACGCTTAGTAAGTGCATGGAAGAATTTGTGTTTTATTTTATCGGATAAATCTGACTTCCAGATCATCGTTAACTTATTGATAGCAATCCATGCCTTCGCTTGTCGAATATTGATGTCATTTTCAGTAGATGAAACGCTGATTCCAAGATAGGTGAACTTGTTCGCTAGTTTCAGAGAACCTCCATTTCGTGTGGAGATGTCTTTTATTTTGGATTTGGTTCTAAAATAACTCAAAACCAGAACAATAACCACAAAACCCTATTAAACAGCTTCGATGAATTAAGCTTCCTCTCTGATTTTAGCAATTTTCACGCCGGATAGATTTAAGAAAATTGTCAACCAATCCCTGGTGGATTTTCCCCACGCACGATATGCTTAGAAGTGAATCGTCAATTGCTTGGTGCCTGAGAGGCCTCGAAAAGGCGATAGCAAAAGAATGGAATATTTTTACTAAGGTCGCGAATGAATCATGATTTGTTCTTATATCCTGCATTAAAATGATGTTCTATAAAATCTTGTCTGCTATGAGATCTGATAAATCTTGATGAGCCTAAACAGTTCAGTGCAAAACAGGTGATGAAGAAATGTTCCTGCAAAAAAAAAAAAAAAATGGCACCAAGAAGTCCCATTCCGAGGGCATTCAGCAACTGATAACCTTTTGAGAATATGTAAATAAAGAAAAATAGGAAATACATTTCATGGTATATATATATATATATATATATATATATATATATATATATATGTGTGTGTGTGTCTGTCTTTACACACACGCACACACACACACACACAAACACACACACACACACACACACATATATATATATATATAGTAATGTGTGTTGAATGTGTAAAGCATGAAACCCAGGATCACAGATATTACAATGTAATATATATATATATATATATATATATATATATATATATATATATATTCGAAACTAGTGATAATATTGTAAAATATTTAAGATAGGACAATCCATATAACAAAAGATAGAACAAATGTTATTCTACTTAACGTAATAAAAATGTTTTAAAATAAACTGTCCTACCGCTTAGCATCACCTTGGAGATAAAACAATCCTCAATTTTGTAATTAAAACAAAAATAATATAATAAAGTAGTATAATTACTAAACCACCTTAATTTACAAATAGCGTATGCATTACTTCTAGAGAGAAAGTACATTGATGTGAAGTTGTAACGATTTCCCCGGACAAAATTCACGTCTATTCTCTGGCACTGAGCGTAGCATACGCTGAAAGATCTTTGTGTATACTTGCTGATTCATTATTTGGAGCAGTGGCAAGACTTCGCTGAGGTTAATGAGCTCATATCAAAGATCATAATCAAGATAACTTTTTCTTTTGAATTTGTCTAATTTCCTTCGGCCTCGGAGACCTCGGATACTTCCACTGGCTGCTCTGGCTCTTAGTTTTCGGGTCGTACACAAAAATACTATAAGATGAATATGGAGGCTTGGGTTAAAAATAGGAACGCATCATTAGCGAATCGACAACGAGTTCTAATTGGCTAAAGGAGATTCAAACGGGAAAGCCGTCAAGAATGGTTGCGTGATAGAAAACTAAAAAAGGAATTACTAAGTAGTCGGACGCAACGATGTAAAGACATTCAGTTGGACACTAGACACGACGTTGTAAAGACAACCGAAAGTTGCAACCCTTATTTTCGGGTGAGCTGCGAAAAGAGATCTCACACCCAGACGCGAACCTGTGAGGACGGACTTTGCGAGGAAGCGCTCATTAGAACTACAATAGAAAACTCAAAAGAACATTCAAGGTTTGCCTCTGCTTTCTTTCTCCACATGACAACTTGTTTCTCCTTGTCTAGTTATCGCGATCGACTCAATTTTCATTTGCTGTTTTCCCTCTTCTAAAAAGCTTTATGGTGGATAAAAGTTTGTATTAGCGAACCAAGACAAGGTTTTTGTGTGGTCGTCACCTTTTCCACGGTGGGGTTATCACGACGTCCAACTGACACTTAAGACGTTGTACTACACACATGGACACGTTAGTCACGTAGTGGTGGAGACGTCCATGTAGTAGTAGAAATGACTATTTAGAACATACCCGTAAACCTTCCATTAGAACACCATTGCGTTGCAAACATTTATTTGATTTGTATAATGTTGTGACCGTCTGTAATATTACGGAGGGTGCCGTCATTTGATTGCGGCGGTCTTAAGGTTGGAGAACGCGCGAGCACATCAGCTGTCATCAATCATGGTTCTGACGCTCAAAAATGTCACGAACTTCGCTCGTGCAGTAGAGTTCAAGCGCGATTTTAATATAACCACTCGTGAACTTTCATGTGCTACACTATTGTTTTCACTGGTGATCGGTCAAATCGCTATATATGGAAACCAAGTAGCGAGATTTTGCCAGTTCAAGGCAGGTTTCTAAACAGGTTTAACAGAGGTCCATGACGCCCCGGCCCATGTCATACCCAGCCTGTCAGCAATTCGACTGATATGAAAATATCAACAAGCCACGATAACGACGCCGCCGTCATTGCTAAGAATAGAAGGGAGGAAGAACACTATTGAACAAATATTTTTAACTACAGCCGGCTGTAGTCCCCAAGAAAAAAAGCGACCACTATTTTCTTCCTTAACATTCAAGTTTTGTGTGTTTCTTTTCTGAAAACTCCTTTCTTTCAGACACAACGTATTTTGGTCCAATGCTACAAGTCCATTTGTTGAGTAACGGCACAATACATGCCTCATCAGTAATGGTACAAGTCTGTTTCAGTTTGAAGATGCTTGATGATGTCCTGACGCAGCAGTACGCGGTGTTCCTTTAAATCATTTTCAGTAATCTTGGTATCAGTTTTGGTCAGACTTCCTGCATGCCTATATTTTTGATGATAATCTTCCAAATACTATTATTGTTAATGTCAAGTTGACTTGTGATCATTCGAACAGTAACCCCATGATCGCAACATGCTGGCTGCCTCAACCACATGACGTTGACCTCAGTCCTGTTTGTTGAAAGCCTCTTGTTCCTTTTTCATCTCCCTCTTGTGCCACGCAAAAACCCACATGCGTGACATGGTGTTATCTCCATACACTTGATGAAACATTTCTAGTGCTTATGAATGTTTTCCGAAGCCGGATCAAATATTTGAGGCTTATACCTTGCTGAGTGTTCATCGTTCCTTCCTCAGTGTTCATAGCTGAAAAACCTGAAAAGAGAAGATGTAAACAAAAGCATTCAATAGTTGCAGATGCCTGAGTTTAGAGCTTCAGACTTTCAAAATATCATATTAGATGAGAAAACAATTCCACAATCCCTATTTTAGATATAGCTCACAAATCAGGCCCACTCTTATACATTTTCAAACTGATCTCATATATATATATATATATAGTCATCCACAGACAGATCTGTTTCGTTCTATCAGAACTCATCAGTGTGGCTAGACAGTATCTCCCCGTAGCTGGGATCGAAACCCGGTTGATTCAAACGCCAATCTAAAACTTCTAACCATTTAGCCACGAGGAGATATTAGCTACGAAGTACATTTTAAATGGTTATGAATCACATTTACTATTGCTTACATACATCCGTTCAACGGCCGCCGAGATCTCAATTCAAATACGAAGAGACTTGCAAAGGCGCTAATGGCAACACGATTACTTCTTCGCTAGAGAACTCGACATATATATATATATATATATATATATATATATATATATATAAAATCGGAGAATATATATAAGCGTTCTCATGTAGAGATATAGATATAGATACATAATTTTCAGGTAAAAAACTTAATAAATAGACCCAAAGATTAATTCACAATGAGAATAAAAGCAAAAAAAGGGAAAAAAAATTGACAAGATCACTAACCTGTTTCGATCCTTGCCCAGCAGAGGCAAATCGAGGATAATATCGTATTAAAAAAAACAATGGAAATTATGTTGGGTACAGAGAAAAAATATGCATTAAAGACTAGATCAAAATAATATTAAGTCCTATCAGACTCTTTACAGAGAGAATGTCTGCCGGAAAAATATGAATTGTCTCCAATACGTTAAGATGGAATGAAGAGTGTGATTTGCTCAGTATAGAGAACAAGCCAACACTAAATTTGTAGGCATAGTCACGGGTTTTCATAATCTAATCTGCAATTGGAAACTCTTATGTATTCTTAAGATTATAAGTCGGGCCAACGCTAAAGTTTCGTATTTACGTAAAGACATGATCTTTAATTCAGGCATCAGGCTTTGGTTAGAGCTGATATAGCGCAAACTGCAATGACACTTATATGAATAAATATGGGAAGATAATATATATATATATATATATATATATATATATATATATATATATATATTCTCCGATCATTTTCTTTTTCCATTCCAAAGCCATTCAGCCATTGCAAGGAATCGTAACTTTGTTTTTCTTCGTCGATTCTGCTCGCTTATTTCATCAGAAGATTGTCTTTTTTCAGATAATTTTGAGACTGATACGTGGAGAGAAGAAAATAATTTTTATCCCTCAGAATATTTGGACATTTCCGTTCAGCCTTTTTCTGCTTTTTCATTTTGAACTCGGGAACCCTCACAGAACTTCGAAACGAACCCTTTATCTAATACACGGGAGTGAATTGTTCTAATTCCATTGTTTGTAACAAGAATTTTACGAGCTTTATTGAAAAACGTTCTGGCGGTAACATCCCTTAAAATTGCTGCTGCACGCCCCTCACCCATTAGGAAAACCATCATAATTAGAGTAAACATGCGAGACAGTACTGGTGGAATAAGGACAAACTCAAGTGATATACCCCTATGGACCCCTTCACACAGACGAGCAACGGTTGGACGAACAGCTAGAACCTATATATAACAGCTCTCTACTGATACAGGATGTAACCTGGAAGACCTACCGGGTGCGATGGACGATAGTGACGAGTGGAGAGAGAGGGTCAGGGAAATCAGTGCTAGTCGCATGACATGATGATGATGATGATGATGAATTATTTGTTATTGTTTACCTGTTGTCGATATTGAACCTGCAAACTCTAAATGATTTCACCCAGAAGCACTATTCAACCAAACGCTAATATCCACTTCACCAAGTGTGCTGCTGGACTCATGGCGAAACAGTCGAAGAAGGCAGAAGAATGCATCGTCCGAGACGTTGTGAGTATCCCAATGAGGATTAAAACACCAATATCAATATTCTGAGTGATAAAATTATCGAGCTTCATCTCGGAAATTTAGACTAATAATGAGAAAAAATGTTTTTTTTTTTAAATTTTTCGTTTTATCCTGCCTTACTGGTCAGTATTTTTTGTGATTAAAGATAATTTTAAAACGACTTGTTGCGAAACAACAACAGAAATAATAGCACCAAAAAATGAGAATTAATAATATTACATAGCTCTTCACACCTCCTCACCCCATCGTGAAGTTCTGTCAAAACTAACGTGTGAGAATATTTTTCCAATTAACAAAAAAAAAAAAAAAATGAACACTTGTAAAAATCTACGACACTGAATATACTCTTAAATAGAAATAATTTATAAATTGGTTATTGTTGCATGAACAATATCACAGGTATGATTTTACAATATTAAATGCAAAAGATTTTTTAAAAAATAATTGACTGATGCAATTACTGAAATACAGCTTGATATTACACTGAATGTTAATTGTTAAAATGACAATCTAGAAATAATATAAAACACAAGGGTAGCGTTATTACTGTACATCTGTGAGTTTGTATGTATAATGTTTAAAAAGGAAAGAAATAAAAGAAAGAAAGGAAGAAAGAAAGAAAGAACCGAGCGAGAGATCTCTGACATTTTTGTTGTAATCTTTAAAGAAAAAAAGAGTTAAGTGAAAATGAAAGAAAAAACGAATCATGTAATTTGTGGCTTGCCACACTGAAGGAAAAAAGAAAAGAAATCAGACAAGTTGTCAAGAAAAGCTGGCTGACGTCACTAGGGAACAGTTTCTTCAGTTTTTAGTTCGTCTGCTTGGTAATGTATCTTTTGAATCTACATTGAGAACATCAATGACGAGAGAGAGAGAGAGAGAGAGAGAGAGAGAGAGAGAGAGAGAGAATGAAATAATCTTTATTCATTAACGACACAGACTGATTTTTTAGATAATTCAAAGTTTGCTAAATGAAAGTTGTACTTTTTTTATTAAAAAAAAAAAAACATACGAGTTAATTTTCCTTTACGGATTCATTTTTTTTAGATTTTGATTTTTTTCAAAACTTGGATTATAAAAGAAATGTTTAATAAAAAATTCAACCGCCATTATTGACAGGTGTATTCGAGTGTATGAATGAAGAAACGATATACATCGGTGCCACTGAAACGAATAGGACAAATAGATGGTACAAACATAAACCCAGTACAATCAACCGAAGATATTGCAAGAGTTAAACAGTATCCTACCTTCCGTGGCAAACAAACGATTTGACGTGCAAACATTCCGCAATAAAATGGAATATGGCGAAAATATCTAAGCTTAAAAAGTTGGGGATTAGAAATGCAGAGTATTTGTAGAAGAAATATTACATATCCCAGAAGATATTGAAAAGAATTCGTAAAACAAAAGTAATGAATTGACATTTAAGTGTAGACATGTTAACAGTTATCTCCCGCGTGATCTTCGTCCTGATAAATCACTTGATTTATTTTCCTCTACAGGGTGGGACGATAAAATTGTCATCCTAAACAAAACAACACTATTGCTTTATTTTGAAACTTTTATTGAAAAAATCAATTCAGGTAACTTGATTATGTAGTAGAGCTGATATCTATTCAATGTAGCCGCCTTCAGCCTCAATCACCGCCTCGATACGGATCCGGAACTGGGAGCATTCCTTTTCCACAAGCGCCGGCGGGAGCTCGGCGAAAGCTCGGTGGATGGCGGTGATCAGGCTGGCTTTGGTGTTGTGGCAGATCATGTTGGTGATGTTCTCGACGTACGACTAAACGAAGTAGTCCAGCAGGTTTCGGTCGAGGGAGGAGAGGGCCAGTGAGAGATGGGTACAAAGTCATAGCACTCTTTCTAAAGCCAAACCTGGGTCTCTTTTGACTTGTGGACTGGCGCCGAGTCCGGCTGCCACACCCAGAGTCTGCCACCTGCCACCTGATTGCACCAGGAGATCACCACACTCTTCAGCACATCTAGGTACACTTTGGTGTTGACTTTAAAGCCGACTTCGAAGATGTGAGGTGGCATGATGTGGCCCTCACTTGAAACCACACCAAACACCATAACCGTAGCCGGAAACTTTGTTTTCATCACCCTGAGCACGTCCCTGATATTCGTGGCCATCCAGATTTGCATTTTGAGGGTGCTGGCAATGGTCCTGTTGTCATAACTTGGATCGGTAAAGAACATGAGTTGTACAGCGGCGCATCTCCGATCTCGCTCGTTAAACATTGTGTCACTTTCAGACATGATAGAACGCTGCTATCGCTCTTGGGATTTGTACACAACTGGTTAACTAGTAGCTGGTCTGCAACAAAAAAAAAAAAAAAAAGAAAAAAAAAGAAAACCGGTTTTCATTAAACAGAAATGGAATCATGTCGTCTTTTCTAGGGCGATCATTTCATCGTTCCATCCATTATTTTACACAGCCAGAAAAAAAAATGTATTCCTCATCAACCATAAAGTAAAGAACCTTTACTTTAGTGTCAAGAATTTTACAACTATTAGGTTACATCGGGCCATTGGTCTAAT
Organism: Sepioteuthis lessoniana; assembly: GCA_963585895.1. Classification (NCBI taxonomy): domain Eukaryota; kingdom Metazoa; phylum Mollusca; class Cephalopoda; order Myopsida; family Loliginidae; genus Sepioteuthis; species Sepioteuthis lessoniana. The sequence goes on along the minus strand of OY757928.1, from coordinate 22,181,097 downwards.
GGGTAGAGTGCTTTCCAGTAATCCGAGAGACCGTGGTCCAATCCCAGCTCGAGACATACCAAAGTTTCAAAAAATGATACTTACTGCCGCCTCGCTTAACACTCACCATTATAAAGTACGGATGAAGGGTGCAGTGGAGCCGTCTAGAGAATAGAGAGGCTTCCTTGCTGACACTTCGGTGTGGAAGCTATTGAAAAGTGAGACTTCATGTCACATTCGAGTACGATCACCAACTGTACTTCCGTATATATGTTGATAATTATATCTATAGTAAAATTCAATCTTCATATTGTATATATTCATATTCATTCCGACATGTCATGCTTTCACATCTTTAGATATTCTTTTCTGTTGCCCTATTCGTTTTCTCACTATGGGATCCCTATGCTGTACACAGAGAAACCTCCTCTGATGCTGAATGTTTCTTCCTTATAACTCTTTTTTTTTTATAATTTCATATAGTTTTCTTTTTAATTTATCTCTACAATTCGTTAACTCTCCTACGTTGTCGGTATGTATCAATATGATTATTGACAAAATAGTATATATATATATATATATATATCAGATAGAATTTAGTCGTTAAGATACCCAAACCTATAGTTTGCTGAACGTTTAAATAATTCTCATTTTTTAGTATGTGCTGTAGCTTTTTAGCTCCATAAATACACAATTTCAGGCTACTAAGAAAAGACTTGAATCTGTTGCTTTCAAACAAGGAATATTTAAGCAATATCAAGTTTACAAAATTTCGGATCATGTGGAAGCCTGATCTCTCTGATGAAATAAAACGTGATTTCTCCCGCCATGCTGTAGCTGTAATCATACTACTATGTGGATGCACTAAATAGACTCTAAAAAACAAGATGGGAACAACTGACGAATTCTGCTTACTGTCTGGAGCAAATCTAGAATGTAACCATATTAACCAACCCCTCCGCTCGGGCAGGATGTGACATAAGGTCAATTTTTAAGCGGAGTTAAATAGGTTTGAATTCAGAGCTTTCCTTCTCCTAGACTAGTTGCCTCCCCAAGACTGAAGAACCTAGTCTGCCCTACTATTTACCCATAGCTGGAGGGAGAATAACTGGATTCATACCTTTCCCAAGAGTATTAGTGCTATGTGAAATGCAATCAGTCACGTCCAGGATTTGAACTCGTGTCACCGTGTTTATTTCCTAGGACGTTAACCATTACACCACGGGTACCTCCATAATCTTGAAAACCCTACAAACAGTAGCTGCACGGTCACTTATATCTCTTCTTACAAACAAATCCGGTAGAACGAATGTGACACGTGGGGCACAGCTGGAGAAGGAAGAACGAACTTATATGTGACGTTATCATGCGGACTCCTGTATATGAACGTGCCAGTTTTGGCCCAGCTGCAAAGACATACTTAAATCAGCTCATTGCAGACACTTGATGCTGTCTAGAAGACCTGCCAGAAGCGATGAATGATAGAGATTGATAGTGAGACAGAATCAGGGAAACACGATAAACCAACGCTACTTGACAACCTTCATGTCTGAAAGCTCTAAGAATTTTCCCAGAAGAAATACATATACTTATTAATAAATGTTTTAAAATGGCAAATTAATGGAGTCGATAATTTATAGAACGATCCTGTTTTATTAAAAAAATTATTTGACTCACTTTTTTACAGATTGAGTCTGATGCTTATTTGAATTCTATCGACGGCTTAGTATCCTCTGTATTCTCCGCTAGTATAAGACCCACTCCCAAAAAGGAGCCCTTGTTAAGAAGCTTAACTGAATCTGATTGTGAGGTTCCAGTTATGGGGATCTGGGGAGTGTGTAGTACTCTTTCATAGCAATTACTCCCATATGAATTCAAATATGGGGAATGTGTTGCACTTCTTTATTGCAATTATTCTAATATGTATTCTGATCTGGGATGTGAGCAATACTCCTCCATTGCAATTACTTCCATATGCATTCTGATCTGCAGAGTGTAGTACTCCTCCATTGTAATTAGCACCAATGCTCTCTGATTTGGGAAATGTTTCGTACTCCTTTATAGCAATTTCTCTCATATTCCCCTTGTTCTAAGGAGTGTATAGTACTCCATTATGGCAATTACTCACGTATGTAGTCTTTTTTGGGGAGTGTGTAGTACTCTTTAATTGGAAATACTCCCGTATACACACTGATTTGGGGAGTTTATAGAACAACTTCAAAGTATTTACTCCCATTTGCACTCTGATCTGGGCAGCTTGTCATACTCCTTCATTGCAATTACTGCCATATCCACTCTGAACCTGACTGATATTATTAATGCCCCATGTATAGATCAAATAGATGTGTTTTTTTAAAGTTATTCATCTTCGACTGTACAATTCGGAAAAGAAAAAAGAAAGTCTTTCAACTTAACAGGAAACAAATGTAAATTCACACGTACAAAGAACGTTATTCTGAAGCATCAAGACACGATAAAACGCTTTTAAGCTTTAACTGACTTAATATTAGATGTATGTATATATTAAAAGGAATTTGTATCGCTGTTTTCGCTTTCCTCATTCAAATGATCATCATCATCATGTCGCGCCGCCTGCGCGGATATCCCTGACCGTCTCCCGCCATTTCTCCCTATCATCCATCGCCTCCGGTAGGTCTTCAGGGTTACATCCCGTGTCCTCACACAGCTGCTGTATGTAGGTTCGTGCTGGTCGTCCCACTCCTGCACATCCATGTGCGGGGGTCCACAGGAGTACATCGCTTATGAGCTCGTCCTTGCTTCTCCAGCAGTGTCCCGCGTGTCTGGTTCGTCGAACTTGTATAGTTTTTGTGATGGGGGGCAAGTGTCCGTATAGTTGGAGTCTCGTGGGGTGTTGTCGCCAGGACTTGTTTAATACTGCTCTCTTAAAATTTCAAGAAAAACTTCGAGGAAAACGATTTTCTCTGGAATATATTAATATTACCATTGCCTAATTGTTATATTTTGACCTTTTGACCCGGCCTAAAATGACATTCCAAGGTAATGCACCGGAAGGAGATAACACATTCCAATGGCAGTTATGAGAGGAAATCGCGTGGGCGGAAATTGGCTGATGAAATGAGACGAGCAAAAAATTCCTATGGTACACTCATAGACTGATGCACCGGAAGAGAGTGACCTGTGAACAGCATGACAGTTTTTTTCGCTTGATGACGATTAAACATTCGATTTCAGCGATAGAGTGGACGTTGAATTATTATATAACGCAGTCAAGACAGAAGACAAGGGCCAGTTGAGTGCCAGTTATAGACGAGATGTGGTAGAGAAAGCCATATCAGGCAAAAGGGGCCTCTCGGCCCTGATGAGTTGAGGTCCGGAGGAGATGCTGATAAGATGCCTTAAAGAAAGCCATCACCCAGCAGGGTGGCCTCTGCGCCTCCGGTTGAGCATCAGAAGAATGAGAAAACACAACGTTGATGGCCATAAGAGTGGAGGTCAAAATATAGCAGTTTCTGTTCGGTCTCCAGCTCCCTCTCACACGCAAACCTTGAATAACCTTTTGTACCCTTACAAATAAAGTGAGAGGTAAAATATTGTTAAAGAAGTCTTCCTGCGTCTTCCTGCGTGCGTCTTTATCATTGCGTGCATCTGTTATTCATTGCGTCAGTATGTATCCTGCATGAACATGTATATGAGAATATAACATAAGGTTGCACAAATAGAAACTGAAAACATATAATCATTAGTATTAGATTAGAATACTTGATATCATGAAATAGAATGCAATATAACAACTCTTAAGAAACTATTACTCAGAAATATGCAAGGCATTTCCTCGTGGAGTAATTGTTAACGCGTTGGGCTACGGATTCGTAGTAAGTGTGTTCGAACTTCAGTTGCGCTATTACGTTAACTCTTGGAAAAATACCCTCGGTAAAAGTATGAATTATCCATCTAGGTATTCGTTAAATAGTACCATTGCTGTTCTTCTTGAAGAATGGCTCTGACATTAAATAACCTAAAAGGCTGATATGCCATTAAACAAAGAACCCAAACCCAAGAAATGTAAGTATGAACGTACAATGAACGCAATTCCCTAACCTCCAGGCATAAAATAAACCTAGACAGATTGATATGCCGTTAGAATCAACCAACCATCTGTTTAAATTGTATACTACATTTGTATTTTTCAAAGTTGAATAATTCTGCAGAAAATTTAGCAATATTTTGATTATTTCTACCACAATTTTTAATCGATGCATTGCCAACTATGAAGACAGAAAGTAAAAAAAAAAAACAACAAAAAAACAAAACAAATTGCTGATTATATTCAGATAAATAAAAAAAAGGCCTTTTAAAAGTTTTAAAGGAAGACTTCTTGAAATAGTCGTCTTTGTTCGCTGAAAAATGCTAACCTGAAAGCATGGAGGAACTGGAAATAGTTAACGCAATGGAAACGATGCTTTTTAGTTTCTTAAAAAAGATTCTGTATTTAGTTCAGTTTTATCAAATAAACAAGGCCATCTTTAGTTGGTTTCTTACATTGATAAAAAAAAATTGTCTTATTTGTGCGTTCTAAGAAAAATGATTTTGATATTGTCAGTTTTCTTCCTTTTGAATTCCCTTCGTAAATTTTTCAATGGCAATGAATATTTAGTCGTGGAATGAATACATACATTTTTTCTTAATTTTCATGCAAAAAGAAGCATGTATTTTGAAGTATATCCCTTCATATAAATTCAGACTACGCACATTATCCAAGTTGCAGTGTATATCCGTTAAGGCATGAAAACGACCTATTTACCGAGAGCAAAAGCTATAGAGAAATATCTCAAATTCAAATTACTTTGAAATATTTTTCTTCTATTTTGAAATGCATGACATTCAGATAATTTTTTAGAGGCTTATGAAATAAACATTGATATATTTCTGCACACGCAAAAAAGATCAATTTTTGAATGTGACAGATAGAATTATTTTGTAGGGCATCCTAGATTAATACTAATCTTTACACATCTTTAAAAAAGATTGAATAATCCACAAAGAATATATGAACGTGTATCAGACTTTGAATCAACAGGATTTTTTCCATCCAATGAAATAATTCTACAAGGGTTTCAAAGTCGCTGAAACAAAACAGTGGCGTCTCAAATCTTATTTTATCCCTGTTATTTTAAAAATATTGCAGGGGAAAAATAAAATGTGTATATATTTAAGAAAATATAGTGAACTTTTGCCTTTGATGATGGAGCAGTTCTTTTGCGCAAGGACATATTACGAAATACTCTTTCAAAATTGTTTAAGCAAGGAGTAAGACGTTCAATTTTAACACCTTTCCAAACAGGAGTATTATTTTTAATTTGGTTAAGAAATTAGAAGCTCATGGCTGACTTGAAAATCGTAGGATTATGTGTTCCTCAATATCAGGTTCTCGATAAGTACCCGAAAACCAAAGAATGTCACCAGGAGTTAAGAATCAGTTGGCCAGAGTCTGCATTCAACGGCCTCTTCTACTAAACGGTTGCCTTGTCGGCTGGGGCTGTATAATACACTGACTGCTTCTCTGCAGAAGTGGTAAGACCCCACCACCGAGTGTTCTGGATATGACACTAAATAATCTAATGGTGTTATCCCAGTAATCCTGGAACTGTGGGGAATACGGAGCACTCCTTCATCACTATCGCTACCAGGTCCGTTCTTGCCCGGAGAGGTAGCACCTGAGAGGACACTATCTTAGAAATGTAACTTTTTTTACATTGAAACTCTCCTGACGCCAAACTAAATTGTTTGGAATAAGAACCGTTTTGACAATTAACTGGGTGTGGACAAAAACTAGACATATACTAAACTGAGTTGCTTGAAATAGAATTGTTTTTGACGATTAAACTGTATAATTATGCTAAACTGAATTGTTTAAAATAGATGTGTTTACAGAATAAAAATGGATTTGGCATTAAATAACCTATAAAGTTGATATGCCATAAAAGCCAAACAAACAAACAAATCAACTGAATGATAGACATCTGGAGTATGTAGTCTGGGTCTTCTTCAGGCATATTGGCTCATGATTGACATTAAATGATTGAAGATCCTAAAAATGTAAATCTTTCATCTTTTAATAAATGTAATTTTTATTACTTTATTTCTCTATCATTCCAGGTAATGGCTTTGTACTCGATTATTCTGATGCAAAAATCGATAAACACCGTGGATTTTGTCGTGAATGTTTTCGTGGGTTTGGATTCTTTGTTTTATCAACTCTCGTGAGTTTTTCACTATCAAATCTATTCATGTGGAAAGACAAAAGTAGTACTAGTCAACCCATGTCTTGGAAGTTAAGTGGTTTTATACCCTTCCCAACACTATTGATCAGGAAGTAAACAAAATGACGTGACTGAATTTCAAACCCGTTTATAACAATCCATCACGTTGGTCACTGCACCATAAGGATCCCCCACCACCTCCGTCAAATTTTTCAATCAAGGTTCATTTCAAATTATTTATCTTGAAAAATTTAATTTTCTTCTAAAGCAAAACTACCAGATTTAATTATTTTTAGTAAAAATCAAAATGATTAAAATGGATACTTTACCACAAGAGTGCTACAAGCTATATTGAAAAAAATACTGAAAGCAACATCCCTTAAGACAGCAACTGTAAGACTACCTAAATCCTATGTCAAAATAATCCAAATTAGACGAGCATGACATGCGGGACACAGCTGAAGAAGAAAGGGCCAACTCATAAGCGACGTTGTCCAATGGACTCATTCAGACAGACGAGCAAATATTAGATGACCAGCTAGAACCTATCTACACCAGCTCAGTACGGACATGGGATGTAGAAGAGAAGACCTGCCGGAAGCAATGTATGTGAGAGGCGAATGGCGAAAGAGAGTTAAGGAAATACGTGCAAGCGGGACGACATAACAGTGAGGATCATTTTTCTTTTTAAATTGATATAATTAAAACGGACATTTTGTAGTATTATTTATTGCCATTCACTAGGACATTAAAATTCCTAAGCCTAAATCATGAATATGTAGTTGTTGAAAATAATTAAATTCCTTAAAATTATGAAAATTTATGCTTTCTTCAAAAACTTCCATGTTGTAGAATTTGTGTAATAAAAACAAGATAGTGATATCATTTCTATAGTCGATGAGTGTCTCTGGCGTTGTGATACAACAAAACAGTATGCAGGTGGATGACAATATATATATATATATATATATATATATATATATATATGTGTGTGTGTGTGTGTGTGTGTGTGTGTGTTTCATAATCATATATTTTGACCCTTCCACTATTGGTGAATGTTGCATTCTGGGCTATACAGATTTTGGTGGTAACCGGTCAAGGAGAACAGAAGCACTGAATTTAAAACCCTAACCAACATGTCATTGGCAAACGTGGTAAAATTACTTCTTCTGTGTTTCATAATATCGGGTGCGTAGATATATATATATATATATATATATATATATATATATATATATATATACTAAGTTACTCTATCCAAGTCTTTTCCCAAACGGTTTTTTAGCATAAAATCAAGAAAATGCTTTATGAAGTTTCCTATACTCACTGATACTAGACCTATTAAATGTCTTCCTTTTCAGGAGATTCGGTACTTTTGTGGCGTTTTTGTCATCTTTTAATCTTTCCAAGATGTAATTGTTACAATGTACACATCCTGCAATATTTGCAAACCATAGAACAATAAATAACCGAAAAAGATGCAAAGCCAATTCATATGGCCCAATTAGCTGTGGCTGTAAAATACACCGACTGCATCTCTGCAGAGGGGTAATACTTCCCGGCGAGTATCCTGGATATGAAACTAAACAATCTGATTGTGAGTTTACAATAAGGCTGGAACTTTAGAATACACCGACTGCACTTCTGCAGAGGGTAAGACCCGTCTAATGAGTGTCCTGATTATGACACTAAACAATCTGATAGTGAGGTTCTAGTGACGATGGGCTTTGAGGAATGTGGAATACCCCTTCATTGCCAGTCAGGTTCATTTTGAGAGGGCCCTATTTATAGGTCTATACAAGTCTTTTACATTTGAAATGTGTACTTATGCTAAACTGAATTTTTTCGGATGGAAATGTTTTACATTTAACTGAGTGTAAACAAACACTGTACTTATGCTAGACTAAATTATTTGAAATAGAACTGCTTGATCATGTAATAGTGTGTTAACAAATTACTGATGTTTAATTGAATTTAAAAGATTCATAGTAATACTTTGTTTAATATTACATTGAAATATTGACACAAGGATATGACACAAGGTCAATTTTTAAGCGGAGTTTAACAGGTTTGAATTCAGAGTTTTCCTCCTCCTAGACTAGTTGCCTAACCAAGGCTGAAGAACCTAGTCTGTCCTACTATTTACCCATAGCTGGAGGGAAAATAATTGGATTCATACCTTTCCCAAGGGTATTAGTGCTATGTGAAATGCAATCAGTATCGTCCAGGATTTGAACTCGTATCGCCGTGTTCATTTCCTACGGCGATAACGACTACACCACAGGCACCTCCATAATTTTGATATTTGATAGCAAGGCTTGAAACCATTTAACTGTTGCTTATAAAATGATTAATATTAGTTGTATTTTGAAACAATCTAAATATGAGAAATATAAATATTAACGTTAGATAGCAATATTTAGCAATAAATATTTGAAACCATTTAAATATGTGCAAATAATAAATAGCAATACTTGAAACCATTTAACTGTTTGCAAATGCATGTAATCGACAAACAATTCACTTAAAACATCTATATATATATAAAAAAAAGATTTGGCATTAAATAATCTTCTACTGATGATGAGCCATTAATCTAAAAAACATACTCTCACCTTACCATGGTTTGTTTCATCTCATCTAGTTTCTGGCCCACGAATGTGTCCCTGTCGTATTGATCTTCAATCTTTTCTTATTGATATTGTCGATAGTCAACAACTTAGACCGTAAAAACACAAAAACTAAATAGGGACAGAACGACAAAGAGACTGGGAAGCAGATAATATAAAACAAAATAGGTTATTAAGTTTGACTGAAATCTGTTTTCAATGATTGCAAATTCGTCTGATGACACCGAAATGAAATAACTGTCACCTAAGGGAACGTATAAACATAAAACACGCCTTACTGATCGATTACCGATGCCACGTTCAATAGAATGCCTCCGAGCAGATCGATTAGGACTCCGCAACATAGCGTGTCTGACACGTTCTACATTTTTCAGAGCACGTAGTGTTCGTAAAGTCCCTGCAGGTCTGCTATCCAATAGCGTACCTTGTGTGTGAAGTGCATTAACCCAACGTATGATTGTCTTATGGGTGGAAAAGACTGATTTCGATTAATATTGAAATGGCACCGAAATTCACACCTAACTGCTGGAACAGACTCGTTCTTCTCCACACAACTGTCGTACGCAAACACACCATGTTCTATTGTCCATAGTACCATGACTTTACGTGAAATAGAATAGAAAATTTTTGAGACAAAATGCCAAGATCCCACATCCGAAATAATGCCGCTCAGACATGTCCCTGTCCTAGATGCTGAATAGTAACCATTTCAAAATGAATTATCCTCACTGTCCAACCCTGTATTTTAAAAATACTAATTCACATAATCGAAATTAAGGTCAAGTACTGCACTTATTTATTAATGATGTCGATTACAGACAGGGAATTTTAAAAAAGATCCAACTATCACAAGACATTTCAAAAATCTTTTACTTCGGAGGCGTTCGGAGGGTAATGGTAATCGTTACATGAAATGCACACGGTTCCCAGGGTTCAAACCCTGAACAAAACTGTTTGCATTTCACATAACACGAATATTTTTGTGAAAGGTATGAATGCAACCATTCTCCCTCCAACATGGAGTAAACAGTAGGGTAGAATAGGCACTTTAAACTTGGTTTAACAACCACTGTAGGAGAAGGAAAAGTCTGAATTCAAACCTGTTCAACTCTGCAAAATGATTGACCTCATCCACAGGGGTTGGGTAAGTACGCACCTAGTTGCGATTTATTAACATCTATCGACCATGCTTTTTTTTGGAGAGGGCAGTTCTGGGCCGCCGAAATAAGCAATTTATTACGGGGATCATTTCCTTTTGGAGTGTTTGTGTTCTTTCTTCCTGTCACGTGGCTTAAGACTGGACTTTCTGGTCAAAGTATGTGTATTCTTAAAGATCACACCTTCTAATGTAAGGTTGGTAATTCCAACAAGATGCAAGCAAAAGACAAACACTTTTATTTAGGTTTCAATGGAACTTTTATGTTAAATGTGTTTAAACCCGGGGAATAATCATCAGGTTACTTCGAGTTCTGTGACTGATTAACGTCCTTTAAATTTCGCAGAACGCAATCGTTTTGGGGGCATTTGCGCACTACTGTTTGATCCCCATATTTCAAAAAGAATGCAAGTGGAATCTTAAGTTGTTTGGATTCTTTTTTCTACGACACGTAAATGAGATAACACAGCAAAATTTTGCTTTCATTTGTCAGGTCTTCATTATTTCAAACCTTTTCTGTTAGAGAAATCCAGTTACTTCCAGAGTAGCCAGAGTGTTTATCTCTGACGTAGGATTGTGTCCGGGGTCCGATTAAGATCGCCGGATATATCTATAAAATTGTAGTCATGAAAAAAGGGATTATATAAGATTCATCAAATGAGAAAAAAGTCTTCTTTACCAAAGTGAACGTCTAGAATCCGCAATATATATATATATATATATATATATAAGATGTATTTTCTAAACAATCCCAATATTATTCTCTGCTTCAAACTTAGATACAATGTCAGAGATTTTGATAATACCGTCAATGCAAAGATATTCAAATACTGGGTAGAAAGTTTCGTAAGAATATAATATGATTTCATTGTTTCTGCTTGCATGCGATATTTGAATAATACACGAAGCATAAATGTATTGCTTCAGGATATATATGTATAGATGCGTGCGTGCGTCTGCGTGCGTGTGTGTGCATATATATATATATATATATATATATATATATATATATATATATATATATATATATATATGTATTACATTTTTAAATGTCTTCAATTTTATCTTTTGATTATTGTTTAACGACGCATAGATAGAATTGGAAAATACATTTAAAGGGACAGAATTTCCATTTAGCTCTGGAAATTATTCTGTTCTGTACATTATTTTTGTTTCTTTTGGACGAGGACGTGCCGAAATGAGGAATGTTATATAGCTTGCAAATGTAAGAATAAGACATATTTGATATTGGTTGCTGTTCCTTGACTACCAGAGCCCATTTAATAGCGTTTTATATTTCTTTTTTTTTCTTTTTTTTCTTTTAGTTCATTTTCTAATTTTATTTATTTATTCCAGGACTAAATGTTTTCTCCTCCTGAATGTATCTAATATAGAGATTTAAAATAAATATTTCAAACTGTTTTTTCATTTGTCATTGTAAACCTCATGAATCATATTATAGCTCTCACGTACTTTTCCCGGTGTATGAATAATTTGAATATTCTCTCTCTCTCTCTCTCTCTCTCTCTCTCTCTCTCTCTCACACACACACACACACACACGCACGCACATACAGACACTCATATACCCTTATACATAGTCATAAATAAATATTAACACGCGTATATACGCACGTTCACGCAAGCAAATGCATGCACCAACACATTCAAACACGCATGAGTGCACACACATGCAGGGTCACACGGGCACACACATACACGCAGAGATATATGCACATAAAAGTCACAAATACAAGCACTTATTCTCACATGTTCATCCACATGTGTTCATCGACATACATATCAACATACAAGACTATAAACATGGGGACACACAGCGTACACATATCTATTGAAAATTCATCTGTTGCCATTTACAAAGACTAATTTATCTAACTCAAGGCTTAAAGCAAGAGGCTCTTAGTGAGAATCCGATTCACAATCAAGAGTTTGCTAATCTACCTTGTTTAACATCCGTCACATGAGGGACACATGGCTTCTGTTCGATAATGTAATTTAGCCCGAGGGAATTATGAATACACTGAACGGAAATTTGCTGATTCTAATATTACATAATTATGCTTTTATTCTAAAAAAAAGTTTTTATTTTATCTTATTTATTTATTTATTTATTTTGTTTTGTTTTGTTTTTTAATTTTATCTCATTTTGTACTTCAAAAGATCACTTTTACAAGAATAACAGCAAATACTATTATAGAATTGGGATTTATTTTCCATGTTTTCTCAACTGTAGTTTACATTTTTCATCATCATAATAATCATCATCATGATGTCACGCCGCTAGCACAGACCTCCCAGAACCTATCTCGCGAGCTGTCTCTATCATCCATCGCTCCCGGCAGGTCTTCAAGGCTACATCCTGTATCGGCACTGAGCGGTTGTATATAGATTCTAACTGGTCGTCCTGCCTTTCCTCGTCCATGCGCAGAGGCCCACAGGAGTACGTCACTTATGAGTTCATCCCCAATTTTCCAGCAGTTTCCCGCATGTATGGTTCGTCTAGCTTGGATGGTTTTCGTGATATGTGGTAGGTGGCCGTACAACTGCTGCTTTGTAGGGTGCTGCCTCCGTATCTTGTTTAATATTGATCACATCATTTTTGTGTAATTGCCGTCAAGATTTTTCCTCCATACGTTTAGTTAGCGGCCATGTAGTGCATCCATATAGCAGTATCGACACGACTGCTGCTTGGAAAAAATTGTGTTTTATTTCATCCGTCAAGTCTGACTTACACATGACTGATAGTTTATCAATCGTTGTCCATGGCTTTCTTCGTCGCGTGTTGATTTCTGTCTCAGTTGATGAGACCCTGCTTCCTAGGTAGGTGAGCTTGTCCACTAGTTTCAGAGAACTACCGTTTAGTGTGGAGATGTCGCCTGTTTGATTAAAGCACATGTATTACGTCTTGTCTGCGTTGACATGGAGGCCTATACCAGCAGCGCGGTTAATTTTATTATAGTTTCTGGGCAATTTGAGGGTTCAAAAGTTTTCTGATATTATGTTAACACGAAGCGCAAATATGCAGCCAAGGTAATGAGTGTGACTAACCACACCCAGCTGTGGGATACCAAGCTAGCTTGACACTTTTCCGAGTGCTATCGGCTATACTTAGAACACAGCCTCTGTGGCTATCAGAGCGAAATTTTAGGAAACATCTTGTTTCTGTATAATGATTAAATGCCCTTTTATTTTTCAAACAAAAACATACTGTTTTTCCTTGCTTATACAACACAATGACCTTGCTCAAAAACGTAAAATATAAATTCCATAACTAGACTACGTTGCACGTTGATTGTTGCAGTTTTCAAATCTCACAAACAGTGAAGCAATACAGAGTGTGTCAGCGCATAAACTACGATTACTACTAGTCACAATGGGTACTTAGCACAGGTTGAACTGTTTCATTTAGATGATATACACGCCGTAATCACGCATGTACGAATACAGTTGTTATTAATACAATTTTGCTAAGCTGTAGCATGAGGCAACATGAATGGGACACCCAATGAGATACGACCTCACTCGTGAAGGTTTGATAGTTGAGCTTATTAACTATTACACCACTCGAGGCGTCCTTCCATACATACAAATATATTGTCAAATTTTTTATTCACAATAGCAAGTAAAGTTGGCGACCGAAGTCAAAGGTGAGCCGAAGGCTCCCTTTTAAATACCTATGACAACGAGGTGAAGGGGGGGGGCTGTACTCTATTCCCTGAATTGCTCCACTTTATACTTACCTAAAAATGCTGAGTGTTAAGCAAGGCTGCATCAAGTTCTGCTTTTTGAGATTTTGGTATGACTCGACCTGTCTATGGGGAAAATGGAACTAAACCCTGTACTTATGCTAAACAGAATTGTTTGAAATTGTAGACTGGTCTTGTATGTTAAACTGAATTGTTTCAAATAGAACTACTTTTGACGTTGAAACTGTGTACTTATGCTCAACTGGATTGTTTGAAATAGAACTATTTCGACATTTAACTGTCAATGAAGAAAAAAATATACTTATACTAAACAGAATTGTTTGAAATTTTTAAAATAACTTACTTCGGCATTAAATTTTCTGAAAATGGTTGATACGGCGTACAACAAGCCAGCCAACCAAACATACATACATCCAGGTGCCAAATTGGAAGGGAAAGGCAAACCCATGGGAATGTAATTATAGACAAACTAATGGGAACGTAATTTTAGACAAATCATATGATACCTGAAACAATATGTTACATCCTGTAGAAATAAAAAAAAAAGAAAATGCTGAAAGGAAATTGGGCTCAGCCTACTGGTTTATTTCAAAACCAGAAGTCGAAAACTTTCACCAAAGATTACGGAAATCTACTAAAACGCAGCATATCACATCATAATCATGGAAGAAAGTAACCTACAATCAACAATATGCATTATACATAATCTACCATAAGACCAATCAAGCCAACAGATCACCTACAGTTTTCTGCCACTCACAGCGTCATTCACTCACCAAAGGGAATCCCAATGTAACTAGAGCTTTGGCATCATCCTTGAGAGGTTTTCTTCCTGCTGGGCACTTCGCAATCATCTGATTTTATGTCACTTCCCAACATCATGGGAGCTGGTGAAATACCGCTTTCTCAGCTTTTCTTTTCGAGTTAGATAACATTTGAGTTGATTGGTTCGAAGACCGGTTTCCTCCCCAAGCAAGAACTACGGATTGGAAGCTATTTTTGGCACCACGTCTGAGAGGCTTCTTTCCAGTGGGATTCTTACCTTCGTCTCTTCCGAAGAACATCATGTAGTAATGCTTTACGCAGACTTATCTTAGCATACATTTTCGAGCCACCTGGCAATCGTTCCGGGTGGTTGAAAAATCCTGGAAACTACCCCAAGCAATACCTGTTCTCTGGTTTAACGCGAGAAGGGTATATATAGTTCCGGCTCATTAAATGTCCATAAATGTGAAGGTTGTCAAAACTGAGCCATCGTATCGGGGGAAGCTTTTTCGAGCAGGGGTCCAAAATAGACCGACTTTTTTCACAATAGAACACTGTGGGGGCTAGATGAATTACGCTAAGGAATTCTTTTTTTGCATCCTGATGTTTGTCCTGGATTTTTACAGATAAATTACTTACTTTGTTGGGGTCATATTTTCAGGTAACACCACCTTGCTCTGGTAAAGAGGTAAGAAGGAAGTTGATTGCTGAGGAACCACAAGAAAAGAATGCCGACGAACCTGAGCCATTCTTGGACCCGCCTCATGGCAGGCTTGTCTCCTTTGTAGCCTCCATTTAAAATGACTTTGGGTCACTCTGAGGCGCATTTGATAAATATGTTCTCATGAAATATCATTTTCTTACGAGTAAATTACTGAGACATATATAACACATTATTATATGAATTTATTGTTCTATCTTTTATTCAAATCAACCCATAGCTGGTATCCACTCGGGGGGCGGAGAACACTTCACCAAAAACCGGTTGTTCTACATATGACAATAAACTGATGGTGTAACTCCATTTCTGAATATCTTAAGAGTATGTAAAGTAAGTAAAAGCTAAATTTGGCGATAGTAGTCGAGGGTGACCCGAAGATCACTTTTTATCAGGTTGTAAACCAAGATGTTGGAGAGGAATCTACTCCTTTCCAAAGGTTACTCAAGTTTACCTTTGATCCACACTTTGTAATGCTGAGTGTTTGGTAGAAGTCATCAACTGCTATTTTTGGTGTAACTAGACCTGGGATTGAAAACCAGTCTCCCGGGCCATTGGCAAACTCTCTACCCACTTGACCAATGGGTTGGAGTATTTAGTACTCTTTACTTGCATTAATTGTCAACTTTGACAAGAAGTATTAGTACCAGTTAAGGTATCATCTGTTGGTCCAATAGTACTGTATAAAAATTATTCGTATTCGAGCCCTGTCGACTGGGACTTTGGATTAAACCGACTGCATTTCTGCAGAGATGTAAGACCACACCCAAAGAATGTCCAGAGAGGACAGTAAATCATCTGATGGCAAGGCTTAAGCCTCTGAGACTTGGGGAATGCTGAGTACCCCTTCATTGCCATTGCTCCCAGGTACACCCTTCCCCGGAGTGGTATCCCTAGATAGGCTCAAACTGTCTGAAAAAATAGCTAATGTTAAATTGTAACTTATATAGCAATTCTTGAAAACATTTAACTGGGTGCAGAAAAAAAAAGATCTAGCTTGTTTAAGGATGTTATCAACAAAGTGTGTTTATAAAATGTATATTCTGTTTATAAATGTATAGAGAAGACTTGGTATTAAATAACTTATAATGAACCTCAAAAACAAAGCAAACTAAATAGTTTATATTGATCATATATGTATAAAATGGATTTGACATAAAATAACCTACAATGTTTGATATGGCATAAAATCCAACCAAACAATCCTATTCGTATTCGATAGGACTGTGATAAAAAAATCTTTTGAAGCAACAACAAAGATAATTTGAATATGAACGTGACTCACTCACCTCTTGACTTAATATAACATGAGACAATTTGAGACGTGATTTAAAATCAATCAATCAATTAATCAATCTACTCATAAAGGTTATCAAAAGCAGTTCGTCCAAATGTCATTAGCTTAATAAATACGTGTATGAATTTTTGAAAGTCGGCACTGTTTTCAGTAAAGCTGCAATAATTTCTGACAACTGATTATCTTTTTTCGAAGCCTGCATTGCATTTGTTTGCTACAAAAAGATGTTAGATATTTTCTCTCATAGAATCATGAGCAATCTATAGAAATTATGTACATAATCACCCAATACTGTTTGGAGAGATTGTGTTAATACCCAAAGATTGAAAATCGATGCTTATTTTCTTTTCCATGCAATTCTCTGGTATATTATTATTAATATATTGATACTATACATATAACATATGTATATTGTTTGCAGTTCAGGTAGTAATTCTTATCAAGTAACAATCATCTTTCTTTAACTAATCTGTAATTCGATCCAATACAAACATCATTACCAATGAAAGAAGTGTGTTTGAAAACTACAGAAACTGAACCCCAATTTATCCTGGGAGATAGGAACAATGATTGAAAGATTATCTTTTTTCAACGTAATTCACTTTGCATTCAAAACGTTTCCTCCCCCAGTTTTCCATATATTAAAGCACCACGAAATATATATATATATATATATATATATATATATATATATATATGCACGTTTGTTTGTTTGAGTGCTTACATATATATATATATATATATATATATATATAGAATAAGAAAAGTGCACAAGGAGAAAATGCAAATAAGAAAATTTCAGGTATATAAAATACTCTGGATTCTGCTATAGTTAAGCATTAGTTGACTTAAAAATAGTCCCTTCAGAGTTCAACAGTCGTGTTCCAGTATGTTTTCCATTGATTAAAATAGAAAGTAAATAAAATATAAAGTCACTGATAAATCTATCACAAAAATTAAAAATAACCAACGAGACATCAAACAAGGACAATTTTCTCAAGAAGGACTCAATTTAGTATAAACAAAATTTTTAAATGAGAAAAGCTGCCACTCTCGATGAAATACTCACAGTAGTATGGAAGCTAAAGAAATTCGATGATTTACAACTCCGATTGTACAACGCTAGATATAAGGAGAACACAACAAAGAGATGGACAAAAAGCTTCATTCTTTCTTTTCCCCAAGAAAGTTGACCTCGAAATAACCCTGTCTTCCATTGCGGCTAATGTTTATAATGATCTGCTTCTCAGTTGCATCGTTCCAGGAATTCTTAGAAATAATCAAAATGGATTTCGGAGAAAGCGATCCACAATATCATAGATTATGGCACTCCGTCGAATTATCAAAGAATTTCGTGTAAAAAGCTTTGAGGCAACACTCTGGTTCGAAGATTTCTCCATAGCATTTTATTTCATACACTGAGGAGAGACGGAGCAAATACTTCTAGCGTATGTTCTCTCCCTAAAGAAACTGTCACAGCTTTCATGATGTTCTGTTGTAACACGAAAGTCAAGGTTTGCTCTCTGGATGGAGACCTAAACTTCTTTGACATTGTTTTTGGAGTTCAGCAAGGAGATACCTTTGCTGAATTCTGATGTTGATATCGATAACAACAACACAATAATAATAATAATAATAATAATAATATTAATAATAATACAGTGCGACTCTGTCGTTTTTATTACGAATAGGTTTATTCTGCCTTTTGCGACACGAGGTGTGAGAGACAAATCATAAATGTCTATGAAAAAAACGCTGACACCGCCTCCGAATGCGCGGTGCATCTTGTAGTGGCTAAGATCTCAACTCGTCTCTGCCGGTTAAGACCCAAACTAATATGATGTAATCGGATCCGAAAAACTCAACTCCTAAAGTAACAGCTGTATTTCAACTCCCGCAGTCTTTTTAAAATCTTAACATTCTCATGACATCTCTTTCCGACATGCCATCATCTACCCACTTAATTTCCGCCAACGGCGAGTCCGGCTCAGTTTCTTGTCTCGGAGTTTATTACAACAGATGATGATTGTCATATCCTTTCCGTGCGGGCCTGCGAGTACATAATCTGATTATGACACCTGAACCAAGAAACACAGAGTTGTTCAAAGCCTTACCAAACTAAATATTAAAATATAAGAAACAAATTACACATTAACCCCATATCAGTTCATAATCTGCCTCGACTACGTATTCGAACGTCGATAGTTCTAATAAAAGAAAATGGTTTTACACAAAAAAAAAAAAAAATGACAAAAATCAAATGATATCAGTAGAAATTATAACAGACGCTGAGTATGCTAATAGTATATAACCTCTTACAAATACACCTACCCAAGCTGAATTCCAGCTGCATAATCTGAAGCAGGCAGCATGAGATACTAGCTTTAACGAGAATGCAAATAAAACGGTTAGCTAGTTGGTTGTTTGGGTTTAATTGCATATCAACCCTTGTAAGATATTCAACGCCAAATTCTGTCTCTCTCTATATATATATATGTATACATGTTCAACCCAAGATTTCTAAACGAATCCTTTTGCAGGTAAAATTTTCTATGAGCAGGATTTCATTTCTTTGCCCAAGATTAACCAGTTTTAATAAGTCATGTTTTTTGGTACAACTCTGTCTTAAGAAGGACAGAAGGTCATATATTTTGACATTCTCGAACAGATTAGTTAATCTATTTACTTGGAAAAATCGCTTTCAGATAACAGTAAAAGCTTTGCAGTCTATAAGAACAAAATGGAGTACATGAGTTTTAATCAAAAAGGAGAGAAATGCAATATGTATAGCAGTTCTCTGAAATTAGTGGATAGCTTAATGTACCTCGGCAGCAACATCTCATCTACTGAAAGTGGCATCAATATGTGCCTAAGAAAAGCATGGACTGCTACAGATAGGTTATCAATCACATGGAAGTCTAACATACCTGATAAAACAAAACGTAATTTCTTCCAAGCGGCTAGTTGTGTCACTTCTACTATTCCTAGTGTAGGGATACATCACATGGATGCTGACAAAACGTATAGATAAAAAAAGCTAGACAGGAATTGCACGAGAATACTACGATGTATATTGACGATACTAGAAGCAGCATCCCATGAAACAAGTTATACAGCCACCTCATATCTCTAAAACCATTAAAAAAAGACAAACACACTGGAGAAGCAAGGATGAAATAAGTGATGTTCTCCTATGGACCACTGCATGTTGACCTACCAGTGTTGGCTGGGTGACAAAAACCTGCCTACAACAGTTTTTTACTGACACAGGGTGTATTTTGGGAAACCAACGGAGAGCGATGGAAGATTTGGACGAATGAAAAGATAGAGAGAGTCTGGGAAATCCGAGCTTGCAACGCGACATCATGATTATGGTATATATACATTCATTTATATATATATATATATATATATATATATATATATGATAATGAAATAACCATGACTAGAAAATTCGGCACACACTCACATGCGACATACGGAACACTGTATAGCTGTTTCGACCTTATTTGGTCTCATCTGCAGTATATACCGTGATCACAACAACATTGCCATATGTACTTAATTCCTCTACTATATATATATATATATATACTCACACCCGAATATATACACACACATATATGAATACCCTCAAACGCCTGTGTATACACCCCCCATATATATATATATGTATATATATATATATTTGTGTGTGTGTGTGTGTACTTATGTGAGTGAGTGTATACACAAATGTGTCGTTTACTATTATTTTCTTTTTTTAAATATTTTTTCTAGTGGGATTAATTGCCACTATCGGGAGAATAAAAGAAATGTTTTCGCACCCCAAAATCTGGTTTTAATAGGAAGCAAACAGTAAAATGTTCGTTGAAAGACTGATCTAAATTAATTTTCTCATATGTTGAATCAACCTCGGTTGAATTGTCGCCTTATAATATTTGGGTTTTATTTACTTCGTGATCTTTCGTGTAAGTACCCCCGTCAGCGGAGCTTACAGTCCGCTTAGTGTATGTCCTTCAGTTGTGTAAGACATTCCCCCCAAAATAGTGTTTAAGCTGTCTAAAATAGTCAGACTTCAGTTCTGGATATGTCAGGAGAAGGAGTATTTCTCTATTTTCATTTCTCCGAGGACCTCTTAAAACCTTAAGTAGTAGAATCTCTTTAAGGTCCCTTAAAACAGATCCATTTAAAAGACGTTCTTAAACGATAGGACTGTGCGCCAAAAAAAAATCACAAACTGCAAAGAGATACGGCACAAAAAGGTAGATATAAACATGAAAAGAAGGCTGACCCTTCTTTTGTTAGTATAAAAAATCTTGGATAGGTTTCATCATCATCATCATCATCATGTCGTGCCGCTAGCACGGATATCCCTGACACTCTCTCGCCACTTCTCCCTATCTTTCATCGCCTCTGGCAGGTATTCA
Organism: Sepioteuthis lessoniana; assembly: GCA_963585895.1. NCBI lineage: Eukaryota > Metazoa > Mollusca > Cephalopoda > Myopsida > Loliginidae > Sepioteuthis > Sepioteuthis lessoniana. Next base: position 22,160,156 of record OY757928.1, on the reverse strand, counting down.
GGGCTACATCCCGTATCTTCACATAGCTGCTGCATATATGTTCGAGTTTGTCGTCCTGCTTTTGCACGGCCATATGTGGGGGTCCATAGGAGTACATCACTTATGAGCTCGTCCCTGCTTCTCCAGCAGTGTCCTGAATGTCTGCTTCGTCTAACTTGGATCACTCCACAAGGCACCAACTATACGGCCACCTGCCTCCCATCACAAAAACTATTAAAAATAAAATGTATAGGTTTACATGCCGAAAAAGAAATCAAAACTGAGAAGTATTTATTTAACAAATGGGACATACATAATATTGATTCGAAAGTGGATTCCATTGGCTGGATTCATAATAATGCAATAATTACAACTCTATTTTCTCATCAACTACATATTTATACAATATACATCAGTAAGAAGTGGCTCCTTCCTAAGACTCTTCCCGATCTTTAGCATAACTCAATGACAATTCTGCCGCATTGTTGCCTATGGAAATATGGAAGAAAGCGATTTTAAATCTCTGAAATTAAGGAAACCAATTATAACAGAATTGAGCTATTATATACGGATTAGTGAAATGCATTACTAACGATTTAGCGTGGAATCATTACAAGTTGTTTGATTGTCGAAATAAATTGGAACTGATTGAAAAATCAGATAGAAATTATTCAAAATATTCTGGAGTCAATGGAAATATTTCTGACAAAATATAGGGTATTAGACGTGTGGTGGACATATGAGGTGTGATCAAAAGTATTCTAACTTACTGTGTTTTTTTTTAAATTAATATGTAACGTTTGAATTTGATTGAGAACATGTGCACAATTGAATAACTCAAAAAGAAATGAAGTCTGGATGCTTAGATTTCGAATTCAGACTTAATTGATGACTATATATTTTGATGAGTCGTTACTTGTATGAGAAAAAATATTAGTTGAGTTTCATTGACAAAACCCAGAATTTGCTACTTCCATTATAACTAAATCTGTTCAGACCTACACACGATTATATATATATATATATATATATATATATATATAAAGATTGTCTTTTGAGGAAGGATGAGACATTAATTGAAAAATTGAAGCATCTTGTCATTTTAAGGTATTCGTATATATATATATATATATATATATGTGTGTGTGTGTGTGTGAAAATGTAGGAAAAAATATTGGCTTCAAAGTATAGATTTTTTTATAGAATTATTTGTTAACGTTGTATTTTCTCCCGCTTAGTTGTATCACAACACTTTAGAGTGGCTAGACTCGTGAGATGCTCCAAGTTCGGATTAAAACCAGGCTGACTTTCCGTCAGTCAGATATCTTTCCCCAGAGACATAGTTATTACCAGCGTAAATGATGGAATTTTTCTTTACGTATACCTATCTACATATACGTTATCGGCTGTCTTTAGATCTTAATTCTTGAGAAGAGCTATATATAAATACACACAAAAATATTTAACGACAGGTATATATAAAATAATTAGAAACAATCTTTCATTGTTTCCAACTGTTTTAAATTTTCGTAAATGAAATACACTATTTTCTACATTGAGTCAAACCGACTTGATTTATGGGGATATTCTTTTGTTAATCAGCAAATTTTGATTTGTTCTCTACTATTTTCATATTGTACCTGATGACGCAAAGATATTATTCTGGTTAAAGTTGTTGCATACTTGTTGTAGCGAGTAATACGAAATGTCTTATTCCTTAACTTGGCACAGGTCAACTCTTTTGAATTTTTCAAAGCAGAACATTATAGCCGAGGATTTTTTCTTCCCTTGACTACAAAATTCATACAGACCTCGTTTTTTTTCTCGTTCTGCCTCTCTATCTGTCTATCAGTCTATCTCTTTGTGAGTAAGAGAAACAAACAAGTGAGGTAGAAACGTAGAGAGACAGAGACAGAGATAGAGATAGAGAAAAATAAAGAAAGAGTATTGGTCATAGATAAGTCCGGGAGACCGGGGTTCAATCCCAGGTCGAGTCATACCAATGACTTAAAAATGGTTCTTGATACCTCCTTGCTTACCATCAGCATTATAAGGTATATATCAAGGGTAAAGCGTAGCAATCCAGGGAAAGGAGTAGTGTCATCCTCTATATCTCGGTGTAGTAGCTATTGAGAAAGGAGCCTTCAGATCGCCTTCGACTACGGTTGCCAACAACAATTATTAGGTATGATTAAATACCAAGCACTACCACGTTAAAACTCCGTAGGACCCTATAGATCCCACGTATGTTTATATTGAGCTAAATACATGAGTGTGCATGTATATGTGTCTATGCGTGTCATGGTTGATTTTGAGTCAGTTTATTTTTTATTTGTTTGTTACTTAATGGCATATCAGCCTTCTCCGGTTACTTAATACCAAAACCATCCTTTTAGAAAGATAGTAGTGATACTATTTAACCCACTGGTGGGATGATAAGGGGTTTCACACTGTTTCCAAGTCTATTTGTCCGAAAGTGAAAATAATAGTGCAACTGGAGTTTGAAATCGATTCCACAGTCCAGCGCTTTAACCATTACACCACGAGGACACCCCTCTTGAATCGGTGTTGGTACATATATAGACATGTACCTATGAGTATGTGTATGTATATGTGTCTAGATATATATGTAGAGTATGTGACGAGACGAGGAAAGAGGAAGTACCTCACTTATTCACTACTGACCTGGCTAGTCAGTAGGTCAAGGTAAATTTGAACAAAATGTTTTCGGTCTGAACAAAATGACATCAGAACCTTGAATAAGTAAGGAGCAAAATGCGCGGGTAAAAGGGCAAAGAAAACAGATATAATGAGGAATTCTGTTTCTCGAGTTGGGTAGAATGACCGGGAAAATTCTTGAAGGTTCATTGAAGATTACAAAATCAGCTATTATATCCAGATGAGTAATTTGCTGATATCCTGGGAGTTAATCGAAGGAATCAGGCTGAGTCAGAGATACACTCTGAGAGTGTGCTGGAGCCTTGCGTGCAAAAATTAATCTCAAAGGGGCTATTGACAAGTTAGAATTCGAACCCGACGTATAGTAGTAGCGGAGACAAAGGAATGCCCCAGGGGACACAAACATATACACATTCGCACATTCTATCTTTCAGCGAGTGCAGTTCTTCAAACTTTTTCTTTCTTATCCTTTGTCTTTTGTGATACCACATCGGGTATGGTTCAATGATCTCCCCATGGAGTAACAATATGCAATGAATAGGTACGTAGCAACACGAAGCATCTCCCTCACACAATGGAACCAAAGATGGAATTGTATTATTATAAACAAAATTAAAATTGCATATATATATATATATATATATATATATATATACTTTTTACAAGGATCGTACATAAGAAGCATATTTCTTTTTGGAGTGTTCCATTCATATATTTAGTTATAAAATTGCATATTTCTTTTTGGAGTGTTCCATTCATATATTTAGTTATAAAATTGCAATAAAGCCTAAATTGTTTTATAAGAAAATTAACATTTTCTTATAAAAATGTTATTTTCAATATATGTGCACGTGTTGAAACAATGTTTCTGAATATAAAAAAAACGAAAGACATTTTTCATTTTTTTCTTGCATATATCTATGTGATTATCGTTTTGTCAAGTATTACTGTCAAACATTCTTCAGTTGTCATGCGAGTTAATAAGGAGTTCAAGACAGGTGCAGTACTTTAGATGAGTGTGTTTCTTACAGAGGTTTAATAGTTACATTTTTGTTTATTTAATACATTGTTCGTCTCCCAGCCATGTTACTTCATCAAGACTAGCTATAAGAGTGAGTTATATATAAGAGTGAGGTGCCCGTGGTGTAATGGTTATTCCCTGATTCTGTCTTCCTATCAATCTCTATCATTCATCGCTTCTGGCAGGTCTTCTAGACAGCATCTGCACTGAGATGATTTAAGTATGTCTATGCTGGTCGGCCAAAACTGGCACGTTCATATACAGGAGTCCGCATGATAACGTCACATATGAGTTCGTTCTTCCTTCTCCAGCTGTGCCCCACATGTCACATTCGTTCTACCGGATTTGTTTGTAAGAAGAGATATAAGTCACCGTGCAGCTACTGTTTGGAGGGTTTTCTAGATTATGGAGGTGCCCCAGGTGTAATGGTTATCGTCCTAGGAAATGAACACGGCGATACGAGTTCAAATCTTGGACGAGACTGATTGCATTACACATAACACTAATACCCTTGGGAAAGGTATTAATCCAATTATTATCCCTCCAGCTATGGGTAAATATTAGGACAGACTATGTTCTTCAGCCTTGGTTAGGAAACTAGTCTAGGAGAAGGAAAACTCTGAATTCAAACCTGTTAAACTCCGCTTAAAAATTGACCTTGTGTCATATCCTGCCCGAGCGGAGGGGTTGGTTAAATATGATAAGATGGAGTTATACAATTTTCCTCAATGAGTTAAAGAGGATTGGAATAAATGTTTTTATGTGTTTCACAATTGGACTAGTGACAGCAATTTCAGTTGAACTCATATCACCAATTACATTTCCTATAAAAATAGAAAATACGGTTTATTGTACACTTTCTAGATTTTACGGTTAGGCCAGGTGTACACTGTGGCCACATCACTAGGTCCTTATTCATACAGTATTAACTTAGAAACTATCCTTTTAGTCGCTGATACTAATGAGGATCACATACATTTTCTGCAGATTACAGTTTCTCGCTTACTTGAACTTAGTGTTCTTCTTATATATGATGCAAAACACGATCTATCGAGCTGTCTGTCTGCATAAGTTAGTCTGCATCTATCTATCTATCTAGTTAGTCTTACGCTGACACTAGACTAGAAGTACGCATCGTCCAAAGAAATCAATCGCTCTACTAATGATGTTCAGCCAAACAACAGACAGATTGCAGTGTAATAATATAGCAAAATATACACGCACGTTCGAACAAACACGCAATCACTTATATATATATATATATATATATATATATATATATATATATATAGTTATTTAATAATTTTTGTTGGTTGTACTTAATGACAAATGTGCAAGTATTTAGTGACCACCACTTCTCTACCAATCAAATAGAAAACTCACCAAAATGTTCAACTTTGCAAAACCGTAAGCATTCGGGAAAGAGCAAGAGAATTGTCTTTATTATTGACATTAAATTCTTCCAATCTCATTTGTCTTCTGAGATATGCAGTATATCCAAATATTTTATCACAGGATTGACAAGAACCAGTTGGTGGAAGAAGAACTCTATAAAACTCGCTTGGGAATATTTGCTGTGAGAGATCTCATATGACCCGTAAGTTCAGCTTTGGTCAAATAAACGTACTGCAAATGTTACAAATATGTTCAGGCTGCAATATATATATATATATATGTGTGTGTGTGTGTGTGTGTGTGTGTGTGTGTGTGTGTGTGTGTGTATTTCACTTAAATTTGATTTCATCGTATATCTATTGAGTACAAAATCGAATTTCTAGAAAGTTTTTACTCGATGTGACCAGTTACTAGAAAAAAAAAAAATGGAACAACGATGAAATTGATAAAAAGAAAAAGAATTGATTGAAAATATTTAAAACTAAAATCAGGATATATTGTGGAGCTAGAGGTGCCTAATCCGGGATTGTAATAATTTCGCTTCCATTTTATTTCTACTGGTATATTTTTTCGTTGTGAATTTTTCGTTTAAGCTTCCGGCATTAATAAAGAAGATTATACCAGCTTAGAATCTTAAAAGATCAGAATGATTCGAAATGTTTCTATCCATCAATGAAAGAGACATACGTCTACATTCCGGTTTCTACATATGAAATAAATACACACACACACACACACGCACACACACACACCCATATATATATATATATATATATACTCAATTATTTATATACAAGTATATATACGTGTGGTGTGAATCTATGTTTACATACATATATATATAATTTTTGCACACAAACATATAATTGTATGTGTATATATGTGTATACATACCCAAGCACTGAAAAATATGCAGAAAAATATTTTCTCCGAGTATATGAATATAGATGCATAAACGTATGCACAAATACACACACACACACACACACACACACACACACACACACACACACATATATATATATATATATATATATGTTTGCGAGCATGCATATATATATATATATATATATAGAAAGAGAGAGAGAGAGAGATAGCCATTGGTGTCTGTGTGCTTATTAATTGTATTTTTTGAAGATACCACACACACACACACACACATACACACACACTCTGGCGAAGGAATTTACGGCTGCCGCTCGCATAATGCAAAGCTCTTTGAATGAATTGAGCACTCTGGTATCCAGTAAGGTATGAAATGTAAACAAAAGAACGCTGCTACTTAATACATTATAATTCCCGAGCTGACGTGGTACGTATGTTAGCTGAGTGGTATGATACGAAGTCTAACATAAATTTGGGCGGGTTCCGATCCCAGCTTCAACCGTCCTACGTGTCAAGCCACATACAACGAAACATTTTGTCTGTGGATGACAATACACACACACACACACATATATATATATAGAGAGAGAGAGAGCAAAAGAGATAGGCGTGCAGTTTTGTGGATTTGTGGGTGTTCTTATTCACTAGCAGTTATGTGTATATACATATATTTCTTTGATTTTTTATTACCTGGAAAACAGAACTTCAAGATGTTTTAACTGTTATAGTTACGCTAGAGTAGAGTACAAGTAGAACCACGTGCTTGGAGATGATAAATTTTAACTCTACAAAATGCGTAAAGTAAGATTTGGGGGAATTAATGTCCCCAAACGTATCAATGAATCGAAATTTCTAGACTCTTCGAAGAGTGAAGACATTCTAAAAGACCTCGGACAAGCAGAATTTCACGGAACAAGGGAACAGTGCCAAACCAAGATTTACAATGTCAGAGTTAAGGTTATAAGGTTGTTTTTAAAAAGATTTCGGGACTAGTTTGAGGAAAATGATTAGCAATTCCTTAAGGAGGTGCCCGTGGTGTAATGGTTATCGTCGCAGAAAATAGACACAGCGATACATCAAACCTGGACGAGACTGATTGTATTTCACATAGCCTAGGGAAAGGTATTAATCCAATTATTCTCTCTCCAGCTATGGGTAAATAGTAGGGTAGACTTGGGGAGGCAAATAGTCTAGGAGAAGGAAAACTCTGAATTCAAACCTGTTAAACTCCGCTTAAAAATTGACCTTGTGTCATATCCTGCCCGAGCGGAAGGGTTGGGTAAATATGATAAGCAATTCCTTAAACTTCTCCTTGAGGAAAATCTGTTGCACCAAAAATAGCTCGAAGTATCCGATACAGATTATAAGATTTTGTAGCCGTGTCTTACATGGATAAAATCATCTCCAGTGAAGGATACGGCAATTGAAAAACCGATGTTAGTTGAGTATCTCGGAGAAAATTCAGAAATCATAATACAATAAAGGCTGAGAAAAACCTTACCGTTTCATCAGAAATGTCTTTGATCCTCGATTTTCATATGGGCTATTCATATATCTCTATATAAGGATTACGAAGGATCATGTACCACTGGACTGGGCATTTCACCATTCTCTTTCCTAATATTATTATTGATGAATATGCTGTTAATAATTTGCCTCAAAAGGATATTATCTATGATATGATTGAACACTCCGCTGTTCTTACGGTAAAATATCTATTAATGATTTCAACACTACTAAAACACTTCCAGTTAACCTAATAACCATTCAGTACTTCTTCATATGAGGATCATTAAATAAGTTTCCAGACTTTTTTCGTATAGGCACTTTTATTTGATACTACACCTATGAAACTCTAGTCTCCTTCGAAGTAATCTCCGACGGCTGCAATGCCCTTGTTTTACCGTTCCAACAACTTCTGGAAGGCCCCATGGAAGTCCTCTTGTGTGAGCGTGTCAATGCCCTTCGTCACATCTTCTTTCATCTCCTCAATTGTCTCATAACAGCTTCTGGGCTTAGGGAATAACCAAATGTCACAGGGAGCAAGGTTCGGACTACAGGGAGGATGAAGAACTGTCTTGATGCCCATCTTGGTCAAATAGTCTTTGACAAGGATGGAGTTGTGGACTGGTGCATTATCCGAGTGGAAATGCCACAGACCGATTTGAAGAGTGCTGACCTCTTCCCAAGGAATCTCTTCCTGAACTCCCTTAAAACCTCAACATAGTAACCCTAACCCTAAACCTTTGGCCAATTAACTCTGGTGTATTGACTTCCTTACTCCTCCCACACCTCTCGTCATCCTTGAATCTCTTATTCCACTCAAAAGCCGATGCTCGATTCATGCAAGATGCTTGAAAACCAGTCTGAAGCATTCCATAAGTTTCAGTCACATATGATTATCTCTGCTAATGTTCCTGGAACAATACATCGATTACCGTGAATGTCTATACTAGATTTAACAAAAGCTGTCGATAGGGTTGGTGTGGATCATTCTCCGCAATCTTTGCTTTCCACCTCAAATGTTCAACATGCTCATGCAACTACGTAGTGGCATAAAACCATGTGTTTACTTTACTGGCTTACTTTCGGAGGGTATCTCCATCAATACCGAGGTTAATCAAGGTGCTATTCATGTCACTACACTTTTCTCCATCTCGTATGCTTTCCAAGACTGTGACATCAGCATCAACACTGGGTTCAGAACGACTGGCAAAGTTTTTGATTTTACACGCTTCAAGACAAAGTCAAATTCTTTGCAGAACTGAATTCTAGAGCTGTTATTTGCAGAAGCAGCAGATCTTGTTGTTCACACCGAAGATGTGATGGTTGTAATGGCTCTATTCTCCAGAACAAGCACTACTTTTGGGCTCATTAGCAGTCTGTATAGGTCGATCGTAGTGTTCACTCAACCTCCGGGCTACTTTTATCCCGAAACAAAGAACTTGGTCCAGTTTACATGATTGAATATAGATAATTATCGTAAATAACTTGGCAGCACTCAATATGGAGATGGACACATTGAATCGAAAATAAATCCAAAAAATGAAAAAGCAAGGAAGGCTATCTGAATACTCTAAATCCCTGGGTGATCTGACTGTGGTATCAGGATTAAAACATAAATAGACGTTTTCTCTGTCGTTTTATCCCCTTCGGAGACCTGAACTAAATATTGTCTCATAAAACCCTTGAAAAGACAACATAAAGCTTATATTTGAAAGATCATTATTGTTAAATGGTAGTCTCTGACACCAGATTATATCGTTCTCCAGCGAGCCGTTACATCCTGGATCGAAATAATCCTCATGTGCATTTCTACGCGTTGGGCTTGGAAACTATCTCGGACGTTTGGTTACCCAAGTACCTTTTCTGCGGGAAATCGCAACACGGTGGACCTCCAAGATAAGAATCTAAGGAACGTTTTATAGGTATCGTCAAAAATAAACACGGGGTACTCGGCATATGCACTGGAAACTGGAAACAGATGACAGTAAGCAGATCAACTTAGAAAGAAATGAACTACAAAAGTTGTAGAATGTAGAAGCACCGATACTCGTGCACTTGAGCGTGAAAAGAGTATTTTGGAAACAGGTTTCGATCTTGGTCCGTGAAATTTTACAGCTTAAACATAATCATAATGTCTGTAATCGGGTCGTAAATTTCGAAACCAGACTGATAAAATTATATGACTTATTTAACAAAATTCTGGCAGCAGTAATTTTAAGATTACTCGAGTTAATTCTCTGATAAAGTATTTTGGTCTACAGGATTTTAAGAAGTCTTATAAGATTGTTAAGGGACAATGTCAACGGAAAAGTTTGCTTATTGATTTCTGATACATGCTGTAGGAATTGCATTAGTATACTTGGCCTGCAAAGTTGTGTCCAGTCTCATGGGTTATCTCAGAGAATCAAGGGGACGGCTTTCTGCTAAGTGGTCGTTACTATATATATATATATATATATATGTGTGTGTGTGTGTGTGTGTGTGTGTGTGTGTGTGTGTGTGTGTGTGTGCGTGTATTATTCGGTCCAGTTAAACGAGAGTTGGGAGTAATTCCTTCAGGACAAGAAAATCATTCAGGAGCTGAACATTCAAATTTTCCTGGTGGAGAGCTCAATGTAATTTTTTACAGAGAAATATTTCTTTAAAGAAAAAACCCAGAGACTGGTTAATTTAGGATTATAAATTTATTTCCATCATGTTTTTCAGTTTCTAATGTGAACCAAAAACCCAAAGAAAAATATAACAGGACTTCTTCAGATCCAATGGATAAATAAAACAGAATAGACACGTGGGAGAGGGGAAGGGAGGAAGAGATTAAGGGAGTTTCCTCCCTTTCCCTCTCCCACGTGTCTATTCTGTTTTATTTATCCATTCGATCTGAAGAAGTCCTGTTATATTTTTCTTCGCGTTTTTGGTTCACATTAGAAACTGAAAAACAGGATGGAAATAAATTTATAATCCTAAAATAACCGGTCTTTGTTTTTTTTCTTTAAAGAACAGATATATATATGTATATATATATATATATATATATGTGTGTGTGTGTGTGTGTGTGTGTAAAGACAAAAAGGAAAAGAAATCCCTTTTTTGGTATTATCATGAATTCTTTTCTGGATCTTATAAGTTGTCATATGTTTAACTTATAAGTTGTTTTTTTTATAAAGACCATCTTCAGATGAGATATTCAGAATTTCAATTAGATGTTTTCATATTGATTCCGGTGAATTATCTTGTTTTTTTTTCAGTATTTCAGGGTCAAGTTGCCATTTTTTTTTTTTCGCCAAGCTCTTTCAGCCATAGTCTGGTCGTCTTTAGGGGTCGTAGTTTTTAGTAGTTGTCCAGTTTAAGTTTGACTGAATCGTAGCGTTATTTTTTCCATTAAGTTATAGCGATTTTTTAGTTGTTTTTTTTAATACGTATATTGATTTGGAAGTTTCTGTCTAACGGGTAGGGGATATTACCTATTAAAGATGTTGAAAAAAACTTAAAATCAGACAAACAAACTTAACAGCCACCAAAAATGACGACACATGAAGAAGATCAGAGTATGGTTGAAAGCGCTTGGTAAGAAAATATGGCAACATTTTTACACCACTTTGACATATGAAGAAAAACTTCGAGAAAATACAATAAAAAAAATTTGATAAAATGTGTTCTGTCATGTTCAACAATACATGCTTTTGCAATAACTTACTGCCAAAGTATATATATATATATATATATATATATATATATATTGTCATCAACAGACTGAATGTTTCGTTGTATCACAACTCTTCTATGTGGATAGACACGTAAGATGCTTGAAGCTGGAAATGAAACCCACCCAAGGTACGTGATACCGTTCAGCCAACAAGCAAACCACGTCAGCATGGGAATTATAAGTCTTTGTGTAGTAGCTTTCGTTTGTTTATATTCTTGCTTATATATATATATATATATAGAGAGAGAGAGAGAGGGAGAGAGAGAGAGAAAGAGAGAGAGAGAAAGAGCGAGAGAGAGTGGGTATAGGGTGAGAGAAGAAGAAGAAGAAGAAGAAGAAGAAGAAGAAGAAGAAGAAGAAGAAGAAGAAGAAGAAGAAGAAGAAGAAGAAGAAGAAGAAATAATTAAAAATAATCTCAGATTGTTGAAATACTTTATGCAGAGGGGTAATGAAAACTGAAAGAAAGATTACCGATAATTTTATCGGTGTGAATAAAATTTTGATTTTGCAAAATATTAATAGTATTACAATTATCAAACTGACATCCTATTTTTCTGTGCTCAGAGATAATTGAAGTAATTCGTCGTCTTATCACATTCAGTGATTTTAAGGCGAGGTATTGCTCTCTTTATTATGTGGTTTGGTTACTGTGCTTAATGACATGTTGACTTTTATAAGTAATTTAATGCCAAAGCCATCATCACAGAAAATCAACAATGATATATATATATATATATATATATATATATATATATATATATATATAAGTTTTCTTTTATTTTGTTGATCCAGGGAGAGAAAAAATAAATATCTTAAAATGAATCGATTTATATTTTTCAATAAATTCATTTTGATCTGACCTATGTTTCTACCTACTTGCTTTCTTCAGAGAGCCTCTAAGGTATTTGCCGTCTTTTTTTTTTTCTTGGTTACTATAGTGGCGACACACGGATCGGTTCAGTTTCGATAGGGCTAGTGGCCATTCTGCAGGCTTTATTTCTCTCTTTCTCTTTTTCTTCTTTTTTTCTATTTCTAATATGAATATATATATATATATATATATATATATATAATCTTTATCATTATTATTCTTATTATTATTTGAAATAGTAGCAGTAGTGTTTTGAAGAGGGTTGCATATTCTTTTTTTGAAGAAGTATCATCCCATCTGTGAAGAATCGTCTAGGCAAAAATTCATATGTCTATGCAAAATTCAGGCTCAAAAAATCAAAAGCACATGTTACCACTGGTTCCCACTTAGCAATAGTAATATAAACAATGAATATTAAGTAACAGTAAGAAACAAATTTGATCCTTTTAAAAAGACATCAGAAAGATATTTCAAATGAAAAATATCGAAACTTTCTCATAACCCATTTCGAATTAGCTGCCGAGCGCATAACAACCAAATCAACAGCCAAATACAAATTTGCATGGAAGACACAAGTAATAATGGAAAAATGCAGAAATTTAAGAATGTTCACAGTGACCAAACTAACTCGTATCAAAAAGAACATTTTGGTTTCTTTCATTGCAAAATCAATAAACTCAAAAAGTGGTAAAAGACTGATGACCAGAATTAGATAACAGTCAGTGAATGATGTGATCGGAAGAAGGAGCGCGTTAATACCAAATCTAAGAATTCCTACCGAAGAACGACTTCAGGTGAAAAAACAAAGCATTGAAAGAATCACTGCTTAAAATCTCCTGAAATCACTGATCACCCAATCCAAAAAATGATTTATGCCCAACTAGACATCAAACTAGGACAGTTTACGGAAGAAGAAATTTAAGCTGTATTTTTAAAAAATCAAAAGCAGAAAAACTGAAAGCTGGAAGGAAATAAAATTTGAGGACATACTTTCCGGATAATGTAACGCTGTTTATAGTCCAAGCCCAAAAGAGAAACGTACAAAAGTCTGCATCTTCCACTTCCCTAAAAATATGACCTCAGAATCACGAAGAAGTATAGAGTTATTAGACTTACTGCTAAGGTTCATAATGCCTTACTTCTTAATCGAAACAAACCTGTAATCGTGAAAAATCTTATTACATATCAGAAAGACTTTCAAATAAATCATTTCAAAATCTTACAGATATGACAATTCGTTGAACTATCTACGGAGTATGAGCAGAAATCTTGAGGAATCTTTATTGTTTGTAGATTTCTCCTTAGCATTTATTCTATACACGAAAGAAAGATGGAGCAAATACTACTTCCATATGGTCTCCCCAAAGAAACTGTTACTTTTGTTATTGTTGGGTATCACCTCCCTTTTCAGCATAATGAGCTGTTCCATCTGCCATACATGACAGTAGCGGAGATCAGTCTGGGAATAAGCCTACTCTCGGGTTTTAAGTAGGTCAACTTCATAGAGTAAATGTGGTATTTTGGTAACTGCTGCGCGCATGGCGATGGATAAATGGTTATATATTGTACTGTTGAATGGGTCGGCGAATGTGGCTAGCTAGGTCCCCTTAGAATATATAGAAAAGCATGACCGCTCCCTTCCCCTCCCCCAAAACCTCAAGGCCTTGTACATTCGTTGTAATTTTACAACGGAATGAAATAAGCCTACGAGTCAGACCAGAAGAGCTGTTCCTATTGTTGAAGTATATCATTACTCTATCACTAATCCTATGTTCTTATTACTAACAGTCTCTCTCTTGTAACTATTCTTTCCTGTAAATGTAACTATTTACCTCACATATCGTGGTTTGTCTTATTATTACTACTACTTGTGTTCACTAACCAGAACACAACAGTTATGAAGAATAATGAATAAAAATACAAACAACAAAGAAAAAAAAAGAAAAAGTGATTGTTCACTCTTCTAGTGGAGTCACTAACTTGATTGTAATTGTCACTTGACTGATGGAAGAAGATATAATTCAACTATATTTGTTTATACTCGTTAAGACTAGGTACTTTTAACATTTGCCCAGTAAGCTGAGCGGTAGAAAATACCGATCACTACTCTGCAGCTAGTTAAGATCCCCACCAGTAAGGAATATCTTGGATATAACACTAAACAAACTGATGATTAGTTTAAGTATTGGTAAAGATTTAGGGAATGCGGAGTACCCCTTTCATCGCCATTGCTCCCAGGTTCACTTTGGTCCGGAGTGGTAGCTCCTGATACTTTCCTATCTATGGGTCAAATATAACTTAACTGAGTACTTATGCTAAATTGAATTGTTTGAAATAGAACTGTTTTAGCATTGAATCTGCGTACTTTCACCAATCTGAAATGTTTGAAAGAGGACTGTTTTTAAATAGATATATACTATGTACTTATGCTCAACTGAACCGCTTTAGTTAGAACTGTTTCTGACATTGAAACAGTGTACTTATACTCACCTGAATTATTTGAAATAGAGCTGTTTTGACATTTAACTGTGCGTAAAGAAACAAGGTTTACTTATATTAACCTGAATTGTTTGAAAATTATTAAAAGGACTAAATTTTGCGTTAAATGACCCAAAAAGTGTCGATATTTCGTTAAATAAAGCAAGCAAGCAACTAACCAACTTCGAACGTCAATAGATCAAATAAAAGAGAGGTTTCACATAAAAAAAAAGCCGAACAAACTAAGAAGCCGACGATATCCTAAAGAGACTATGACAGAGTTAGACTTCTTGGATGATCAATCGATTTCCGCAAATACACCCCGATGATCGGTCAGGATCGATGGATGATCGGGATGAATAACAACAGAGAGTTTGGGAACTCCGTGCTGTCATCACAATTTGAGGATGAGTCAATGACGATTGAGAATGTTTTGAATCATAGCTGCGTTCAAGATGAAAATGCATATTATACGCTACAATATATTCATCTCGGGCTTCTGTCACATAATTTTTGTCCTTTTTGTTTTGTCTTTTACGTATGTAACATACCCATCCATGAATATGCGAAATGTACATAGAATGTTCATAACTCATATATAGATAACATAGGAATCCCGAAACAAAAAAAAACACTTACGACTTCTCAGTTCAGGTACGAAACTTTTTATAACCTTTGAGTTAAAAGGTTTTTTGACATAAGGAGAGAGATACACAATCTTTCTATGCTGGCTTTTCCATCTGCCCCAAACCACGTGTGGCCCCCGCTGCAAAGTACTGGCTTGGTCTCGGCGAGCCCCGAAAGTCATCCGTTTTCTTCCGACGCTAAAACTCAACTAACTGACTTTTTTCAAACCCCAAAATCCTCCGCGCACGCTTCCAGTACATGACGTCATTCATACCTCCAGCTCTCATTTCCTATCTGGGGTTTTATTTTGACATTTGTGAGTGATGCATCCACGCCGCGTGCGTGTGAACACCTGCGCTCATGTTTGCACCTAACTAACCCATGCACTAAGCCAAAGGTTCTCAGCCTAAACCGAAAAGCAAGATATATAAAACGAATTCCCTCGGCCATTATATTACACGTAGGCTTTTCTTATTTTTGTATATATATTTTTTCGTAGTATTTTTCCTTTCGGTTTTATTTCATTCTGTTCTTAATTACAAAATTATTTTCCTTCCTTTTTTTTTTCTTTTACTGAGTTTTCTATCTATCATGCTTTATTTTGTATTTTCTGCCGCCTTTAATTTTTGAACGTTTCTTTTAAAAGCAGACACTCGTTGACCCTCCTTATTTGCTTGTCTTAATTACTTTGCCGATGCTTTACCAACTTTCTAATATAACAGGAAAGACAAAATATTTTAAATAACTTCACCATAAAATTCCGATATGACTGACAAAATCTTACTACCTCATTTTATTTTGTATATTATTTATTTACTGGCATTACTTAAGCAGAAAACAATTTATGTTTATTTAGCATTTCACGTACGTAATTTGATCGAGCAATCTACAACTTTTGACAAGTGACTCGCTAGACTATGCTTTTCGATATCAAATAACATACTTTGTCAAATGAGCAAATTCAATTGTTGTAATAATATTACATAAAGTTACAGAGAAAAGCAACTAAATCGATTACGAAAGAAATAGAAAAACTATTATCCTTACCTGTAATTGTACATAATATAATAAAAAAAAAGATGAACCTTCTCAAACCGACATTTTAGGTTGACAGTAATGTTTGCTCGATTGAGTGCATCGTGAATTATTTATAAACACTAACAGCAGAATAAGAAGTGTCTTATTTGTGCATTGAATACACGCATATGTTCACACACATAGTGAGAGACACACAGTCAGACAGACATGTCGATTGATCAATAGAAAGATAATAATTACATACTTCAAATTATAGGAATCGATCATCTGGACTGATCAGCAAGGTTTTACATCAAAATTTATACCTATATCAAGACTATTCCAGCAGTGAAGCTCACAATGCTACTTCCTTTTCTATGGATACCAAATGATATTTTTATAGTCCAAAGATTCATAATACATTTCTACAATAAAAAAATAAACAGATGTATTATAGCTAATATTTTCTTACATCTTAATCCGTCTTGCCGGCAAGTCGATAATCCTTCCGCATGCTTGCAGAAGAGGGTTCATCGGTTTGGATCAGCTCCACACACACACACACGCACACACACCCTCTCACACGTACACATAATGGATCAGCTCCACATTCACAAACACACTCTCGATCAGCTCCACACAAATACGCAAACACACAAACACACTATCGATCAGCTCCACGCACCCACACGAAAAAAATATGGATCACTCCCACACACATACATACACAAACACCCACAAAGAAAAAATTATCCAGCTCCATATACACACTCACACACACACAAGCAAAACATTTATTGACCTGCTCAATACAGAAAGAGAGAGAGAGAGAGAGAGAGAGAGAGAGAGAGAGAGAGAGAGAGAGAGAAACAAAACGAATCTGAAAATAAAATCATATGGCTGTCTTTATAGGTGAAAATTCATATTTTCTTTTGAGGAATCTCCATGACGTAGGAGCTAAACTGCTTAACTGTCACATCATTTTAAATGAGTTCGAACTCCAGTCACATTATTATATTCACTTTCGGACAAATACTCTTCAGATAGGCAGGAATCCATTTATATTACCATCAATGAGATCATTGATACTACTGCTCTTCTTCTGCAAAGATAGCTTTGGCATTTAATGACCCACAAAAGTTGATCTGTATCTCTTGATTGCTTGTTTGAATTTTATCACAAGTCACCTAAAATTAAAGTACTTTACAACGCACTTTATAAAATCAAATGGCCATGGTCCGTACAAGCACCGTACAAACGCCAAAAACGTGAGATTATGACAGGCCCTAATAGAATACCCCTTTCATACCCATCAAGAAATCCTCTTCATTTTGTCATATGTTAAACTCTGCTGACTTTCTTACCTTGTTAAGCTATCCTTTTGATAATACTACATACGTACATCCACACACACACACACACACACATATATATATATATATATATATGTTGATTATGAGCACACACATCCCTACCGATATGTTCCATCCAACAGGCATAAATTTAGATTTTTCTTACATATGTACAAATCATGTTGATATGCTAATACCCCACATGCATTGTGTTTTTTTTTACAACTGAATATGTGTGTCTACGAGTTGACGACATTTTAGTGTCACATATCATTTCCTTGTAATACATCAAAATTGCCCTTTGTCTTTCGATGAGATAGCGTTAAATCATTCATTCAAATGGTGTACATAAAAAAAAAAATTTCAATCCATAAAATGTACATTAATTTTTTTCTTGTTCATAAGAATATATACAATCTGACTTCACTAAACTTCAGCGTAACTATATATATATATATATATATATATATATATAGTGTAATTCGATGGAAACACAAACTTGGTTAAGTTGTCATAAATTTATTTCGGGAAAGAATATTACTATACTTTCCGTGTCATCAGATGACTTTATACATGCTATACTTGATGATACACAACAGCAAATGTGGAATTACAGTTAACATGTGTACGATGAAAGAAAGAAAAATTCCCAGGCTCATAAAGGAAAATCCAAATTATCCTGACTGAGAGCCACTGAAGCCTTTACTTCTGGGTAATTACAAGAAGAACGCTAAGGATTTTATTGGAAATTAATAGCAATTAATTCAGTAGTTGATATCATTAAGGCGGGGAGATTTACAAATAGATGATGATTCTGTGAACTTCCGATATTAATCCAAAAATTAAAGCCTTTGTTTCTGGAGTAGTTAATTCCCCTTGATCATTTTTAGGGTTAATTAAAGGCACATGACAGTTGCAGAAAAAAGATTTTTACCTTTATTTTATTTATTTATCTTTTTTCTAATCAAATTAAGGAGAATATCTAAAATCACACCAGCTGAGATAATAAACAGATGTATTAGGAGTAAATGAAGAATATATATGGAGATAGTCATTTAATTTACGAGCTTAGATTGTTTAGAAACTCCCATCTGCTACGGGATTACTGACATGAGCTCAAATTGGGAGGATTGACCTACAGAGAGACGTCCTACTACTGTTTCCTAATGTTTCTAACACCTACGAATTGACCCCCTCTGTCCTAGCCTGAGAATTTTTGTTTTCTTTTTCATCATACACATATGATTTGTAATTCCACATTATCTGTTCTGCAACTTCAAGAATGGCATGTAAAAGGTCATCTGATTAGACGGAGGGTATAGTAATATTCTCGGCGGTAATAAATGTATTACGACAACTTAGCCAGATTTGAGTTTCAATCTAATTGCACGATATTCGCTCTGAATGTGAATTTTGTTATATGCTTATAAATGAATTAGTGATGTAACAATAGCCATACACCGAGCACTCACATAGATTTATATGATATTCCTCATATATTCTATACTAGAATAATCCCCGCCCACTGTTTTCGGACGCTGATTATATATATATATATATATATATATATATATATATATATATATATATATATATATAATTATGGTTTGGCTTGGTTTGGTTTGGTTTGGTTTCTTTGTTTAATGGCGTATCAACATTTGTAGGTTTTTTTTAATGCCAAAGCCATTCTCCTAGAAGAACAGTAGTGGTACTATTTAATCCATAGCTGGGAGGATAAGAGGGTCATACCTTTCCTAAGGGTATTTGCCCGAAAGTGAACGTAATAGCGCGACTAGAGTACGGACTTGGTTACTACGATCCTGCAGTCCATCGCTTTAACCATTGCACCAAGAGGACCCCCCCTATAATTCTGGTAAAACAAGGTATGGATCCAGTGGTCACAGATGACCATCCATACAATTAAATAAATATAAAGACTAATATACATATTTGTTCATTATATAATAGCTCTATCACAGATATTGAGAACTCTCCAAATTATTATACATTTGATCTGCCACAAACCCATCCACTGACAACCGTACATTGTTGTAATATATATATATATATATATATATATATATATATATATATATGTGTGTGTGTGTGTGTGTGTGTGTGACACGACGCACTTAATTACAATGTAAGAATTAGAATTTATGAAATATATGAAAATTATATATATATATATATATATCAAAAAGTTCCTTAAAAATAAGTATCTTTTTGTTCAAGGCTTATATTGACCTAAAAAAGATTGTTGATCGTTGCTAAAGGTCAGTTAAGTGCGAGACAATTGTTTCTGAATTCAAGGGATACAGTCAAATTGTTTTATACCTCGCTGAATCTGACAGATGGTAAAATACAAATAAAGTCAGGAATATAAACAGAATATTTTAAAACATCAAAAATTTAAATAATGAACTGTATTATATTAAAACATTTATTTATATTTATGCTCAATACGTTAGTTGATTACGATGAAAAAAAAAAACGTTGAAAACTCATGTAAGTGTTCAAAACCATTTTGGTAACCTCCGTAGGAATCCTAATTCTGTAGTAGATAGAAAAAATAAGAATAAAATATAAGTTCGAGGAGCACAGAAGTTCCCAGAGTTTTCCTGACAGGAAGTTGGAACGACGCTTGGCCGGAAAAAGGACCGTCTCTGCGCAAAAGAGAAATTTGTTCTCACTTCAAACTCCACAGGAGCACAGAACGAACGCTTTTTAATGCAGCCGCTAGAAGCGAACTCATGGCTGATTAGGTTTTGTAGCCGGAAACAATGTCTACTATTAGCGAGTTAACACACCGAAACAAGCAACATAAAAACACCGACTTTGGACTTACCGACCACCGACAGTCACTAGAATATTTTAATACCTCTGGAAGACAGGATCCTTCCCATTGGATTCAGGAAGAATTTTCTTCACCCACAGAATGGTTGTTGAATCCAGAAATAAAGTTGAGACTTAAAAGGTATCTTGGTATTTTTTTCTTTGTTCCTTCAGTAATTCCCTTGCAGAAAAGAATAAAACCAAGGATTAAGATGAAGGTAAAAAAAACAACAGATTTAGATATCTAAACCCCAAACCGAATTTTATAAACTTAAAAAACATAACTGGATAACTGACACAAATCTTCATATCCCCAACAGTGATGGGGAAGAATAATAGCATAGAAAAACTACCAGATTGTTACATAAACGAGTCGAAATCAATGTCAATGATTTTATTTCTTTGTTAAATTATTGAATAATATCCACCCTCTTCGGTCTTTGTTGAAGAACACATAGCTGGGGGAATAGTTCGAAAGTGAACGCCATAAAGTGATTGGATTTTGAACTCGCTCACTGTGATCGCGCTGTTCAGCATTTCAGCCACAACACCACCGGACCATTATTCTGTGCAGAGATCTAAGAACGCATCTATAGTCTCGAAGGATATAAAAAAAATTATTGAAGATAATGAATACCGGAATTAAAATAATTTAAATATATATACAGAACGTTTGATAAACCAAATATATATTGTACTGTTTTAAATCATTAAATATTTCATTTTAACTCATTCCTATCAATTTAAATTTGCAACATATTTGTTGATTTGTATGATCGTAAAAGTCTTTTAAAATAGCAATACGCATATTCTATTTTTTAGTCTTTCTCGAAAATTCAACATAACAGTTTCAAAGTTTTAAAATGTATTTGACATTTAAGAGCTTAAAAGCAAATTTAATCTCTTCCTCACTTGTTTTGTTGTATAGTCTCAGCCACTTTTCTTTTCTTTTGATTTGTATTCATTAACATTACTCCATGTCACTGGTTCACTAAACACAGCACAAATTACTTAAAAGCCAACTAGAGTAACGACTGTAATGTTTTGTGCAAACTTCTTATAGCCTAAAATATACCAAATAACTTATTTCTGTATGTTGTTAGCCGAGTCGGCTGGGACAGTAAAATACACACACTGCATCTCTGTAAAAGAGTAACACCCCCAACAAGTGTCTTGGACATGCCACTAAACAATCTGATGGTGAGGCTCCAGCTTTGGAGAATGTGGAATACCCCTTCATTGCCAATACTCCGAGGTCCACTCTGAAATGGGGAGTTAGTACTTGATAGGGTCCTGTTTATTGATTAAATACAAATGTTTGACCATTAAATACTGTGCAAGCAAATGTCAAATGTCGACTTGAATTGTAAGTGTTACGTAGCAATAGTTGGAACCATTTAACTGAGTGCAACGAATCAGTTATTTTGAATAGAATTATTTGCGTTGAATTGCAGTAATTGAAACTGTGTGCCTAAATAGAATTAATGGTATTACATAGGAATATTTAAAATGTTTAAACTGAATGAAAAACATTTTAATATTATATGAAATAATAGCATGGTATAGAAATATTCTAAACTATTTTACTTTATGCAAATAAATGAGCTCTGGGTTGTTTAAGAATGTTGCCTATAAAATAAACATTTACAAATAACATATGATTGATATATATGTATAAACTGGATTCGGCTTTGAATAACCTACAAGAGTTGATAAGCCATTAAGCACAACCAATTTAACCAACTATATGTTGTAATTATATACCTATATCTGAGTTATATTACAGTAAAATTTATGAATACAATTAATTTTCTTTCAATTCAAATTTTATTTTATATTAAACCAAATATACTCTGATATTGTTGTGTGCAATTGAACATAATACCGTAAAAACGCATATTATATAAACTTGCATGAATATATATATTTACCCAACCCCTCTGCTACGAACTGGATGTGACAAGTTCAATTTGTTACACAGAAAACAGCTGTTTTAAATATAATGTTTTACCTCTTGACAGTTTGCCAAACTAAGGCAAGAGAACCCAATATGCTTTACTATTTAGCTATAGCTGTGAGAGAACAGATGGATTCATGCCTTTCCTAAGTACATTAGCTCAAAATGAAACGCAAAAATCTTCAGCAGAGATTTGAACTCTAGTCACTGATTCCATTTCGTATGACGATAACCGTTACACTAAGCACGGGGTTCTGTTGCATGGGTATCTAGAGTTTTATCGCACAGGCATAAATAATCATGTTAATCGATGACAGAAGCGATTAGAATTTCATATTAAAACACAGTCTAAATTTATGAATCGAGAAATTGTATTTTAAAATCGGGTTATATTTTCAGAAAAAAGAAACATGATATTAAAGCCAAAGTTAGTATTCTTAAAAATACAAAACCCACTGTTCAAATTTAAAATAAAAAGATTTATAACATTTTTAGTTTAGAACTTTCTATGTTGTGCTAATATAAGGTGCTTTAAAAATATTAACATCTCTATTAAGGGTACCTTTATTGGAGGTACATATATGATTTAATTTCAAGCAATCTCCACATATTAACCAAAACTTTTAACACGTTCTTGAAACCTTCCTCAGAAAATTACAAAATATCAATCTTTATTAGAGAAGCAGAACCGATATTATGTTGAGTACCGAGGGAAGATTCCGATAATGTGATAGCAAGGATGGGGTACAACTGGATAATATTATCGTAACCTTAAAAACAAACTTCCGTGGAAGAATTAACAATTTTGGAAACATCCTATATTATTTTATCTCTATTTACATGTCGTTAACAAGTTTGAAATCATTTGAATTATTAATTTGAATTGAGTGTTTTGTAATTGGAAAATATGTTAATCCGACGAACAGAAAAAAGAATTTCTTGCTTGGTGTTGAGGTCTTGCTTGATTCGATGGTGAACAATAAACTGTTTTGTGTGTAAAGTTGTCAGAACAGGGAATATTTCAATCGACGGTGAGGCAGCAAAATGAAATACATAACATCGTAATTATTTCCCGTTTAAATATTTTACTGTTTTCCTCATGATTAATAATGACGTGTAGCAGATACATTTGAAAACGTCGGTCACATTCTTTATTATGTCACATGATTCTAAACCATTATTTATATTTACATATTTATTTTTCTCATTTTTAGATCTAAATCATCTGAAATATTTATCACACGATTTAAATTAATCAGGCAGTAAATATAAAAGAAGATATCCGGTCTTAAGTCTACATTTCGATACCATCTTGGAGTATAGATTGAACATGCCATTTTGATCGGGGGATGTAGTTTCTAATATTTCTCTTCTAAACAATGTATAAATTCTGACCGACTTTAAACAGTTTTCTCTATTTTATCAGAGTTTCAATGGCACTAGTATAATTTTCATGTATATTTAGATAGCGTAATGCTATTTGCGTAACGTCAATTTGGGAAGGAAAATTTCCGCGAGGTACATTTCGGATGATTAGACAGTTTGATGATTTTGGTTTTCCTCCGCGTTAAAATTTAACTTACAGTGTAAAGCATGTTGAATTAACATATCAAGATCTTATC
>OY757928.1:22068729-22131229 GCA_963585895.1 Sepioteuthis lessoniana | reverse complement strand
GCGAAGGTCGTTACTTTCAAATAACCGAAATAAAGGCAATGTTAAAACCTCAAGAGGAATAAGTTTGAGATTCCCCTAAAAAGAATGATAACTTATGTGAATTGCAACAATTAAGCGTTTTTCTAAGTATTACGTAACCCTGTGAGTATAGTCAAATTTTAGTATCGTGCCGTGTATAAATAAAGTCACCTTATTATTATTATTATTATTATTATTATTATTATTATTATTATTTATTACTCATTAGAGTTTTTCACGCCAGCGTAAGCTGATAGTCTTTCTCTGGAGTTTGAGCGACAGCAATTCTCCTCAAGTCTCCAGGACTCTTCTCAGTATTCTGGCCGTTTTCAATGATACTGTTGTTTGGATGGTCTCCACTTGGTCGCCAACTTCTAAATCTTCCAGGCCCTTTAATAATCTTTTAGTCATCTTGCCAAAGGCAAATCACAATTGGTATAATTGTCACCTTCATGTTCCATACTTTTTTCAATTCTCTAGCAAGGTCAAGGTACATATCTCTCTTTTCACATTCTTTCAGTTTTATTCTGTGGTCTAGCGGGACAGCAAAGTCGACAATTTTGCAGATTTTTTTTTGTTGATTATTATAAGATCTGGTCTTCGGGCCGAGATTAAATGATGTGTTTGTATATAATTGGTTTTTATGGCGCTGTTTTGTGCTGCCATTCGGAGAGATTATGTTTCTCTCTTAAAGTTTCCTTTTCTTACTGATGTCCAGGTTTTGTCGTGCGAGATGTTTTTTTATTAGTCGTTTAAAACGTCCATGGATTTGTTTTCCTACCCATTTTTGTTTCCTTGTTTTTGTCATTGTGTTATCTATCGTGTTGTCGGTATTGTTTCTGATGGCCGTAATCAGTACTCTTTCGTGTTTTTCTATGTAGTTTTCGAGTCATTGTATGGATGCATCAACGCTGTCTTCGATACTGGCAAGACCTCTTCCTCCCTCTTTTCTTGATACATATAGTCTGTCCACGCCGTCTCTGGGATATAACGCCTTGTGCATGGTCATTAGTTTTCTAGTTCTTTGGTCCATTTGTCTAAGTTCCTCTCTGGTCTACTTGAGAAAGGGTCCCGAGTATCTAACGAGGTTACAGCCCAAGTATTTATTCCTTTGATGAGGTTTCTGCTATTGAGTGTTGTCTCGAGTAGTTTTCTAGTTCTCCTGAGATGTTCTTCTTGAATTATATGTCACTTTTCAAGTCGATCAGAGCGCATTTTTCATTGCCAAATTCCATCCCTATGTCTTGACTGATATTCTAATTGTGTGTATTAGGGTTTCCTGTTCTTTTTCATTTTTTGCAAATAGCTTGTCGTCCATGTACATTAGGTGGTTGACCTTTTCTTGCGATCTTCTAAGTTTGTATCCGGCCGTGCATTTTATGAGTATGTTGTTTAGTGGAATCATGGCAATTATGAATATTAGGGCTGATAGTGAATCTCCTTAGAAAATCCCTCTTTGGATCTTTGTTTCAGCCAAATGTTTTCCTCCTGCTGTTAATTCAACTCTCCAGTCTTTCACGGTTTTTTCGATGAAGTTTATGATTTCATATGATAATTTTGTAGATAGTTTATTATCCGGCTTTGTGGAACCATATCGTATGCCCTTTTGTAGTCTATCTATGCCATAGCTAGGTTTTTCCGTCTGTTCTTGCTTTCAATTAGGATGTTTTTATCTATGTTGAGTAATTCCGCTGTGCCTCTGGATCCTTTTCGACATCCTTTCTGTTCATAAGGGAAGAATCCGCGGCTTATTAGCGAGTAGTATATCTTTTCCCTTATTTGTGTTGTTAATATTTTTCACATAATCGGTAACCAAGTTCTGGGTCTCTAATTGTTTGGAGCAGCTCCTTTACTTGGGTCCTTTTGGATCAATGTGATCTTTCCTTTGGTCATCCAGTCAGGTACTTGTGCATCTAGTAGGCATCTGTTCATTTCTACTGCTAGTCTGTCGTGAATGGAGGTGAATTTCTTGAACCTGAATCCATGTATTCCATCATGTCCTAGCGTTTTCCAGTTTGGTACCTTTTTTAGTGTCTTTTTGAGTAATTTGATGTGTATTTTCGCTTTAGGGCCTTCCTTGAGTCCTTTTAGTTCTCTCGTCATATGGTTTATCCGTTCAGCCTTTTCGTTATGCTTTTTCGGTTGCCATACTTTCTTCCAAAATCGTTTGGTTTCTCTGGAGTCTGGTTGTTGGTATGTTTTTGTGTCATGCCCTCCCAATTGTTGATAAAAACTTCTTTCGTTGTTTTGGAATACTCTGTTTTGTCTGTATTGTTTTACCCTTTGTTGATATCTCTTTAGTCTTCCATCTTTCGCTAGAACCTTCTGGTTTATTACTCAAGTTGTACTCTTATTTTTTCTCGTGTTGTCTTTCCCATTCTCTTCCCACATATTCCAGGATCTTTCTGTTTTACCATTTTGGCATGTTTTCGCAGATTTTTATTTGGATTTCCAGTCGAACTTCCCATCCTGGTTTAAACTTTTTCTTCGTACTATTTGAGGGGACCCCAATTTTCTCACACACTAATTTTACCCCTGCATAGATTAGATCATTTAACTCTGATATATTATTTGTTGATATGTAAAGTAGGATTTGATTTATTCTATTTGTTTCTACTTTAAGTGTTCTGCATTCTATGTTTCTTAATAATGGAAGGGTGGTCTTCACACTGTTAATAATACATTTAATGTTTTCTAGATATGTCTGTTGTTCTTGTGATAGTGTTTCTGTTCGGTTACTTGGTACTGTGACGTATTCATTTTCAAGAGTTGGCAGTTCATTTCTGATATGTTGTTTTTAGTTGGCGCCACTTGATGTGTTTGGAATTGTACTGTCTTGCGTTTGTGTTTTCTGGTGTATTTCTAGTATATCATGGTCAGAAAACTATCCTTTTATAATTATTGTTCTACCTTGATAGGGAAGCCTTTGCCTTGTTGTCTGAAAACTAGCACATCCTTGCCAGATGTCTATCATTCTTTTCCTATACCCTCTTTGTGAAGGGTTGCTCCTAAAATGGCAGTGTAGTGCAAGATGGTTGTCTTCCCTGGTCCATGTTTTGCGTTTTGGTCTTTGATCGTTGTGGTTGCTAATATCGTAATTTATCACCAACTCATTGGTCTAGTAGGCAGATGGTCCGGGAGACAGGGTTGTACGAAAAAATATGACGAATGAAAACTGATTAATCATATGGAAACAAATGAAATCCTGCTTATAGAAAATGTTACCTACTAAGAATTCGTTCAGAAATCTTTGGTTGAATGTATATACATATAGACAGAATTTATCATTAAATAACCTACAAAGGTTGATACGCCATAAAACCCAAACAAGCAACCAACCAAGAGAAGTCTAGAGCATATATTTCACAACTTACCTGTCCACATCTTTCGAGTATCTCAAGATCATAAAGGTAGCCTTTATTTTTTTATCATTCTAGCTTGATCTGCAAATATTGTATTGAATTTGAGGATTGTGCCCAAATTTCCATCATCTTTTTTTTTCTATAATCTCTTTGTGTCCGATTGCTTTTAAAGTAAAAGCAGATTACAGGTTTGTCGTCTTCACCAATCCATTTCCGGCCCACGTCGTTTCTCTCAGATTAATTGTTTCTTTGGTCTTTGTTTGCATAACAAATTAGAACAGCCAACATTTGTGAGATGCCGCTTGAGTCTTCCATGTGGCTTATTAAAGGAGGGCGTGCCGATTATAGTACTTAGATCTGTTATCTGAGTCCCACCTTGATTTGGTTTTGTATTAGACATTATTCATGATTTGTATTATACGGCTCAACCATACGTCGAGATTGTCATAGATGTTACCTGGTATTCTTCCAAATAGAACATGCCCGACCCCACCACCAAAAAATTATACGTAGGCGTTAAAAATTTCTTACTTTTAAATTACTCTAAGTCTTTTTGTTCCCTTAAGCTGGCATTTTCGGTTAATTTTTCATCAGCATTTCACTGCTATTTTTAAAAACGTTTTAAAGTGTTTTTTTTTAAATTTTTTATCCCCACCACTTTTTTCCACTGTTGTATTATTACTATTACCAATATTTATAAATCCGATTTTTTCAACTGATTATCTAAAATCAATGCGTTTCTCTAAATTTGTTCATATTTATTTATATTTACTGAGATAATTTAATGATTTTCGCTGTCTGACCACATAATTTAAGGGTTGGATTTAGGTTGGATTTATTTAGAAAGAAAGGCATAAAAATCCTAAATTGTGTCATCTAATTTTCTTATGAATTCATTTTTATTATTTTTAACTATTAGAAACGAATGAAAATATAAGATAGTTTACCTCATATAGTCGATCAAATTTTCTTTGAACCTATTTTCTCCGGTTTTTATTATTTTACTCTTTTGAAAGATTTTCACACCAGCATCTGCAGATGGTTTTTCATTGGTGGCTGTGAGACAGCGAGTCTCCGCAAATTTCCAGGATTCAACTTAGTATTCTTGCTGATATTAATAATGCTGTGGTTTGGAAAATCTCTACTTGTACTGTTATTTCTAAGTCCTCCAGTCATTTTATCAATCCTTTCGAAACTTTAACGAGCACGTGAATTACAATTGGTTTTACTGTCACTTTCGTGTTCCATAGTTTGTTTGTTTTTATTTCTCTAGCAAGGTCCAAGTATTTATCTCTCTTTTCGCTTTCCTTCGTTTTTACTCTGTGGTTAGGCGGAATGACAAAGTACACTATTCGACAGGTTTTTTTTTTTTTTTGTTGTCGACTATAACTAGATCCGGTCGTTTGGCCAAGGTTGGGGATACGTTTGTATCTCAAAATTCCAGCAGATATGGTTTGTCTCATTTTCCAGAATAGATTCTGGCTTGTGTATATTTCATTTGTTCATATGGTCAAATTTAACTTCTTGCACAATTCCCAGTGTTTTACCTCACCCATCCAGTCGTGACTAGTCTTATACTCTTATTGTGCTAGCTTATCGCATTCGATTATTATGTGATTGATCGTGTCGTCTCTATCATCAAATAACCTACATTTGCTATTTTGTTATGTCTTCTCTATTTCTGACTTGACATAATTTGTCTTTATGGCGTTGTTCTGTGCTGCTATCAAAAGAGATTCAGTTTCTCTCTTAAGCTGTTTCTTTGTTTGTGATATCCAAGTTTCCTGGAGTGAGATTTCATTTATTTGTTGCTTGAAATGTCCATACTGTTGTTTTTCTTCGCTTTTTTGTTTTTCGGTTATTTCTGTTCAATTGATACTTGTACTGTACGTATTTCTTTCTGGAGGCTGTGATCAAGCTTTCTGTGCATATTTTATGATCTATTCTAGTTTTTGTAACGATGTGTCGATGCTATTTTGATTCCTGGCGAGTCCTCTTTTCCCTTCTTTTGTTGCCTCATATAATCTATCTAAGTCATCTCTGGGGCATAAGTCTTTATGTATCTTCGTGACTTTCTTGTTTCTCTGGTCAATTTGTTGATTTTCCTCTCTCGTCCAGCTCAGAAACAGCCCCGATTATCTGACAAAGAGGTTAGCCCAGGTGTTTATCCCTTTTATGATATATCTGTTAAGTAATTTGGTTTCGAGTAGTTTCCTTGTTCTCCTGAGATAATCTTTTAAATTTTCCTTCATCTTCCCTTCTTTGATGGTTTCTGATTCTAATATTCCCAATTAAACGTAAGTTTCTTTTTTTCCGATCGTTCTGTTCTTTTCATTCTTTGATAGTTATCTTGCTTTGTGTCGTTTCCTGCTTTTCCTTATTAGCATGGCACATCTTTCTAAGATGAATTCCATCTCTATGTCTTGATTGTATATCCACACTGTTTTAATTAGGGTCAATTCTTTTTCATTTTTGGCTAATAGTATAATATCGTTCATGTACATTATGTGATTGATCTTTTCATGCGATTTTGTAAGTTTGTATCCGCCTGTACATTTAATAAATTTGTGATTAAGTGGTATCGTTACTATTCATATAATAACTTTGATAACGCATCTCCCCGGAAGATACCCATCTGGATTTTAACGTCATTGAACCTTTCTCTCGCTGTCAGTCCGACTATGCTAGTTTCAATAGTGTTCTCAATAAATTTTTGAACTTCGTCGGATACCATATTCAGTTTAAGACTGTCTATTATCCAGCCTCGCGGAACAAGTTTGCTGTTTTGCAATCAATCCACGCCTCAGAAAAAAATTCTGCTTCAATTTGATCTACTTGAGGATGTGTTGATCGATATACAGTAGCTCTCCTGTTCCTCTGGTCCCCTTACGACATCCATTCTCTTCCTCGGAAAACAATCTGCGACTTATCAACGAGTAAATCTCCTCCTTGATTTGTGCCGTTAGTATTTTCCTCATCATTGATAATTACATTATAAGTCTGTAGTTGTTCGGAGCGGGTCCTTTTTTTTTATCTTTCTGAATGAAGATGGTATTTCCTTTAGTCATGTCCTCATCTTGCAAGCTTCTGTTCATTTCGATAGCTAGTCTGTCATTGATGGAGGTGAATGTTTTAAAATAGAATCCATATATGCCATCATCATAACTCCCACTGTTAGTAGCATGGTGGTATTTTTAAGGTGTAACATTTTTTCTTTAGTTTCTATTACCAGATTTTTATATTTGCTCATTTTCTTTTATTCTCTGACAATTATGCTATTTTCTGCAGACATATCAGTTAAAAGGCATGTTTCTTTTTAGCCATTAACCACTGTATCTGGTCTATTGCTCTTTATTTTTATCAGTTTTTTTCAGTCCCAGAGAAGAGTAGCTCTTTTTGATTGGGTGAATATATATCATTAATGTTTACACGGTTTTTCAAATTCCAGCACTCCATAATACTTCCATATATTCTACCGAATTTAATGTCCTATTTTAACATATTTTTGTTTATGTTTTATCTGTGTTATGATTTGGCAAACAGACACTAAGTGGCCAATAGATTCAGTTTTTTGTTTACACAAACTTTAGAGAAATGGATCAAACCCAATACGTGTCTACATATTGGGTTTTATCTGTTGTTATAATATTTGTCTGATAGTTTCTGGTTGATTGGCTCTGGTCTTCGGCCATGATAATTAAACTCTCTTTTCCTGCTTGCAGTCCAACCATTATCGGTCATCGATTAGGTTAGCCTTTCTAATTTTTTGTGCGTTTCGTCTATGTCAGTTTTTAAGTATTATGGCGTTTTTTTATTGATTTAATCCTTGTGATTTTACTTCTTTCTTAATGTTTTTTGATCTCTCTGTAGTTAAATCATTTGTCGTCTTCTTTTGGCGTGAGGTCAAGTTATTTATCAAATTAATTACTTCTCCGGTGGATATTTTTTCTTTTGATTACTGTGTGAGGTTTGTATTTTATATTTTGTTCTGTCTTTGTACTTCTTTAACCCTAGTATTGCGGTTGTTTTGTAGGTCAATTCTAGTGAGATTAAGCGTCTTCCACTATTTTTTCTTGATATCGAGCCGTACTATATTTGATCCCGGATGATGTATTTTGAGGCAGTCATTAGTTTCCTAACTTAAGCATCTTTTTTTTTTTTCATTTCTGCCAACGTTCAGTTTATTGAATTAAATATATAAGTCACTAATGACATTTCTTGGGTGATTATTGCTATAACTTTATTTTTGCATTTACTTCTGGTCTAAGTATGTTTCTTATTCTCTTAGAGAATCATTTTCTTATTTTTATTTAACGAATAGTTTTACTGATATTATTCACTTCATTAACTCCAACATATTTGTAGATTTTATCGAGTAAAAGTAGTAGAAGAAAAAAATGGAATATTTAAAAGAAAATCTTCTGATTGGCTCCGATTTAAAAAAAAAAAAAAACGCGATAAATTTAAATTTTCTTGATTATCTCTATTATTTAAACAGTTTTCAGTAAAATTCACCTAAATATGAGTGAGCAAGCAAAGAAATGTCAAAGAATATATGATTTGCCTAAGGCCAAAACTAAGTCCCCCACAAAAAAAAAATCCGGAATAATAGGAGTATCTTTATGGTCTTTGTCAAGCCCAAATCTTAACCCACTTGATTTACGCTATATTGGGCATTTTAGAAACAAAACAAAATATTGGTTGTTAAAGACTGCTTTTTTTTGGGGGGGTGCAATAAAATGTTTGAAGGATTTATTTTAAGACAAGCAAATTATTTCAAAGACGTGATGATGCATTAATTGAAAAATATGGCGACCATATTGAGTAAATTTTCGGTTTTGTGTTCATCTTATTTTGTTAGTATTCTAGAATCAATCATATTTTATAATAGAATCGATTATTTTTATATGAGGATATTCCTAAGTTTGCTCCCGCAGCCTGTTCTACTCTTTAATTATTTTAGACGTAACTATGAAGCATTTTCGACATGTAAATTTCGCAAAACTCTCCAAACCGAATTGCATCTAATGTCGCCTCTTTTCTTAATACTGAGTTAATCATTTACATCGTTTTCATATTATGCATATAATTTTAAATCGTCCATAGAGAATAATTTTTTTCAGTGGTATTCTTATGTCTAGACTCTTTTTTTTTTTACTTTAATGGAGGGAGGTCTTAGAGATATAGCCAAGAGAAAAGAGAACAAGTGAGTCTCCTTGGACGATCCTATTGTTGAAAGATTGACGTCAACATTAAAATGTCAGCACGAAATGATATGCCGCAAAACCACTCAATCAGACAAGCAACTAAAATAATATGAACTCTGTCGTAACTGTCCATCCTCGGGCTTTTGGCAAGGCCACTTTCGGTAGGCAGTCATTGACAAGCATTGGATAGCACTGGACCTTTTGTTCCAGTTTAAGCTATAATCAGATATCCGTGTCTAGATTCACGTTTGAGTTCATGTCCAATTTGGCTCATTAGGCGTACATCGCACAAAGTGAGCCAATAACCAGCCATCTCCAGCAGGGTTCGAGTCTTGGCTTGCGCCTGAACTTCCCATCTCCTAACCCTCACTATAAGCCGGCCTTCGGGTCATTGACCTAATGTCAAATTCTGTCTGGTGGGAGGCGGCGACAAATATCACTGCTCCGTCGTCACTGAAGTTTTTCTATTTTTATTTTTTAATGTAGTTTTATAATTTCATACCTCAAGTGGGATATTCGTAGTGTTGCTAAAGATTAACTTAAAAGGTTAATGAATGACAGTTATTTTTTATAATTTTGTTTGTTTATTTTTACGTTTTTATTTTATTCTCCTCTACCTCTTTCTCCACATTGCATAGTTGTTCTATTTCTTTCATTTTTTATAGAATATATCTTAATTACTTGCGGATTTTAAACACTGTATATTAATATTGATTTTTTGAGCATATCTCCAAGAAAAAATTAACAAAAATGAAACAAAATATTTTGGTTGGCCAAAGCATAGAGTAATATATATATATACAATTTCCCAGAAGATATTAGATGAATCAGGATCAATTCCTTGGTTTAGCTTCGATATAACATGCCCATCAGGATATATATTCAACCTTCTCTCCGAAAACTCCAAAAGTTTTTAAATTTACCGGCAGATCTTCTTGCAAGATCCTTAGGGGTTCTTCCAGGAAGGAGGTTTCGTTTATTCTCTCGCTTATTAAAACGGTAAATGTATTCCTTTTTAATTGCTTTAGGATTTTTTTTTCTTTACTGAAAAATATGTTTAAAAAATGATTGTATCGACATATATATATTTGCAAAGAAGAAGCAAGTTTTCCTTCCTTGCCATCGCCAACACACTTTATGCAGTTTGACAACAAACTATTTAAGGAGTAATGAAAATTTAAATAAGCTTAAGCAGTATTAGTTTAACTTATCTTCGTTATTATTAATTATTACCAAGACTATTAGATTATCGAAAAAATCTATAGGTGATTATATACAAAGTTTTACAGATACTGGAGGCGTGCGTAGCGTAATAGTTATTGTCGTAGAAAATGGAAGCGATGACCAGAGTTCAAATCTTGATCGAAACTGTTTAACTTTCACAGGGCACTAATAATTTTAGAACAATTGGAATAATCTATGCTATGAATCAGTTGCAGGATAAACTGAGGATATTTAGCTTTGGTTTGTCCGTGGTGGAGGTTTTGAGTAAAAACAACACAACGGAGACACGTACATTAACAGAAGCATGTTGATAAACATACTATTCACACACACACACACACACACCTATATATATGAACATATTTGTGAGTGTATTTATTAAATTCTTTTGCAGAAACAGAAATCTGTTGCAAGGTTATGCTTGATATTTTAATGTAAATATGTTTACTTTTATGCTCATTTTAATCTTGTGTGCTGTCTTGAACAAGTCCTGCAAGCGACTCTCCGAGAAACAGCAAGTGCACGGTCACCTACCTCCAATTTCCTTAATGACCTTCTCTAAAGGATTCTGACATATGGACGTTTCAGCAAAGAATTACACCAGCCGTTACGGACACAGAATGCATCCTAGTGGACTTATCTGGAGCGATAAATGATAAAGATGGATGTTGAGAAAGATGATTAGGGATCTCCGTGCTGTCAGCATGAATTGATACATACTTTAACAGCTATCATCGTAGGAAATGGATTCAGTGACCGAGTTCAAATCCTTGAGGAAGATATTTGTATTTCCTTTCACTCTCATAGCCCAGTCGATTGCCACTGTTGAATGCACATTCTGTATATATGTAGAGAGGCAAGAACCCCTCCCCAAGGAGTATCCTGGCTATTCTATTAAATCATCTGATAGCGAGAAGAAACTATGCGTGCAAACACTTAAAATTGTGATTGTTATATTTCAATAATTGGAAGCATTTAACTGTGCGCCGCACCCAAAAAAGCCCAGGCTCGTTTAAGAGTGTTATCAACAAAGTGTGTTTACAAGTCATATATATATATATGTATATATATATATATATATATATATATATATATATATATATATATATATATATATATATATATATATATATATATAGTGTGTGTGTGTGTGTGTGTGTGTGTGTATGTGTAAGATAAACAGGTTTTAGCATTATATAACCTCCAATGAATGATATGCTAAAACACCAAAACAAACTAAACCAGGACAAACCTCACAGTTTTGCCCAAGGGGAAGACATGCGTTTATTCCTTCTACTCCAGTTATTAGTAAAAAGTATGAAAGATTTGGGTCTTTAACCTTGGTCAGGCAGAAAGCGTGGGAGAAAGAAAATTCAGAACACGAAACAACTCTAGTTTGCTAAAATCAGACTTTATGTAAAGTCCTAATTGTGACGGAGTAGGTGGGTAAATATATACTTACTTGTGTAAATAGGTTTCAGACAAATCGCAGGACCAAACATTTTAAAGAACACACACACACACACACACACATATATATATATATATATATATATATATATATATATATATATATATATATATATATATAATAAGGCCATATTTTGTCTATATAATTTCATTTGGATCCTTTCAAATTTCCTGAGTTGTATTTTGCGCTTCATTTTTTCGGGTATTTATTTATTATTTTTTAATTTGCTTATTTATGTACTTATTTATTTATTTTTACTAAAACACTTGTCAGAAAACGTGAAAGGATGCTAATAAAATCATATAGACAAAATGTCTTTATTATTTTCTTGAACATGCTCATTATTAAAGACTGCTGCCTAACTACACATACATATATAAATATAGTTAGATATCGACAAAAGTTCTATCATCGGGTAAACTTGCATCTATGAAGGTCGGAGAAAAGACAGACTGTATATAATTACATCGACTTGTTTAGTCTTATCGGAAATCTCGATGGGTTATGAAGTTGTAGAGGGAATTGGGTAATTTTAGTATTCAAGCGTCCGTGTCCGACTTGCCATTATCTTTCTGAACATTGAATTAATCGGTAGGAAAATGTTAATTAGTGATTTAAATTTAGTTCTTAAATTAGTCATTGCCATGCGTATTTTCACACACACACAGGTATATATATATATATATATATATATATATATATATATATATATATATATATATATATATATCCATCACTGATTTAAATATATTCATAAACGCGTGTATGTGAAACTGCAATATATATATATATATATATATATATATATATATATATATATATATATATATATATGTACATGATACACGCACGCACGCACACACACATAATATAGGTAAGGTTTGGAATATAATTTGATGGTTCGGGAGAAAAAAGGTATTAAGGAAAATTAAATTAACATGCTTAACTGGAAGAATTGATCTTTCAGATCTAACATCTTATTTCGCATGGCATTTTTTACTTTTTTGTTTCTTATGAATCATATATAGACAAAAGTAAAGGAGAAAAAAATGAAGGAATAAGTAAAATAATGAAGACATCTCCAAATCACGAAGTGAAATTATCACCGAACCGGCTCGAAACCTCAGCTCACATTAGAAAAATTTGCTTCTTAAAATTGAATAACACTTTTATAGAGTATCATTAGATGTAAACCGCCCGGTCAGCTAGGGTTGTAGAATACGTCAACTGCTTCTATGCAGCAGTGTCATGAATATAAAACTAAACTGCATCCGATGGTGAGGTTCCAGTCCTGATGCTTTCGGGAATGTACTTCTTCAAAACTATTAATCCCAAATTCGGTCTGACCTGGAGTGATAATGCCTGTTAGTTTCCCATATAGAAGTGTTTAATAACACACACATACACACACACACACACACACATATATATATATATATATATATATATATATATATATATATATATATATATATGTATATGTGTGTATATATATATATATATATATATATATATCACTGAATTAAATATTTACTTACACACATGTACTTGATACGGCGATATATATATATATATATATATATATATATATATATATATATGTATATATATATATATATATATATATATATATATATATAATATATATAATGAGTATAGTGTTCGGCAATGATCAATGAGACAGGGGTTCAAGCCCAAGTTGAGTCATATCAAAAACTCAAAAAGTGGTACTCGATACCGCCTTGCTTCACACTCAGGCTTATAAGGTAAGGATTAAGAAGTAAAACAGATTAATCATGGGAATTGGGTAGCGCCTTCCCCTACACCTTGGTGTGGTAGATTTTGAAAAGAGAGCCTTCGGGTCACCCTCGACTAAGGTAACCATGATCACATCATATATATATATATATATATATATATATATATATATATATATATATATATATATATAGTATGTGATACACACACACACACACACACATATGCATGTGTATGTTTTGGAATATAAGTTGATGGTTCGGGTGAAACCATTTATGTTAAACAAAAGTGCTTTGAACTATTTAACTATGCAGATAAAACTATTAGTATTTGAAAGCAATACTTGAAACTATTTAATGTGTGCGAATAAACAATTAGTGTTTAATATAATACTTGAAAACATTCTGCTATGTAAACATTATTAGGGTCAGATATCAATACTTGAAACTATTTAACTGTGCGCTGATAGAATTATTAATGCTAGGTGGAACACTTGAAATTTTTCAACTGGGCGTTAATGAAACTATAGCTGTTAGCAATAGTTGAAACCATTTTACGTTGGTTTGGTTTGGTTTGGTTTTATTTCGTATCAACTATTGTCGGTTTCTTTTTGTTTGGTTTGGTTTTGGTTAGTTTTGTTTTATGTCATATCAACTGTTGTAGATTATTTAATGCCAAATCTATTTCTATACATACAAACAGTTCTATTTCAAACAATTCAGTTTAAAATAAGTGCAAAGGCTAAATTTCAAAAGAACAGATCTACTTCAAACATTTCTGTTTAGTACAAATTTTCTTTAACACACGGTTAAATGTGAATACTGTTATGTTTCAAAGAATTCAGTTCAGCATAAGTCCGTGTAGCAAATGTCAAAAACGGATCTGTTTCAAGCAATTCCTTTAATCATAAGTGCACTATTTAGTTCTATTTGACTCATATATAGGATCTTATTAGGTGTTACCCTTCCGGGCCATATTGGGCCTGCGAGCGATGGTCATAAAGAGGTACCCCGCATTCACCAAAGCTCCAGCATTACTGAAGTCTAATCATCAGATTGTTTAGTGTCATATCAGGACACTCGTTGGCAGGGTTGTTTACCTCTCTCTAGGGAAACATACAGTCGGTGAATTCTACTACCGAAGCCGACTGGGAACACAATTTTACTGCGTGCCGATAAAGATATTGGCCTTATATACTAATACTAAAAACCATTTATCTATATGCAAATAAAACTATTAGTATTGAACCACAAAGCTTAAAATTATTTAATGTTATGATACAGATGAGAACTAGCTCCTTTAAAATAAGGCTACGTAAAAAAATTTTCGTTTCAAATCATTATTTTGAATATATATGTATAAACAATATTTTGCATTAAATAACCAAGAAGGTTTGATATACTGTAAGAAATTCAACCAATCAACCAACTCTTAAAATAGATGGTTTATAAAAAATAAATTAAAAAGACCGCAGCTGAAAGAAAGGGGAGTTCACAGAGTTAGAAATGTTCTGTAACATGATACACTTCATGTTGCATTTTTGGACCAGATGACCAAGTATTAGTCGGAAGATGTCCCCTACTCGAGGCTGAAGTAAGGGAGACATCTTCCATGAACACACACACACACACACACATACACACACAAACAAATAAACAAACAAACAAACAAATAAATAAATAAATTCAAAAAATTAAAATCTCTTCGTGGACCTTCTTATTTTAAAATATATCCTTATTCTTTCTTTGGACCTACAACAACCATCTATATACATATATATATATATATATATATATATATATATATATATATATATATATATATATATATACCTTTAGGAAAAACACAAACTGGTCACATTAGGATTATCTTGTCCTGATGGAATAACTCCCATCTTGTCCTGATGGAATTACTCCCATGGATAGTTTTCTTGTCCTGATGGAATTACTCCCACTCTTTACCAGGAAAATTTAAATGTTCACTTTTGAATAGTTTTCTTGTCCTGATGAAATTACTCACAATTCCGGTTTAACTGGACCAAATAATACATACATACACCCATATATATATATATATATATATATATATATATATATATATATATATATATATAATTTCGAAGGAGGGAGCTATGTAACACAAATAACAAAGAAACAACTACCTGGTATCTAAAACGTATTTTTACTTCCTTTCACTGCCTCTCTGACCAAAGAGTTTGAACAAAACAACAAAATTGAACTATATTTGAGTTGTGTTTGGTATATTTCCCTCCCAAGCCAGCAAATGAAACCATCTCTGTCGCAGCCTCTGCAGACCAGGCTACAGACTTACATTAGGAGTAGCGAGCTACGCAACAGACTCAATTGCTTTGAAATAGCAAGGTAAATTATCTCAACTATCTATGCATCGTGAATAGCTGACCATTTAAAAATTAGTTTGATCATTTGCAGAAATATTTATAAACCATTTTTATTTTTATTCTCACTTATAAATTTACGAGCAAACATTATTCTGATTCAGTTTTATTATAATTTTATAATAATTTTATTATAATAATTCAAGAAAATTCAACTTAACGTATAATTTTATTATAATAATTCCAGAAATTTCATCTCAAGATGAATTTTTTTTCAAAATCGTAATTCAGTTTAAGCTGTTAGTATACAAAAAGTGGTGCTAATCCCATATTGTTAAATCAAAAATATCCATATTAACACGAAGGATAAATGTGCATGAATAAAGAAATAGATCCAAAATATTTATTTATATGCTAGAAATGTTGTGTCTCTTGATTATTTATTAATTTGAAGGAAGCAAATGCTGATGCCATTTAAAGTGTCTTGCATGTTTTGTCTTATATTACTGTTTATTCAACCAAGGAAAGAAGAAATGTAATAGTTTATTTCAAAGGTGTAAAAATTCTGTATTTACAAAGGATCATGTACATCAATGTAAGGGGTATTTAAATGATGATGAACGATCTCTTATGCCTATTTATTTAGAAATCATCTTGATGCGTATTACTTTCATATGAAAATTGATTATACACACGCAAATTTTTTCTCCCTTTATATATATAGATATATATATGGTGGAACGATAAAATTGTCGTCCTAAATAAAATAACAGAACAGCATTATTTTTTAACTTTTCTTGAAAAAAATCAATTCAACTAACTTGATTATGTAGTAGAGCTGATATCTATTCAATGTAGTCACCTTCAGACTCAATCACCGCCTCGATACAGATCCGGAACTGGGAGCATGCCTTTTCCAAAAGCGCCGGTGGGAGCTCGGTGAATACTCGCTGGCTTTGGTGTTGTGAGAGGTCATGTTGGTGATGTTCTCGACGTATGACCAAACGAAGTAGTCCAACGGGTTCATGTCGGGGGAGGAGTGGGGTAGTGGGAGAAGTGTACAAAGTTGAAGCACTCTTTCTGAAGCCAAGCCTGGGTCTCTTTGGATTTGCGGTCCGGCGCCGAGTCCTGCTGCCACACCCAGGGTCTGTCACCGGCCATCTGATTTCACCAGGGGATCACCACACTCTTCAGCACATCCAGGTACACTTTTTTGTTGACTTTCAAGCCGACTTCGAAGATGTGAGGTGGCATGATGTGGCCCTCACTGAAACCACACCAAACACCATAACCGTAGCCGGAAACTTTGTTTTCATCACCCTTGGCATGTCCCTGTTATTATATATATTCAGATTTGCATTTTGATGGTGCTGGCAATGGCCTTGTTGTCATAACTTGGATTGCTAGAGAGCATGAGTTGTACAGCAGCGCATCTCCGATCCCGCTCGTTGAACATTGTTTTACTTTCAGACATGATAGAAGGCTCCTATCGCTCTTGTGATTTATGAACAATTTGCAAACTAGTAGATGGTCTGCCACAAAAAAAAAGAAAACCGCTTTTCATAAAAGGGAAATGGAATCATGTCGTCTTTTCTAGGGCGACAATTTTATCTTTCCACCCTGTATATATATATATATATACATATATATATATAGTGTGTGTGTGTCTGTGTGTGTGTGTGTGTGTGGAGAGAGAGGCAGTCGAGGTTTAATTGTTACCGTTGTAAAAAAATAGACAGAATCGAAGTTCAATCCCAAGTCAAGTCATACCAAAAAATTAAAAAAAAAATGATATTTGATGCTTGATAGCTTAACACTCAGCATTATAGGAAAAGGATCTATGGTAAAGAGGAGCAATCCAGAGAATAGAGTAGCGCCCTCCCCTACACCTCAAAGTTGTTGCTATTTAAAAGGGAGAGTTGGGGTCTTCCTCGACTAAGGTCGCCAACTTTACTTATATATATATAGAGAGAGAGGGGGAGGGAGAGAGAGAGAGATCGATATGAGAATAAAAACAGGATAAATCTCCCTATTCTGGGTTTCACGCCGACACTTTTTACTTTTATCACATTTTATGTGATATATTTTTGTTTACATTAATTCTAAATTCATTGGCTGAAGCAGACATTATGGTACCACAATTATGGATCTGTAGAATACACTGACTGCACCTCTGCAGAGGGGTAACCCCCACTAACGAGTGTCCCGATATGACACTAAACAATCTGATGGTGAGGATCCAACATTGCTGGAGCTTTGGGGAATGTGGAGTACTCCTTCATTGCCATCGCTCCCAGGTCAACTCTGGCCCGGAGTGGTAGCACCTGATAGGGCCCTATCTATGGGTTAAATAGAACTAACAGCATACTTATGCTAAACTGAATTGTTTGAATTAACTGAATAGCTTAAAATAGAATTATTTTTGACAATTAAACCGAACTAACATTTAAACTGGGTGCTTATGCTTAATTAAATCATTTGAAATAGAACTGTTTTATCGACATTAAAACTGTATTTACAGTTAACTGAATTGTTACATGTAACTGCCTGAATAGTTTGAAATAGAAATGTTTTTGACAATTCAACTGTGTACTTATGCTAAACAGAATTGTTTTAAATAGAACAGATTATTTACATAAAAATGGATTTGGCGTTAAATAGCCTACAAAGGTTGATATGCCATAAAACCCAACAAACCAAACCAAACCAAACAAGTATGGGGAGCATAAAATTATTACATTTTGCTGTGTTTTAATGAATTATACGTTTGATGATTTCGTTTCATTAATTGTATATCTAATGAATTTGACTAAAATCGTAAACATATCCTGCAAGAAAAAAAAAAAGAATTAAAGAAAGAAAACTATGAAGACCTTTACAAAAATGTATACAGATGATAGTTTTGTTGTTAAAGAAAAGAACGTCGAGAATATAATCAGTAAAAGAATTACCTCCCTTGAATGATGCTGTTTTTAATTGCTTCTCTTACCTACAAAAAATACCAACCAACGAGCTAGCTAACGTTGAGACTGCTGATTATTATGAGGCTATGTTATACTGACGTACAATTAGACGGGTTTCGATCCAAGCATCAAGTATATCGCTATATAT
This sequence comes from Sepioteuthis lessoniana, assembly GCA_963585895.1. Taxonomy (NCBI): domain Eukaryota; kingdom Metazoa; phylum Mollusca; class Cephalopoda; order Myopsida; family Loliginidae; genus Sepioteuthis; species Sepioteuthis lessoniana. The sequence goes on along the minus strand of OY757928.1, from coordinate 22,112,722 downwards.
ATATATATATATATATATATGGTGGTGCCCGTGGTGTAGTCGTTATCGCCGTAGGAAATGAACACGGCGATACGATACGAATTCAAATCCTGGACGATACTGATTGCATTTCACATTGCACTAATACCCTTGGGAAAGGTATGAATCCAATTATTCTCCCTCCAGCTATGGCTAAATAGTAGGACAGACTAGGTTCTTCAGCCTTGGTGAGGCAACTAGTCTTGGAGAAGGAAAACTCTGAATTCAAACCTGTTAAACTCCGCTTAAAAATTGACCTTGTGTCATATCCTGTCCGAGCGGAGGGGTTGGTAAATAGTATCAAGTATATCGCTACTCTAGTCACAATAACGAGTCGTGATACAACGAAACGCTGTCTGTGGATGGCACTATATACATATATTTTTCTCAAAACAAAACAACAATTGGTCATATTAAGATAATACATTTATTTCCATCCTGTTAAAAGTATTGTTATAAATCATTGATATAAAAAACTTTAAAGGAATTCTTCAGATCCAACAAGAAAATCCTGTTAATTTTTTTTAATGCATTTGTTTTCATCAGTGCTTTTAACAGGATGGAAATAACTTAATTATCTTAATGTGACAGATTGTTGGTTATTTTTGAAAAAGAAATTTGCTCTGTGGATTTTGTTTACATTGAGCTCTTCACCAGAATTATTTAAATTCAATATTCTGTTTTTGATTGCAATAATTTCCTATTCCGGATTTACTTGATTGAATATATATATATATATATATATATATATATATATATATATATATATATATATATATATATAGTACAATTAAATGGAGACTCAAACTCGGTTAAGCCGTCATAATAAATTTATTTCGACGGAGAATATTATTGGTATATTCTCCGTCTCGTCAGATGACTCCTTTTACATGTTCTGCATTGTCCCAGAGATGCGAATGAGGAGTTACAGTTCGTATTCAGAAGATAAATAGGAAAATTAAAGAAATTAAAAAATAGATTAAAAATCAGAAAACAAAGATAAAAATAAAAATAAAATAAAAAAAACACAAAAATAAAAATAACATAAAGTGAAACTCAAATTACAAAGCTACAAATTCCTTCGTTCATAGGCGTGAGCAGAGGGTGTGAACATATTATATGTTAGAACGATTAAGAAACAGGAGTGGAATTAATCTACTGGTCAGTCCCTTATAATTTTGTGTTCTTACTGTGGCTTCTCCTACTTGGCAGGTGTGCTATTCTAAACAGACTAAGATCGTTTAACTAATGGCTATCACATATATGATTTACATTTATTTCTGATATGTCTGTTAATCAACCCAGCTGTTGCCATCTTAGGTGTTCCTCTAGTTTCAATTAGGATCGAGATACTTAAACCAGATAAGGTGGGGACATTCATTATAGTCGTCAAGTGTATTTTTTTGAAGAAACATTTCCACCTATGCTTCAAATGAATATAATGAGTATAGTGTTAAAAAAAGAAGAAATTCTGAATTTTGGAAGCATGAAAATCAGGGTTATATATCCTCCAGAGCCATCTATCCTCCTACGTGAATATACACTGAGAGAAGGTTTCTCAAAAATGAAATTCTTTGTGAGAAGGCTTCATTTCTAAAAAATCTTCTCTGAATATATAATACTGATTTTCATGCTTCAAAAATACAGGATTATTTTTTCATTACTATCTATCTATCTATCTATCAAATTTATGATTGCCAAGCTTTTAAATCATTAAATTTGCCCTAGAAAAGACAATAATGTCAATGCTTTTCTCTTTGCTGACAATATTATAAAAATCACACTACGAAAACGAGCAAATGATTAACAGTTATCTTGAAGTGTAATATTGTATCATATTTTATTGTTTTAAACAAAAACTAGGAAATAATCCGTATGAACAGTTCATCACACCGTCCCTAAAATGATAATTATCATCAATAAGTCATGCAGACAGCATATAGTTCCTTGTCTCACGCTATCAGTCCCTATCACCTATCACTCCTGGTAGGTCCGCTAAACTACACCCTGTGTCTGTGCATGCAAATATTTGTTAATCGGTCAACACTAGTACATCGATCTGTAGGAGGCCAGAGTTTAACGTCAATTATACATATTTACCCAACCCCTCCGCTCGGACAGGATATGACACAAGGTCAATTTTTAAGCGGAGTTTAACAAGTTTGAATTCAGAGTCTTCCTTCTCCAAGACTAGTTGCCTTACCAAGGCTGAAGAACCAAGTCTGCCCTACTATTTACCCATAACTGTAGGGGGAATAATTGGATTCATACCTTTCCCAAGAATATTCGTGCTATGTGAAATGCAATCAGTCTCGTCCAGGATTTGAACTCGTGTCGCCGTGTCCATTTCCTACGACGTTAGCCATTACACCACGGGTACCACCTAACGTCAATTATATGTCTGTCCTTTCCTCTCCAGCAGTATCCCGCATGTTTTGTTCGTCTTACATGGATGGTTTAGTTGGGAGGTAAGCGGCCTATAACTACTGTTTTTTGTGGGGGGGCGTTCCTTTCAGAATTTGTTCAAAAGTGCACGTAGTATTGTTCTGTAGTTCCTAGAATGTTTTCCTCCATGCTTTCGCTGAGCGTCCATGTGGTGCATTCATTCAGTAGTATGGACACAGCCACACCTAGGAAGAAATCCCGTTCTATTTTACCGGAAAGATCAGATTTGCATATGTTCGATAACCTATCACTAGTAGTCCACTCCTAGGGGTATATTGAGATTCTTTCCAAGATATTGCTTGTTGAGTTCTGATTAATGAACGCAGATAGAAGTAATAAAAAGACAAACCACGAGATACGAGGAAAAAGAGTTATATTTACAGGAACAAGTATTTACAAGAGAGAGAGAGAGAGAGAGAGAGAGAGAGAGAGAGAGAGAGAGAGTCTGTTAGTAATAAGAACATAGGATTAGTGGCTAGAATAAGGATATACTTCAACAATAGGAACGACTGTTCTGGTCTGACTTGTAGACTGATCAGATCTCAGACTGATCCGGACTAGGAATCCTCCTGGTAATAGAGCTACTGCCATATATGGTAGATGGCCTAGCTCATTATGCTGAAAAGGTAGGTGATACCCAACATTACTATTGGGCAATGTGAACTTGTCAACTAATTTTAGAAGCTTTGCACTTAAAGTGTAGATGGCTACTTCTTGTTCAAAACGTACCAACTCCGTTTAATTTCTGTTTAGGTAGAGGTTAATGCTCCTACAACGATACAATAAGGATTCGGCGTGGACAGGTGTAATTCAGATGTTTAGTCTGTGTCTGTCATAATTACTGCAGGATAATATCTGCTTCTGCATTTTTAATGTAAAATCTATTTTCTTTTGTGCGATAATATCGACGTTTTAAGTTCATTGTCTACAAAGGTTATCAATATATATGACTCTAATTTATCTCCTTACTGTGGCAATGTCGAACAAGTTGGTTTCGCCATCAGGTGAACAAACCACTGATTTCGTGATTTAGTAAAGCATCATTATAGTTGTAAAATTTTCTTTGGAGAGACTATATTCTAGGAGTATTTGCTCAATATTCCTTCTGTATATGCAATGTTTTGCTTTGGAAAAATTTACGAAGAGTAGTGATGCCAGGAGAACATATGCGTGATCACCTTCGATGGTTCGATGGTTGGTCAGAGTCTATGGAGTTGTTGATCGATTTCTTTGAAAACTATTTTAATTTGTGCAAAGAACTTTCACAATTTCAAGATGGATACAGTAAAAAGGCAGGACCTTATAAAATTCAGGGTCATAATTCGAATGGTATTCACTATATATATAGTTCTTAGTGATTCCCAGATCGCCATTTTAGGGGGTGAGGAGTAACCAGTTGTTTTTTGTCTTTTTCTCAATTGTTTTGCTTTTAAATAGCGTTGCAGAATCGAAGAAGAATGTGGTCAAATTTTCTTATCCTTCATAGTTCAAGAAGTTGTTCGTTATGGACTCCAGCATTTCTGCTTTTATTTTTTTTTTAATTTTATATAAAGTTTTTCTCAGTAAATTTACTTAGCTTGGCGTCGAGTTGGCTATAAATTATTTTTATAGGTTTATCACCGATTTCAGTTGGGTTTCGAGCTGATTCTTAAGATATTCTTTCCACCACTGATGTCTTTCTTCTGGACAGGAAAATTTTAGTTTTGTTCTTGAGGTGTTCTTCCTTCAGCTCATTTCATTTACTTTTTGCTAATTGACAAAATTCTACCAAATTTCTGATTTTATTGATTTGTCCTTTGATTTATTTTAGTTGTTCTTTTTTATATGTCTCATTTAGTGCTGACTTGGCTTTCTTCAATTTCTATTCATTGACATTTGTTAAGTTTATTTTATTAAGCAAGAATGCTTTTTTTCATGCTTCTTGTTTTTTTTTTTTATCATATTGCTTCGGACTCTCACTGAACCTTACATTTGACTCTTGACTTGTATTCATATCACTAGCCTGCAACTTCTATATGAGCGATAACAAAATATTTATATTCGTAATTCGGAGGATGATTTTCAGATGTCTGCTGAAGTCTAAAAACTTGATTGTTATAATTACCGTATATTGATTACTGTTATCACTATAAGTGAATATGAACTAGACATATCATGAAGCGTTAACTATTTACATTTTATTTCTGCATAGACTCTAGCAAATCTTTACCGAAACGATTATGTGATCGGATAATACGCCTTTTAAAAGAAGTATTCATCAAAGTTCAAAACGCTATTTATGCACTTCTTTTTAGTGAGATATAACGTTGCTGTGCTTTAGCGTTATTTGGTCATATCTATGGCCATTGGTTTGGTTAAGTTGTCTTTCTAAAAATAATAAAATAATTCAATGACAATTACATTTACCAAAATGAATTAATCTAATAATTGTGGGGGAAGTTCTCGTGACGTATTGAATAATATTCAAGTTAATTAATTCATTAAGCGTTTAAAAAATCATGATTTGAAGGTTTTACTGAAAGGTTTGATAATAGACTTGGCACAAAATGTTTCCTGAGAAGATATCTCCATCCTATTGTTGCAATAAGAAATAATTCCTCCGGCTCTAATCCTTCTCTTATGTGTTATTAACTATCTATCTAACTCTGTAATTATCTATTTTGGGTAAGTCCTTGCAGCGTTGAGGCAAACGTGCTGGACCGAGTCATTGTAGTAAAAGAGTTCAAACCTTGGTCATGCTATAACATTCAATCAAAACAAAATTGGAAAAGGGATGAACCATCTTGTCCCCCAAGATGTAGATTAAATCGTCCCACTACAGTTCTTCTACGATAATGGCTTTGGCATTAAATAACCAATGACAGTTGATATGTAATTAAACAGTCAAACAAACCAAATTAAATGTTTGAGATGCAATGAAACATTACGACAAAACAAGAGAAATATCATATCGCATCAATAATTTTTTTATTTAAATTTCTTGCCAAATACTCCTCATCCTTTTTTACTTAAGGATTTTAAGTGTGGTTAAAATGCGATTATCAGCGAATAAGTGGAATATAAAAGAACTACAACCGCTGCATGTAGACTGTGTGCCTTTCTGAATACACCAACGTTTTCTTATTTATTAAGCTTTGCATACACGCTTCAGGTTATTTATAATACCAGCTGTAACTTTCGCGGTCTCTCATTCAACTAGTGAATAGGCTCATCGCCACATAACTCCAGGGTGAGTTAACTTAACATTTATTAGAACCAATAACAAAAACTTAAAGATAGAGAACACTCCCTTAATTAAGTTGTTGTTTTATAAAATAGAAGATATAATACATGCATTTAATGTATAATTTCGCTGTAGGACCGTTGAATACAAAATAAAATATTTTGATAATTGAACACTAACGCGACAGATTTAATCTTATTGTAAGGGAGAATATTTTCGTTTTGTCTTTAACTAAATTTACGTCACGGCATACACAACAATTCCTCTGAGTTTTTTTTACGTCAGATTCTCTATTTGATTTTTATCTAAATCTCACGTATTAAAAAGGTTTTAATTTTTCACTCTGTTGTACGTATTAATGAAATGCAACTATATATATATATATATATATATATTGTAACCTGGATATAAGAGACCAGGGTATAAGAGAAATCTGGATATAAGAGCGATTTTCTCTCGTCCCAAATAAGAACCTGTGTTACCTAAACTAAATAGACCAAACCCGGATATAAGATACTTATTATCCGGTCCCGATAACTCTTTTATATCCGGGTTACACTGATATACAACCAAATAAAGGTTCCCAATGACTAGCAAGGCTAATTTATGTATTGATATTGAAAAAATGATTTTATATATATTTGCTTTGAATTTGTGATCCCAAATCGTTTGGTTCTGTATGTTCTATAACCATAATGATATCAATAATAATAATAATAAAATAATCATACTACAAACAGACTCTGTCATTTCTGTTACGAACACGTTTATTTCTTTATGGCTCAGCTATTCGTGACACAAGAAGAGAAACACAGTTCACAAGGGCCTGTGCTAAACATGCAATGCTGCGCCTATCCACTAGTGTTTAATCTGATCTGATCTGATCAGATCTGAAAAACCAAACAGCTCACTTTGACGGTCGAACTCCATCTTTTCATAATCCTAAAATGCTTAGGACATCTCTTCCGGGAATGACGTCATCCACCCACTCAATTAACTCCAATGGCCTGACCCTTTTCCAGTCAGCGAGTTTATCATGACAGATGAAGATTGTCATATCTTTTCCAAGCGGGCGTGCGAGTGCACCGTCTGTCTACGATACCTGACCCAAGAGACACCAAGTAGTTCAAACCCTTAGCAAACTAAATAATAAAATATAATTAGCGAAAAACGATTAATATAATTAATCATTACCTTAATCATATAGCATATATTGATAAATCTTAAGAGAAATTCATCAAAGAAAGTATATATTTGTCATTTTAATTTAATTTATCTAATTTAGCTAAATTAGTCAAACTTTAGCAATGAAAGCCAGGAGTGATCCGAAGAGCTGGCGTCCAAATTGTTGTTTTCTTCGATTACACCTACTCTTCATGAAGCAGACTTTAGGTAATTCAATTTTAAATGATAATGAATGTTATTTCTATTTCATTAATTCCTTCAGAATAAGGAATAGCTCTGATTTTTTTATTTGTTGTCTTATAAAAATAACCACTTGCTGTTATTGCTTTTTGATATTACAGTTTTATTCACAAATGTATTAAAAGCAATTATATGTATAATTTTAAGTAGAAATCAGTTAAGATAAAATACAAACACTTGTAGTCTTTTTATGTGCATTCCTATTTTGTTTCTTTAGGAATTGTTATTTGATATAATACGTGATACAGGGTGCGAATCCAAAATATGGAGGGGGTGTCCTCGTGGTGTAATGGTTAAAGCGATGGACTGCGGAATCGTAGTACGCGAGTTCGTACTCCAGTCGTGCTATTACGTTCACTTTCAGACAAATACCCTTGGGAAAGGTATGAACCCCCTTATCCTCCCAGCTATGGATTAAATAGTAACTGTACTGTTATTCTAGGAGAATGGCTTTGGCATTAAATAGCCTACAAAGGTTGATATGCCATTAAACAAAACCAAATCATGGAATCACTTTTAAAACGTCTTTTTTTTAGTTTGATTAGTCAACTTTCTGAAAAAAATAGCGCGATAGCTCAACATCTTAATGATTAGTTCTATCATTCAAGAAATTTTAAAAAAATAGAATTCAGTCTAATTGGAGTGAGTAAGAAAAGTAACGAAAGAGAATCTATTATTTTCTTAAAAGCAGACGTTTCTTTGTCTACCATATGCAAAGTAAAGAAACATTTTTTACAGAAAAGGAGCATTTTAGGTAAAAGAGGGAGTGGATGATTGAACAAATGACTAAAAGAAGGCTTTCAACGTTACGGCGAATAAGAACACGAATGCAATTTCCCATCCAAATATTGGTTTGCTTATAACTGCTATTAAGGAGGAATGAAATAAAATTTCAGAAGAATCTATTTTTAAGGCATAGAAATCGTTTCGAAGTCATGTCGATACTTTGATTGAAAAAAATTGTGGACATACAGCAGAAATTTACTATTTTGTGTCTATCTTCTTATTTTGATGTTTTATTTTAGAATTACTGAACATTGGCCGAGTGGTTAGAGTGTTCGCCAATGGTCCGGGAGACCTGGGTTCAATCCCAGGTCGAGTCATACCAAAGACTCAAAAAATGATACTTGATGCCTCCTTGCTTAACACTTAGCATTATAAGGTACGGATCAAGGGTAAAGTGGAGCAATTCAGCGAAAAGAGTAACGCCCTCCCCTACACCTTGGTGTAGTAGCTATCAAAAAAGGAGCCTTCGGGTCACCCTCGACAATGCTCGCCAATTTACAACAACTATTTTAGACTTAAAATGAAAATTGTTTTATAATAGATTCGTTTATTACTATAATAGCATATTCTTAATTTTACTTCTGCACCCTGTATAATACTTGATAGCATCAAAACTCAAATACTAGCACCTACAGAGTGCTTATTTCTACAAGTATGAATTAATTATTTTGTTAAAATCACCTGTAAAAAATAAACTGATCTATCTTGATCTAATTTGATTTATTTCTAGGAATCTCCTTATCACTTTGCTGACGACACAGAAACTAAAGATAAATCAGCCTATTCTATTTCATTTCATGGAAAATCGAAGCATTTTAATCAATCATAAATATTTATCGATTCGCAAATGACTCCTAACTATAGAAACCCAATTTTATTCAATTTTCCAGCGATAATACTTTGCAAATCCCAATTCTTATATAATCAATTTAAAATGAACAAACTTTATCCTCAATAAATATTAAAATCAAATTATGCACAGGTTCTCTATATCACTAAAATAGTTCTTATGCACGTCAGTTCAAGTTTTACTTTGCGATGTTTTTTTTGTTTTGTTTTTTTAATCTGAGGAATGATAATTTTAAGAGAATTCTAAAATAAACAAATATTGCAAATGACCGCATGAAAAAAATCCCAATTTGCAAATGATTATATCTCCCTCGAGGTAAAAGCCTCCACCATTTTAAATATCTCAACATGTGTCACCTGTGAAGTTTTTGAGTGTAGTTGTGGGAAAGTAACAATAGCTTACCAGATAAGCACAGAAATACACTAGAAATACACAGAAATACACTATAACAGTTGCCCGTATGAGGACAAACCAAGCCCACATTCAAAATAAGGAGTTTTCTCTTTTTCCTTCGTCAAGACCTCTCTATCTACTCACCTGTCAGTGAGATAATTTTACATCTTCTTCCTGTCAGCACTGATGTCTCTTCTTTCCTCAAATCTATTTGTTCACCCCATTGCCGACATACAAATCCAAGACATCAATAGAAACCGAAAACCAGAGATAAATCAGTCTTAAGTCGACACTCAAATTCACTACCTTAAAACAAGTGGAACAGACTTCACTGCCTTAAAGCAAACGGAACAAGCTTCACTGCTTTAGAATGAGCCAAAAAGGCTTCATTGGCATTTAGTTCTTTACTTCGTTGAAACTCGCAAAATGCAGGCTTCCAAAGCCTATCGAAAAAACACCGTCTTCCCTAATTTTTATGGGACACTTCAAAATTCGAATTATTCTCTCGGAAGGTTGGTGTCACCAACTTTATTACCGTATACCCACACAAAATCCCAGACATAACCAGGGTGAATCCCCGGGAAGTCAGGCTTGAAATAAGATTGAACCGAAAGAATACCAGCAAGATGACCAACACCTTCAAAAAAGATATTGGATTTCCTAAATTTCGTCTGTCGTCTATAATTTTCTGTTTTCCTTCTTTCGTTTAGCTTTTCTTTCTTCTTTTCTTATTGTAAATCAATCGGACACTGATTACAGAGCTTGAATTAACCAAGGGAAAAACTAAGAAACATAATAGAGCACTAACCAAATTTTACGAAGTCGTGTCCTGTTTTTTTTCTTTCTTTCTTTCTTATTTTTTCTATCATTTCTTCGTTTAGTGGTCTTTTATTTCTTTCTTTTCAGTCTTCCTTGTTGCTTCTTCGTATTTTCCGCTTTCCGCTTTTCTGTCTTTGCTTCTTCTTCTTCAAGAATATTATTATTATGATTAGTTTCATGAAATCGTGTTAATATTGGTTGGTTTGTAATTTTTTGTGTATTTCGGCACATCAACCCTTGTAGGTTATGTAATGCTAAATTGTGTTTAAAGTGTATATTATATATGATTGGTAAACGAATAATGATTGGTAACAATTTTTAAACGACCCAGATCTTATTTTTGGCAAAAGTTTCAAGTATTTCAAACTAACACTAATAGTTTTAATTGAACACTTTCATTGTTTTAAGTCTTGATATTTATATTCGTGAAATCATATAATTATGTGGAAATTATCCATAATAACAATAGTTTATTGAAGTTGTAATTGTTTACAAATTATAATGATTATCAGTTACTTAAAATTATATAATTGGTTGAAGAAAGAGTTGGTATTAAATAACTTAATTATTGTTGACATAGAGTAAAATTACCGAACTAGCCATATAATAAATAGGATATATGAAGGAAAAAAAATTACGATGTTTGTTGATCCCAAAGGGGAAGCTTTTGACTAGAAATAGAGTAATTTGTGAAAATGCAGTAATCAAGGAACTAAATGAGATTGACTGCTACGAGGTCCTTGTAATTCAAGAACTTGGTTCTTATTCCATTGGGAATGAATACTTTCACTAATGCATTTTCCAATTTATTCTCGTTATTATTGATGCAACTTCTAGAAAAAAATAAACAAGCAAATGAGATAAAACAAAGTTACTTTAAAAAAAAAGGTTTTTCAGACTCTCTACCTAAGAGCCACAAAGCCTAAATCAAGATGTCCTTGAACCACAATTTTAAAAATGACACTTTAAAAAAGATTAATTCATAAAGAAACGACCATAATTTATTAGAGACATCTGATGTGGTTTGCAATCACACACACAAAGAAAAAGATGCAATATCAGGATTAAATGAAGAGGTTGACAGAACGAGCACATCAGACAAGTGATGAGCTGACAGTTCCAAATGCAGCGTATTATTAGCATATTTAGTTTACGAGAACAATTGTTCACTGCGGTACGCTGCTCTGCTGAGTATGTGATAAGGCATGGGAATCGTCTGATGAAAGCATGTGGTTCTTATAAAAATCGAAGATTAAGAAAGCTACAAAATTGGATTTCAAATCATTTGAACACTGAAAATCAATGAGTCCCCTGGCCGAAGATTAAGTTTTGAAATTTGGTTGAAAATCTGCACAAATCGGGCTCGAGGGCTGCATGTATCGCGCAGATCGTATGTTAGGTACTCGTTGAAACCTTCAAGTCCTCTGAGGAACTAGAGTTTGAAAAGAAAATGAAATAAACAAAAAATAGTGCAGTGTGTGTGTGTGTGTGTGTTTGTGTGGTATCTTTGATCCAGAAAATGCCCTGCTATAAGCCGGATTTTAATTTAGCAATACTCTTAAAATGCTCTTAAAAATAATTTCCTGTCCAATTTGCCTAACTGATTACGTTGTAGGACCATTTTTTCTCAACAAAATACTTAATATAATGGATTGCTATAAAATGCCAATTAGAATCAACTCTTTCCTAAATAGACGCTTCTGCATAATTATAGACTAGTTACAAAACATTGTTAAAAAGAGCCCAATATGCACACACGCTGTCTAGTCATGTAAAATAGAGTATATACAAGAAATGTGACTCTTTTATCCTGGCTAATGACATTTGTGAAAAAGAAACTACTAAAATATGGCCCCTTGGCCGGCGAAGACACCCAATCCGGGAATGATTTATTTTTTGCTAACAAATAATACTATGCAGGGAATCCTGATCGGGTGAAAAATACGGACTCAAAAACAGATCGTAGTATGAACATTGGGTATATATGTACCCCGCATCAACCGATTTAAGTCGTAAACGGCAGTGAAAACGTTAATGTAGAGCTTTGCTTTTAGAATGTTTATTTGTTTTTAAAATCCAGATATCGTTCTTTATATATCATTCCCCAGTAGTTTTATTTTAACTACAATTTTATTTAACAGCGGATATTGGCCTAGCGGTTACAGTGTTCGTTAATGGCCCGGGGGACCTGGTTCAGTCCCAGGTCTAGTCATACCAAAGACTCAAAAAATGGTACTTGATTCCACCTTACTCAGCATTATAAGGTACGGATCAAGGATAAAGTGGAGCAATCCAGGGAAAGGAGTAGTGCACTCCCCTACACCTTGGTGTAGTAACTATCGGAAAGGGAACCTTCAGGTCACCCTCAACTACGGTCGCTAACTTTACTTTACATACTTTTTTATGATATTGTCGAGCAAATTTGCCATAGAGGTCTCAGTCATTTTAAATAAAATCCTAGGAATACATCAATTCTGGTAGATATCCTTTTTATGACACTATTGTGCGCAGTTTTCTTAAAGTTTTAAGATACTTTATTTTCTATTTTAAAAAGAATATATTTTTATATCCTTTATATATTTCATTTTACAGCCTTATTTACACTGGAAATAGAGTAGGGAAGAGGTACCTGTATTTTAATGGTTCTGAGATTCTCTTAAAATTCCCTAACTAGAGAATCAGTGAACGTTACAAGTATACTTTTACAACGTGGAGGAAATAGAGCGAGGGACAGATACAACATTGACTAGTCGGAGCCGAAAATTCTGTGGTTGATCTAAGATATTCACAGCTATCACTGACACTTCCTGAAATGTGGCAGCCTAATCAGCTCAGGTTATACAATACACCAACTGCATCTCTACAGAGAGGAGCCTTACTTCCAATGAGTGTCCTGGATAGGACACTAAACGATCTCATCGTGGGCTCTAGTAATGCTGGAGTTTTGAGGATGCTGAGTACCCCTTCATTGCCATTATTCCCAGTTCCACACTGACTTGGAGTGATAGCACCTCATAGGGTCCTATATATTGATCGAATAGAACTGTTTCACCAACTGTTTACAAACAAATTGCTTATGCTAAATTGAGTTTTTTGGTATCTCTAACGTCATATCAACTCCTGTAAGCAATTTTACGTCAGATGGGTTAGATTGACTTTGTTTCTGTGTATGTTTTAGGATTTAGGGTAGGGATTTTTATTATGTTTAATTGTTTTGGTTAGATTTTGATGCACTGTTTTGGTTTGTCTTTTTTTTAGTTTTTGTTTTTGGAAAACACAATATTTTCTCAAGTTTGGTGTTTTTAAAAAGGACCTTATTGTTTGTCTGGTAATGTTTTAGGTGAATTTGTCTAAAGCTGCTACAGTTTGTGAGAATATGTGGTACTGTGAATGGTAATTTGGATGCTGAACATGTCAAACAGAATTGTTGGAAATAAAACTGTTTAATCGGTTCACCGTGTGTAAACAAATGATTGATGTTTAAATGTATAGCAAGTGATAGATAGCAATACTTGGAACCATTTACCTTAGGTTTTGCCATCAATATTTCTTCTGAAGTTTTATCACTATGTCTTTTAAGCTTTTGCCATCAATATTTCTTCTGAGGTTTCATAAATATGTCTTCTGAGGTGTTATCGATATGTCTTCTAAGGTGTTTCTATCAATATTTCTTCTGAGGTTTTATCAATATGTCTTCTGAGGTTTTATCAATATGTCTTTTAAGGTTTTGCCATCAATATGTCTTTTGAGGTTGTGCTAAAAATATCTATTCTTAGGTTTTGCTGTCACGGTTTTCTGAGGTTTTGATATTAATGCGCTTTCTGAGGTTTTACTCTCAATATATCTTCTAATGTTTTGCTATCAATATTTTGATGTTTTATCAAGATATCTTCTAGAGTTATGCCATCAATCTTTCATCTGAGTTTTTATAAATATGTCTTGTAAGGTTTTGCCATCAATATTTCATTTGAGGTTTTATAAATGTCTTCAAAGGTTTTGCCATCTATATGTCTTCTGAGGTTTTGCTATCAATATGTTTTCTGAGGTTTTGCTACCAATTATGTTCTCTGAAGTTCTGCAATATATATGAATTCTGAGGTTTTGCTGTAAATACATCTTCTGATATATGACAATCAATATGTTTTCAGATACTTTGTTATCAATATGTCTTCTAAAGTTTTGCTATCAATATCTCTTCTAAGGTTATGCTATGAATATATCTTCTGGGGTTTTACCATCAATATTTCTTCTGAGGTATTGTTATCAATATGTCTTTGACTTTTTGCTATCAATATATATTCTGAGGTTTTAGTAAAAATATATCTTCTGAGGTTGTTCTATTAATGTCTTCTGAGGTTTTGCTATCAATATTTCTACTGAGGTTTTTCTATTAATATTCATTCTGAGATTTTAGAAGTAATATGTCTTTAAATGTTTTGCTTCACAATCGAATATGAGCAGCTTTTCTGGAGTTGCTTTTCTAAACAGTAATTTATTGATTTTACTATGAACTATATGTGGTCGTTTTGGCTTACTTTTCCAAATTTTTTACTCACTTCTTCTGTATGTATTATTTTCAGTTGTTTCTTTTTTTTCTGAATGTTTTTAATTAAGTGACAGATATTACTATATCCGTATCCATTAAATATTTCCACAAGGTAATACTTATGGGACTTTTGTTGAAAAAGACCAAAAATGGTTAAATCATTTTTTTAAAAATTCAAATTCATGAAAAAAAGCAACAAAATATGCACACGGAAAAACAAATGTACTTGCATATCTATATCTATCTTCCTCTTTCTTAATCTATCTCATATATATATATATATATATATATATATATATACGTGATCGTGAGGATGCCTGTCCATAATTGCTCTGTTTTATGGTAATAATTGTATCACTGTTTGTATATATTTCAAGAAAAATTAATACATAAATGTACCAATACATTCGTTTGTATCTGTGTGTTTCCAAATCATCTTTTATGGGAAAGATGCGATTCTAGTTCAATCTTTAATCAGTGTATAGCTGGTTTTGATTTTGAATCTTTCTTCTAATGCTGAAACAGGCATCCAGTATATATATATATATATATATATATATATATATATATATATATATATATGTGTGTGTGTGTGTGTGTGTGTGTGTGTGTGTGTGATCGGACATATAACTGTCATAATTTCTTTGGGAAAATATAATCTATTTCTTGTTGAAATACTAATTTTACAAAGAGCTTGCTCTGTCGTTTAGAAGACTGCGTATTTCTCATCAAACATCAATGAAAAATATGTTTTCAAATGCAGCTTTTCAAGGTAACTGGACTCCGTTGTAATACGCTTCTACGCCGCCTGAATTTTTTACTCTTACAAATATCTCCAAAATGCCAATTTTGTTACATAGAGGATTTTGTTATTTGCAGGATTACTACGGTCTGCCTGTCTGCCTCGCCTTCTTTTGAACTCTCTCTTCCCTACCCTGTTAATAGAGTTTCATGTGCACTGACTTCATTTCCTGCAAATGTACGTGTGTGTGTGAATGAGTCGATGTTTAAACAAAGTTGATAATTTTTATGAAACTCTCCGTATTTAATAAATATTTTTCTGATTTTCTATATTTTTCTCATCGTTCGGTATACGATTCTTCGACTTAAATTAAGTGAAATATTGTCTATTTAAGTTGCATTTATATTTAGTCATTTTTTTTCTTTAATTTCCACTTTTTAAGTGAAAAAACTGTTCTGGATTTCTTGTTCATTCATCCTTTTTTTTATTAGAATATTAATACGTTTAGTAATAGGTTGTATTTGTTGCTATTATTGTTGTTGTCCTTTGAAAAAAATCCTGGAAGCAACACCCCATGAAACAGAAGCTGATTGGTAACTTGCCTCCAATCTCACCAGACGAACAAGACGAACAAGACACACGGGGCAATGTTGGAAAAGTAAGGAAAAACTCATCAGTGACTTTCTCTTATGGAATCATTCACCGAACTGCAAATACTTGCATATATCCCCTCTGTGCGGATACTGGAAGCTGTCTTGGGAACCTGCTTCGAATGATAGTCAATAAGGACGGATGGAGACTGAGAGTCAGGGATTCCCTGCAATCATCACGAACTGATGATGAAATATTTATTATTCGCTACTAATATTTTTTAATTCCTTTCATTTCATTTTGTTCTTTTTAAATTGTCTTATTGTATTGACGTTACAAAGTGAATAATAAGCTCTAAGGATGTGCGTGTCTTTGTGTTTGTATGTGCAGGCGTGAGTCTGTTGTGCTCATCTGTGTGTGTTACTCTATAAAACAATGTATCTCAATCTGTTAATATATATATACCATGTCGTGCTGATGCCACAGATTTCCCTGACTCTTTCTCTCGCGATTCTTTTCTATTATCCATCACTAGCGGCAGATCTTCTAGACTACATCCTGTGTCTATACAGAGTGGTTGTAGAAAAGTTCTTGTTGGTCGGCCAATACTTGCACGTCCATGTAAAGGGGTCAATACGAGATCGTCTTTATTTCTCTTTCAGTCTCCTGAATGTCTTGTTAGTCTTATTTGGATGTTTTTGAGATGGAAGCTGTTGTTTTGGGAGATGTTGCGTCCAGGATTTATTCAATATAGCTCGTAGCATCCTAGTGCAATTCCCGTCTGACTTTTTCTCAATACACTTTGTCAGAGTCCATGTGGTGCATCCGTATGGTTGAACTGACACTACCGCAGCTTGGTATACATATTTATATAGGTACCTGTGTACGAATGTTTACGAATCCCTCAGTTTAATCAAATTATATTTAACTATCGATGTAACTCACTGAAACAAATGAATAAAAGGCGTTTATAGAAAATTACTTTACGCAAATCCTTTTAGCAATGGCGTAACGATTATAGGCGTTGGTTCTCTAATCAATCATCTGGAGGTTGCAGGTTCAATCCTGACTGCAGGCGAGTAACAATACAGGAATACTCAACACTTGTACCTGGTTATGACCGACGGAATCAGAACAGGGGACCCGTGGATTCAATAAAGGACGTAGTTCGAAATTCCGTGAAGGTTCTCGACTTCGACAAACACCAGAAGAAGACCGGAGGACATATCGGCTGAAACGTTGCGGAAATATCAATACAAATGAAGACAATAGTCCGAAAACCCTTAATGATAAAAATCATCAAGCTTCGTCTCAGAAATTCAGACAACTTTCAATAACTCCTATCTAAAATTATGTTTTGAGTAAGATATTATTGCAGGTGTATATGGAAGATTTAAAGCAATTTTGAAAATGGAAGGAGCTTGAATATTTGCCACCACATTAAATCACCATACACAAAAGGAGTAATGTCGAAATTAGCTCGAAACTATTAGGAAAAAGAAAAAAAATTATTGTTATCGAACAATAACTAAAAAAAATGAATAATTTATTGTATTCATTATTATTTGTTTTAATGATATATTAATCTTCATGTGTTATTTAGTGTCAAATCCAAAGTTGTACAAAAACAGTAGTAATACAATTTAACCCATATCTTACGGAATTAGATATTTGTTCTTGTCCCAAGGTTACTCTATCGAAAGTGAATGTAATCATGTGATTCAAATACAAAACCACTTACTAGAATGTAACTGATGAGAGCTTAAATTTGACCACGTTGGGGTTCTCTTCTGCAAGGCCACTTTTGCACCAATTTAATTGAATCTTTGGGGAGCTCTCTTTTGAGTAATCGTTAACAATCAGAAGAACCTATACGAAGTAATGAGTTTGATCCGCAATCGGTTCTCTATACGGGGTCAAAATCGAATATATAAAAATAACAATGGCCTCAATAACAATCCTTTCAAATATATTTCTATTAAAGGCAGTTTAAATTTCTGTAATTTTTTTCTTTTTAGACAGTTTTTCACACGGGAATTAGTTGATGTTTTTCCCCTGAGTGACAGCTAGTCTACTCAAGTCTCTATGACTCTTCTTAGTTGTCTGGCCGATCTCAATGATGCAGTGGTTTGGATGGTCTCAACTCGCCCTTATATTTCCAAGTCGTTTAGTCCCGGTACCAATCCGTCACAATTGGTATCGCTGTCACTCTCATTTTCCACAGTTTTTCAGTTCTTTTGCAAAGTCTTCGTACTTACCGATTTTTTTCGCTTTCCTTTAGTCATTGCCTGTGGTCAGCCGGAACGGCAATATTTACTACCTCGCAGAGTCTCTTTTTTGATAAGATTTTTCTTATATAGCTTGGTTTCGAGCTGTTTTCTCGTTTTCCTTAGATTCTCCTTTTTAATTTTTTCTTTCAACTTCCAGTATTCCTAAGTATTTGTAAGTTTCCTTTTTCCGAGCCTTCTGATTTTTTTGTATTGATTTGGAAGATACCTCTATGGATTTTCACATCAATTAACCTTTTTCCATCAACTGTTAATTTCACTCTCCAGTTTTTCATGGTTTTCCTGATAAACTTTATGATTTGGTCGGGTATCTTGTACCTTTTAAGAGAATCTCTAATCCAGTTTTGCCGAACCCTATCGTATACCTTTTTGCAATCAAAGCCATTGCCATAATTTTCCATCTCTTTTTGCTCTCCTTGAGAATTGCTTGATCAATATATAGTAGCTCTCCTGTTCCGCTGGTCCCCTTGTGAAATCCGTTCTGTTTTTCAGGTAACAATCCAGGGCTAAATAATGAGTAATAAATATCCTCTTTAATATGTGCCGTTAGTGTTTTCCACGTCATAGGCAAACACGTAATAGGTCTATTATTGTTTGCGGTTGTTTCTTCTTGGTTACTATTTTCTCCTTAAGTGTTTTTCACACCAGCGTAAGCCAATGATCTTTTTCTAGAATCAAAGTGACAGCAAATCTGCTCAAATCTCAAGTATTCTTATCAGTATTCTGGCCAATCTTAAAATTGCTATAGTTTGGAGAGGTTTCTGGTCGTCCCCTATTTCCAACTTTCCCGCTTCCTTTTCAAGCCTTCCGAGTGCACTAATCACAATTGATATTACTGTCACTTTCATGTTACGGAACTTTTTCTTTCTCTGTCAAAGTCCAGGTATGTGTCTCTCTTTTTGTTTCCTTTTATTCCATGCGGTTGTCATTCACGACTGGAACGTTAAGCATCATTAGACCAAGATTAGGCGACCTGTTTCTATCTCAAAATAGGAGATCATTTTGTATGTCTCAATATTCAGAACGTATTCAAGTGTGCGCATTGCCCAGTCAGCTGGGGCTGTAGAATACACTGACTGCACCTCTGCAGAGGGGTAAGCCCCCCCCCACCGAGTGTCCTGGATATGACACTAAACAATCTGATGGTGAGGTTCCAGCAGTGCTGGAGTTTTGGGGAATGCGGAGTACCCCTTCATTGCCATCGCTCCCAGATCCACTCTGACCCGGAGTGGTAGCACCAAATAGGGCCCTATCTATGGGTTAAATAGAACTAACAGCATACTTATGCTAAAATGAATTGAGAAAACTGAATAGCTTGAAATAGAAACGTTTTTGACAATTAAACCGTACTTACACTTAAACAGCGTGCTTATGCTTAACTGAATTATTTCAAATAGAACTGTTTTTCGACATTAAAACTGTTTTACACTAAACTGAATTATTACATATAACTGCTTGAATAGTTAGAAATGGAAATGTTTTTGACAATTAAACTGTGTACTTATGCTAAACTGAACTGTTTTCAATAGAACAGATTATTTGCATAAAAATGGATTTGGTGTTGAATAACCAACAAGGGTTGATATGCCATAAAACCAAACAAACCAAACCAAACTAGTTTGTGCATATACTATTGTATCGTATGATCAAATTATAATTACATGCGAAATCCTCAGTGGATCACCTTCCCCACCCATTTGTGTCAAGTCTTATATTCTTTTTGTGCTTGTTGGTTGCATTCGCTTATCATGTGATTAATCGTTTCGTCTCTCTGTCCACATGCTGTAGTTTGGGAGGTTTCTGGTCGTCCAACTATTTCCAACTTTCCCGCTTCCTTTTCAAACCTTTCGGCTGCATATTATCATTATAATCATTTGGCCCAGTCGGCTTGGACTGCAGAATACACCGACTGCGTTTCAGCAAACGGGTAAGATTCCCCCAACGAAAATCCTGATATGGCACTCAGGCCAGGAGTGTTAGCTCCAGATAGAGTCAAACAGAATTAAACAGTGTACCGATTCTAAACTGAATTGATTGAAACAGAACTGTTTTTCACATATTAACTGTGTACTTAGACTAAACTGAATTGTTTGAAATAGAACTGTTTCTATGTGTAAAAGTGGATTTGGCATTAAGTAACATTCAATCGTAGATATACCATAAAACCACATCAAATCAAACCAAACTTATTATTATTATTATCATTATTATTATTCACTCATTAGAGTTTTTCATATCAGCTAACGCTGATGGTTTTTCACTGGAGTCTGAGTGACGGCAAGTCTCCTCAAGTCTCCAGGACTCTTCTCAGTATTCTGACCATTCTCAATAATGATGTCATTTGGATGGTCTCCACTCGTCAACCAACTTCCAAGTCCTCCATTCCCTTTAGTAATCCTTTAGTTACTGTGTCAAACGCACTAATTACAATTGGTATAATTGTCACCTGCATGTTTCACAGTTTTTCCAATTCCCTAGCAAGGTCGAGGTACTTATCCTTCTTTTCACATTCTTTCAGTTTTATTCCGTGGTCGCCCGGGACAGAAAAGTCGACAATTTTGCAAGTTCTCTTTTTTTTTTGGTTGATTATTATCAAGTCTGGTCTTTAGCCGAGATTTGGTGATCCGTGTGTATGTCAATGTCCCATAGGTGTCTATGTTTGTTATTTTCTTGGACAGGTGCTTGGTAGTGCATATATCATTTGTTTTTATGGTCAAATTTAAATTCCTTGCACATCTCACAATGGATCACTTTGCCGACCCAATCATGTCTAGTTTTATATTCCTTCTTCGCTAATTTGCTGCATTCGCTTATTATGTGATTGATGGTTTCATCTCTTTTACCGCATAGTCTACATTTGCTATTTTGCTGGGTCTTATCTATTATTATTATTCACTCATTAGAGCTTTTCACATCAGCGTTAGCCGATTGTTTTTCACTGGAGTCTGAGTGACAGCAAGTTTCCTCAAGTCTCCAGGACTCTTCTTAATATTCTGACCGTTCTCAATAATGCTGTCGTTTGGATAGTCTCCACTCGTTCGCTAACTTCCAAGTCCTCCAGTCCCTTTATTAATCCTTTAGTTACTGTTCCAAACGCACTAATTACAATTGGTATAATTATCACCTGCATGTCCCACAGTTTTTTTTAATTATTATTATTGTTATTATAAACTCCTTGCAAATTTTTTTACCCAAAAGTTATCCAGTAATGTTTCACTAGAGTTCTGCTTACTGTAAGTCTCCTCAAGTATTCAGTACTCTTCTCAGTATTCTAGCCGATATTAACACTGTCCTCATCTGGATGTTCTCGATTCTTCCTCTGATCTCATTCCCATATTCCCCCAAACAAACCATCGGGGATAGTTCCAACCGCTCGAACTTAGATTTTTTTTTTTAGTTCTTCGACAAGGTTCAGTTATTTTTTAAAAATCTTTTTACTTTCTTTTATTTTTCAATCTATGGTTCAATGGCACGGGAAAATCCACCAGATGGTTTGTTCCTTTTTCCAGTTAATCAACAAAAGATCTTGTCCACTGGACGGCATTCAGTATCTCTTTGTATCACAAAATTCCAGAAATTTTAAGCGTCTCATTCTCTTAATTGAATCCTGGTCAGTACAATTACCATTTGGTAGTATCGTCAAATCTTAATTGCTTACATAAGTCTTTTCCATATCCACTCATGTCGAGACTTATACTACATTTGAGCTCTTTTGCTGAATTTGTTTATGTGCTTAACCAATTCATGTCTGTCTGCATGTTTGTCAGTCTGTATACTTCTTCTTCCTTTCACACAAGAGTTAGTTGATCGTTTCAATGGAGCATGAGTGACAGCAAGTCTCCTCAAGTCTTCAGGTTTCCTCTCAGTATTCTCGCCAAACTTAAAGTTGTCCTATGGATAATCTCGGCATATTCACCCATTTCCTATGATACCAGTCTCCTTACCAAACTTTTCGGTACAAATCAAAGTGCACTATTGACAACTGGTATGAACGTCACATTCATATTCCATAGCATTTTTCATTTCTCTGGCTAGGTACAAATAATTATATTTACCCAACCCCTCCGCTGGGGCAGGATATGACACAAGGTCAATGTTTTTAAGCGGAGTTTAACAGGTTTGAATTCAGAGTTTTATCTTCTCCTAGACTAGTTGCCTCACCAAGGCTGAAGAACCTAGTCTGCCCTACTATTTACCCATAGCTGGAGGGAGAATAATTGGATTCATACCTTTCCCAAGGGTATTAGTGCTATGTAAAATGCAATCAGTCCAGGATTTGAACTCGTGTCGGTGTGTCCAATTCCTGCGACGATAACCATTACACCATGGGCAAGGTACAATTAATTGTCTATGTTTTTGTATTCTTTGATATTGGGGGGGGGCTGTGTGCTAGACAGGAAGCGTTTCCATGTGCAACACGTAGGCAAAAGGTTTGACAACGAGGATCGGTTGGGCGTCTAGGAAATTATATTAACCAGGAAGGACTTAGAGAAATCGCACCATTATCACTGGGTGTATCTATTTTAGACTTTTCCGACTTGCAATCACCATAGACACACGTACATTTAGGGGCAATAGAAAAAACCGGAAAAGAAGCCGTATATATTTTATGCATCAGCGTTGTTGTTGATGTTCTTCTCAGTATTCAAGAACGAAACAACAAAAATCATTAATAGCCAGAGACAACCCAGAAATCTAAATCACAGTATCACCTCATCTTCCTTTGGGGACACCAAACGCATGGAATCCCAAAAAATGCAAGAATAAAAGACGGGGAGAATGTAATGTAATCATAGAAGAGATTCCTATAATTTCGAATATCCAAAAACAACATTCAACATAAAAAAAAAATCTAAGCTGCATTTCAAAAAAGTAATCCACGTAATCGAATATAGCAAGTGTAAAAAAGTATTCATGGGATTTACTTAGACTTTAAACAAGAGAGTATTTTTGCATAGATGTAACATTGATTTACAAGAAAAGACACACTAACAAAAGCAGAATCTTTCAGGGAGGAAAGTTAATAGTTGGTAGGGTTTCATAGCTTATCAACAACCATAGGTTATTTAGGGGAATAAGAGTGATAAAAGAAAAAAAAAAACAAAAGCCCCGAATGTATATACATATGCATGAATACAAACACTCACGCATACGAACAAACATACAGAATACAGTCTCGTAAATACACACACACACACACATAGAAGAATAAAAATTAAAACATCAGCTGGCACCAAAGGTTATCACGGACAGTTAATTCTAATTGGACATTTATAGACAAGAATCCTGGAATTATTAAGAATCACAACCTTATCAAAACAATCACTTCTATAAAAACCAAAAGGAGCAAAAAATGAATTACCTCAAGCCAATTTCAGTGGCAGACCTATTCATTTTAAAGCATATATATATATATATATATATATATATATATATATATATATATATATATATATATATATGCAGAGAGATAGGTAGATAGATATATAAATACGAAAAAAAAAAAATGCATTATCTATCTCTCTGTCTCTTTGTTTGCCTTTCTGTCTCTCTGTCTGTCTATCTCTCTCTCTCTCTCTCTCTCTCTCTCTCTCTCTCTCTCTCTCTCTCTATACACATATATATATATATATATATGGGGGGGAAGTAAACTGATTTCCATACGAAAGAAACTGTTCATTTTTTTTTAAATAGTCTTGCGAATCTGTAATTTTTATGTTTGTATTTTTGCATTCATTAATTAGTCAGTACACATGCGCCCGTTTAAAAAATTGGGGATTCGCAGATGACAATATTTGACTCGACATTTTTGAGGGTCAAAATCCAAAATGATTCAAGAAAAAATTGTCCCTCGAGAATATTAAAAATACATTTTGAAAACAAACAGAATCAGATTGATCATCACCTTATTAAAAATCTAATTTCGAACCTAACTCAGTTTTTAAATAAGCAAAAATTTCTAATTCTCGGAATAGATTTTATTGATCCATTCGATAAGTCTTCACAAAAGACTTTCAACTTTATTTATTTTGAGTGAAAATCTAACCTTCTGTTCTTTCAAGTTAAATTTAATTTCAACATCGATTAATTATTCTAAATTTAATGTAAATGTTGTCACCATAGATTTATTTGTACTGCTATTGAATCTTTTATTTGCTGATAAATATTCTTACTGCATACGTTTACATTTATTTGTAGGCCATGAATACATTTTTAGGCCATAAATACATTTTAGGGCATAAATATTTTTTGGGCCATAAATACATTTTAATCCATTAATACATTTTAAGGGCATAAATACATTTTAGGGCATAAATATTTTTTTTAAGCCATAAATAGATTTTTTGGCCATAAACACATTTTAGGCCATGAATGTATTTTTAATGCATAAATACATTTTAGGGCATAGATACATTTTCTCTCCTACATACTCTCATGAATGTCTTTTGCACAATACATATCTCAACGAGATTTTGGCAATGCAAACTGCTACATTTAAATGTAGGAATTTTTCTTACTTGTGATAATTATTTGAGAATAGTTACTCGCAAACTAATATTATCTTTAAAAAACCTCGGTAACTTCTGTTTTTCAACAAACTTTTCACTTAATTTTAAATAAATTTGTAAAAACTTAAATAAAATTTATTAATTTGTAGATTGGCGTTTTATTCTATCATTTCCTCATTTATCCACCTCACATACAAACAAACACACAGAAACACACGCACATAGATAAATAGATAGATATTAGTAGATTAAGATTCGTAGAAACAGTCCAAGATCTCTCTCTCTCTCTCTCTCTATATATATATATATATATATGGATGTATATTAGTTTCTATCTATCAATTGATCAAACAATCGATCTCATTCTGCTTTTAACAATCAATCTATTTATCTATCGGTGTGTCTGTCAATACCTAAATACGTGCAGGGAACAGTGTTTTTAGGTTCATCAGCAAAGTCCATGAAACTACACCTGACTCTAAAGATTCCCAACCCCACCAGCACTTAATCTCTATTTTTGACCCTTCTCTATTTGACTCATTTCGAACTATTCGTTTCACAAACGGAAAACCGGATCGATAACTGATCAGGAATATTTAAATTTAGTCCAGCCAATCTCCCAATCTATTCGAGCAGATGATGTCGCGAAATCTGTTTACGTCCATTTGAGACACTTAACCCGAAGTGACTGAGAATGGCCAAGGTAGTCATAAATGTGCTAGAACTGTTAGTCATCACTTTTACGTATCATTGGTGCAGGGTTGCGAGGTTGGCCCTGTTTATCGGAGGTGAATTTGAGAAAGGAAACGAATAGACTTGTGGAAAGATTAGGAAAAAACGGAGGACTAATAAAAAAAAGAAAAGAAATAAGCGAGGCAGATTTAAGTTCCGTAAGTAAAAAGCCAATTCCTTCAGAGAGATGTCTACGATTGGAAGGTGATTGATGACATTGGCGTTTTGAAATTGCATGAAAGAAATACATTCAATAAGCAGAGCTCTTAAAATTAAATGAAAAACTATAATGATATTAAAGTCAAAAAATACAAAACAGGATTCTTTAGTTTTCAAGTGCAGGATAAAAAAATGAAGTAAGTTACATATGGAAGTAAGATTTAACGTTTCCCAGCAGTACTTAATAAAAGAATCGTGTTATAATAACCGTAGACGTTTGATAGATAGATAGATAGATAGATAGATAGATACGAATAGCGTTAAATAAATAGGATCACAGAGACTAATATATATATATATATATATATATATATATATATATATATATATATATATATAAGAGAGATGTGAGAAAAATACAGAAAGAATGACAGAGACGAGGGTATGTGACAGAATTAGGTATATCAATAAATTTTATCAAACTGATGTTTACTTAAACAAAAAAACACAAAAGCATATATATATATATATATATATATATGTGTGTGTGTGTGTGTGTGTGTGTGGTTAGGCATCAGTCTTTCATTTAAACATATTTTATTAAACATAGACACATTCTGTCTATATAATTTTTTTAAGATCCTTTAAAGTTTCCTGATAAGTGTCTTGGTTTTAGGTCGGAATTAGTGGATGAATCTACCAAAATTGTCCCGAGCGCTTTCGGACCTTTCATAGGCTATCGTAAGGGGTTGCTTGCATCTAAAAATACTGCTTTTTTAAGAGTTTTGAATGTTTTACGTTTTTCATAATATAACAAAATTACGTAAATAGAGTTTGTGTGAACCTGAGATACTAATGAATTTAAAAACAGAACGCTATCAACGGATATAGAATATTATCAAGAAACATGGAAGACTAAAAAAAAACAAAAACTAATGGCATTTGAAAACATTGCCGCTATTTTCAAAATTAATACTATTGATTTTAGTTAGTTTTTTTTTTATATAGGGCTTCTAAGATTTGCGTCCTAGCTTTTTTTTTTTTAAATATTCGATACTTGAGGATAATATTCTATTTCCATTGATAGCGTTTAAGTAATTTTGTTATGTTATAAAACTGTATTGTCAAAATATGTCTTTTTAAAAAAAATCTAACATACTTAAATATATATTTATATTTATATATAAATATAATTTAATTCATAATTATATATATATACATATATATATATATATATATATATATATAAATAATGTGTATGAGCAAACACAGTGGTTTTTAAAATTTACTAAGCTTTTTGCTTAGATGTGGCACAAGGCCATAACACAGTGGGTTTTTGGTGAAATGGTTATCGTTTTAGGAAATTGACACGGCTAGTCTAGTTCAAATCTAAGTTCTTTGCAATTTACATAGCACCAATATCCTGAAGAAAAGTATGAATCCAGCTATTATCTTTCCCGTTATGGGTAAATAGTAGGTCAGTCTCCTCTTAAATAATGTGAAGGCTACCAGCCAAATAGAAAGAATACACAGAATCCAAACCTGGTAAATTCCACTCACAAATCGACAATGTGTCGTATTTTGCGCCTCTGGAGGGGTTGGTAAATACATTCATAAACGCACACGCACACACACACACGCTCGTGCGTGCCCGGAAATAGCTCTAAATTTACGCTGTGGATTTACACACACAATCCAGGACTAAAATTTCTAATACGTACGCAACAGAACATCACAACAAATACTATAGTAAGCAACTACAGGAACTGCGATACCGACTTCTCTTAGGGTTTCATCCTAGGAATTATTCACGCCTCTGTCTCTCAACCAAACGATTCACCCCTTCCCAAAATATATATACTGACACTGTCTGAATTAATCCAAAACCCGAATATCATCATTTCCTCGGCAGACAAAAGAGGTAGCGTTGAAATGAAATCATTTTTAGTAGACAAAAAAACACTTATTGAATTTAATTCCCAATTACAAAAACACAAACACATACACACACACACACACACATATATATATATATATATGACAAAATAAAACAGAATGAATATTATTAACATTAGATAGATAGATAGATAGATAGATACAAAATCAATTGTTCAGTGAACTCTCATGGAAAGTTCGCTCACATCATATATATATATATATATATATATATATATATATATATATATATATATATATATATATATATATATATATATATATATATATATTCATGATTAGTATGTTAAAGTTATTATATACATACTGCAAAATAAAACACTTATTTGATTCATGTAATAATAAATCAAATATGATATATTAATTACATTTGAAAGTAATAAACATCTCTAACATTAAAATAAATGAGTTAATTACATCGGGTGATGAGGCTCCAGTTCCGGATATTTTAGGAGTGTAGAGTTAACCTTCATTGTCATTACTGCTCGCTTCATTCTAAACAGGAGCGGTAGTCGATGTTAAAATTCCATATAAGGATGAAAATAAATCTGTTTTCAGTTTTTTATTAGAAAGAATGGTTGATATCATATAACCGATGAGGAAAAAAATCCTTACAAATAAGGGAAAAACTGTAAATATAAACGTATAATATAAGCAATTGACCAATATATAGACATAATTTTTACATAGAAAGCATTCCAGGCAGTTGAAACTAATAAATCAGTTATTTCCAAGCTAACCTTTTGTTCAATAAATTAGTTTGGCTTATCTCTTTAATAATATTCAATAAATTCTGTTGGACTGAATAATTCTTTTATCAAATTCTCTGGTATCCATTTAGATAAACGATAAATCTCCCGAGAAGATTATTTATAACTTTTAAAATTTTTTATTAGATCCCTTACTTTAGAACTTTTCTTCAATATCTTTCTTAGAGGAACGATATTTATGCACTGATTATACAAATGAATACTTGATTTTTAAATAAATTAATAAGATGGACGAATCGCAAAAAGATGAAGCAAAATGTCTTCTTTTATCTGTATAAATAGGGTTTATATTTATCACATTCAGGTTATTTTTGCAAACGTTCATCTTTATAAAACTCAGAATATTCGATTACAAGTTTCCTTGTCAGAAACTACAGTTAGTAGTTTGATATAATTTCCATGTACTGTTCCTTAAAATAAGTCCTTTTTCCTAAAGAAAAGATGAAATAATGAAACCAAAGAATTTCAAATATCAAATTGGTAATACGAATTACTTTTCAGTTAAATTGTTACAATTCCAGAGAGAAATGTCTGCTTAAATATCAACAAATTAGAGGAAGATATTTGCGTAGAAGAGCCTCATTTTATAGTTATAAAATTGTTACACACACACACACACACACACACACACACACACACACACACACACACATATATATATATATATATATGTATGTGTGTGTGTGTGTGTGTGTGCGTGCGTGTGTGTGTGCGGAAGCAAAAATAGAAATATTCTAGTATAGTAATAAACGACAGTATTATAAAACAAAATCAATTTTAAATTGAAAAATAAACAACAAAATAGCAAAATAGACATAAATTTTTTGCCTTGATTTCGGCGTTCAGTAAGTCCTATATTCTTTGTTGTTTCTTTTCTTGCTCACTCATATTGGGCTGAAATTTTATTTTAAAAAGTGCTTGTATAGGAAAGCAAATCACGAAAATGTAGATTCAGCACGTATTTTTATTCATTGGACTAATCAGTTAAAAGAAAAGGTTTTGAAAATTATTCCATATTTTACTTCTGCACAATATATATATATATATATATATATATATATATTGTGCAGAAGTAAAATATGGAATAATTTTCAAAACCTTTATATATATATATATATATATATATATATATATATCAAAAGCTTATATCAATCAGCTGTGTGAAGACACTGGGTGCTGAAAAGAAAACTTGTTATATATATATATATATATATATATATATATATATATATATATGATAAATACACTGGTTTATTAATGTAAAACAAGACAATTAAAAGAAAAATATTCCCGTTATAAAGATGCATTTTATCAGTCAATCCAACAATTATCAACGCAGTACTTCATTTTTTTTTATCTCATCGAAAAAATATTTTCAAATTAAAAATGAAAATATGAAAAAAAAATCTCTCTTCAAAGTTATTACTTTTCGGAATCATACTTAAGTTACATCACTTTTTTTGAGTATTTGATTTTTTATTTAAAAAGTCAAGAATATAACATAATAAATTAGTGATTTTTATAAAATAAGCCAAATTATTGAATGTATTTTCTTTGCCAGGAATATACTCCATATTCATGAATGATAAAGCGATTTCGTATAAATATATATTCTACATAAGACCCCAATTTTTTCGGGAAATGAGAGAGGAGTTGTTGGCAATGTCATGAAATTCTAGCGAGCTACACTAATCGACCCATTCACACTTTACACATACATCAATACTGCTATCTGGAAGAAGAAAAAAGCTTGACGGCACTTACACAAGAATGTTACGAGAGGAAGAGAACAAATCCTGGAAGCAACACCTCACAAAACTGCAGCTGTTCAGCCACCTACAACCCATCACCAAAACCATCCAAATTCGAGGAACCAGCCATGCTGGACACTCTTGGAGAAGTAATTACGAACTCATAAGCGATGTACTCTTTTGGATCCCTTCACATGGACGAGCAAAGGTTGGACAACCAGCTAGAACCTATTTACAGCACCTCTTTGCCGATATAGGATTTAGCTTGGAAGACCTGCTGAGAACGATGGACGATAGAGACGAATGGTGATCAGGGAAATCCGTGCTAGCAGCACAACATGACGATGATGATGAATCCGTCATAACACATTTACCAAAATTCAGCAACCATACGGTAAATTACCTATTTAAGATATCAACCTCTGAATATGAGAAGGCTATATACAAAAAGTTCCTGTGATGTTGATGAACATATTAAGTAAGAAATCTGGGGTAGGTAAAAACTAGAGAATAAAATGCATAGGACATTTTCGTTCTCTACCATACCACCTAATCTAGTCTTAAGATTGCCGACTGTTTTCCGGCTATTAAGCCGTAAACAAACTGGAAGATCTGAGGCATCTCTGCAAAAAGTGGGTGAAATAATAATGCTGAAAATGGGTTTGGAAGTTTGCAACGGCTGAAGAATCTGAAATAACCAGAATAAGAAGGAATTGAGATGGTTTAGGGATTGTGAAAAAGGGGTTTAGAAGAAAAGGGCGGTCAGGGGAATCTGGGTAACCTTATCTAGATTATCGAGTTATGTCACACATATAAGATGTAAAGATGAAAAATAACTTACCCTGTGTGGAGTCCTTGAAGAGGGACGGATCGTCGTTGCCATGAGCAGAAGAGGGACGAAGGAGGAATCAAACCTTGCTTCCTTTTTATGACCAAGCTTGTTCTTTTCTCTCCTCTTTCGTCGAATATTATGCGATGTAAGCTTTGACTATCGCATTTTAGTTTTCTCTATGCTGATGCTTAACAGAAAAGATCGTTATAAGAAAGATTTAGACCGTCATGCAATCTCTTTAGTAGCATCGTCCAAATTACCATTTGTGACATGGTCAGTATCGCGAGAAAAACTCTTCGTTTCTCATTCATCGACGGGAGATTAAAATTGTGCCTGGCCTAACCAACGTCGAACAGTTCTAGCCGCTTAGGATCGAGACGAACCGTTACTTCCGCAACTTGTTGAATGTAAGTTTTAAAAACATAATAAACAAAATTAATTCCAATAAGTGAGTGTATATATTTAGAATTTTATTAACCATGGGATATCACTTAAAAGAAGACGGTGTTTGTTGTATTATTGTTAGCGATTATTCAAGATTCTGGAATATATCTGGTTGGTGTTATGGTCAAGGAGAGGTTGAAATAACACGACTCAGAAATGGCTGATAAAAACATATTGAAAGAAAATAGTAAATACATAAAATATAGCCGGGAGAAATCTCTCCTTAGCTTAACACAACCATGAACATTACATCCGTTCTGGTGACGGCTCACCGAGACTGCGCAGAAGAGAGCTTAGCCGGTATGTGTCACATGAGGGCGTGTCCATCTGTACGGGAGACACCCCAAAAGTTGGGTGTCATGTATTTTGACTATCTTTTCGGGATCTTTAAAAATCAAATCTACGACTGGTCTCTAAATTATGGTTTTCTAAACTCTTACGTAAATCAGCTAATTTGAAATTTACTTTTTATTCATAGATGCAGTTGTTAATGGTTTTAGACGTTTCACCTATGCAGATTCTATTACTGTAAATACATGAGATTCGATATGCCTGCTTCAGTTGTTTGTTGTTTTGTTATGTTTGCTATTATTATCCTATTTTAAAGTAAAAAGTTCTAATATTTATGTTGCTTATATTTTTTTAGATTTTATGTGTGCTGGAATTAGTTGGTGTTATAATATGTCTTTGTAATGGATTATTTGATATAATTTCTTTTGCTATTATTGTTACTTTTTTTTTTAATATTAAGAAGTTTTTCTTTAGAAAGTTGTATAAAATTCATCGGACACCGTAGTTGTGCAACGGAATTTTCTACCTAATTATGTTGTTCGTCTAAATATATGGAGCAGCATATTCTATGTTCATTAAGATAAAAACTTATAATTACACTATTTTTTCGTATTGTGTTGTGAGTATTTATGGGTAGGGTCATTCATATTTGTCGATATGTTGAATTTGAAATTTTAATTAGAAATTTTGTATTCGAAATATATAAAAAGAAAAGTAACATGCTTCAGTTTCGTGTTCGTTAGAAAATATAAGGCAGGGTTGATTCTAGAAAATGTTGTTATTTCTGTTATTTTTAAATTTTGAGGATATATGGATAATATATTATCAACGAAACGGAAATATTCGGAATCGTTTGTTATCATGTGTTTAAAAGGACCTGTTTCGAGGAATTCAAGCAAAAGGCAACATTGGACACCACTGTAAACATATATATATATATATATATATATATAGACGAGTTGCATTTGGTCAATTCAGTATACAAGATAGGGTTTCCTTTGGTGGTAACTCAGTTATGATCTGCGGCAGTAGCTCTTAAATCTGCAAATTCGATCGGGTGACACTGAAAGATAACTTCAATGGCGAAAGATACCAGGAGCAATTATCCGAAAATACCGTCGATACCATTTTGATGATCACTTGGCATCCAAACTCATCTAACTAGATAAGATTCCAAGTCTACAGAGCATGCTCATTTAAGTGTACTACCATTGAAATTCTTTTTCCGTGGCTTCTAAGAAGTCTTGGTGTTACAACTATAAAATTTTTATGTGATATTTTTCAATCAATGATGAAACTAATTCGATTCCATCAGCGTGTAATAATGATTAATCCTCATTTCAAAGATTCAATTAAAATTTATGGGGTTTACTTTCACAAATGAGGTTGTTGTTTGAGCCGAGTTTTAACGTTTGGATAATTTGTGGTTAAAAAAAACATCAATTTGATTTGTTTCTGTTTGTTGTTTAAAATCTGTTTGCAATTATGCGGGCTCGTTTGCCGCTGCTTCTGCTGCTACTGCTGCACATGTTTTGTTTTGTTTTGTTTTATTTGATTTAGAGTCTCTCAAATGATATTATGATTTGAACGTAATTATTCAATTTATAAGAACGCTGGATAAATTAATCAAATGCGCATAACAGACATTGATATTTTATTTGCAGCAAAGATATAAAAAAAAAAAAAAACTGAAATTTTTCGATGTTTGTATGGGAAATAATTGAATAGACAATAGATTTGTTGTGGTGAAATTAATCAAGCTTCCCAATAATTCAACCACATGTAATGTTTCTAATTATCGGCAGAAACTAAGAAAAACACTTCGAATTACACAGGCACATTACAAGAAAAATTTAAGTAAAGAGACTTTTGAAATTCATATAAGATGAATATTCCTGCATATATCGATAATAATAATAATACCGATAAAAATCGATAAAATGATTATTGGAAAGATAATCGTTTAAGAAAAACGTAATGTGAACGAATTATGTTTCTTGATATATTCGTATCACAGAACGTTCTGCGGTGGAATAAAGCATACAATCACATCTATTTCATCGGTCAAACATAGATCTTCATCAAAAATTGATTTTAATACAATTCAGATTTTTCAGGGTGATTAGGAGTATCAGTTTCATGTCTGTATTCAACTTTGGGATGATAATGGGGAAAGGTACTGTTGCGATAAACAGCTTCATTATTATTACTTTCTAGTGATGAACAAAAGAGCATAAAGAGAAGAAAAGATTAAAATAAAATTGGAGAAAATAAGATCATCTTGATCAGGAACTTAAATTTTGTGGAATATAAATAATTGTGACCTACCCATAATACCCGTAAAAATTTTATCTCGACGAAACCAAACAAAGAATTGATGCTGTAGAGTATTTGGCAAAGTTCCGGAAACCTTCCTAATAAAATCGTTGTAAATATTTTCTTTAATTTGACATTATTGTTTTAATTTGGAAATAAATTACTTTTTAAACTGCTGGAACCTACGGATCTTCACTTCAGTGATTCAAAGTGTTCAGGGGAAGTTCCCGTCGCGTAATGGCTAAAGATCTGGACTGTGTCTTCGAAGTAAGCAAGTTCGATCTCCAGTCACGCTACTACATTCCCTTTCTGACAAATGCCCTTGGGGAAGTTATGAAGCTACTTATACTTCCAGATATGGTTTAAATACTATCACAGCTATTCTGTAAGGATAGCATCGACTCTGTATAACTCTGGAAAGTTGACATGCCATTAAACAAAGAAAAGAACCAAAATGTTACCCCTTCAACAGCCATTGCTTATATAGTAAAGATGCCACGAAATTCAACCAGGTTCACAACCCCAAAATACGTGTGCTAATTCAAGAGCAAAAATATATTTTCCGACCAATTTCTTTGAGACTTTCAGAAAAGACAATATAAACTGTTAGAAACTGTTATAAAACTGTTGCGTTAAGCTTACATATTTCGTTCAGACTCGTTCTTCAAGCGGTTGGTTTTGTACGTTTAAACGATACATATTTTACATGCAACATAGAGCAATTTTTGTTACCTACCAATGACGATGCCAAAATATTTGCTTAACTAACAATTTTGTTCTGTGTTTGTTATTAGATGATATTGGAAAATTGCAAAATTCATGATGAATTTTGATTTGACTGGTGATATATAAGCCTGGTTTAACATGATTAACATTTGTTGATCGACGAATTTCAACGGCATATCAACTCATTCTGGAGGTGCCTATGGCGTAATGGTTATCGTCGTAGGAAATGGACACGGCCACACGAGTTCAAATCCTGGATGAGACTGATTGTAATTCACATGGCACTGATACCCTTGGGAAAGGTATGAATCCAATTATTATCCCTTCAGCTATGGGTAAATAGTAGGGCAGACTAGGTTCTTCAGCCTTGGTGAGACAACTAATCTAGGAGAAGGAAAACTCTGAATTGAAACCTGTTTAACTCCGCTTAAAAATTGACCTTGTGTCATATGCTTCCCGAGCGTTGGGTCGGTAAATATATATCAACTCGTCTGAAGTTATTCTCTACTTGAAGTTAAGGAATCACGTATATTATAAGTTTATATTTACATTTTTGGAAATTTGTTCTTTATGGGTTTTTACCCTGTTATATGACTTCACGTATTATCAAATAAGAATAACCCTCAACGTATCTACATAACCCATAGATAAGACGTTCACAACTACTTCCACTCTGGGTCTCATTGGCACTGACGATGGTGGATACTCCACGCTCTCCAGATCGAGAACATTACCATAAAATTCAGTTTAGTGTTTATCCAAAAATCATCATTTTTATATGGGTCATATCCATCTGCAAAATATAAAGTCAGCATATTCTAAGCCTCCACAAATAGAGATGATCAAACGTTGGGTACTTCAATTCATTCATAAAATGTAATTATATATGAAGAAGGTAATGTAAAATCAAACATGTCAAAAAAGGTTTGCGATATGTTGTGCTGGGGATTTATTGCTGATCAATGTTCCATAGTTGGGCAAATAAAATTATTTTGATGACAAATAAGATTCTGTTCAATAACAATAAATGTTATTCCATGCAAGGAATCATTTTTCTATATTAGATAGCTTTTCGTTCAATCACAATCTTAATATAGTTGCATTATTGTCTTCGTATATGCCATAAACAAGTCCAGTCTGAAGTAAATAACCATAGACTTTACATTCTGGGAAAATTTGATTACTATAAATATCTAGTTTATGTAAGCTATTTAATGCAAAATCTGCTGGTAAAAATATATTTCCGATGAATCGTTTACAATGTAGATTAATCTATTAGGAAATTTTCCATTCCGCGATTTACGACTAGGTTGCATTTAATAAACTTTATTAAATCAGGACTTGATTACCGATCATTTTAACAATTTTATAATCAGTATTTTATATTGCCGTTTAATGTGTTACATCTTCTAACAAATGCAATATTTTAAAATTATGATTCACAAGATTGTATCATTGAGTAAAATTTAATCAAAAATTCCTGAACTTTTGTAAAAATCTTCCATGAAGAAAATATTTTTAAAATATCCCTTTTTTTAAATTTCGCTTAAATAAAAATAGTTTTCCATTCAAAGAGTTCCAAACTCTCGGGGAATATTTTAAGTTAAACAGACGCCTATCTATATCACAGTATTGTTGGCACTGCAAGGATACACATGGTATCGTATCTACGTAGACTTATCATCATTTCTTCTTCCTTAATGAACAACAGTTATTTAGTATGTACGTGAAGCTTCATACACTTCGATGATTTTAGACGTGACTAAGTCAACAGCTCACAGGGACATTCAAAACATAGAGAAACATTATAGAAAATACCCAGACATCGTTCGGGACTTTAAACAATGTCTACTATACTTATAACAGAAACGTGCCTGTAACGATAATTGGATTAAGATAAATTTGAAAGTAAAGAATGAATTAAAACTATCTAAACTAAGTTGTCTCAGGAATTGGCTATTCCTACAAATTTTCAAAGATGTATTCTCATTTATTGATGATAACCATCTGTCAATATAAAATCGATTATCACAAAACTTATTTTTCTGTTCACGTAGATGAGTCAAACTGAAACTAACCCATTAAAAAATAGGATTTATAAATGGAATGTTTCTAAAATCAATCAGATACTATCAGTATAACCAAGTTGACACGGGAACACTTAAAATGTTCGGGGAAATTTTTAACCGACAGTTGCATAATAAATTATAAATAAATGAATATGTAACAACATTTGTTAAATACCAGTATATCATTTTGTGGGGGAGTAATTTTATAAAATGAAATTCAATTTCTAAACCAAAAATCCCTACTGTAAATTTTAAAAGGTAGTCAAGAAAAAACAAAACGTACTTTTAATGGCTTTCTATTTGGGAACATTAACCGTATCTCTTAAATTACTGCCTCATTGGCCTAGCGGGCAGGGTGTTCGCCAATGGTCCGAGAGACCTGGGTTCAATCACAGGTGGTGTCTTACCAAATACTTTAAAAATAGTACTTGATACCTCCTTGCATAACACTCAGCAATATAAGGTACGTATCGAGGATAAAGTGGAGCAATCCATGAAAGTGAGTTGCGCCCTTCCCTAAACATCGGAGTCGTAGCTATTGAAAAGGGAGCCCTCTGGTCGCCCTCGACTACTGTCGCCAACTTTACTTACTTTTTTACTTATTAAATTAACATAACATATATTTTCTTTTTATCACACTCTGGTCCATTGTCTAGTGGGTAGAGTATTAACCAATGGACCGGGAGACAGGGGCTCAAACCTCAAAAGAGTCATACCAAAGACTCGAAAAATGGTACTTGATGCCTCCTTGTTTAAAACTCAGCATTATAAAGTAGAGTAAAAATGAGTAATCAAGGGAAAGTTGTAGCATCCTCCCCTACATCTCATTATAGAAGCTAATGGAAAGGGAGCCTTCGAGTCACCCTCGAATTTGGTCAGCAACTTTACTTATATATATATATATATATATACATTGCGTCTCATCAGTGATTAGTTTATTTACTGTAAAATAGAAAAAACTCATATGAACATTCTCTAAGTGTGGGCATTCCATAATTTTTGGCAGCAGTCGTTCTCATCATCATCATCCTCGTGTCACAGCACCAGTGCTGATCTCCCTGACCCTCCCCTGCCACCCTTCTTCATCGACCATTGATTCTGGTAGGTCTTCAAGGCTACTCCTGTATCGGCACAGAGCTGTTGTATATAGGTTCTAGCTGGTCGTCCTGCCTTTGCTCGTCCACAGAAGTATGTCACTTATGAGTTCCTCCCTACTTCTCCAGCAGTGTCCTGCATGTCTGGTTCGTCTTAGTTGGATAATTATTGTGTGGGTGGTAAGTTGCCGAACAGCTGCTGCTTTGTGAGTGCTGCTTCCAGGACTTGTTCAATATTGCTCGCAGCATTCTTGTGTAGTTGCCATCAAGCTTTTTCACTATATGTTTCGTTAGTGTCCATGTACTGTATCCATACAACAGTATCGATACGATCGCTACTTGGAAAAAAACTGTGTTTTATTTTATAGTTCAGGTCTGACTTCCATATGACTGATAGCCTATCAGAAGCTATCCTCGCCTTTGTTAGTCACGTGTGGATGTCTGTCTCCTTTGATGAAACACTGCTTCCTTGGTAGGTGAACTTGTTTACAAGTTTCAGAGAACTACAGTTTAGTGTGGAGATGTCGCCTCTTTGATTAAACCACATGTATTTTGTTTTGTCTATGTTGACATGGAGGCCAATGCCAGCAGCTCTTCGTTCAAGACTATGTAGCAGGGTTTCAACTTGGACGGGTGCATTTGCAAGAAGCGCTATGTCATCGGCTTAGTCCGCGTCCGTAATTGTTTGTACTGACTCTTTCCTTTTCAGCTTGAAACAGTTGCCTTTCATTTCATCAATATTCGTTCTAAGCACGTAGTCTAGACATGATATAGAGACATGGGTTAATGTGTCTCTTTGCAGCACTCCTGCTACTATGTCGAAGTAGTCTGTGTCTCCACCCCGGGAGTGAACTTTTACTATTAAGTAAGAATAGTTACTTAAAACTGTATAATTGTGCATACATTATTCTTGTTATATAAAATCATGATTGTTTGCAAATTATCATGAAATAGATCAAGATTCTTAGATTAAAATATAACAAAAATTCCCCAACAGATTTTACAAGTCATAGAAAATCCAGTGTTATTTAAAAAAAAAGAAAATTGCACTAATCTCGACCCAACGAGCATTTCCTCACAATTGTTTAGTTTTTGTATATATCCAGATATTTATGAAGCTTTTATATCTTTCCTAAGATTTATAATGCCACCTAATTTTATATTATTCCACTCCAAAAATTTCTTTTGCGTTCGGTTTGGGCGTTTTTTTTTTTTTGTTTTTTTTTTTGGTTTTTGTTTTTTTTTGGCGAAGTGGGGGTGGAATTAATTTGAGATAACTGGGAGTGTTTGGACGGGTCGGCACAAGATTCTATAGTAATTTATGCTAAATTTCTAAGTTTGGCATTGAATGACCCCTTCTGGTTGATATGCCGTAAAACAAAACAAAAGCAAAAAAAAAAAATTATCATGAGCATTGGTTATTTTAAATCATATTATTGCTTGCAAAATAAGACCGTCTTCAGCATTGAAGAGCACAGGAGCTACGCACTACGGTAATACGACATAACCAAATAGTATCTATCTATCTATCTATCTATCTATCTATCTATCTATCTATCTATTTCGGTAATCATCTTCTGTCTATCAGCCTAAGTTCATATTTGTCAAACCTTTTGTTATTTGAATGTTTTAAACCGTTCTCTATCACAATAAATTCTTTGCAGAAAATCTGTCAATAATTCTTGCAAAATAAGATTGTCTTCAGCATCGAAGAGCACCGGTGTTGCGCACTTACGGCAATACAACACAACCAAACAGTATCTATCTATCTATCTATCTATCTATTTCGGTAATCATTTTCTGTCTATCAGTCTAAGTTTATATTTGTCAAACCTTTTGTTATTTGAATGTTTTAAACCGTTCCCTATCACAATAAATATCGTATGTTTTTGCAGAAAATCTGTCCATAATTCTTGCAAAATAAGATTGTCTTCAGCATCGAAGAGCACAGGTGTTGCGTACTTATGGCAATACAACACAACCAAACAGTATCTATCTATCTATCTATCTATCTATCTATCTATCTATTTCGGTAATCATTTTCTGTCTATCAGTCTAAGTTCATATTTGTCAAATCTTTTGTTATTTGAATTTTTTAAAACCTTTCTCTGCCACAATAAATATCGTATGTTTTTGCCGAAAATCTGTCCATAATTCTCCACTATCCAATCTTTAGATAATTATTGCTACCAAGAAACCTTTCCTTTTTCTTTCCTTTTCTTTTTTGAATATGACAAAATATTTGTCTTCGAAACTGACAACTATGGGAAAAGAGCATGATGTTCATGCCTACCCAAACATCTAAACAAAATATCACAGCTATTAAGTTGATTTCATTTTTCTTCTTTAGGAAAAAGTAAAAAAAAACTCACCGATTCTTTGCCATTCGTAATACATTTACATTAAATGCTACAGGGGTCAACAATAATTTCCTCTCCGTTTTTCCGGTTTTTTTTAACTAAAATGGAAAAGCTTTTTTCCTGAGTAATGTCGCTGACATCATGAGATAATCACCGACACCATTTTTAAAAATGGGAACATTAATTTCCTCCTGATCACCTTGTTTATCTCCCTAACTGCTTCCGCCACGTTCTTTTTATCCATATTAGAAACAAATCATCATGATGATCATCATGATCATCATCATCATCTTTTTTTACCCTATGATACTATGATGATAGATACAATAATACCGTTGAAATGAACTTTCAGTTTCGGAAGCATTTAAAAGTCGTTGGAAGTAATGGATGATGCTGGATTTGCAGAATACTGAGTTTTTAGTAGACTATTTACCGAGAGTACTTATAAAACGTGTTGAGAACTCGCAGTGACTCGTTAAGACATAATACATAATCATTCTATTGTAAAGGGTGTTCCCAAACATTTTATTCCACTTGATACTTCAAATATACGCCTTAATACATTTAGCGCCGGAGGGCGTCGTCAGTGTTGTATTGCTTGGTTCCTTGGGAAGTTACGGGTGTTCTAACAGCATACCACCTCCCCCCAGTAGACACTATCAGAGATGATCAGTCTCTGATACACCCTCCGGTTCACACAACATTGAAAAACAAAAAGAAACATTGAATTGGCCTTTTATTTATTTGGACGATTATATGATATGTACTGGATGCTTCAGAGTAATTGATATCATTTTGTATTTCAATTACTTAACCAATTCTGGCTCAAATGCATTCAAATTTTAATGGCATTTGTAGAAACAACTCAGCAGTCTATGTTTAGTATTTAAACACATTTCTTTTTCTTTTCCAGTGTATTATATTTCTTTATATTTATAGAAAAAGATAAAAACATTTATCATCGGATTTTGAGTTGTTTCCACACATGCTGTTAAATTTTGAACGAGAATTGTTACATTCGAAGATTATGAAATGATATCAATTTTTCAGAATCACACTGTAAAAGATGCGTAACAGTTCAGAGTTCATCATTCAAATTTAGAATTTTCCCTTTAGAAAAGACGAGGATTCAGTTGCAATAATTTTGATTCGGACTCGTATGATCAAGCATTTTTCAGGTGCTACGTATCGGTGTTTGAGTTATGGTAGGCAGATGATCGTGGCAGAAGGCAATCCTATTCACACAATCCCTCCGTTCGGGCAGGATATGACACAAGGTCAAATTTTTAAACTGGTTTCAATTCAGAGTTTTCCTTCTCTTAGACTCGTTGCCTCACCAAGGCTGAAGAACCCAGTATGCCCTACTATTTACCCATAGTTGGAGCGAGAATAATTGGATTCATACCTTTCCCAAGGGTATTAGTGCTATGTGAAATGTAAACAGTATCGTCCAGGATTTGAACTCGTGTGGCCGTGTCCATTTCCTACGATGATAACCATTAAACCACGGGTACCTCCTAGACGGCAATGTCCACCTCACTAAGATTGATTGTTTTGAAGATATTTCATCTTGCCAACGGTTAGTTTATGCCAAGTGTTTAGGGAACTGCGTCTATTATGTGTTTATTTCTATATTTTATGTAGATATTTATCATGTTTTTTTTGCACACTTTCTAATAATCTTTTAACTGTTCTATTCAACCTATACATGGGAACATAACAAATACTTCTACCTCAGTATTAGGGGTGTCCTTGTGGTGTAATGGTTGAAGCGATGAGCTGCGGAATCGTAGTACGCGAGTTCGTACTCCAGTCGCGCTATTACGTTCACTTTCGGGCAAATACCCTTGGGAAAGGTATGAACCCCCTTATTCTCCCTCCAGCTATGGGTAAATAGTAGGACAGACTAGGTTCTTCAGCCTTGGGGAGGCAACTAGTCTAGGAGAAGGAAAACTCTGAATTCAAAACCTGTTAAACTCCGCTTAAAAATTGACCTTGTGTCATATCCTGCCCGAGCGGAGGAGTTGGTAAATAGTACCTCAGTATTAGTGTAGACCTTGAAATAAAGAGTTACTTCACTCTCTCCAGATGTTTAGAACTGAAGCCTCGCCGTCACAGTGGGTTTTAGCATCATACCTAATGTTTACACTTTTGTAGGGATGCAGAGATTATATT
Source organism: Sepioteuthis lessoniana (assembly GCA_963585895.1). Classification (NCBI taxonomy): domain Eukaryota; kingdom Metazoa; phylum Mollusca; class Cephalopoda; order Myopsida; family Loliginidae; genus Sepioteuthis; species Sepioteuthis lessoniana. The sequence goes on along the minus strand of OY757928.1, from coordinate 22,070,412 downwards.
CTAATTTGACGGGATGTTTCACAATTAGAAGACTGACTCTACACTATCTACCTTCTGAATATCTTCCACATTTTGATTTGTTCAATACTAAGCTAATCCCCGTACATATTAAGAACCATTAAATAATTAATATCACACATATTCTCATGAGATAAATGGCTGTGCTAAGGACTAGAACAGATGACTTATCTATTGACGTACTAATAAATAGTTTCATTTCTTTATGATCATGATTTACTGAAAAGTACTGCTATACCCTAATAAAAATAAAATTATTAAGATTTTACCACCTTATATAAATCCACCTAATTTGGGAATTTATGCAAACGTGATCGAAAACAGTCCAAACAAATTTCATTACTAACTTAAGTTTTTTTTACCCCAGAAATCTTTTAACAATCGATGCTTTGTTTTAACAATCCAAAAGCTGGAATTGTTCATATGACATTAAACCAAACCAAATCAAACCGAAAAAAGACAGTCTTTCTTTAATAAATTTGGATAAAAATCTGACAATTTGTCGAATAGTCTTTCTTAATTTTAATTTCTTCCGAACTTATATTTTTGCTAAAATACTGCACGGCCTTGCAGAACCCAAGTGAAGTTCTCAGTAGAAATAGATTGATATTTGCATGACGAATATCATCTAGTAACTTCATTAAGGCTGTTATTTCGTTCCAATGAATGTTTTCTATCTTCCTTAATTGTGTCTTCCTCATTTGAGGTGAAGATCTCTGAACAAAATGTGAGATTATTCAATAAATCTTCCGATCGATTAAACCCTGAATTATTGTTTTATTACTTCGTTCTAACCAATGCCCTTCAAAGCTTTCATAGTATTTTCAATAATTATCCAGATAATTATTGAATTTATATTATCACTTATTTTACTGGGTGTCATTATCTTTAAAACTTTGATGACTAATATTCTCGTAATATGAATTATAACCTTCCTAATAAAATTTTAGGTGTTAACCCTGACCGAAACAAAAACTACCCCCACAAAAAGATTTTATTGAGCATTTATTTGCGTGGTAATAAAAAAGTCCATACAGCCTGTAACCAAGTCATGAAACCACTTAGGAATTTTTTGTTAGAGTTCCGAAGTTTAACGGAACATCAAACTTCTTGGGTTACTTAACGCTAAATACATCCTTGGGGAATAACAGCGGGGATGCTATTTAACCCTTAGCCCGGAGGATAAAGAGGTTCATACCTTTCTCAAGAGTATTAGTCAAACTTAAACGTAATACCGCTACTGTAATTTAATCTGGATTTGTCTATTTCGTTATATATATATATATATATATATATATATATATATATAGTAAGTCGGTGACCGTAGTTGGGGTCGACTTGAACTGTCTCTTCTTATAAGCTATTACACCGAGGTGTAGGAGAGGGCACTACTCCATTCCCTGGAATTCTCCACTTCAGTTTTGATCTGCACCTTAGAATGCTGAGGTTTAAGCAAGGCGGCATCACATACCATTTTTCGAGTCTTTCCTATGAGTCGACCTGGGATTGAAAGCCTGTCTTCCAGGCCATCTGCAAAAGAAAACATAAGGAAATAATATCTCCGGAGAACTTGAAAGCCACTCGAGAAAAAAAAATATCAACAGAAACCTTATCAAAGGAATAAATGCCTGGTCTTTACCCCTCGTTAGATATTTGGGACCCTTT
>OY757928.1:22061229-22063729 GCA_963585895.1 Sepioteuthis lessoniana | reverse complement strand
ACTGATTCCGAGTAATAATTATTAGATGTCACTAAAATTCTCCTTATTAGAAACTTCATAATTGTTGATCAGTAATAATTTATGTCAGCATGTGTCCGCTACCAGTTAGAGATCATAAATGCTCGAATACAAGGATTGTTCATATGGAAGGTCTTGCAAGGTCTCATTAATCTACATTTATTTATTTAGTTTCTTTCAAGCAGTTACTGTGGACCGAAAATCTCCTTAAATCTAGTGCCGCTATTTGCTTTACCTCGGCTTTGCGTAAAATTAATGAATTTTATAAATGTACTTTTTCGACTCAACATTATATTTCTCCTTAAACGCATTCCTCGAAGAACAGAAAAGGTTCCCAAAAATACATGATGATTAAATATGTATTCAATCAACAGTAATCTTTCAACCAGTTTCAGCGGACCCAAAATTTCATTAAATCTAGCGCTGCTGGAGAGTGTTCGTCAATGGTTCGGGAGACCAGGGTTCAATCCCTGGTCGAGTCGTACCCAAAACTTAAAAATGGTACTTAGAACAGCCTTGCTTAACCCTCAGAATTATATGATTCGGATCAAGGGTAAATTGTAACAATCCAGGGAAAGGATTATACCCCTCCCCTACACTTTTGTGTAGTAGCTTTTGAAAAGGGTGCCTTCGGGTCACCCTCGTCTAAGGTCGCTAATTTTACTTACTTTTTTTATGAATATACTTTTTCGACTCCACACGATATTTCTCATTAAACGAATTCCTCTAAGAAAAGGGAAGGCTCCTTAAAAATATATGATGATTAAATACGAATTCCATCATCAGTAATTTTTCAATTAGGAATTATAAATTGGATGGTTAATATAATCATTAATTTCTATAAAAATATTCCGTTGCTGTTTTTTTTTATAATTTGCTAAAATGACTGTGTGAGTGAGTGTTTGGTGTAATTTTTTGATTCTCAGCTTATTGATTATTAATACTGAATTCAATTTTCCCGGGTAGGTCATTCTTCTGGCCTTTTTGCAATAGTCATGTTAGACTAAATAAAATGATTCATTTTTAGGACATTTTCTTAAAAATTTATAGAGTTTTCATTAGTATTTTCACTAACGCAATAAGGTAATACAGAAATTTTCCCCTTATTCTATATTCCTTATACAGCCATTTGAAAATAATCATGTTACTTGTATGCCACAATAGATGACAAAGTAAAAAGGGAACTAGCGTGTATCAGGGCAATTTAGAATAATATTCTTTTCTTATCAAATTAATAGTTGCAAGATAGCTATTCTATCTATTATCACTTTTGACAAAAGGAGACCTTATACCTGCTGATTGTGTTTTGTAGCTTTGAATCACACTTCTTAATCTAGTTTTTTACAAAGCTTGGCTTCGTTTTGGCACAAAGCTAGAAATATAGAGCCTACTGTGAGAATCGATCTCATTAACCATGATCTACTAATCGAGCTTCTTAACCATCACATTATGTACAGTCCACATTATTCTTTATTTACCAATTTCACGCCATAGTCCACATTTTCACTTTAGTTTATGATCTCTGTAGTTATTGCTTTGAAGAGAATGTCGAGTTATTTACTCTTTTGTTCAGTCAGAGACCTTTCCAAGTAAAAGTAGAAAGTCAAGCAAGAAGATTGTGCAGAGCCAATACTTCAGATGGAGACTGTATGACAAGCCTAATGAAGTTACGTTTGATAAAAATGATAACTAACCCCGAACAGAGGGATTTGCGGAAATAATAAAAGGAAAAAAATGAAAAAAGAAAAGTATTTGAGACCACATGAAACTCAGGGAAGCACAACCCAATTTTCATAACTTAAAACATAAACAAGTACTTGTGTAACATATTCATATGCATGCAGAAACATAGACAACACAATAATGACGAACGGACACAGTTCTTTAGAAAAATATACCTCTCACACTTTATTTGAAATGGTTGCAAAAGGGTTATGTGTGAGAGGTGAGTTGGATACAGAACAAAACTGCATCATATTGATCCCCAGCTCTTCTGACAATAGCAGCACTTCTTTTTCACCCTGCGGTGGAGGGCCGCAAGCCCTCAGTCTGGAGCTGGTTCTCACGCTGGCATCTTATCTCCAAACTTCTGACTCCAACTAACTGAACTTCCTGTCGCACCGGGTAATATCAATGTTTGACATCCACCTGCTTCTTGTGGTCGTCACATCTGCACCCAACTCCACCCGTCGACAGTCAAGGTTATCCACTGATATCTTCGACCGGATTCACCTGTTATTTACACAGGTGCATTTCTTACTTGACAGCTCGGCCGGGTCGGAGGTCAATATGTTACACTTGAGCTAGTAGGAATAATGTAATCAAGTCACATATTCTTGTGGATCAAGTTCAGTAACAATGAAATAAAATGATACCTATACAAAATTATTTGAAGGCTTTTACCGGGAAAAGTAGCAGAAATTGTCACAGCGTAAATAACTATTTTTATTTACTAAGTGATCAACCATGTTAAAAATCAATA
>OY757928.1:21981229-22058729 GCA_963585895.1 Sepioteuthis lessoniana | reverse complement strand
AGTCTGCTCCTATCAAAATCAGTCTCTTTGTAATATAATAGCCGAGGGATTTCGGTTCGTGCCTTTGAGTTTAGATAGGCTGAGAACCTCTCGGCTCAGCACATGGGTTAGTTAGGTAAAACCTTGATACAGGTGGTAACGCGCGCGGGCGCACAGAGCGGACATGTCACTCAGAGATGTCACATTAGCCTGAGATGATGAAATGGGCAACGAAGTGCGGGTGAGTTACGCACCGGAAGCGCGCGGATGATTTTGGGAATTTGAAGAAAGTTAAGGGAGTTGAAAACTCGACGCCGAACGTGGAGTTTCGACTTTTGGGGCTCGCTGAGGAGAGACGAAATTGCGCGCTGTGGGTGCCGAACGGGATAGGGGCCAGATGAAGAAGCCAACATAAAAAGATTGTGTCTCTCTCCTTGTGTCGAAACCTTTAACCCAAAAGTAATAAAAGGGTTTCGTACCTGAACAAGAAGTCATTACGTGTTTTCGAATTTCGAGAGTCCTATGTTCTTTATGTATACACGTTATCTAAATGAGTTATAAAACATTCGATGTCCATTTCGCACATGGCCATATTCACGTATCTGCCTATGGAACTTATGATTATTTGGTGCCAGAGCTCGGCATGTCCGTATCATGGATATAGTACAACTGAGTTACCACAGAGACGATCAGGCAAAGAACAATGAGGAATCTATTTCGGAGCGACTTTTTCAGGCGACGGAAGGAGAGAGAGAAAGCACATGGCCCCCAGAAAGTAAAATGAAGAAAAAAAAACCAAAAGCAAAAAGGACAAATGCACCCCCCCGAAAGATAAAGAAAGAAAAAGTCCAACACCGAAAACAAGAAAGAACAAATGCGGAACCCCCCAGAAAGATAAAGAAGAAAAAAGTCCAACACCGAAAACAAGAAAGAACAAATGCGGAACCCCCCAGAAAGATAAAGAAGAGAAAAGTCCAACACCGAAAACAAGAAAGAACAAATGCGGAACCCCCCAGAATGATAAAGAAGAGAAAAGTCCAACACCGAAAACAAGAAAGAACAAATGCGGAACCCCCCAGAAAGATAAAGAAGAAAAAAGTCCAACACCTAAAACAAGAAAGAACAAATGCGGAACCCCCCAGAAAGATAAAGAAGAGAAAAGTCCAACACCGAAAACAAGAAAGAACAAATGCGGAACCCCCCAGAAAGATAAAGAAGAGAAAAGTCCAACACCGAAAACAAAAAAGAACAAATGCGGAACCCCTCCAGAAAGATAAAGAAGAGAAAAGTCCAACACCGAAAACAAGAAAGAACAAATGCGGAACACCCCCCTCCGAAAGATAAAGAAGAGAAAAGTCCAACACCGAAAACAAGAAAGAATAAATGCGGAACACCACCCTCCGAAAGATAAAGAAGAGAAAAGTCCAACACCAAAAACAAGAAGGATTAATTGCAGCGACTCAAGAAAAAAAAAAAAAAAAACAAGAAAGAAGAACGGCGCAACTCCAAAAGAAGAAAAGAAGGGGTGAGAAGAAAACAAAAAAAAAAGAAAAAGAGAAGTAAAACAACTCAACTCCAAGAAAGTAAAAAGGCAAGAAAAAAGAATAAGAATAAGAAGGTATTAGCTCATTGATGAGTTTGTTATCTGACCGTCATAGTATAATTTACGAATAGAGTTTGAATGGTTGTGGTGGATAGATTTGGAAATAATTTTGAAATTTTAAAAAAATCGTTGTTAGCATAGAAAATTATGATTACTACTATATGTGACTTTGTACCGTAGTGAGTGTGAGAGAAAAAAAGAGTAACAGAGAATTAAGCAAGCAGTGGCAGAGAAAAAGAAAGGCAGATGGCTGCTGTGTGGACAAAGGATTGGTCGCGCACATGATTGACAGCCATGATAAACAATATTTTTATGAATGAAATTTAATTATAAACAATATTTTTATGAATGGATGTTTTATAGTAAATAGGTTTTTGTGAGTAAAATTTGTTGTAACTTGTCAGGCTACCCCAGCAAGTAGTAACGGAGATTAGAATCTTGATTCGAGATCTTGGAGATTTCGCTCATCGATGGGATTATCAGAAGGATTGTGCATATCTATAGTTAGGACCTTTGGGACAGGTTTCGATATTTGAGAATCGATATTTTTGGCGCTGGTGAAATAAGGCCGTTTTTTTGTGGATGATGTCGATTCCGACTAATTCGGAGGCGCGGTTGAACGCTTCAGACTTTTTGTTGTCCGTATCGACTGGAAAATTGTCTCGAGTATATCTCGCCAGAGGGGCAGAGCAACGAAGAGACAGATTTTTTTGTGTGTCTGACAAGGCAGACGGTTATTTTGTGAATTCCCCCACTTGGAGTTGGGCTGTGAGGTTTTGTTGGGGAAGACGTTCGGAAGAATGGGTTTGGAGATTAGATATTTAAGATGTGCGCGGAGTTTTGCTGATCTAATTGCATGTGTTCGAAAATTCATGGACTCGATTTTGAATTGTTTTGAGGAAGAAATGTTGTGGGCTGAGTTGATAAAGGTTTGGGTGGTTTAGAAAAGAACACCCGGTATTTTAAGGGCGAAAGAAAGAAAGAAGATCAGAAAGAAGGGTACTCGTAAGCCGTTGAAAAGATGTGAGATAGACCGTTTGACGGTGGTCAACAGTTGAAAAAAAAAGGGAAAACATGTATCTTAGTTTGATTACGAGCTACGCTTGGCTGTGGAAGGTTAAAATGTGTACATCAATTAATGAAAGAGATTACCAGAGAAGGAGATATAAAGTTAGAAGGAACGAGTACGGACGTAGAAGGAAGGCAAAAGTGCAAAAGACATAATGAACAATTGACCTGAGAGTAAAAAAAATAAGAGAACAAATTAAAGACTGAAAAAATATACATGCCCAACGAGTGACTTTTGAAAAAATTTGAAAAAAAAAGAGAAAAAAAGAACCAGAAAATATGGTTGAAAAAAGAAAAAAAAAATGAAAAAAAAAAAAGAAAATGAGGGACAATACGAACACTTTTATTTCAGTGACATTTGAGTTTGGGACTGATGCTTTTTGTTATATTGTTTTGAGAAAATTGTATTGCTGAAAATTTTGTTGATCAGTTCGACATGAGGAAGATCACCACATTAGTTTAAGAAAATAATTTGTCATCATCGATGACAAATGGTTTTATTTGTGGTTGGATAGGCATGTAATATAATAGCCGAGGGATTTCGGTTCATGCCTTTGGGTTTAGTTTGGCTGAGAACCTTTCGGCTCAGCACATGGGTTAGTTATGTGCAACCTTGATACAGGTGGTAACACCTGCGGGCGCACAGAGTCGACATTTCACTCAGAGATGTCACAATAGCCTGCGATGATGAAACGGGTGACGAAGTGCGGGTGAAGTCACGCACCGGAAGCGCGCGGAGGATTTTGGGAATTTGAAGAAAGTTAGAGAGTTGAAACTAGACGCCGAACGAGGAGTTTCGACTTTTGGGGCTCGCTGAGGCGAGACGAATTTGTGCGCCATGGGTGCCGCACGAGATAGGGGCCAGATGGAGAAGCCAACATAAAAAAGATTGTGTCTCTCTCCTTGTTTCGAAACCTTTAACTCAAAAGTAATAAAAGTGTTTCGTACCTGAATAAGAAGTCATTACGTGTTTTCAAATTTCGAGATTCCTATGTTCTAAGTTTTCTATATGTGGCCATGAACATTCGATGTCGATTTCGCACATGGCTGTATCTAGCGTTAATTGTGAATATGGTACATCTTCATATCTATCTATATCAATTTGTTCCAATCTAAAATCAACCACTTTCTTTCTTTCTTTCTTTCTTTGTTAGTGTGATCCAATCTAAATCAATCTATTCTTATCTATCTCCCTCTTTCTTTTTATTTCCAATTATCTCTGTCTCTGTTTCACTCTCTCTGTCTCTGTCTGTCTGTCTGTCTATATATATATATATATATAGTAAGACATAATTCATGATCTTCTGGTGCATATTCGATGAGAAGTTGGGATATTGCTCATTTTATTTTAAAAATAAAATACTCGATGCCAATGCATAATATTTGCTAATATATACGATTTCAAAGAATGATTTTCTGATCATGCAGGTGATTACTATTTCGAAGGTTCACGCAAAAGAATCTTCAAAACACCATTTTCTTTTAATCGTACTAATTTTAAGCTCAATATCTATTTTGAATAGCATGAAAACAGATCTTATGAGTGTAACACGATGTGATTTCTTTTCTGGAACAGTTTTCTCTGAGGAAATCATTATTGACATCATTGCAATGATTTACAAGGTTAATTGTTTGTTTATACGATGAAAAGAAATAGAAGATTTATTGACATAGATAAGTATGATTCGAATCTAAATAAAAAAACAGAATTTTGAACCGTTCTTTTTTGGACAGAAGTTTAATTAAAAAAAAAAAAATTAAACCAGAATTAAGAATACGTGGAATATTTATTTATGATTTATAAAATATAAACAGAATGTTATGGTGTAGACAAAATCAATAAGACGAGTGAAATCAGTAAATCCAATATTAAAATAATAATAAAACATTTCAATATTACTCGTAAATAAAAATGTTGATGTGTGACAGGTAAATTAAGAATTATATAGGAATTATTTGTAAATGAGATTTTTAAAAATTCTTAAGGCAATAAATCTGAAGGAAATTGAAAAATTATTTATTGAGGGACGAGAAAAAATTGGTATAGAATTTTTGGAATAAAAATTGGCTCGTTGCTTTTGTTCAAAGTATATTTCAGTACGACAAAGATGTTAAGAAATATTTTAAATATTCCTAAGTAGATAGATTGAAAGCACTGCAAATATTTGTGCCCCAAAAAAAAAAAAAAATAACATAAACAACTATAAAAATTCTTTTTTGTTGCAATCTGAAAAAACATTTTTATTTGCCAATAAAAAAACTGTAAGAATAAGATAATCTAAATATGCTGAAATACTGTAGTTCACATAGAAGGAAACATAAAACCCAATCTTTTATACAGATATGCATATAGACACACCATTAAATATTAAACCCACTAGTCGTGCAAAAGATTGATGTAGTGTCGCACGATCAAATTCTAGACAAGGCTTTTATGTCTTATTTTCATGTTCATGTCCAGGGTATAAGAATGAATTTGTATTTTTGTTGGGTATCACCCACCTTTTTCCACGCAATGAACTAGTCCATCTGCCATATATAGATTTAGCTACTAATACCAGGGCAAACGAAAGGGGAAGAACAGCTTCTTATTGGAATAGTATTAGAGCGCTGGAGACTGGAGATCGCATTAGATCATCTTAGTTGCTACCGTAATAACGGAAAGCAATTCTATCGTTAGACTATATCTTTATTCTGTATTCACTAATCCTATGTTCTTGTCTACTAATAGTCTCTCTATTGCATACACTTTTTCCTGCGAATATATCTCTATTTCCTCTCATATCGTGGTTTGTCCTTTATTTAATATTACAAGCGTTCACTAACCAGAATGCAACAATCTTTTTGGGTAGATATGACCTTTATTCTTATCTATTTTATCCGGTTGAAAGAAGAATAGTCAATTTAAATCAACTGTTCTCCTTTTTTTTTAAATTCTTTTTAATCTAACTTCAAGGATTATTTTAGCAATAGCTAAAGTTCATACCCCTTTTCAAGGGTATTAGTCTTAAAGTAAACTTACTCGTGAGACTAAAATTTAAACTCGATCACTAAAAATTGAATTAGCATGACCAGAAAATCCGGTGAATACCTACGCACGATATACGGAAGCAATAGACATCTGTTCCGATCTTATTAGGAATATAAGTTCTTAATAAGGTCGAAACAGCTGTTTTCGTATGTCGTGCGTAGGAGTTCGCCGGATTTTCTTTTCATGGTAATTCAATTCAAATATAATTCCTCTACTAAAAAAAGATGGAAAAATTAAATCGATCACTAAGATATCGCTGTCCAGCACCTTGGTCACTACGCGCCCCCAGATTCCCCCTTAAGAAAAATTGTAACACATCCAACTTGTGGTGTAAGTGGGGGTGTAAGGATGTAAACTATTGAGCAATATTAAAAAAAATATCTAACAATTTTTTAATTAAATGATAATTTTTTCCATAATCTAACGGTCCTGTCGGTTTGGGCTGCATATTAGTAGAAGGGTAAGACCCCCGCCCCCAGCAAGCAGAAGCTGAAAATAATACTAAACTTTCTGATGGTGAGGGTTTAGTTCTAGAGATATGGCGTATGTGGACTACTCATTTATTATCATTACTTCAAGGTCCACTCTTAGCGGTGTGATTGTAACTGATAGTGTCCCATTTATGGGTCAAATAGAAATATGTAGTCATTTTTAGTTTTGAAACTAACTGTTTAATGTTTAATAGAATTATTAGCGTTAGATAACACTACTTGAAAGAATTTAACTGAGTGCAAGCAAATAACCTATGGTTGGTTGTAAAATTGTTACCAATAAACTATTCGTTTACAAGTACTTTGTCCTTTATAAATATAGAGTATTATGGATTAGATAATTTACAAGAGTTGATGTGCCGTAGAATAGAACCAACCAACCAACCAATCAAATCTTAAGATGGCAGAATTTTCTGATTTTAAATGTAAGATTACACAGAGAAAAAAATGTATTATTAGGTAAAATCATTATCATATCTTAAATCACTGAAAATTTTCTAGAAAAATTAAATTTACAACACCTCTCTAAAGAAATGGGATTAGATTGTCAGATTCACCACAATCAATATATATATATATATTAGAGAGTTTCAATTTGGTTGACATTGATAATATTGTCTAATACTGTTCCTTTCGATTTTGATTTTCCTCTATAAATAACAAAATCTTGGTATTTTTGAATTTGAGGATTAATTATTTTTTGTAACTGCGTGGAAGATAGATCGACAAAATGATAGTTGAAAAGATATCATCATCATCATCATCATCATGTCGCGCTGGTAGCACGGATATCCCTGATCTCTCTCGCCACTCCTCCCTATCGTTCATCGCCCTTGGCAGGTCTTCAGGACAACATCCCGTATCCTCACGTAGCTGCTGAATGTATGTTCGTGCTGGTCGTCCTGCCTTAGCACGGCCATGTGTGAGGGTTCATAAGAGTACATCTCTTATGAGTTCGTCCCTGCTTCTCCAGCAGTGTCCTGCATGTCTGGTTCGTCAAGCTTGAATAGTTTTCGTGATAGGAGGCAGGTAGTCGTACAGTTGGTGTCTTGTTGGGTGTTGCCGCCAAGACTTGTTCAAGAGTGCTCGCAGCATTCTTGTGTAATTGCCGTCTAGCTTTTTCTCCAGCCGTTTTGTTAGAGTCCATGTAGTGCACCCATATAGCAGTATCGATGTGACTGCTGCCTGGAAGAAACTGCGTTTCATTTTATCGGCTAGGTCTGATTTCCATATAATCGATAGCCTATTGATAGCTATCCATGCTTTCGTTAACCTCGTGTCGATGTCCTTTTCGGTTGATTCGACGCTGCTTCCTTGGTAAGTGAATCTGTCTACAAGTTTAAGAGGGGTTCCGTCTAGAGTGGAGATGTCCCCCGTTTGATTATAGCACATATATTCCGTTTTGTGTGCATTAACATGGAGGCTGCCTGCGGCTGCTCGTTCCAAACTATGAAGTAGTGTTTCGGCTTGGTCGGGTGTATTTGCCAGTATCGCTATGTCATCGGCGTAGTCGGCGTCGGTAATTGTTTTTGCGGGGTACCTTCTGCTTCTTTTCTTCGTCAGCTCGAAGCCATTCTCTCTGATTTTGTCAATCGATGTTCTAAGTACGTAGTCTAGACAAATGATAAAGAGGTACGGAGCCAACGTGTCCCCTTGTAGTACTCCTGCTACAATGTCGAAGTATTCTGTGTCTCCATCTGGTGATCGTACTTTTACTTTGGTGTTTCTATAGAGAATCGTTATTGCTGCTACGGTTTTATAGGCTCAAATAAATGTTACCACCTTCAGTGTAAAAGGATGATTTACCATACAGTGATATGGCATGTGATTACTGCTTGATATAACCCTTAATTTGTAAGCGTATTGATCTGTATATATGATAATTTACTCTAATTTAGATATATTGTTTGTACTATTCACCCCGTGTAAATTGGAACATAAGTTGTGTTATCAGAATAGATAACTCGGGTGATGAATGCAGTTACATCAAACTAAACGATCCTCAAAACACTGAATATCGGACAGATACGACTCGCCACATCAACTTAAAAAATAGCTAAAACTTAGATTTGTGTAAAACGCTTACGTCTAGATGGAAACTTACTTCAGTCCATGCATAACCGCTATCTTCGAAGTGTAAATCTCAATGCCAGGTGTTTATGATTGAAGGGAGAATTACATAGATACGCTAATTAAAGTTCATTTTTCATCATTTATTTTCCGACAGAAAAATATTTTCAAAATATTTAATCACAATAAACTTTCTCTTGACGATGATATATTGTCTAAGCTGATTAACCAAATAATTAAAAATATTTTCCTGTATGTTTTACAACTTTTTTTCATCGAATATATATATATATATATATATATATATGCGTGTATGTGTGTGGTGGGTGAGTATTTCATCAGAGAGAGAGAGAGTGTGTGTGTGTGTGTGTGTGTGCATATATAGATATTCATACATGAATAATGAAATATATGCATTCATTTATCTGAAAATCTCTCTCTCTCTCTCTCTCTCTCTCTCTCTCTCTCTCTCACACACACTATATATATATATAAGAATCAAGTTTCCTGATAAGTGTCTTAGTTTCAGTTTGGAATTGGTTGATGAATTTCCCAAATTAGTGTCTACAACGAAAATAGTGTGTATATTTGTTTAAACACAACTCTTTCCAGACGACTTAATGATTCCAGTTCCATACCCTTAGATCTTAATAACCATTCTATTCCTAAATCCAAGTTTCGAAAAATTCCCGTTGAAAACACCAATATAATCGCACAAAAAAATCGATAAGCTACGACTACAAATTCTAGAAGCCCTACATATAAAAACCAAAAAACGTAAAATCAATAGAATTACTTTTGAAAATAGTGACAATGTTTTGAAACAGGCCCCGGAAAGGGTCACTAATGGAAACACAAACCCGGATATTAGATAACAGATTATATTACACAAGAAAGATAGAGTTACATAGAAAAGATAAGTCTCTTACTGTTCGTATAACACGAATAGTGATCTGCTCTTGTGGCAGCGAAATCTCTGTATTAATAACGGTGAGAAGAGACCATTATAGTAAGATGGTTAAGGTTCCCACACCTCCCCTCCCCAAGCCTTTTACTTCGTAAAAGTGCTGTTAATATTTTTTTCTTTTTGGGTCGATCATCAACGGGTCGTCGAATTTCCTCTTTCTCCCTGACCGACGCATTTCAGTTGTTGGTTGGGGAGAATCTAAATCGAACATGTCGGAAATGGTGTCTATTGGCTCTTCTTCTGTTTGTGGTACGTCGTTGGAGTCGTTCAAACGGCGTTTCAGTAACTGGTTCTGGTGTCTCTTATGTGAGTATTTGGGTCCTTATACAATGTACACCATATCACCAATTCTTTTTCTAATTGTTCCCAACAGGACGTGTTATTTTGATATTTTTTAAAATATTTTTTCTCCTGGGTTGAACCATTTTTTAGGCGCTAATGTGGTCTTTCGTAGTTTATTTTGTTTCAGGAGTAGCTTATCGCAGATAGATCTTATATTTCTGGTAAACATCGTCTCGGCTGGTGAGACTGCCTGTGGTATATTAGGATTGGGTGTGATTTTGTATACCTGCAGAAATTGCTGTAGTGCCTTGTTCGTCGGGGTACCTGATGCTTTTTTGAGTGCTCTACAAAACGTTCAGCCTGGCCGTTTGATCTTGAGTGATATTGCAGTGTGGTTATGTGCTTTAATTGGAAGATTTTGCAGAAATCCTTGAATTCAACTTATGTGAATTGACTTCCGTTGTCGCTGACTACACAATGTACAACACCGAACCGCGCAAACAGTTCGTGTAGGAACTCAATATTTGTCCCCGTAGTAGGTCTTCTGCATCTGAGAACCTCACGCCATTTTGAGTAACTATCCACTACAATTAGGTAGTAGAAATCTTCCAGGGGACCCGCCAAATCAATAAGTATCCACGACCAAGGTTATTCTGTTTTGCGCCAAGGTTTGAAAGTAGTGGAGGTAATTTTGCCGCAAAGGCACAGCCTTTACATTTTTCGATCATATCCGTAATCTCGTTATCCATCTTCGGCCAATAAACATAGCTTCTCATGAGACTCTTCATTCTATTTATTCCCGGGTGTCCCGCATGGAAATCTCTTAAAATTCTGTTTTGCAATTTCTTTGGTATTACGAACCTTTCACTAAATAGGAGGACGTTGTCACATAGTGAAAATACTTTTAGTAATTTTTCCTTTTTTTTTCTGTGATTTTCTGTTTACTATTGGTAATAAAGTCGTCGTTTATTGCTTCGCTTTTTAACTCGGGTAGCGTCCCAGGCAGTTCTTTGATGGTGTTGGCTATCATGTTTTTAATAAGTGGCGTAATGGTTAAAGAGATAGACTGCGGAATCGTAGTACGCGAGTTCGTACTCCAGTCACGCTATTACGTTCACTTTCGAGCAAATACCCTTGGGAAAGGTATGAACCTCCTTATCCTCCCAGCTATGGGTTAAATAGTACCACTACTGTTCTTCTCGGAGAATGGCTTTGGCATTAAAACACCTACAAAGGTTGATATGCAATTAAATAAAGAAACAAAACCAAACCATGTTTTTATTTTCACAGTCTGTTCGTATGCTGCTATTGTTGTGTCCTCGAAGGGTTCACTATATTTCGGTACCAACCTTGATAGTCCATCTGTCTGGCTAATCTGTTTTGACGGGATGTATTTTAAAATTGTATTTCAGTAAAATCGTTCCCCATCTTAGTACCCTATTGGCAGTATAAATTATTAGACCATTTTTTGATCCGAAAATGGTTATTTGGGGATTGTGGTCTGTTTGTAGAGTAAAAAAATCTGCCGTGCAAGTATCAGTGAAATTTTGTCACTGTAAATATTATTCCCAAGGCCTTCTTTTCAATCTGGGAATAAGGCTTTTCGGCCGGAAGAAGGCTTCTAGATGCGTGGGCTATTGGCTTTTTTGTCCCATCGGGCATTTTATGTAGGATACACGCACCAACCCCATATGAGCTGGCATCGCTTGCGACAATAATCTCCAGTTTTGGGTCATAGTGCGTGAGAAAAAGATCAGATGTTAATGCCTTTTTATTTTGGTCAAATTCTTTTTGACATTCAGGCGTCAATATCCACTTTTTATCTTTTTTTTTTTTTTTTGTTCGTTTAGCGGGGCGCGGAGATCGTGCAGAATTTTTATGAAACTTTGGTAGTAGTTTGCAAATTCAAGGAAGCTCTGTAATGTCGTAACATTATCGGAGCGGGCATGTCCTTGATAGCTGTAGACCTTTCGTTGTCGGGACGTCTCCCGCCTATGTCAATAATATATCCCAGATGTTTGATTTTGTTCAAACAGAAATCGCATTTTGCTTACTTTAACTTGAACCCAAATTCCCGTATTTGTGTTAAAACCTTGTTTAGAGGTTCTCTCTGTGTTATAAAATAGCCGAGGGATTTCGGTTCATGCCTTTGAGTTTAGTTAGGCTGAGAACCTTTCAGCTCAGCACATGGGTTAGTTCGAGGCAATTGAGGCAGATGTTAACGCAGGTGCACGCGGGCGGATGAAGGTGTCACTCAGATGCCATAACAGTCCGAGACGATACTGGGTGACAAGGTGCGGGTGACCTCACGCACCGGAAGCACGCGGAAGTTTGTGTGAGAATTTGAAGAAAATAAGAGTCGGGTTCTAGACGCCAAACGAGAAGGACGATTTTTGGAGCGCGCTGGCGCGAGGCGATCTTGCACCCTATGGGGGGGGGCGCTCGAGTTGGGGGCCAAATGAATAAGACAGCATAGAAGATTGTGTCTCTCCTCCTTACGTCGAAACCTTTAACTCAAAGTTAATAAAAAGGTTTGATACCTTAACAAGAAATCGTTACGTGTTTTCGAATTCCGAGATTCCTATGTTCTTTATATATTCTATAGTAATGAACATTATATGTCCATTTCGCACACACCGTTAATTGCGTATATGGTACATGTGTAGCTCCTTCATTTTACTACTAATTACAATATCATCAAGATAAGCGACAGTGAAGTCAAAGCCACCCAGCATGGTGCGCATCATCTGTTGGAAAAGACCCAGTGCGACTTTTATTCCCAAAACTGGTTTGTCGAATTTATATAGCCCTCTCTGTGTGTTAATACAGAGTAGTTTAGAGCTATTTTCTTCTACTAGAATCTGAAGGTAGGCTTCGCTTTTCCTCCATTTAATTTATTAAAAACCTCTTCAGTGCTGGGGAGTGGATAGTGGTTATCCTTGAGTGCAGCGTTAACTCCTGTAGAAGAATCTGTACATACCTGGATTTCTTTAGATTTTTTTCTGATATATACCATTGGAGCAGCCCATTTGCTGAATTCCACTTTCGATAATCTGCCTATATTCACTAATCTGTCCAGTTTTTATTTATTTCTTCTGTCGCGGCGAACGGTACGTTTCGCTTCTTTCTAAAAATGGGGTGTTTAATTTCCTTCAGTTCAAATTTTGCCTTAATTTTTGTACATTTGCCAAGACAAACTGAAAATACTTCCGGGAAACTACCTATTAGTTCCATCTTAATTTTTTCATCTTCGGTGGTAATGCATTCTACTTTTTGGCAAAACGTATTAGTTGGGATTAAATTTCTGAAACCAGTCCAACCCAAACAAATTTTCTGTGTTCTTCATTACAAAGACTTTTAATTTTTTGGTTATACCATCTAGTGATACTATGGTAATTATTTAATCTTCAAATTGTATTTTTCTCCTGTGACCGTTTGCGCCGTCTTGCCTGTCATCTTTATTATTGGCCTATTTAATTTTCTCCAAATTTGTAAGTTTATTATTGATAAATCTGAGCCAGAGTCTAACTGAAATCTTACCAACTTATTTAGTACTTTGATATGTATTTACGAATGACTTTGTTTGACTTGTCCTTGCATTTTGTATGTCTGACTTTGTTTTTAATTATTTTTCTGTTTCTACACTGTGAGCCCTTATGTCCGAATTTATCGCAGTTTTGACATATTTTGTACGATAGGGACAGTCCTTGGCCCAATGTAATTTTCCACAGCGGTAGCAAGCGCTGGTTGGGGTCTTTTTAGTTCGCACTAGTCTGCCTGTATTGAAATTTTGGGTAATCATATTTTTCTATCTTTTACTGGAGAGTATGATTGGGATCTATTCTTGACTTTTCTCACGTAAGCAACACCAAATTCCTCGATATTTTTTTTTAGTCTTTCCTGGCACTCACTATCCTCAAACAGTTTTCAGCCAGTTTTTGAAGAGTGAGATCGGGTTCCTTCTCTAATTTCGACAAAACTCTGTGTCTGATTTCCGCATCTTTTGTCGACACAAGGCCTTGTGCGAATATCAAACATTTGAAGTTATTCGCTGACAATTCACCTGGTTTAAAACCGTCGCAGTTATTATTGACGACCGAAGCAAACCCTAAATAATCATCACTGTCCCTTTTTGTTAAGTTGAGGCATTTCCATCTTTTGTGGAATAGGGACGTTTTGGAGCTGAATAATTCTGACAGTAATTTAACTATTTCTAAAAAGCCAAGTTAGCAAGTTTTTTTGTAAGATATAATCTACGAACTTGTGTTCCAAGTTCCTAGCTTTCGTAGAAGTAGCTGGACTTATTTTGCATCAGTCCAATCGGCACAGTCCGTAATATAGATATCTTTATATCTTCTGTAATAAGCCTCAAATGTCTTATCCTCATCTGAAGCGTAGGAAAATGTTTCGAGTGTGTTCCACACTGCATTTTGAGTTAAAATAGTTATACTATGTGTAGGCTGGTTATCACTTTTAAAAAGTGCTTCTTGTCGTGTTTGTAATTCGAAGAAGAACCGTTGTTGCTTTTCCTCGTTTTTAAAAATTCTTTCTTCGTTTTCTTTCTGAAGTATTTGTAGTTTTCCCTCGTTTTTTTAAGATTCTTTCTCCTTTTTTTTTTTTTTTTTTTGTTGAGATTCCATTTGGATAGTGCACGGGACAATTTTGGGAAATTCTTCTACCAATTCCAACCTGAAAGTAATACACTTATCAGGAAACTTGAAAGGATCTTAAATGAATTATACAGACAAAATCTGTCTTTATTTTTTAATGACACACACACACACACACAAATATATATATATATATATATATATATATATATATATGCGTGTGTGTGTCTGTGTGTCTGTGTGTCCGCTCATAAACACGTATACACTCACCTACACACACAGATATATATATATAGAGAGAGAGATATAGATAGATACAGAGAGAGAGAGAGAGAGAGAGAGAGAGAAAGTGATATTGTCTATTGTTGACTGAGAATATAAAGAAACTCAAATAGGTTTACAAGAACAAATTATGAACAGATAGATAGATAACCAACATAATCTTATAGATATTAGTTTCATTCAAAATATTGAGAATTTTAAAAAATCTCTTTTCAAGATTTGTTGTTCAGTCTAATGTCTTAAATTTTCAATTTACTGTCACCCCTTTTCAGTTTGTTATGTTTTCCAACATGAAACATAATATTGGGTTTTAGTTAAAAGGATTATTTGAAAATATTTTCAACATTGTGAACATGTGGTAACAATTAGTTATTCAACTTGCATTGCATGGGGTTGTAATCTAAGGATAATCTTAAAATAACAGTTTAGGACGATAAGAACAAACGGGAAGAACGTGACAAACCAAATCATGATCCTTTCTTGCGTCAGATTTGCAAAATAGCACCTAGATATATCACACGGCAAGATAAACGGTTAATCCGTTGCCAATAGTCAATTTTAGGTTTTATTCTGTTATATTCAATTTCATGTAGTAATTATTTTTTCATCTAGTTTAGAGACACATCTCTACAAGTCTTCTTCATTGTCCTTAGTCGATTTCCACAACGCGTAGATCCTATTTAGTCAGATTTGCAATATGCCGACCAGACTTCTCATACAGGAAAAGAGAAGGCTGATTTGCTTGTCAAGAGAGATTTTTTCTCTTTCAGTATATTGCTCAACTAAGCCTTTTGTCCCTGCAGGATGCAATGCCTTCGAAGTTCCAGCTATTTATAAAAAAGATAAAAGAACTTATTTATTCATTCCACAAGACACAGAAAATCTTTTCACAACAGATTATCTTTATTTTCAGCAGCTGAAAGTTATCTTGACCCTAGTGAAACATAGTCCATATCTCAGGTGGACAGAATAGTTATTTAAACAATAATAAACATTAGTGAACAACAGAGTGGAAAGGAAATAAAAAAAAGTTAAGAAATATACAAATACTTTGTTCATGTCAGAGAGCTGAGAAAGTAGGGAAAATGAAAGTAATGGTGACAGTTATTGTAGCTGATGTTCTGGAAACGATCATAAAATGCTGAAGAGGATAAAGGAACGGGAGATCAGAGGGAGAATCGAGACTATCAACACCAGAGCGCAGTTGTGACCTGTTAGAATATTTAAGAGATCTGGGAACCCGAGGAAACTTGTTGTCACTCTGACATCAGTGAAAATCCTCTTGTTAAAACTTGCCTTAAAAGCTCGAATATAGTGAAGCTAACAACTGATTGGGAAAAGTTGATCCTCTTCTCTTTTTATGAAATAAAAATGAATGTCTAATCTGGACAAAAAGACCATATCTGTTGTTGATTAATAACGAAAAAGGACGTGTAATGTAAAGGCTGCTGCCATTCCGGTGGACTTCAGTGTGAAATTAAAAGAAAGTAAAAAGAAAAGGGAAATACGTAAAAGTTGCCAGGGTACAATTAAAAAAAAGCTGTGGAACACGAAGCTGAAAAGGATACCAATTGAAATTATTGCGTTTTGATTGGTCCACGAAAGCTAGGAAAAAAGACAAGAGAAACTGGAAAATAACAGTAAGAATCATCACCAACCAGACTATAGCATAAAATAGATGGGCGAGATGACTGAGACTTGAGGAGACATGTTGTCACTCATATTCCTATGAAAGACTAGCAGCTGACATTGGTATTAAAAAGCGCGAGTTGTAAATATTAATAAAAATGAATAGGGGAACATATCAACTGAACCCTAAAAGAGAAACCGAGACGATATTTACAGAAAACTCACGGCCTATAAACGAATCGAAACGCGTAGTAAAAGTAATATTAATCGAAAAAACCACATTCCCAAGCACAAAAGAGCAAACACCAACACAAGAAGAAAAAATTAATAGAGTAATTATGAAGAGAATTATATATGAAAAGAACGCATTACCATCTCTCTTGGAACCAAGGTTGGAAAACTGTCAAAGTGAAAAGTGAAAAAATAAAGAAAATATCTCAACGAACATCATCACAGAATTAAACTAACTAGTCCATGCAGAATACAATTAATGTGTGACAAAGAAACAGGCTTCCCCTAAAGAACGCGAACATAAATTCAAAATCTGGATGGGAAATTAAACTGGATGCTGAGATATGAAGTCTACGCCAAAAACAAAAATGCTGAGACAGAGAGAATAAGCGGAAATATGTCGGAACAAAAAGGAGAAAAGCTACACAATTGAAACAAACAATACATCTCGACCAATAAAAACACAACAGGACATCCCGAAACAACGAAAAACATTCTACCTGCAAATTGCTGGATAATGTGCGAAGGCACACCAACAACCAAATGCAAGTGAAGCAAAATAATTTTGGAGCTAAACATTGGAACAGAGAGACCATAACAGAAAAACTGAATGCATTAGCAACATGGAAAAAAGTACTAGATAGTCTCAAAGAAGGTCTTAAGGCAAAACTATTCCTCAATTCACAGAGTAATACTCAAAAAAATGCCAAATGGTAAATGGCATACATTTATTCTGGTTTAAAAGATTCTCTTCTATCCACGAAGGACTGGCTATCGAAATGAATAGGTACTTAGTAAAAAGAAAAGGCCAACATGATTAAAAAAGAACCCTAAAAAGGAACCGTTCAAACAATTATAGAACTAAAATATGCCCACTGATGATGTGGAAATACTAACATCAAATATTTGGGAAGAGATTTACTTCTCGTTAATAAACCGCGGACTGTTCCATAAGAAACAGAAAAAATGTCATAAGAAAACAATACAAACAAAAGATCTACTACACATTGATCAACACATCATCAAGGAGAGCAAAACGAGACGCAAAAAAATATGATTGGGATTGATTACAAAAAGGCATACTATATGGTCCTGCAAAGCTGGATGATAGATGGTCTCAAAATGTACAAGATATCCGACAAACGTATTAAGTTTATCCAGGAAGCAGTGAAAAACTGGAGAGTGAAATTGACAGCGGGAAGAACAAGCGTAGCTGAGTTGAAAATCCAGTGAGGTATGTTTCAGGGGGATGCACAACCTTCATAACTATTTGTAATAGAGTTAATATTACTCAATCACAGGGAATGCACACTCTGCTACAAAAAAAAATGGCAAGAAGAAAAACGATCACCAATAGTACATGGACGACATAAAAATCTTTGCCAAAAATAAAAAGATTTGGAAACCCTAATACAGAGCGTGAGAATATACAGTCAAGACACAGGGATGGAATTTGGCATTGTAAAATGTACCATGGTTATAATGAGGAGCTGGAAATAATAAATGATGAAAAGAATAGAACTAACAAATCGAGAAAAAATCAAAACGCTTTGAGAAAAGGTAACTTCCATTTACTTGGAAATACTGGAAGCAGCCACCATCAAACAAGTGAAGATGAAAGAATTTTTTTTTATAAAAGTATCTAAAAAAATGAGAAAACTCCTCGAAAGAGACTATATTGCAGCAATCTCATGAAAAGGGTAAGCATCTAGGTAGTGCCCCATGTAAGATACTCGGGACCATTCTTGAAGTGGACGAGTGATGAACTTCAACAAATGGACTGGAAAACAAGACAACTCATGATAATGCATAAGGCTTAACCTCCCAAAGTTGGATTATACAGATTATATGTGTCGAGAAAAGAAGGAGGAAGAGGACACGCCAGTATTGAAAATAACGTTGATGCATGTATTAGAGGACTCGAAGACTAAAAAAGCTGAAGAAGACTGATAACAGTGATCGGAAGCAGTACAGACTGCACAAGGATCAACGGAACAGCAATATCTAGAATACAAACATGAAAAAAGAAGCAGCTGTATGAATATTTCAAGCGACGAACAAGCGAAGTCTCACACGAGAAAACTTGCAAATGGCTTAGATAGGGAACACTTGAGAAAAAAATTGAGTCGTAAAGACCAAATATGTCAAAGTAAAAATAGATAGGAAACAACAAAATAGCTAATGAACGTTGTGTGGTGATAGAGACGAAACGATCAGTCACATAATATGCGAAGTCAGCAAATTGGAGCAAAAAGAATAAAAACTTGACACGTCTGGGTGAGGAAAGTGATTCACTGGGAATTGAGCCAGTAATTTAAAAACGTCCTTAGACAGACATATACTTGGACTACCTAAGTGCAATATTCACGAAAATACAAAATTGAAAAGTGCTATTCCATGATGGCACACGTTGATTATTATTTAAAAATTCATGCCCATCCGTGAGAAGTTGGCTATGCAAATGATTAAATACCTAGAAGAAGCGAGTATATCCAAATGAATGACGAGAGGCAAAACAACGCTGAAACAGGAAGTCTTCCCAAGAAATCTTCTATAGCAACTAAAGACCGATAACCAGTCTACCTAATGTATAAAATCATTACCACGTATGTTAAAAAGAGGAGTGAGCCGGCTTGTTTGCCGCAAATTGTTTCCAGAAGACCAAAAAAAGATGCTGCCGGGTTAAAAGAGGAATATGTAACCTACTATATGTAGCTAAGCACATCCTCAAGGAGACAAAAACGAAGCGTAAAAATAGAGCCATGGCATAAATTTACTAAGAAAAAATCTATGGTATGGTCCCCAAATTTAGAAAATAAAATTCCGAGAATGTACCAAATATCCGAGAAAGTCATTAACTTTATGACGAAGGCCACGGAAAACGGAAAAGTTTATATGAAAGCTGAATAACTATATTGGATATAGTAGAAAATCCAGAGTGGGATGAATATGGTGGAATCTCTTTTACAACTACTATTTTAATAGCAATGATAACATTCAGTTACATACGTAGGAAGCGTACTGGAGGCTACACATTTACAAAATAGCAAGAAAAGATTAATAACTCCAAGTTTATGGACGAGACAAATTTATCAGCTAAAAAGGAAAAAGAACTGAATACTTTGATGCACCCAATCAGAATATTCAGCCAGGGATGGAGTATGGAATGAAAAATGTCCTATGTCAATAATGAAAAGCGGGAAAAGAGAAGAAAACGGAAGAAATAGAACTGCCAAATCAAGAAAGAATCCTGACGTTACGATAGATGGAAAATTTACATGCACTTAGGGATACTAGAAACAGTCAGCATCAAACAAGCAGATGAAAAAAAAAATAGAAATGAGATACTAAGATAAACGAGAAAACTTCTCGAAAGAACGCTATGCAGCAGAAATCTCATTAAAGGGTAAACATCTTGACAGTGCCCTTTGTAAGATACTCAGTACCAGGCTTAAAATGAACACCAGAGAAACTTAGATACATGAACAAAAAAAAGTTTATGACGATGCAGGAGACTCTATCTGTGAAGAAAATGTGGAAAAGAGGTCGCCTGTATTGAAAATTGCCTGGATGCATCAATACAAAAACACTAGAACCACATTAAAAAGAGGAAAAATGACTTCTTACAAAGGGCAGGTTTAATATTGGGAATGGAAAAGTTGGAAAGCAGAGAAATAATAGAAATCATTCAGACTACAGCGTTATAGTGATCGAGCAGAATACTTAGAAGCGTCCTGAAGACTTGGGGAGAGTTGATGTCAATCAGATTTAAGTGAAATCCGACCAGCGTTAGCTTGTATAAAACCCATGTAAGATGCAAAATACTTCTTCTACTACTACTACTACTACTACTACAAATAATAATAATAATAATAATAATAATAATAATAATGATTGTTACCAGAAAATATCTGGAAAAATTTTGTGTTTTAAGTTTACCTTATAGAAGTAGTGTTTATCATATTTCCTTTCCTAACTTGAAGAATTCGTGAACAAGTTGATTGAATTCAGTCTAAAAAAGGCGGTGGTTTTGATGAACTGATTGACGAAAAAGAATTTTGCAAATTACCAGAATAAGTATTTTTCTTTTGTGGAAAATATACTTGTATATGCATATTTAAGGAGAACTAGGTACCATACTATAATCAACACTAAACCATTTAATAGTTTCCACATATCACCATCGTATTAGCGTGAAATTCTATGGTTGAAGCAAATTGATATTATAATAATGATACCCCTTTAGGTTATATTTGACACCAGCACAGTGTTTTTCACTGGAGCTTGAGAGACAGCAAGTATTTTCAGTGTTCTGGCCGATCTTAATAAAGCTGTAGTGTGGATGGTCTCCACTAGTCCTCTTATTTCTAAGTCTGCCAGTCCTTTATCAATCCTTTGGGGATTGTTTCAAGTGCACCAATCACAATTGTTATCCACATCACTTTCATGATTCATTGTTTTTTGTGTTCTTTTTTGCAGTTCTTTGGCAAGTTCTAGACGTTTAACTTACTCTTCGCTTTCTTTTAATTCTATTTTGTGATCTGCCTGAACGGCAAAGTCCATTATCCGGTAGATTCTCTTCTTTTTTTTTTTTTTGTTGACTATCACATGGTATATTCGTCTGGCCGGGATTAGGTGATCAGTTTGTATCTTAAAATCCAAGAGAATTTTGTGCGTCTCATACTTCAGAACGGGTTCTGGGTTATCCGTATGCCACTAGTATTGTAAAATTTCAGTTTCTTGCACTATTCCCGGTTGACAACTTCCCCACTTTCTATAATAATAATAATAATAATAATAATAATAATAATAATAATATTAATGCAAACTGTTTAAAACTCTTATAACACGAATTCAATCATTGCTGTAGGGTTATGATCACTTATGTAATGTTTAGCTATGAGTGTAAAAGTTTCAGTCGAAACCTGAAAACTCTCAATCTTTTTTATTGTTTTTATCATTTTTGGGCACCCCGTTATATGTTATCTTTTCATATCAAACTTTTAGAGAGAAAATCTTTATACAGATCACATACTCTATTGATACATGTCAATATATACAAATAAATTTAGTTCAGCAATTTATCCGATAGTGCTCAAAAATGCCCGCTAATTCTTTTTCTTAAATTTTTATTTCTGAAATAATCCAATTTATTCTTAAGGTTTTGGATACTATTGCAGTTTGGTTTGGTTTGGTTTCTTTTTTTAATGGCATATCAATCTTTGTAGGTTATTTAATGCCAAAGCAACTTTCCTAGAAGAATAGTAGTGGTACTATTTAGCCCATTGCTGGGAGGATAAGGGGGTTCATACCTTTTCCAAGGGTACTAGCCCGAAAGTCAATGTAATACCGCGACTGGAGTACGAACTCGCTTACTACGATTCCGCAGTCCATCGTTTTATCCATTACATCACGAGGACAACCCCTTTTGCAGTTATTAGATATTATTTGTCGTTGTGTTCCAAAAATATATGATTCTATTTGCAAGAAAATCTAATTTGTTTGAAGATTTGGTTTTTAAAAACTATCTTGACATTAAATATGTAAAGGAGAGCTTTAAGTCATTTCTGTGACGTTTTTGAAAAGACAATTTAAAAAAGAAACTAAAGAAAATGTTATTTTCCACTTTTAAATTGGATCTACCCCTGTCCTGTCAGAAAAAAACAAAAAAACAAAACAAATCAAATACCGGGATTGAATTTTTGTACTTTATTTTCAGTAGCCCTTTCTGTTTTCACACAATAAAAATTTAAAAAAAATTTGAATGAGAATTTTTTTTACTATGTAGTTACAACTATGAGACAATCTCGGGCTCTCCGATACATATGTATACTATTTATTTTTGTCTGGCTTTTATATTTATTATTCCTGAGAAAGAAGAGAATCTATAGCGGAAGGAGACATTTATTAGCACACGGTGATATGACCACTATACAAAAATTGACATTTGTAAATAAAATCAAGAGAAATAAAACTTATGTACAATCGTGAAATTTAGAAATCGTTTCGAGATTGAATTTATATTGCAAAGAGGACTGCTTTTCCAAAATCATATCAGTATTCCTCAAAATAATTGTTACATGATCCCGGTGGTTTAACATCGAGAGAAATAATTTCGTCAACCAAGACCATTTATTCTTCTTAAATTAAAATCGGATGACGAGGCTCAAGGCTCGGGAAATGGGATGTATATTCATTAGCATTAATTTTGCACCAATTCTGAAACAAAATGGCATTACTCTGTAGGATTTTTCCGGCGTCCAGCCAAGTCAGATTGGCATAAAGTTATTTTATAATAGGGTGTATGCACAAATCGAGCCGGGCTATTACGAAAAATGGTTTCCACTGCACCCTCATTTAGGGGTGTGTCAGGCACCCATAAAAAACTCAGTCCTTCTGCATTTAATGATAGGACTCCTTGGGGTAAAGGCTCCTTAAAGCTAGGTGGTCAGCATAAGAGCAAACCATACCACCCAGTGCAAATGACACATGTACCTCTCTAGTGGGTTATTGTTGTGTTCTGGTTAGTGAACACAAGTAGTAATAATAAGACAAACCACGATATGAGAGGAAAATAGTTACCTTTACAGGAAAGAGTATTTATAAGAGAGAGACTGTTAGTAATAAGAACATAGGATTACTGATAGAGTAAGAATATACTTCAATAACAGGGACGGCTCTTCTGGTCTGACTTGTAGACTTATTCCAGACTGATCTCCGCTACTGCCATATATGGCAGATGGAACAGTTCATTATGCTGAAAAGGTAGGTGATACCCAACAGTTATTACCAGTAATGTCGCATCTATATGTTAAATAGATCTTTTAAATTGACGGTGTAAGAAAAAATCCAAAGAAACGACAACACAAAATTTCTGATTAAGAACATATAGCAACGCGATTCTTAAAAATAAGAGTAGAAAATAACCCAAGACTTTTTAAAATGCCGTTAAAACCAATGAAGTATTTAAACAATCAGGTGGTTTATATGAATTACAGTTGCTGATAATCTTGATAATTATATATATATATATATATTTACTTATACAAAATGTCTGATTAAGAACGTATAGCGAACGTGATTCTTATACATCAGAGTAGAAAATAACCCAAGATTTTTAAACATGCCGTTAAAACCAATCAATTACTTAATCAATCAGGTGGTTTATATGAATTTCAGTTGCTGATAACCTTGATGATTATATATATATATACTTATAGAGTGTGTCTCATTAGACCAGGAGCTTTCTTTTTACTCACCAGCCATCTTAAGTGTCCCATTGATCAACAAATGATATCTTCCTGAAGAATTATGTATGACGTTGGTTGGCGTGTTTTGGTACAGTAACGCATACAAACAAAGATAAAACCAAAGAAAAGCGACTGAATAGTTAGAGAAGGGAAAGTTAAGATCAGAACAGAGAATGCAGAAGCACCGTTTGACTATGGTGCAATATGCACTAAGTCGGGTTTGGTATAAATGAATTTGGTATAAATGAATTGTACGCGGAACCACTATTCCCGTGTGATTACGTAACATCAAGAAATGGTTACTGTGTTTCATTCTCATATACGCATATACATCTACATACATGCAGAATCATAACGATACGATAAACAAACAGGTGCCCGTGGTGTAATGGTTATTGTCGCAGGAATTGGACACGGCGACACGAGTTCAAATCCTGGACTGTTTGCATTTCACATAGCACTAATACCCTTGGGAAAGGTATGAATCCAGTTATTCTCCCTTCAGCTAGGGGTAAATAGTAGGACAGACTAGATTCTTCAGCCTTTGTGAGGCAACTAGTCTAGGAGAAGGAAAACTCTGAATTCAAACCTGTTAAACTCCGCTTAAAAATTGACCTTGTGTCATATCCTGTCCGAGCGGAGGGGTTTGGTAAATATGATAAACAAACAGATGAGCGAAGACTTCTTTATAAAAATATTTACCTCTCACTTTATTTGTAACGTTTCCGTGTGAGAGGGAGTTGGAGACCGAACAAAACTGCAATATATTAACCCCCACTCTTATGGCCGTCAGCGTTGTGTCTTTCTCGTTCTCCAGGGTTGCTCAACCGGAAGCCCAGAGGCCCACTCTGCTGGGTGATGTCTTTCTTTACTGCATCTTATCAGCAATTTCTCTGGACCCCCAACTCATCGGGGGCCCCGAGGGCCCCTTCGGCCTGGCATGGATTTCCCTACCACATCTTAACAGCAACTTCCTCCAACTCCAATTCCAACTGTCTGACTTCTGTCTTGACTGAGTTATATAATAGTTCAACGCCCACTCGATCGGCCACTCAATCTTTGGAATGGCATGTTTGATCGTCATCAAGCGGAAATAACTGTCATACAGTTCAGAAGTCACTCTCTTCCAATGCATCACTCTGAAGTGGGACCTTCACCTTGTCCCATATTATCAGCCGAGCTCACCTGCGCGATTTCCTCAAATAACTGCCATTGAAATGTGTCACTTCCTTCCGGGACATCACTTTGAATTACATTTTTGGCCGGGTCGAAGGGTCAGAATACAATAACTGTAAGCACGTAATGACATCAATGGCCGAAAGTAAACGCGTTTTTAAAAATCACGAACTTCACTAAAAATGAAGACAAAAGTACAATATAATCTTTGCTTTTAGTTATATAAAATTCTTTTAAATACCCTGCCCAGTGGCAAAAGCTGCTTGGTAGTGCCAGGAGTAGTAGTAGTACAGTCTTGAGCTACCGAAACTGTGTTATCACCCCTGGTTGGCGGCGGATAAGGCAAGGTATCACCCATGCTTTCACACGTTGTATGATGAAAAAAAATAGTGTGTCTCAAAATACATGGGACCCATGTGATTGCTAATAACTCTACTAATAATAACGTTGTATTCTTTTTGTTTCAGATTTGAAAATAGAATACTATAATAACTATTAATCCTTGATCAAAATGTCTTGGACACGAAAGGAAAATATTTTGTCTCATTATATTTTTGGGGACAAAATCATTAAAAACATTCAAAAGAGATGCAACCTATTAATACGATAATGATTTATTACTGAGAAAAGAAACTAAAAAAATCGCTTGTACAGCAAGCTGATATAATAAAAAAGGAAACATTAAATTGATGTCTCTACCTCAAAAGATACATTTTTTAAAAATCTAACTTGAGAATATCTCATTATGCTTTATACATACTTAAAAGCGAGGAAAGTATGTTAATGCACACAAAACTGAATTAATGTGCTTTAATCAGAAAGGTGACATCTCCACACTAGACGGAACCTCTCTAAAACTGGTTGACAAATTCACCTACCTAGGAAGCAGCGTCTCATCAAAGACATCGACACACGGCTAACGAAGACATGGACAGCTATCGATAGGCTTTCGATCATATGGAAATCAAACCTGACCGATAAAATGGAACGCAGTTTCTTCCAGGCTGGGGTCGTGTCGATACTGCTATATGGATGCACTACTTGGACGCTGACTAAACGGCTGGAGAAGAAGCTAGACGGCAATTATACAAGAATGTTGAGAGCAATATTGAACAAGTCCTGGCAGCAACACCCCAAAAGGCACCTATTCGGTCACCTACCACCTATCACGAAAACTATCCAAGCTAGACGAACCAGACATGCCGGACACTGCTGGAGAAGCAAGGACGAGCTCGTAAGTGATGTATTCCTGTGGACCCCCGCATATGGCCAGTCAAAAGCAGGACGACCAGCTCGAACATACATACGGCAGCTATGTGATGATACGGGATGTAACCCTGAAGAATTGCAAGAGGTGATGAATGATAGGGAGACGTGGACAGAGAGGGTCAGAGATATCCGTGCTGGCCGCACGACATGATGATGATGATGATGATGATGCATCGGTAGAGACCGAGAGCACGTAAAAGGAAATATTTTTCGAAAGTCAAACTGAGCATTTATTATATTATATCGAATGATGATCATCATTTTCGAAAGTTTCACAATCAACAAACTTTATCAGATCAGTATCTTCCACAATTAAAGCAAATTAAAAAAAAAAGTTTTTCACAAAATATGATCACGAAACAAACACATTGCGCTTTAATTAAGGCATCAAATGAATTTCTCTAGGGCAAATATGTAATTCCTTTATAAAAAAAATAAAAGGGAGGGTTGAAAGGAAAGAGAGTGACTACTGACTCAATGGATGCTTCCAGGAAACTTTCTAAGTATTCAGATTTTTTGAACTGCAGTCTAGACATGGGGTGTTAGAGCGAAGCAAATTATAGCCTGAAGTTGAGAGGATTAAATAATGTGTTGTACATGGATTAATTATTTATTTTATATCAACATGTTTCTTCTGCACTCTAGGCATCCGCTTGTGAATCTCTGTCTCGGTATATATATATATATATATATATATATAAACATTTATATGTATATATATATATATATATATATACATGTGTGTGTGTGTGTGTGTGTGTGTGTGTGTGTGTGTGTGGTTATATACACAGAAATATAAACACATACAAATATATGAACATATAAATTATATCTATCTATCAATCTATCAATATATACACACACAGACACAGACACACACACGCACACACACACACACACACACACACACACATATATATATATATATATATAAATATTTATATATGCACACATAATTATATCTATATATATGCAAGGCTTATATGTTCTAATATATATATATATATATACGCTTATTAACAGAAAGAGGGGCAATATCAATTTGAAAAATCGATACCTTACGCCACCTGAGCATTTTCTTCTTTTCTAGAAGAATATTAACTTTAAAGTCTTTCTTTAAAAGTTTCGATTTTTTAGCAACAAAACATTTTCTCATAACATGAAAGAAAAAATCAACTTTTAATTATCCCTTTTATTAACCTTCACACACACGCACGCACACACACACACACACACACACACACACACACACACATATATATATATATAAATATATATTCATTTCATTTAAGAAGGTTGTTCTATATATAAGCAAATGTTTAAAAAATTTACATTATTGGGAATTTTCTATTCACATCGTTCATATTTTCTATTTAAACAATTTTTTATGTATATTTTTGTGTACTCAGACACACGCATGTATATATATATATATATATATATATACATATATATATACATATATATATATATATATATATATATATATATATATACGAGGATCATTAAATAAGTTTCCAGACTTTTTTGTATGGGCACATTTATTTATAAACACATATGAAACTCTAGTCACCTTCAAATTATTCTCTTCCGGCAGCAATGCACTTGTTGTGCCGTTCCAATAATTTCTGGAAGTCCCCATGGAAGACATCTTTTGTGAGCGTGTCAACGACCTGCGTCACAGCCTCTTTCCTCTCCTCAATTGTCTCATAACGACAGCCTCTGGGCTTAGGGAATAACCAAAAGTCACAGTGAGCAAGGTCTGGACTATAGGGAGGCCGAGGAACTGTCTTGACGCCCACCTTATTCAAATAGTCTGTGTCAAGGATGAGTTATGGACTAGTGCCTTATCCTGGTAGAAATGCCACTCACCCGATTTGAAGAGTGCTGACCTCTTCCTATGGAATCTTTTCCTGAACTCCTTTAAAACTTCAACATAGTAACCATAACACTAACCCTAACACTTTAGCCAATCAACTCTGGTGTATTGATTTTCTTACTCCACGAACACCTCTCATCATCCCTCACAGACTCCCTGCCTTCCTTGAATCTCTTATGCCCATCAAAACTGATGCTCGATTCATGCAAGATACTCCAAATGCAGTCTGAAGCATTCCATACGTTTCTGTGGCATCATCATTTCCGATTTTAAAACAGAATTTTATTGCATATCGTTCTTCTAAAGTGTCCTCAAGTCCAGATTGCATTTTGAAATTCACTAGGTGTGATAATCAGGCTTTAGTAGGGTGCATTCCAATTCCTGCTGTACCTGTTCATTTGAACGTGAAATCATGAAAATTGGTCAGTCATCTCATAAGATGTATAACAATAACATACTGTATTTTTAAGTGTCCACGACACTTTTAAATTACTGTAGAAAAATCTGGAATGTTATTGAATGCTCCACGTATATATATATATATATATATATATATATATATATATATATATATATATATATATATATATATATATATATATATTGTTTTTGGTTATTTTGTTTTATGTATCTAAATGTTTTTAGTATCTAAATTTATATATTTTATTATATATACCTCATCACATTTTCTATATATTTTGTTTAGATATATTTTACAATTTTCTCTTTATTTCATATCAATTTTAGTTTTACAAAATACATTTTTTATTGGGGATGTCGGTAGAATTTTTCTTTTTTCGATATCATTTTTTTATGTATTTTATAGTTAACATTACTTTTCAATTATTTTTTCTTATAATTCTCGGTAATATTTACATTATAATCGATTGTAATGTTGTCCTCTTCCCCAATAGACAACGTAATCCGTTAATTATCGGGTGATATTGAGTATGAAGTCTTACATATATATGGATAAAAAATCACTAATTTTTTTTCTATTATAACTTACTAAATAACTGATGCATATCAAACGCAAGTCCAAAAAATTATTTCTCTTCATATCTATTTCCTTTATTAAATGCTATACAAATGAAAAAAATCGTGTTTTCTTCAAATCTTTAATCTAAAGCAAAGAAATCTTATTCCAAAAAACATACAAATAATAAAACCACGTTGTTTTCAAACAGATAAAAAAAGACTGAAATCATAATTCATTTGAACTGAGGCAGAAATTCAACTCAGTGGTATTATTCTGGTCAAATGAAATTTTTACATTAAATATGGCCACAAAAGATTATTTGATAATTATGGATTCCCCAGCCAATCTATCGCACTTTTCAGGATATTCCTGTCTGTCTTTTACAACTCAAAGCAAAGTAGCGAAAACGAAGACGGTTGTAAGCTACAGCTGGCTGCAGACAAATATAAATGAAACGTAAGATTCACTCATGCACACGCTTACAAATACATACACATACACACACATGTATGTAAGCTCATGTATGCACCCATATATATATATATATATATATATATATATATATATATATGAAATATTCATATATATGTATATTCAATTTCAATGAAATTTATATATATATATATATATATATATATATATATATATATATATATATATATATGAAATATTTATATATTTGTATATTCAATTTCAATGAAATTTATATATATATATATATATATATATATATGTGTGTGTGTGTGTGTACACTTACGCAAGCACACACACTCACACATATACATACAGAATCACCCCGAACACATACACACATATATATGTCTTTGTTAATGTCTTTTTTTTGTAATTCATAGTGTTATCAATATTTTCTCTATGGAGATATACATATATGGCACTATTAGTAGTTGTACCTGTAGTAATTTCGATAATAATAATGATAATAATATTGGTATATCCACAACCCAGAAACTATCCTGAAGAATGAGATGCAGAAAGTTCTCTGCGATTTTAAGATACAAATGGATCCCTTAATATGGGCCAGACGACCATAACGTAGTGATAGTCAAAAAAAAAAAAAAAAAAGGGAACCCATCGAATATTGAATTTTGACTCCCGACAGACCACAGGGAAAATAAAAGTGAGCGAAAAGAGATATCAATACCTAGACATTGCTAAAAAATATGGAAAAAGAATTGTAATTGGTAAGCTTGGAATAATCCTCAAATGTTTGGTTTAGAGACTAGAAGACCATGAAATCAGAGGAACATTAGAGACCATCCAGAGTATAGAACGATTACTTTCAGTCGGAATAAAAGAAAAGCCTTGGAAACTTGAGAATGTTTGCTGACACTCACACTCTAGTGAAAGACCATCAACAGGGCCTGAGTTAAAATCTCTAAAGATTAATAATGATAATATTTTCTTCTCCTTTCGATTTATTCATATGCGTTTAAGACTAATGTTTTTCCTCAGAAGTCTGAAAGTATGCAAGTCTCCTCAAAACTCTAAAACTTTTTGTAATATCCTGACCAATTTTTAGATTATTTAGTTGATGAGGGATTTAATTTTTCCTTTCGGCATCAATTCCCCAATTCTCCTTCCTAGTATCTGGGGAACGATTCCATGTACTTCAACAACGAGTGGTATTACCTTCTTGATTCTCAGCTTTGTCAGCTCTCAAACAACGTCCAGGTAGTTGTCTGTTTTTGCTGTTATTTTTTTTTTAAATTGATGCTATGCTCCAGCAAAATCCAATCAATGACAAGTTACTTTTTTCTTAAACCCAAAACCGATCTTCAGATCGAGATCAAGTGATCGGCTTTTATACAAAAATCCAGGAACTTTTACGCGTCTATTTTGTGGACAAATTCTTGTGTGTGTATAAACCATTTCTCAGCATAGTCACACTTACACAATAGTCTCTTGCACAATTCCTTAATGCTCACTCTTCCCGCCTTGCATTTCCAGCGCTTGAGTTCCTTTTAAACCTGTGTAATTCATTCACTAATGTGATCAACTGTATCCTTTTATAGTGGGAGGTGCCCGTGGTGTGTGGGAGGTGCCCGTGGTGTAATGGTTATCGTCGTAGGAAATGGACACGGCGACACGAGTTCAAATCGTGGACGAGACTGATTGCATTTCAAATAGCACTAATACCCTTGGGAAAGGTATGAATCCAATTATTCTCCCTCCAGCTATGGGTAAATAGTAGGGCAGACTAGGTTCTTCAGCCTAGGGGATGTAACTAGTCTAGGAGAAGGAAAACTCTGAATTCAAAACCTGTTAAACTCCGCTTAAAAATTGACCTTGTGTCATACCCTGCCCGAGCGGGGGGGGGTAAATATAAACTGTGTCCTTTTTATCACATAAACTACACATGTTATTATTTCACTTGTTATGAATGTTCATTTAGTTAATCTTTAGGGGATTATTTTTGCTACAATAAAAACAGATCGACTTTCGACATTCTGCTTTCTCCATCTCTTAAGTTATCACCAAATAAATGGCTGTAAGACAGTCACCAGTGGACTGATATGTCAGAGAGGCTTTTTATTACTACTATTAAAATGATTCTAGTTTAGAGATTCCGGTTTCTCTTCCTAACTTATCACCAAATAAATGGCTCTAAGACAGTCACAAGTGGACAGATATGTCATCGAGGCTTTTTATTACTACTATTAAAATAATTCTAGTTTAGAGATTCCGGTTTCACTTCTTAACTTATCACCAAATAAATGGTTGTAAGATAGTCACCTGCTTTCTCGTTCTCTTAAGTATTCACCAAATAAATGGTTGTAAGACAGTCATTGGTGGACTCATATGTCAGTGAGGCTATTTCCCGGCTAGAGATGGAAACTCACAAATACAAAACTTGATTTTTAGCGTTCGTTGTTTTATTCTCTCCGCTTAATATCTTAGAAGGACAAACATAAAGGCTACGGAGGTGCCCGTGGTGTAATGGTTATCGTCGTAGGAAATGGACACGGCGACACGAGTTCAAATCCTGGACGAGACTGATAGCATTTCACATAGTATTAATACCCTTGGGAAAGGTATGAATCCAATTATTCTCCCTCCAGCTATGTGTAAATAGTAGGGCAGACTAGGTTCTTCAACTTTGGTGAGGCAAGTAGTCTAGGAGAAGGAAAACTCTGAATTCAAAACCTGTTAAACTCCGCTAAAAATCGACCTTGTGTCATATCCTCCCCGACTGGAGGGGTTGGTAAATATGATAAAGGCTACGGATATCATGTTATATTTTTTGTTATTCAAGGAATAGCAATTTCTCGTAATCCAGGCACCAATTGATAAAAAGAGGCTGAAACTTAAAATATATTAAATAATATTTTACTAAACTTCTTCTTTGGATATGACACAAGGCCGAATGAATGGGACATACACTGAAACTGTAACTCACTCGTAAAGGTTTGCTAGTCTACCTTACTAACCACTGCACTACCCACAGCGACTACGAAATCTGTGATATTTGTATATACTGGGGCTAACAGAACACCTGCCCCACACTCTGCTTCGTGTGTGTTGCGTATTAAATGCTGACCTTGCAGGATCAGTCATAGCGTGCAAGTGCAGTAGAACAGATATTGATCACCCGGTCCGCTAGGGCTGTAAATTTTACTGACTGCACATTTGCTGAGAAGTAAACTCCACTAACGAGTAACCTGGGTATGACATTAAACTCTTCAAGATCGTTGTAATGTAATGGCCGAGGGATTTCGGTTTATGTCTTTGGATTTAGTTAGGCTAAGAACATTTCGGCTCGGGGCATGGGTAAGTTGGGTGCAACATTAAAACAGGTGTTCACGCGCGTGCCCAGAGCGGACGTGTCACTCAGAGATGTCACAATAGCCCGAGATGGGAAACGGGGTTACATAGTGCGAGTGACGTCATGCACCGGAAGCGCGAGCAGCATTTGGGGAGATATTGAATAAGTCACTGAGTTGAGAATTGGACACCAAACGAGACGGTTGACTTTCGCTTGCTCACGGAGACCTTTGTGGCGGGTGCCACAAGTGTTGGGGGACAGATGAAAAAGCCAGAATAGAAAGAATGTGTATCTCTCTTCCTTACATCGAATACTTTAACTCAAAGGTAATAAAAGGTTTCGTACCTGAACAGAGAAGTCGTTACGTGTTTTTCGAATTTTGAGATCCTATTTTCTGTGTATATATGTAATGAACGTCCCATGTACATTTGCATATTCATGTATATGGCTATGGTACATCGTGATGCACCAGTACTGGAGTTTGGGAATAACTCGTAAATCTCATTACGTACAGGTCCACTCGGATCCGTTTTATTTGAACTAGTTAATTCAATGGCTCAAATAGAACGGTTCAGTTATTGACTATGTATTATTATTAGTTATTAGAAACTATACAGCTATGTAAATATTATTTTAACAAATAAAGTTATTCGATAAATAGGATTAACAATGTCAGATAGCAATACTTAAAACCATTTGACTGTGTGCGAATTAATAATTCCAATTAAATAGTATTATTAGTATTTCATAGCATTATTTGAAAGCATTTAACTGTTTGGTACCAACTTACAAATCACACACACACACACACACACACACACACACACTGATATATATATATATATATATATATATATATATATATATATATATATATATGATTTGGCACAAAATAACCAACAAGAGATGATATGCCATGAATACCAACAATCAACAAGGGAGACTGAACTCTGTCAACTCATGCACTGGTAGACATTTTGGTTTACAGTTAAACTTATCCAGATTACCTCACATACAAATGCATGAGTTTGTCCCTTGAAATATCCGTACAGTTAATTTTCGACCAACAGTTTTTTTTGTTAAAAACTGATTATTAAACTGGAGTATGTCTTAACAATTTTGACATACTCATGTTCTTATTCAGACCGCTTCCTTCAGTGAATGTATGCCACTTTTCGAAATTATGAAAAGGAAGCTTACATGATCAGAGTGCCTAAAATTGTTCGTGGGTGACAATAATAGACTGGGGCGGTACATAGCCGGTTTCCAGAAGTTCAATTTGTTGACGCATTTACCCGATTAAAACCTCGGTGAATAAAATGTAGATGGCATATATGGCAAAATTCACAAAATACCATGCTGCCACAACCAGCCAACAGATATCCCAGTTGGTTAAGGCTGTAGAATAGACTGACTGCACCTCTGCAGAGGGGTAAGCCCCGCTCAATGAGTGTCCTGTATATGACACTGTACAATCTGATGGTGAGTTTTCAGTGATGCCGGACCATTGGGGAATATGGAGTACCCCTTAATCGCCATCACCCCCAGGTCCACTCTGGCCTGGAGTGGTAGCACCTGGTGGTGCCCTATCTATGGTTTAAATAGAACTAATCTGCGTAGTTATGCTTAACTGAATTGTTAGAAATAGAACTGTTTTTGAAACTGAAACTCTCCCCAAACTAAACAGGATTGCTCGAAATAGACATGCTTTATCATTTAACTGAGTGTAAAAAAAATCTATACTCATACTAAACTAAATTGTTTGAATTATAACTGTTTGATTCAACTGAAAATATTGAAATAGAAATCTTTTTGAAAATTAAACTTTGTACTTACATGTAAACTGTGTACTTATGCTAAACTAAATTGATTAAAATTGTTTTTCTCATTAAAACTGTATTTCCGCTAAACTGAATCGTAAAAATTGAACTGATTATTCGTATAAAATGGATTTGGTGTTAAATAACAAAAAACCCTCAAACAACCGACCAGCCAACAGAACTCATATATGAACAGCCATGACTCTTGCCTGTCTAAATAAACTCTTGTAAGTGAAAACCTGCATGCAGCCTCAAGTAGATGCTCCTTTTCTTTGGCAAATGATAGAGCTTAACCTTATGAGCAAATTCAATTCGTGGTTGTATATAACTAAAAGATAACAGGTTTGGTTTAAGTTATTTCTTTTAAAGTGCATATCAACATTGGATGGTTATTTACAGCCAGATCTTGTTAATAAATATGTGGATATGATTTTTTTATTAAATAGTTTGTATCTATTTTTATTTGTAAATGAGTTAGAGCTAATTTATTTGTTCAGTGTTAAACGGTTTTCAGTATTGCAATCTAATAGTAATAATTTTATATAATACTAATCATATGTTTGCAGACAGTTAAGTGGTTTTTATTTGTTGTTAACACTAATAATATTATTTGCACACAGTTAAATGGTTTCAAGTATTGCGACGAAATTCCAATATTTCAATTAGAAATTTGTCATTTGTTTACACAGTGTAAAAAAATGAAGGAAACTAACTTGTTTGCGTGCAGTTAAATAGTTTCAAGTATTGCTAGGTAAGACTAACAATTCAACATCAATATCTTGTTTGCAATTAGTTAAATGTTTGGACATTCTTATTTGACACCCAGTCAGGACGTAAACATACACTGTAGGTCAGGTTTAAATTGAACCAGGGAACAATGGAACTGAAGTGATGTGGTCCTATGATAGTTACGGAGCCCAATGTGGTGTGGCTACAAGTTACAGTACTTGTTGTGGATTTTGTGTTCGTGACTATCACATTAACTTCCGATTGTTTGCTTTGTCAGGTTTTTCCGTGCCCACACTGTGTTTGAAATATCCATGAAGTGGGGGTGACACAATTCAGCTGGATCTTCTTCTGACGGTCTGGTAATATGAATGGCTCGTTTGTCTCACAACTCAAAGAATCGAGAAAACCCGTTGTTAACGAAAAACAAACATGTTTTTATTGAAACAGGTTTGTGAGACAATGAATAACAAGGAAATGAAGTTTGCTTTCCTGGCAAAAAGAAGAAGAAAGAGGATCGAGAGAGGAAGAGTGACGATGAGGTGCGGTTTGAATGACACTAATGTCTCTAGTGTCAGGGATTTTGAATTTTTGTAAAGTCTGAAGGTTGTTCGGAGTTCCTCGGATTTAGAATGGAAGGGGTGCTTCTTTGGCAGTCTTGAGTTTCTTCTTGGTCCCTTTTCTCATCCTCTCAGATGATTCGTTTTACAATCCTGTTTGTATATATCAATATCTGGACTAAAAAGGGTTTTTGACTGGTTGTCCAATAAGAGACAATAAGGAGTTATATTCCCATTGGTCAGCCAATCCTAGTTCATTATTATATCTTACAGGTATAGGAAACCCCTTTTTAGATGGAAACAGGTTTAGAGCATTGGGGTTGAACCAAAAATTCTCAGCCTCAACTGACTTGATGAGCCATGCCCAGCTCACCTTAATTTAGCGTGGAGCAAAATCAAATCTCCCTTTTGACATTGACATTTAATATAAGGACTATAAAAATATGTTTTACGAAATGACCCGTTTAATCATTATGATCGATGAAGTTAGTTGACAACCGGAAATTTAATTAAATTCGCTGAACATAAAAATCAAAAACAATTGTCTTGCACTTAACTGACTTTTAGGAACAATAAACCAGCTTTTAAAGTCAATTTAAGCCTTGAACCAAAAGACACTTATTTTAAGGATCTTTTTGTTTTTCATATATATATATATATATATATATATATAGGAATTTTCATATATTTCATGAATTTTAATTTTTACCTATTAATCAATAAACTGCATGTCATGTTATACTTCATATTCCCCAATACTCTGGGACTGGAGCCACATGATAAGGAGGATACATATATATATACATATATATATATATATATATATATATATATATTTATATATATGTGTGTGTGTGTGTGTGTGTGTGTGATTTGTAAACACATTTTGTTGATAACAATTTAAAAGGAGCCTGAGATAATTTTTTGGCACAGAGTTAAATGGTTTCAGGTATTGCTATCTCATACAATTAATTCTATCTGCAAAAAATTATTTATTTGCTCACAGTTAAATGGTTTCGGGTATTGCAATAAAACACGAATAATTCTGTTCTACAATGCTTGTTCATTTACACTCAGTTAAATAGTTACAAGTATTGCTATGTATTACCGACAGTTCAATTAAACATTCGTCATTTGTTTACATTTAGTTCAATTTATAATACAGTTTAGCTTTAATACACAGTTTAAATATCGAACAGTTCTGATTCCCCCAGAGATAGAGTCCTATCAAGTGAGACCACATCGGGTTACATTAGAACTGGGAGCAATGGCAATAAATTGGTAACCTTATTTCTCAGAGATCCAGAGCTGAAGCCACGCCATCAGATGGTTTAGTGTTATATCCAGAACACTTGATGGAGGGGAGTCTTACCCTCAGTAGAGTTGCAGTTAACGTATTATACAGCCCCAGTCGACTGGTTTTAAGAAATAATAATGTAATGAATGTATATATGTATATATATATATATATATAAGTGGATCCTCCACTCAAAATTCTATGGTATCATTCAATATATATATATATATATATATATATATATACATATATATATATATATATATATATATATATATATATATGGAAGTAAATTATGGCTTGTAATCCGACAATTTGTAAAGAACAATTGATAACAAGGTAATCCAAGTAGAACGAGAGTTTATTGAAAAGCAAAGACGACACTCTAGCACTTCGGTTCTAATGAACCATCATCAGGACTATGAGGGATGAAATTAGTGATGTTAAATCAGCGATGGATGCGTAAAAAAGGCCAAATATAAAAACCGAAGGAAAATTTGTATAACAAGAAAAAGTTGGCCGTTTATGACAAGAAAAAGTGACGTAATTTAAAACAACAAACGCTGATTCATTAATCAAACGGTCAAATTTTCATGTTGTGGGGGTCTTATACTTCTATAGAGGTGCAGTTGGAGTATTTTATAGCCCCAGCCGATTGGGCAATTTTCGGTTATGCTAGCATTATCTGTGATATCATGTGTAAATGTAATTTGGTCAGGGGATTTGACTCGGAGATCAAACATCTGTGATGATGGTAATTGATGACTGAAAGATCAAAGATTTTTGAGCCAGTTTGGTTAATGAATGGAATAGAAAAATGAAAGATTTGGAAATAATGATTTGCTTTGATTGATAAGTTCAAGAATGTTACGTGATCTGAAGGTAATCAAGTTCTTGTTGAACCACAAAACGTAACATTTTTGCGCTTCTAAATATGTAGAATCCCCTCTTTAGGGGCTTTAATAATAAATAAATATGTTAAGGAATGTCTCATTTTTTTTAATGATAAAATAAAACTTCTCCACAATAAAAGCCATGTTTACTGCAAAAATGAAAGTAAATTTACAGAATCAAAAAATAGTAAGCCATGTTTGTGAGCTTTTCGTCACCCGTACAGGAATGACGCTTGAGTTTTTCCAACTCTTGTGTTGGAATAAACTCCAGAATGACCCGCTTGCAATTAGTGAAAATCCATCTTGCTGGCTTAAATTTATATTGATTTTGGATTCACAACCAATCGGTTTTTGTAACAAAGATGACTTAATTAATTTTCTCTAATAATTATCCAATTCCTGCCACAGGCTAATTTTGTGCCCAGTCGACATTGTAGAGGGGCAAAACTCCCCTAAAGAATGTCCTGTTATAACACTAAAAATTAGACAGTGAGGCTCCAATAATGCTGGAGCTTTGGTGTACCTCTTCATTGCCATTGCTCCCTGGTATAACTGACACGGAGTGGTTGAACCAGATAGGGTCTCATCTGTATGTCAAATGCGTTTGACATTTAAACTGTGAACAAACACATGATTTAAACTAAACTGAATTGTTAAAATAGAACCGCTTGAACATTCAACTGTGTGTAAACAAATATTTGATGTTTAATTGAATTGTCAGGGATACATTACAATAATTAAAATATCTAACAACGCGCAAACGAATGAGTAATTTTGAGTAGAATTATTAGTTTTAAATAGCAATACTTGGAACCAATTTATTGTTCGCTAAAAAATAATTAATTTTGTATGAAGTTAAAATTGTGTGATAGCAACATTTG
Source organism: Sepioteuthis lessoniana (assembly GCA_963585895.1). NCBI lineage: Eukaryota > Metazoa > Mollusca > Cephalopoda > Myopsida > Loliginidae > Sepioteuthis > Sepioteuthis lessoniana. The sequence goes on along the minus strand of OY757928.1, from coordinate 22,019,972 downwards.
AAACCATTTAACTGAGTAGAAAGAATAGGAATATTTGTGTGCAAACATATTAGTTCTAACTCATATAAAAATCAAATTACATACTCACTATTCACTTTCGAATCATATGTACATCCACTTAAATGTGTGCCAACAAATGACTGATTCTAAATTGATACTGTTCGATCACAGTACTTGAAGCAATTTAATTGTGTGCAAACAAATGATCACTAAAAAATAGAAATGTTTGAAAGCCTTTAAGTGTATGCTTAAAAGAGCTCTGGCTCGTTTAAAAACGTTTTCAAACTAAATGTGATTACGAATAATATATATATATATATATATATATATATATATATATATATATATATATATATTATATATATATATATATATATATATATTATATATATATTATATATAAAATTTTACATTAAATAACCTTCAATCGTTAATATGCCATAAAACCAAGCAAACAAACCGGTTGTTTTTTTTAAGAGTGTGTTCAAGCTATTACTGGATTTAACAATTATATAGAAATCTAGAAATCACTTAAAGGCATTGTATCATCAATTGCTTATATTTATTTATGTCATTTAGCTATCTTGCGTGCACTTTAGACTTTTTGACAATTCTTCTCGACCAACTGTAAAGCATCACAGATTACCATTATTTTATTTACCACGCTGACAGAGTTTAGAATACGTTGATTGTATCCTTCTTCAACGAGTAAGAACTCCCTCCAAAAAGTGGGTATGAAGAGACTGACACTAAACTGCATTTGATGGCGTGGCTCCAGTCCAAAAAATTAGGGTATTGAGGAGCACCCTTTCATTTCGATTGCTCTAAGGTCAGCGATAACCCTAATTGTACTAGAGGTTAGTGTAACATCTGTAGGGTAAAATTATTCCGCTTAAAATTATTCGTAATCGATATCACCGAGTGTCAAAACAAAACAAAAAAAAAACTCTTAAGAACAACAACACAAAAACTGTAAATATGAATGTAAACTGGACTCGATAATCTAACCCTTTGGTAAAAAAAAAAAAACAACCCGAGACGGCTTGACATATCATTAAAATGAATCAATCAGTCCCTTTTTCGAAGAATTCTGCACTAGATTCTTACATCCGTCACTTTGCTGGGTTTCCATGAAATGTATAGGGTGTAAAATCTAGATGAAAATATGACGATCAGTTTGCATCCGAAAAAAGGAGAAAAAGTCAGACAGGTTGTCACAGAAAAATACCTGTTTCTTTAGTACTGATGCTGTAACTTTTCTCTGGAACGTCTCGAATCACTGAAGACATTTTAAAGTCGACGAAGAAAACATCTATTGTTGCGCTCCTTCATTAGCATGGGCAAGACTAGCTTCGCTAGCCTCGAAGTTTAATTTATCACTTTTCACTCTGTCAGCAGCTCATTAACAGGCTGATCAGTTCCAAAAATCCCCAAATCTTGTGTATGACCGTTTCTCATTCTAAATGTGAGAGTTCTCGTGATGGCCCCTTTGTTGTCGATCACAGAGTCAAACACAAGTTTCTTTATTCGTGGAATGAAGCCTCTTCATTATACATCGTTACTAAAAAATATGCATTTATGTAGCAGAAAAAAATTTACCGAAAATTGCAGCGTACAAATCGACCTTTTATGATTGAAAATGTATTTTAAAAACCAGGGATTGTTTTATATTATAGGGCTAAATTCTAAACCTTTACAACAGAGGTGTCTACTTTTAGACCAGTGTCCCTAGTAATTAATATATCCTTCGTACCGTAACTCTAGGGGACTGCCACAAGCATTTCAACCTTAAAATTGTGGGTAACTAGTAAACTAATTGACTGATATAGTTATACGAAAAAATGAAATGTAATTCAAATTGAGTATTATAAAATGTAAGTAAAGTCGGCGACTGTAGTCGAGGGGGACCAGAAGGCTCCCTTCTCAATAGCTACTACAACGGAGTGTAGGTGGGGGCACTGATCCTTTTCCTGGATTGCTCCACTTTACCCTTGATCCTTACCTTATAATGCTGAGTGTTAAGCAAGGTAGCAACGAGTACCATTTTTTGAGTCTTTGGTATGACTCGACCTGGAATTGAATCCAGATTATTATGGTTACACAATATTGCACGCTTTTCCGATTGCTGATGCACTGAGAGTAAATACTAGCTGGAACATCACAGCACCCACGTGATCAGTCAGACAAAGTTGATATGTGGACGATCAACACAATGGAATGTGAACTTTTATGGATATGAGCTCTCCTGTGTAAGATTTGCACGGTTCTTATATTCCATCAGAAGCCTAATGTATGTTTGGGGTCGACCTATACTGTAGGTATGAATCTAACAGAGAATTTTGAACTACAAATTTGAGGATTTCATGGTGGCAAGAAATCAGATGTAAATTTTGTGTTACAATTGTTATATTACCGATGAAAAGTTTCACTCTTTATCAATAAAGCACTTTCAAACACAAATAGAAAGGCTTAAAAATCCTGAAAAATTAGTCAGTTGGTGATTTCTGCCATATCAACCATTTGTGGAAAATTTAATTCCATATCTTGTTCATATATATATATATATATATATATATATATATATATGTGTGTGTGTGTGTGTGTGTGTGTGTGTGTGTGTGTGTGTGTGTGTGTGTGTGTGTGCGCGCACGTGCGTAATTCTTAAGTGAATGGTTTGTAGTTAGCTATATTTTTAAAAGTGTTCTTAGATTTCATTTGCGTGCTCCCAGTTAAATGTATCTAGTATTACGATTTAACGTAAATAAATTTAAAGATAAGATATTCTAATGTAATATAAATAATCTACACTAAGCTGCACTATTAATAATAATTCCTAGTAAAAGATTGAAAACTTCTATTTGACCCACAAATTGGACCCCAATAGTTACAAATATTCTGGATCAGAGGAAACCAGTGGGTAACAACAACAAATGGGTACTCCACATTCCCCAAAGCTCCAGGGCTGGCGCATCACCCTTAGATGATTTTAATGTCTTACCAATGACTCTTGTTGGGGGGGGATTAACACTCTGCAGAGGTACAGTCATCCTATTCTACTGTCCTAGACGACAAGGGCTGACTGAAAAAGATCCTTTTAATATTGTTACATTTATTATATGAGAATGTGTTCTGATCTTATGCAAATATTTCGTGACATTTTTAGATTTAAAGAGAAGTGAATATTTTGAACTGAACATATCTTATTTTTCATATTCTGACATCTATTTGATACTATAATCAAAAGTTTAGTTAAATTTCTTTACTTATTGACATATTTTGGTTATTTCGTTGGTTATTTAATGCCAGCCGTCCTTACCGAACGAAAATCGGAATACAATTTTATCACTTCTCGGCCTTTCGAGAGGCGTTGAATCCAGTTGATGAGACACATTCGGCCGGCCGTAATACGATGGGCGGTTCAGGTCGGATGTGTCTTGTCACTGGATATACCTCTGGCCTCAGGGGGCCGTCCCCCCAGGCTTTAACCCTCTTCGGGGGGGGGTTGGGTTTATCGCCCGGCGCCTGAGGCGCCCCTTTTAAGGGGAATGCCGACGGGGCCCGAGGCATTTTTGGAAATGCCGGGCGCGTGTGGGCTATGGCCCTGTGCTTGGCCCCACCCTAAAAAAGGCCTTGTGCCATACTCGTCCGGTTGGTGGGACGGAGGACAAATACCATCGGAATCCAATTTAACCACACGCGTAAAGCAAAGACACACAGTGCCAGATACATAGGTTGGTTTCTTTGTTCAATGGCATATAACCCTTCATTTGCAATTTAATATCGAAGCTATCCATGCAGAAGAATAGTAACGTCAATATTTGACCATTAGCTAGTGGGATAAGGTGGTTCATACCTTTTCTTAAGAGTATTTGTAAGAAAGTCAACGTAATAAAAGGACTGATGTCCGAACTCGCTTGCTAAGATGTCGCAGTGCGTTAACCACAACTCTTCTGAACTTCACAGCATATACAGAAGTATCTTTTAAATTCTATTCAATGGTCCGGGATACCAGGGTTCAATTCTAGGTCGAAAGCTTAAAAAAATGGTACTTGATGCAACCTTGCTTAGCACTCAGCATTAGAAGGTAAGGATCAATGTTAAAGTTGAGCAATCCAGGGAATGGTTTAGTACCCTCCTCTACACTTGGGTGCGGTAGCTATTGAAAAGGGGGCCTTCGGGTAGCCTTCGACTAAGTTCGTCAACTTTATTTACTTCTCTCGCCTTCCCTTTCGTCTTTCAGTTAATGTTTATGATACTGTTCATTTGCATTTGACTACATAAGGAATAGGGTGCCTATTCCTTTGGTAAGGTAGTGTAAATATTTGAATTAAAAAAAATGGTAATACGATGATTGGAAGAGTCAGGAAAACAACCTCTATTGTGATTGATATAGCAAGACACAAAGCTGATCCTTCAAGCAGTTATTTGATTGGTTGGTTCAGCTATGGGAACAGGTCAGAAATATAAACTATATCAGATTAGCAGCAGGTACTGAAGAGAATAGACTGGTGCCTAGAATGGCTAATTTTCCAGCTACGTGGTTGTACGAAACTTGAGGAAAATAAAGACGTCTAAAGAAATAAACTAAGTCGTTATCTCCATTTATAAAAAAAACTGAAGTGGGCTCTATGATGAACCCAAATCATCCCAAAGAACATCCAAGCAGAAGATCGGAGAGTCCGGCCAGCTTTACCAACAGACAAGTTTAGATAAGAAGATAAGATCAAAAGAAGAGGTGTAAAACATTATCTTGATTTAGCACCATCATCGTTCATGTATCTTTTCTTGACTTTGGGGTTGAAGCGAGAATGTGTGGTTTCGCCGCTACTATCTTAAAAAAGGACCAAAAACATCAAGAGGATGGCATCTCATCATTTAACCGCAAGCTAGTGACATTTGTAGAAGAGATCGTATCACTCGGAAGCAATATCTCATCAACTAAAAGTGACATCATCACACGCATTGGTAAAGCATGAGCGGGCTATAGAAAAGTTAATGACTAAATAGATATTTGTTCTTTCTGATGAAATGAAATGGAAGTTATTCTAAGCCGTACCCGGGGTAGAATTACAATGTTACAGTTCCACGTAGACTTTAACAAAACGCTTGGAGGAAAAAAAAGAAAGAAGGGAGCTATATAAGCATCCTGCATCCTATTATGAAAGATTCCTAGAAGCAGCACCAGTGAAAACAGCAGTTGTAGGGTCACTTACCTCCCATCTCGTAGACCATCAAAGTAAGACAAACAAGCCATGCTAGAAACAGCTGAAGGAGTTAGCTCGAACACAGAAGTGAGATTGTCTAATACACGCTTACATATGTGATGTAGACCCAGTTTAGGACCACGAAAAGGTAACTCGGAACACGGTATAAGTTTAAGAATATATTGAAGTAATAAAATACAGAGAAAAGTGGTGGCGTAAGCTAGACTTACTTATTTACTGGAGGTGCCCGTGGTGTCAGGGTTATCGTCGTAGAAAATGGACACGGCGACACGAGTTCAAATCCTGGACGAGGCTGATTGCATTTCACATAGCACTAATACCATTGGGAAAGGTATGAATCCAATTATTCTCCCTCCAGCTATAGGTTAATAGTAGGACGGACTAGGTTCTTCAGCCTTGGTGAGGCAACTAGTCTAGGAGAAGGAAAACTCTGAATTCAAACCTGTTAAACTCCGCTTAAAAATTGACCTTGTGTCATGTCCTGCCCGAGCGGAGGGTTGGTAAATATGGTAAGCTAGACTTACTTGTCAGTAAAATATCCAGTCTCTATCCAATCTCTACGACCGGTTGACCATCCCACGAGAGTACTTGGCTGTCGATTAATATAGGATTTGGAAGAGTCTGTCAATGGGTAGGAAACAGTCCCATAACAATATGGACGCCTCATTGATGGCCGACCAGCAAAAGATATAGATAGAGAGTCAAAGTAATCCGTACAGTCGAAAGCCTTTGATGGTGATGATGACGATAATGATAGTGATGAGGATTTTACAAGGATAATGGAATATATGACAGAAAACAAAAATTTTTTTTTTCATGATTTTGAAATATTTGGCTTCATGTTCGTACCAAAGGAGTTTTTCTAAGTTTGAAGTATCTTTTTTGTTGTGAACACGTTTGACTTAAGCGTTTTAGTTATCTTCGAAATTTATTGCATTTCGCGTACGTAATACGATTTTTGTTTTATACATCTCTATGTTTCAATCAGATAAATCTTTACACATACTGTACAAGGAATTATGCAAATTTCTTCACCAGTTATTTTTTCTTATTTTATGAAACATGTATTCTTTTCTTTTTCTTTTTTTTCTTTTCTGGTTCTTGGCAGAAAGTTTACCCGTATTTTCCAATTACTTATTTTTAAAGTAAATCGAAAAAGGCCTATTTTACTATTTAAATTTTTTACTCGTACCAAGGAGTGAATAACAAAGAAAACCAGAATACAAGATGATATTTGCGGGTTGATACGCGAAACTTTATTAAATTAGTCACTGATCTCGAAAACCTGCTCACTTCTTTTCGTTTTTTTTAATCATAGTATAAATACACGTACATTTTGATGCGTATTTTATTATATTGAAAGCTTATATAAATGAAACACTAAATTTCTCCTTTTCTTTCATAGATAATATGTTACTTTATAAATTTCATTATCCACTGTACAAAAGCCAAGTATAAATACCCATTTTCTATATTTCTATGAGAAAAGCAATTGAGAAATAAATATTGAAGAACGAAATTAGAATTGAATATATTTCATATTATCATATGAAGTGGAAATTGTTCTGTGAATAATTTTACTGAATGTTTTAGATATTTTTCTTTAGGTTAGTGACATTATCGATTTGAATTTTTCTGAATTGCTATACAGAGAGAGAGAGAGAGAGAGAGAGAGAGAGAGAGAGAGAGAGAGAGAGAGAGAGAGAGAGAGACACACACACACACACACACACACACACACACACACACACACACACACATACATATATATATATATATATATATATATATATATATATACATATATACCTGTCTATTCTTAAGAACTCTCGATAAGAATCCCAACCCCAACATATTATATATATATATATATATATGTATATATATATAGACACACACACACACACACACACACACACACACACACACACACACAGAGCGAGATTCAAAGGCTTCGCATTCCTTTTGGTATGCACGTGTCGATTTATAACTCAGATAAGAGATGTTATTGAGCGGGTATACTTTAATATGTTTATCATAAGTAAAATTCGAGAATTTAGTTAGTGATTTTTTTCTGATTAAATGATATACTTCCATGATTAAATCTCCATTGATTTGTGGAACTCTTCATAGTTCTTAATAGGAGAAAGCACGTGCAAATCTTCAGTTCCTCTTCAAACTCGCAAAATTAAAATATCACAAAGTTTCCATGGGCGAATTTTGAAGCTAACACTCTTTCAAAACTTTGTGTGATATAATTTAGTTCTGATTGTATGAAAAATTAACAATAAATGTGTGGAGTGCTAAATGAATCAAGAAAATATTTTAAACCAATACTTAACTTTTAAAAGCACTCTTAAATGTAAACCAAAAAATAGATTGTAACGTGAAAAATGTTATATCTTTACACCTTAACTTCTCTCTATTGTAAAGTAGCATTTTCATTTCTTAGCTGGTTTTTATTTTTGCAACCTTTATATTTTAGAGGGAAAAATTGAAAAAACAAAACCCGAAAATTAAAATAAACTATAGTTTATCAATAATTCAAAATATGAATTTTAAGTGAATGTTTTTTTCATTTCTTTCAACAAAATATATCAATTTTTAATCAGCGTAATTCGAAAACTTTTCTTTTAAATAACAAACATAATATTCATAGAACAAAGAAATCATCTCATTTGATTTGATACGGTATTTTTTCCACGTCATTAATTCTTAGTTTCATTTTATTGATCAATTTTTATTGAGTAAAAAAGGAAATAAATTGAACAAATACATTTTCCCAACTCGACAGGCAACTGAGAACCTGATTTTAATTTTTGTCATATTTTTTTAAGTCTTTTTAATGTTTTAATAATGTTTTGAGCCATTGACTACTTTAGGGCTATATATTTTTTAACTAATTCTAAAAAAACAAAATCCTATTACTGGAGAATATTTCAATGCATGAATTTCAGAATGTTATATCGTTAATTTTTAAGAATGAGTTTAAATATTTGAATTCAAGCATTGATACTTTTTCGAAAATTACTAACTAAAATGATTGTTCTGTAACTGAACGGGAATATAATAATTTAGGGGAATCCTAGAAAATTGTGAAAATGTTTAAAAACCTTCATCACTATAAGGTTACATATTTTTTATGTATTATTTCAAATGTAAACTATAAGAAGAAAAAAGAAAAGAAAAACATAAAATGATAGCTGACTGTTCGTTTGAAATAATTGACGAAATTTTTCAACTTTAGATAAAGACACATTCTTAAATCTTAGCTGTCTTCTCTCTCACTTCCTTTTTTTTCTATCTTACTTATTCGTATTCCTAAAAATCCTTTTAATCCACTCTTGGAACGGGTATCTCAGCGAGTCTATATATATAGGAAAATCACTTGATGGAATATTTACTGAATATAGGTTAATTTCGATTCTAAATATTAGGCTTACTTTGGAAGCAAAGAAGAGTTAAACAGAATCTTTTATTTTTGGATCTGTAATATCTTATTGACCAATGAATATTTTTGATGAATACTAAAATTCTTCTTTGCAGACGTCATAAGATATATTTTTCCTTGCAAAGCTTGTAAATTGCAAGCCTAGAAAAGAACTTTTCCTTCCTTGATTATCAAAAATTCATTTCATAACCCATGAAAATGATGAATAACTTGAACTTCTGTCACTCTAATTTGGAGCCTATCTAAATCTTATGAAAAAGTGATAAAATATGCTTTATTGTTGCTTAAATTCATTTTTATTTCTTTGAGTGAATTGTACTTACTTTCCAGCATTCAATTTCTCGAAATGCATAAGGATTCAACATCGTTTCAGTTGAAAAGCAAGATATTAATCCCTCATCTTGTTGACAACATCATTAGATTTATTTGTAATAATATAACATACTCACCTGCTCTTTCCTACGCCTAAGATTACATATCAGCGTCGTAAATATACTTTCTTTCAGACTAGTTAAATAAACGTAAGAAATATCCTTTACATACAAAATATATTATATTTAAAAAAAAAAAGGCAAATCGCTAAGAACTGCTTGTTGATATCATATTGAGGCATATAAAAGCTTTAACTAATGATATATTTTCCTGTCAGGAAAAACGATTATAACTTGTTTTTTCAACAAACCTTTCTGACATGTTAAAGAATAAAACTTAAATTTGTTAAAATGCGATTTTATTAATTATTGCACCCCCCCACACGAACATACACACAAACACACATACACACACACATACACACACACATATATATATATATAAATGTGTGTGTGTATGTACGTGTGTGTGCAATGATATATATATATATATACATATATAAAGATATATATATATATATTGTTACGCCGCCATATGCCCTAAGGGCTTGCAGAGTACTTATCGTTCCCGTCCAGTCCACCAGTTAAAGCAGAGCACATACGTTGGCTGTGGTTTGCCGACGCTATTTAATGTCACAGATATCACCAACTCCCTGGTTGAACCACATTTTAAAGCCGCCAAGTGGGTTATAGGAGAATTATTAAGATTCAACGTAGCTAACATGGTAGCTTTCCCTCTCAAATACAAGGTCTTCGACAATCACAATATCCCCACAACAAAAAAAAAGGACTCTGAACTGCCGTCTTTGGGTCAATAAGATCAATAACAATATTCTTTTATTGAATAAAAGAAAGAAACAAAGAAAAAAACAATTCAGGTAAATGTCAGGAGCGAAAAAGTCTTTCTGTATCTCGGAAGGACCCCTATTAAAATATTCGTATCACGGACGAGGTTCCCATTTGATATCTGTTAATGGTGGAAAGTGAGAACATAGTTTGACTGCGGTAGACACGTTTCGCTTTCCTTCAGGCTTTTGAGATTTAATGGTAGAGCTCGTGCTCCAAATCTCAAGTTTATCATGAGGGAAACATTCCCTCTTTTCTCCTCTATATTTATCAGAGCTATCTTTCCTCCCGTAATTTGTATTTTATTCCCGTCAGCATGAATGCAGCAAGCTGAATTTGAATATACTTAAATTGTATGTTTACTTACTTGGGATTCTGTGGAGTTTATTCTTTTCTCATTTCTTCTTGTTTTTGGGTTTCCATAACCCGTTGGTAGGACACACGTCTTATTTCAGATAAGACCAAGATTAATTATTGTCTTTTTCCTTGTGGACAAATCTTTTTCTTTGGGTATTCATTTAAAGATGCTCACCATGCCTCGGAGTTTGAGTTTATACAAAGGAGAATTTTTTCTCTCTGTGTTTTCTGCGTGGCATGACTTTGGAATTTGGGTTTCTTCCATATCCCAAATTATGTTCCTAATTTTTCAACGAGCAAAAGGCAACTCCTAATGTGTCTTCATCCTTTGACGAATAAACGGAAAACTAACTGGTTTCTGTAGTTTGAAAATTCACAACGTGTTGTCCTTGTGGCCGTTTCTTCCACAGTACCAATCATAGTCACAGGTCTGCCTCTCCGCCCACGCATACATGGTTAATAGAGAATGGGGTTCCCCCATGTCTATACCAGCCTGTATTAATAGTGAGGGTTGAAGAGAGAGACAGCCTGTCTTTCCACTATTCTGCATACTACTATAGTCTGCTGATTCTTTCTTCCAACTATAGTCGGCCGATGGCCGCTGAGCCACACCTCCTTCCCCAACAACCCGGAGAATGTATGAGAGTGTCATATTACCTCGTCACAATATATATATATATATATATATATATATAGCAATCTGGTAGGCGATAGGGTATAAAAATGTAAACAAACGGACGCTGCTGCTGCTGCTGCTGCTGCTGTTGTTGTTGCTGCTGCTGCTGCTGCTGCTGCTGCTGCTGCTTAATACCTTAAAATCCCCTTAGCCAACGTGGTACGCTTGTTGGCCGAGCGGTCTTAGACTAATTCTAATACAAAATTCTACGGGTTTAGATCCCGGCTTCAGGCGTCCTACATGTCTAGCCACACTGAAGAGTACTGATAGAACGAAACAGTCTGTCTGTGGAGGACAATATATATATATATATATATAAATGAATAGAAGGGATAAGACCCGCTGAAACATTTCTTTCTGATGACTTTCTTTTATTGTACTCAAATAATTTCGACCTTTCATTAAAAGAAATATTTTCTGGAGAAATTGTTTTAAACATGAACAGAAGAGGTTGAGTATCCATTCGTTAGATTAACGTTATTTTCTAGTTTTTGAGTGTCTTCTGCTGACCTTTTTTATGATCTCCGTTACCGTACACTGTGCTTTTTATCAAAGAAATATTTAATAAGAATAGGTGATTTTGTTTCAATGAGACCGTGACTCATAGTCAGACAGTTGTTTATTTAAGTTTTTATGTATCACCTCAAATTTATCCATTCTACTTGCAAAGTGTTGATTTTATTATCAAAGCCAGTTGGTGCAATGTTTGGAAACGCTTTAATCATTTATCTTTGAGTGATTCTATTACGCCGTTCTTCTTCCGACTTTCTCTAAGACGGTGAACTATACACCTCAGTTAAAATCATTATCATTTGAGTGGAAATGTTGTTCTATAAGTATTAGTTTTTTGCTATTATATATTCTATTTTGTGTTTGTATTAATTCAGTCAAACGTAAAATGGTAAGTCTGACTTTTCAACGTATTGTTTCTTGCAGCGTAAATAAAAAAAATATGTTCCTTCAATTTGAATCATTACATAACTTAAAAGTCTTTTTAGTTGTGAGGTCTTTTCACTTGTGCAGGCTGGTCTTCCTAATCCATAGGAGTGAAAATTAATTGATATTATTATGGGTCTTTCATGGATTTAATTATTGTTTAGTATGCTGTATCTACGATTCTTTTATCTGAGTTTATGTGGTAGACAATAGGTCAGTATGCTTACTTCAAACAAAAGATATTGTAAATTAGGGATTCATATAAAAATGTCCCAATGGTTCTTAATTATTCGAGTCAGTAGCATAAGAGTTATATTATGTTACGGTGTGATTTTTAGTCTAATTTAATATAATGGCCGAGGGATTTCGTTTTATATATCTTGCCTCTGGCTTTAGCTAGGCTGAGAACATTTCGGCATGGTTTAGTTAGGTGCAACATTTCGGCATGGGTTAGTTATGTGCAAACATGAGCGCAGATGTTCACGCGCGCGCGGAGCGGATGTGTCATTCAGAGATGTCACAATAAAATCCCAGATAGTGGATGTGACTAGGGATGTGAGTGACGTCACGCACCGGAAGCGTGGGTTGATATTTGAGAAAAGTCAGTTGAATTCAAGCGTCGGAAGAAGACGGTTGACTTTCGGAGCTCGCCGAGACCTTGAGGCAGGTGCGCGCGTGTTGGGGGGGGGGCGATGGAATTGTCAGCATAGAATGATTAAGCCTCTCTCTTCCTTATGTCGAAAGACCTTTTAACTCAAAGGTAATAAAAAGTTTCGTACCTGAACTAAGAAGTCGTAAGTGTTTTTCGTGTTTCGGGATTCCTATGTTATCCATATATGTGAATTATGGACATTATAAACGCTTTGCATACCGGTATGGGTATGTCTATTTTACATATTCATGTATGGCTATGTAACACTAACAGCTACTGTGGTAGGACATGGAATCGATTCGACATCCGGTAAGAAGCTTATTCTATTTCACTTTATGCTAATTCCCTTCGTAAAGGCATAAATTCATCAGCTCTCCCTCCAGTTATAGATAAATAGTCGGGCAGATGTTTTTTTTTTAAATTTTTCTTTTTTTTTTTTGCTTTAGTTAAGCAATCAGTCTATAAAAATGAATACTCTTTCAAACGGCCTGGTTGGCTAGGGCTGTTGAATACACCGACTGCTTCTCTGTAGAGGGGTAAGAACCCCCACCAACGAATGTCCTCATATATATATATATATATATATATATATATATATTAAATGTATCCTCAGATTTTTATTTGCTTTTGTTTTAAAAGAAAAGACTAAGTAAATATTCGAAAGATGATTACTTTAAAGATTCTGGCGAATTTAGGGAATTTATAAATAAATGTTTTCAGTCGAGTTGAACTAATGATGTAATAAAATATGTGTAAGAGATTTATATATCAGTGTATGTGTATGTTCTGGATAGTGTGACTTTTTCCTGCATAAGGGCTTTTCTTGAGTTAGTTGATACGTGGACAGGCCCCAAAGTTTTGTCACCAATGAAAATCGATAAGAAAAAATAAATTGGACCAATAATAATAATAATCTGTTGGGAACGGATAAATGAATAAAAAAATTAAAAATTAAATTTAAAAAGATAAATAAATAAGTAAATAAATAAATAAAAAGAAAACTATTAAATTTGAAGAAACTCTTAGAGGTCTCTAACGGAAAAGGAGATGACGCATGCGTAAAAGAAAAAAGGCTTTCCTCTTGACAAAGGGGGCAAAATATTCTTTCTCTTTCAGACGGTGTCCGTCGAACCAACAACACCATTTTGCTGTCTGGTGTTTTCGGTACCACGCATACGTATTTGGACGTAGCGTCGGTCAGTCCCTTCACCCAGTAGCAGTCCTCTCTCTATCGGTCAGCATTATGCTGAAATATACAAGACCCACGAATAAACTAACCCTTACCGGACTTTGACAAAACTTTCAAAAGAAAACTAACCCTTATGGAAGCCTGAAATACCAAATGCGGACACATACATACATGAAACGAAATAACGTATCTTTGACACATTAACTGGGGGATTAAACCATTTCAATGTATTCAGGAAAAACTCCCTCATCCACAGAATGGTTGTTGAACCCAGTAAATAAAGGAAAGTATAGAAGAAACGTTTTCGTCTCTTATCTATTTCTATCTTTTCTATTTTATTTTTCTATTGGGATTTTCTTTGGGCAAGGCATTGCGCCGACCAGTCAACGAGGGGTAAAATACATCATAACGAAAATATGGAGTCAGATATCTAACGGCAACATAGCCTTGCCCCTAACCCCTGATTCCTCAGCTACACAAACCCCACAAATCAGGTGTTTGAATTACTTACCATAATTTGAAGGGTTTTTTTTTTTCTTTTTTACTCAAAAAATTATGGTCGTTATTTTCTTTGTAACGGAAGGAAGACATTTTGGATAGTGGAAAATAAGTGAATTTATTGGCAATAAATGTTTGGAAATAAGAATGGGTTTCTAATGTTCATGTTCAACAGAGAAATTGAATAGTTTCTTTAATGTGCGTTCATAGAATAGCACTGCGCAGTTAATGCACGAAAACGCATCGTGATAAAGAAATTCTAATAATAGTTATAAACTTTTAAATGTATAAAAAGGTTTAATCATTAAACCTCGTGCAATAACACGGTCCTCTTAATAATTTAAGGAAACCTTTTTTATTATCAAAAAAATTACATGCATTTTATTATTATAATAGGTTGAAATGCGTTTTTTTCTCGTTTAAGATTCATAAAAACATGAACTATAAGGAAATCATCTAAAGGTTTGCTAAACAGGAATAAGTTAAATAATAAAATTATAACTACCGCATATAATTAAACTAGTTAACTTAAATTCAGAACAAACCCTAAAGGCCTTCACAAAAAAAAAAAAAAAAACTTAATCTTCTTTCATGGAATGATTTAGTGTATCGTGACTCTTAAGTGTTCGGATAAAAAAAGATCTTCCTTCTTTTATTTCAGTCATTTCGAATTTTGATTACGACATCCAGGAAGATTTATCAAATAATCGGCCCAATTACTGTTTTAAAATTCTGAGTGTTTCAATATATCATGTGAATTGTTCATTTACTTTTAATATTTTTAAAGCGTTTTTCAGTGAAAGGCCAGTTATGCTTTCTTTGTCTCTTTTCTTGCATCTGGCTAACTAGATTTGTTTACGTTCATGGGCATCCCCTTGCTTATATATATATATATATATATATATATATATATATATATATATATATATATATATATATATATATGTATATATATATATATATATATGAGTAAGGTATGGGGTTTAATCAGACAGATTTGTTGTATAAGAGACGGTAAGAAAAATACATATAAATGGAGGAGAAAAATTTTTTAATTAGTTCCACCAACGAGTTTCGACATGGATTACCTAAAATATGAAATTACAAAAAATTCAGATAGAAAGTGTTTTCGTTATCTTCGGGGTGGAAATTATTAATTTTACATAGTGGTTGGAATGAATACAGAAAAAATATTCGGAAAGGTTACGTCATGAACCGTAAGATTTTGAAACAAGTTAGGGAGAAACGGCGTATTTTTCTAATTTATAATGCCGAGTCTTAAGCAAGGTGGTATCAGGTACTATAATTAGACATTTTAGTATGACTCAAGCTGAAGTCGAAACCCCGCTCTCCCGAACCATTGGCAAACACTCTACCCACAAGGTGAATGGGTCGAACACGCGTAAAGTAGTCGAGCATAGTTGCCTCTCTAGGTTTGATTGAATTACCAGTTAAGAATGAAAAACTCATATAATCTCTAATCATGATAATTGTTATTCTACAAGACATTATCATATTACCTTCATCAAACCCACCTAGCTATGTGTGCTCAAGATCTCAATATTCAACATTTCAATTCAAATTGTTACAACACTTTACACGTGTGGCTGGTCATAATATCTGGTCTCGTCAATAGATAGATAGATATGCTTTAAGAATTTGTGGGCCATTTTGGCTGAAATCGAGATAAAAAATAAACAACTAATTACAATTAAACTACCATTTATCACCTGAACGGATATATTAAATTCCTTCAATAACTGATACGCAAACCTAAGTACCCCCACCAATAATAGGTAAAGTTGGCGACCGTAGTCGAGGGCAATCATAAGGCTCCCTTTTCAATAGCTACGACACCGAGGTGTATGGGAGGGCGCTACTCCTTTCCCTGGGATTCTTTACTTTCCCCTTGATATGTACCTTATATTGCTGATTGTTAAACAAGGTGTCAAGTACCGTTCTTAAAGTATTTGGTATGACGCGACCTGGGATTGAACCCAGGTCTCCCGGATCATTGGCAAACACTCTACCCACTCGGCCAAAATAACTTTTGCAACCAAAAAAATTAAGAATAAAATTTGAAAAAACGACGCGCCAAAAAATGAACCCCCTGAAGAAAATCGATTTATTTTATGACTTTTTTTTTATTTATTTATATTACATAAATGAAAATATATAACCCTATTCTAGTGAAAGTTTTAAAACATATTCATGAGTTTTTTCTTTAGTCTCCTATCATTTTTTTTTCTTTTACAATTACTACCTAGTGATAACATTTTTTTTTTTTTTTGTGAGAAATTTGTCAAAATGCAACATAGATTGAAATCATTTTTACTTACCTTCGAAAAATACATTTTTATCTTTTCAATTACTGTCTAGTGACAAAACAATTTTTTTGTGAGAAATTTGTGAAAATGGAGCATAGATTGAAATTATTTTTATTTACCTTCGAAAAATGTACCAATAAAAGAATGCAATAATTCACCTATCATAATATTCTTTTATTTTTGGATTCCTTTTTTTTATTCAAAATATTATTTTCAAAATGTAAACTTAACCTCTTAAGAAGTTTGAAACATTATTATGATTTTGTTTTTCTTAAGGCCTATTTTTGTAAATAAGACAAAAAATTAAATCCAATTCTTCATTGTTTGTGGATTTCCAGTAATAAGAAATATATTACTTTATTTTCTTAGTTTTAATGGCATATCATCCCTTGTCGGTTATTTAATACCAACTGAATCCTCCTGGAAGAATCGTAATGGTACTATTTAATCCGTAGCTAGGAGGATAAGAGGCTTTCATACCTTTCCCTAAGTGAACTTTATAGCGTGACTGGAATTCCAACTCGTTTACGACAATTCCACAATCCATCGCTTTAACCAACACGTATACACCCCATTTTTAATGTTATTAACCCATAAAAATGTAACAATAAAACGAATAAAAAATGTGTCCTAATCTTAGGAGGAACATTTGAAAGAAAAAATAGGGTTTTGACTTACACTGATTAAAAATTATTATATTTTGTTCAAAGAATATAAAATTATTCGTTTAAAAAATGAATTTTTGAATTATCGTTAACGAATGTTTTCGCTTGATTTTTGTATCTTTTTTTTTTCTTTTTACCCTTTGAAAATAAAACATTATCATGAGATAGAATAAAAAGTAACTAAAAAATAAATATGCGTTCTTACTATAAAATGTTGCTTAGTAATAAAAGTATAGTTCTTTTCGTATTGTAATTTCTTTTTTTATAATCTACACATAAAAGTGTTTTTTAAATGATTTTTGTTTTGCTCTTTTAAAAAAATTATGAGCTTACTTTGCATGTAGTGCTAAATTACAAAACAATTAATTTTCAAAAAATCAGTAACTTCAAAATTTACTTATGAAATCAGTGTGATATTTAAACATGGCAAGTCTAAAGAAAAAAAAAAACTGATGATTTGCACGAACTTTTTTGTACTTTTGACAAACTATGAAGAATTCTAGAGAATTTATTGATTTTCATTTATTGAAATATATCATCTCATCCAAAAAAAAAAAAAATCTAAAACAAAATTTTGTATATTTCTTAGCAATAAACATATAAAGGTATATGCGCAATTTTAATGCTCATTGATAATATTCTCTCCTGAGTTATAAACCGACACGTACATACCAAAACAGACACGACAACATTGTATATGTAGATTGATGATAGCAGACAACGTGGCAATATTTTATTGAGGAAGACACGAACAACGATTTTTGGGATTCCAAAGTTATCCTTCTTATATTGAGAAATGAAATCAGTTTGAAATGACAATCAGCTTGAGCGTAAACCCATGTAAATGATCATTAATTTACAAATCATATAGGGATGTGCTTCAACCTCCACTATTTTCTTCCGTAAACATTTTAGACATTGTTCAATTAAAAATGTCATTCTTCATATATATATATATATATATATATAAGTCATCATCATCATAGTGTCGTGACGCCAGCACAGATATCCCTGACCCTCTCTCGCCACTTCTTCCTATCATTCATCGCCTCCGGCAGGTCTTCAGGTTTACATCCTGTGTCCTCACATAGTTGCTGTATGTAAGTTCGTGCTGGTCGTCCTGCTTTTGCACATCTATATGTGGGGGTCCACAGGAGTACATCGCTTATGAGCTCGTCCTTGCTTCTCCAGCAGTGTCCCGCGTGTCTGGTTTGTCTAACTTGTATAGTTTTCGTGATGGGGGGCAAATGTCTGTGTAGTTGGTGTCTCGTGGGGTGTTGTCGCCAGGACTTGTTCAATACTGCTCTCAACATTTTTGTGTAATTTCCGTCTAGTTTCCTCTCCAGCCGCTTAGTTAGCGTCCATGTGGTGCATCCATATAGCAGTATCGACACAACCGCTGCCTGGAAGAAACTGCGTTTCATTTTATCGGTTAGGTTCGACTTCCATATGATCGAGAGCCTATCGATAGCTGTCCATGCCTTCGTCAGTCGTGTGTCGATGTCTTTTACGGTTGATGGGACGCTACTTCCTAGGTAGGTGAATTTGTCTTCTAGTTTCAGAGAGGCTCCGTCTAGTGTGGCAATGTTGCCCGTTTGGTTGTAACACATATATTCAGTTTTGTTTGCATTGACATGGAGGCCAATGCCAGCTGCGGCTCGTTCCAGTCTATGCAATAGTGTCTCTGCTTGATTAGGCATATTCGCTAGTAACGCCAAGTCATCAGCGTAGTCGGCGTCGGTGATTGTTTTTGCGGGGTACCTTTTTGCTTCTTCTCTTAGTCAGCTCGAAGCCATTTTCTCTGATTTTGTCGATCGAAGTCCTAAGCACGTAGTCTAGACAGATGATAAAGAGGTACGGGGCTAGTGTGTCCCCTTGTAGTACTCCTGCAACAATGTCGAAGCATTCCGTGTCTCCATCTGGCGAACGTATTTTCACTTTGGTTTTTCTGTAGAGAATCATTATCGCTGCTACGGTTTCTTTTGGTAGGCCGTATGCTAGTAGGACTTGCTCCATCTTCCCTCTGTGTATGGAATCGAAGGCCTTGGTAAAGTCGACAAATAGTAATGTCGCCTGAAGGTTTTTTGCCCGAACGCCTTCAAGGATTCTACGGATGGTCAGTATTTGTGAGGTTGTGGATCTATTTCTTCGGGAGCCATTTTGGTTTTTCCTAAGGATGTTGTCTATTTTGGGTTCTATGCGGTTTCGTAGTAGGGCATTGTAGATTTTGGCTGCTATGGACGTAAGTGTTATCCCTCGGTAGTTCTTGGCTAGTCCGAGGTCGTCTTTTTTAGGGAAAGGAAGGATGCATCCCTTCGTCCATCTTTCTATCCTATTTTGACTATAGACTGCGTTGCATTGCCGGAGCAGTATATCGTCGAATTGTCTAGTCTTCCACACTTCTAGGAGGATCTCGTCTAGCCCTGCAGCTTTCCTATTTTTAATTCTTCTGAGAACTGAGTCGAGTTCTTCTTTGGTTAAAGGACCTAGTTTAACCTCTAATTGCTTACTAATAATTCTGGTGATCGGTTCATCCATTATTTCCGGTGGGTTTTCTAGTAGATTTTTGAAATGCTGTTCCCACAGTTTTACTCTTTCTTGCTGGCCTGCAGCTTTCAATTTTGCTTTGGCTGTGCTCTTCTTTCTGCTTACTTTGTTTATTGTTTGCCAGGCCATCCTGGATTGTCTATCTTCCACCGAGTCTCTAATCTTATCTATCTGATTTTGTATGTATCCTGCCTGTTCTTTTAGATATTTTCCTGTTAATTGATGTTGTGCCTTTTCTAGTTTTCGTGCATGTGTGTTTTTGGGTTCTTTTGATAGCTTTTGGAGGCAGTTTTCACGAGTTCACGTTTTTCTCTAACCGCTAGCGTTTCCCAAGGGATTCTATATTTAGTTCTAGGTTTTGTTGGAATACATTTCGATGCCGCCTCAAGGTGTGCTTCTACAAAATTTTCATATTCGTCATTTGGGTTACCTTTTTCTGCCTATTCTTGTAGTGCTTCGAATCTGTTTCTTAATTCTAATGCATATTTATCTCTAATATCTCTGTTGTTGAGTAGGGCCCAGTCATAGTGCTTGGTTGTCGCCTTACTTGTGGCGTTTTTTCGTAGGCTCAGTCGTACTTTGCCCGCAACTATTCGATGATCGGAGGACACACCCTCGAAAGAGGAGTATGCCTCGCAATTCATCGCACTGTTTTTCCATTTCCTGTTCATAAGGACGTAGTCTATCTGTGCTTTACTCTGTTTCGCGTATGTGTAGGTCCATAATTTCCCCTCACTTTTTTGAAAGTTTGTATTGAGGCATGTTAATCTATTTTCTATCATGAAATCAATTAGATGTTGTCCATTCCTGTTTGACGCGTTGTGTAGGCTGTATTTGTTGTTTCTGTTTTTCCTGATTTGTGCATTCATATCTCCGCCAATGACTAGCAGATTGTGTTTCGGAATGCTACATACTAGGGAGGATAGATCTTCGTAGAAGGTGACTATTTCGTTTTCTTCGCTAACATTGGTAGGGCTGTAGCAGGAGATAATTGTTGCTTTGGGGTTGCCATTAAACGTTGCGGCCATCATCCTAGATTGTATTCTGTCAATGCTGTTCAGTGTTTTTAACGCTCTTGGTCCAATAAGCATTCCCACCCCTCCTACCGATGCATTGACAGAGTTTTTCCATGCCGATACAGTCACCAGCATCCATCCATTACCAGTTTCGTGATATTTGATATCTTCGGTGTGCGTGTATCGGTGCTCTTGTATGCAAATTACGTCTATCTTATGTTCTACGGCTGATGCAGTTAGCTCTGTTAGTTGACCTATTCTATTTAGGGTTCTCACGTTAAATGTCGCTATCAGTATTGTTTGTTTGCATTTTAGTAGTTTTTGTTTGAGCTCTGTAGCTGATTTTTCGAACACTGAGGCCAGGGCTCCAACCTCAGCAGGACGCGCCCTTTTTTTACCCGCGCGAAGAGCGATGCGGTTTATGTATGTGGTTTGAGTACGAGTCATGGTTATTTTTCGATGGTTGTTTTTATTCTCATCTATAGAAGCCACTCTTATAGATGAGCAGCAGTAGTTCCCCGATCGAACTTACAATCCTGAGCGTTAAGCCGCAAGACTCACACGTACATCATGCTGCTTCCCATGTGTACGTGGTAAAAAAAAAACAAAAAAAAAACAAACAAACAAAAAATCCCCAAACTTTTTTACCTTAAGCTTTAACTTAGTTAAAGTCCAGGACTGCTGAATGTTAAAATTCAATGAAATTTTGGTATATATTTCATCTTATCATCCGATTCGGGCCCTGACAAGTTTTTATTTTATAGGTAGAATTCGATTTTTGACTCGGTTACTTTTTTTTTTTTTCTTTTTACTGCTATGAGGGTGTGCAATCAGACTTCTAAGTTTTAGAAAAAGTTCTATTTATGTTTGCACTGTATACAAAAGCATTCGACCAGGGTTGTTATACTTCATTTTATTTATTTATTTATTTTTAAACTGCTAAATATGTCGACATAAATGAGGAATATTGTGTATTTCATATAAAAACACAATATAGTAGAGACGTAAGAAATAATTATTTTAAATCAAATATGTGCATTTTTAAATGAACAGTTTAGTAGAATAAATTTACTGACCTCTGTGAAATAATTTCTGGAAACGGAATCACTTCCAACGTATGCATACTATTTTAACAAATGAAGGATTGAATTATTACTAATCTTAATAGTATTTATATTAAAGTTCCACTCCTATATCATGGTCATCTAGTGGGGTGGACAGAGAGAGAGAGAGAGAGAGAGAGAGAGAGAGAGAAAGAAAGAAGGAAAGAGGAGGAGTCAACTCTCTTTTATAGTTTTCGTCTTAGCACGTGTTAGACTACATTTGAGGTGTTTTGGTTTTTTTTTCTTTCCTTTTCTCGGGGGGCGCATTTTGGGGTTTTCTTTAGCAAATTTAGAAGTTCGTCTTCCAAAAGTAAAGTTTTTCCTGAAAATTAAGTCGCATAAAAGTCTTCATTCTTCATTATATATATATATATATATGTGTGTGTGTGTGTGTGTGTGATACCAACTACAAAATGACTTATTATTCCCGAGCTGACGTATGTCAACTGGTGGGTGAGTGGTATTAAACTAAGTCTAACGTAAAGTTGGGGGGGGTTAAATCTAAGCTTGAAGCGTCCTACAAGACTAGCCACCTTGAAGAGTTATGATACAACGAAACAGTCTATCTGTGGATGACTATATATATACATATATATACATATTTCTACGGATTTAGAAAAGAAATACGCTCAGTTAGAAAAACGATACATGGCATGATATAGTCGAAAATTATGTCAGAATAAAATTTTAATTTACCAGTATGGAAAGGAGAAAAGCAAGTGTTATATAGCAATCAAACATAATGAACGAATGAGACATTTCTTTAAAAAATATATATATCTTTCATTTTGTTCTTCAATGCGGACCAGTTTGTTGTTAGTTTGAGAGATAGATGGAGAGACATATACTCAGAGAGGGGGAATTCTTCTTTTCCCAAATCTTCTTCCGGAAGCCAGGTGGTGCCAACGCTTGCACCCTCTTGCAAGCCGTATTATCAGAGATGACCTAACGCCTCTCCTCGGCTGCGTGTCCCCGGCTCGACTCTCGATTCTCGGGACTCGGTCAAAATCTGACCGCGTGGTTATCATGTGGTCTCCTTCTGGTTACACACCTGTAGGACCTGACTACCCTGACAGGCTGCCATCCCCCTGTTTACTAATCACAACGTGGAAGCTTGGGTCATTAGGAACGAACCGAAATATGTTATATAACAAAAGAAAAAATAATTAGAATCTAGACAGAGAAAGAGAACAAGCAGATGCATGAACTTCTTAGTAATTATATGCGAGCATCGGCTTTTAAGCCCAAATGTTCTGGATGAGTTCCTCTCAGTGTCTCCATTGTTTTTTCTTTTATCTCCCGTAGCCAACATTTTTTTTCTCTCTTTAATGTCTTGAAAGCCTCCTCCCTTTCTTTCTTTCTTTCTTTCTTTCTTTCTTTCTTATTATTTCTATATATCTTATGTTGGGCGACAATTTTTATCAGCATAATTAGAGTGTGTTCATTACCATATTTTATTATGTAGTTAACTTGATTCATTTCAGTATTTTCGACTTGTGGATCTTTAAGACTTTTCCAGGAACTGATATTTTGATAAAGGTCGAGTTCTTTTCAAAAGTTTTCTATCATCATAATATTTTCCGTCGTCTTCGACTTAATCTGACCATTGATCATATTTGTTTTAAAGTCATGTGAGATATGTTCGGCCGTTAGAGAAACATTTGACGTTTAATTCAAGTAACTAGAAAAAATACATAAATAAAAGCATAATTCAATTGGAATTCCAAATAAAACTTACACTTCAAATAACTCAATTAAATTATTAAAATATTGAGGGTCATGTCACAAATTTCCTGATGTGGATTGAGCACTCGAGTGGAGAACTGCTGGCTACCACATTTGCTTAATTTCAAAGCTTTTATCACTCCGGTTGACGATAGGCGTATATGTAAATAAGAATATACGAGGATCATTAAATAGGTTTCCAGACTTTTTTCGTATAGGAACCTTTATTGATAGCACACACATGAAACTCTAGTCCCCTTCGAAGTAATCTCCTCCGGCTGCAATGCCCTTGTACCGTTCTAACAACAGGAAGACCCTATGGAAGTCCTCTTGTGTGAGTGTGTCAATGACCTTCGTTACAGCTTCTTTCATCACCTCAATTGTCTCATAACGACAGCCTCTGAGCTTTGGGAATAACCAAAAGTCACAGGGAGTAAGGTCTGGACAATAGGGAGGCATCTTCGTCAAATAGTCTTTGACTAGAATGGACTTGTGGACTGGTACCTTGTCCTGGTAGAAAAGCCACTCACCCAATTTCAAGAGTACTGGCCACTTCCGACGGAATATCTTCCTAAACCCCGTTAAAACCTCAACATAGTAACCCTAACCCTAACCCTTTGGCCAATCAACTCTTGTGTTCTGACTTCCTTACTCCTCTCACACCTCTCATCATCCCTCACAGACTCCCTGCCTTCTTTAATCTCTTATGCCACACAAAAACTGATGCTCGATTCATGCAAGATGCTCCAAAAGCAGTCTGAAGCGTTCCATACGTTTCTGTGGCATCATCATTTCCGATTTTAAAACAGAATCTTATTGCATATCGTTCTTCTAATGTGTCCTTACGTCAAGATTGCATTTTTGAAATGCACCAGCTGGGACAATCAGGCTTTAGTAGGGTGTATTTTAAATGCTTTTGTAGCTGTTCATTTGAAGCTGAAATCATAAAAAGTGGTCAGTCATCTCATAAGATGTATAGCAATAACATACTGAATTTTCAAAAGTCTACGACAATTTTAAATGCCTATACAATGAAAGTCTGGAAACTTATTGAATGCCCCTCATACATAAGGAATTCCTTCACTTGTACTGAGAGAGACGATAGCTTTGGCGTAAGATATCTGACTGGCGTAAAGTCAGCAAGGTTTCAATCCGTGCTTGAAGTGCCTTGCGTGTCTAGCTGAAGAGTTGTAATACACCAGTCTGTCTATATATATATAATGTACTGTGTATAATGGTAATTTTAGGTATGTTGTAAGATATAGTGGTATGGTTAAACTGTCAACTCACATTTGAATCGTAAGAAATTAAGTGACACTTATCAGTCAATTATAGTTATAAACTGATAGATATGAGGTTACAGACAGATAGATGTGAACAGACTTACATTGCCATTTCTGTCACTAATCTCATTATGCATTTCTCCATAACAAGTTACACCACAATAGAGAATCGTTTCTTTTACTATTCTTCTTCTTGCCACTTGGCGATTCCCAAGCAAAAAATAGTTCGAAAGTGAAAGAAAGTGAAAGAATGAGACCTATTCAAAAATGCTTCAATGCGGAACGTAAAAAAAAAAAAAGATGACACGTTTATTATTTTGCAAGACTCACGGGATCCATATTGTCCGAGAAAGCATTACAGTGATTTACCTTTTGCCTCAGCATTAATAAATGGAACAGTCCCAGCTGATGTTGGCTGATTGACAAAACATTTATCTTTTGTGAAAATGTTTGGCTGATATGAAAGGAGCATTGTCAATTTCCCAAAGGTCGTTAAGTAATTCTATTTTCAATATATCAGCTTGTTGATTAGGCATAGTGGAAGGGAGGATTTCGACCTGACCTCTTCAATCTCAAGTTTTTTTTCCTTAACACAATAATATACAGCAAGGAGCATCAACCCCAGCATTCAAATTATCATCAGAATTTGTTTATATATATATATATATATATATATGTGTGTGTGTGTGTGTGTGTGTGTGTGTGTGTGTGTGTGTGTGTGTGTGCTTGCCTTCTGGGCTTTAACAGCTAGATTTCAAATGTATTACAGATTGGACTAGGGTTTGAGAGTTTACATTTCAGAAGCTTCTATATTTTAATTATGAGATTCAGATGCTTCATCATCACCATGAAAGATTGTTAACTCATGTAGTCAACCGGCTTGATATATTATTAAACGTAGAAACCAAAGCTGTAAATGCGTCTTTATCTATTTTTTATCACCAGGATCAAGTGACAGTCTACACATCTTTTTGAATTTTGAAATAACTCACATAATATATATATATATATATTTATATATATATATATATGTGTGTGTGTGTGTGTGTGTGTGTTTGTTTGTTTGTTTGTGTGTGTGTGTGTGTGTGTGTGTGTACAACGCTGAGGCTGGAATAGTTTTATATATATATATATATATATATATATATATATATATATATATATATATATATATATTGACCATTAGAAGTAACCCGTCATCCTGTATAGATAAATATATGAGTCGTGTCTGAAAAGTAACGGGACTAGAGTCACAAAAGATTATTTTAATTTCAAAACCAAGCTGGAAGATTTTCCTCTTCAAAGTAATACCCTAAGAGGTGCACATTCTCATTCTTCTCAGCTAACCTTCTATGTACTGCGGGAAGAATTATTTTGGGATGCACCTAAACTCTGTCGTGACGGTCCTCTGCACCTTAAAAACATGCCCCCCCTGGTAATTCTCTTGAGTTCAGGAACAAGAAAAAAGTGACGTGGAACAAGGTGAGATCAAATTAAGCGGAAGGTAGTTCCAGTATGGTGATGTTCCTCACGGTCAGGAACTGCCGGTTGCCCAGGGCGTCATAAGCAAGTGATTTGTTGTTGTGAAGCAATCATTATTTTCCGAGCCAAAACACTTGTCTCTTTTCGTGCACTGAGTGAAACATATGCCAAAGGATGACCTTGAAGACTCTCTGATTGATCACCTAGCCCTGTGTCAAAAATTCACGATGGACGATACCTATTACATTAAAGGACGTGATTGAAATTATTTTGATTTTGCGTTTTAAGTTTGACTATCCAGCAATCTTCGGACTTGGCATCGTCGATGAGTTCCATTGACAGCTTTGGCGCTTGTACTCAAAAAATATGTCTCAGCAAAAAAGTCTAATTCAGTTTAAAGATAATTAATGATATTCTGACACACTTTACTGTGGAACTCTTTCTGAACATCATTCCGAGATTAAAGCATCATTTTCGCACAAACTTTTCGAATGTCCAAATCTTTGGCAAAAAACTAACAAGGTATTTTTCAATGTCCAACAGACTTGTGATCCTTTGAACAGTCGACCGACGATCACTACACACTACATCTCTTACCTGCCCTATGATGATCTCAGTCCTGTTCGTTGAACGCCTCCCGATCCTAGAGTGATCTTTTAACTCCTCGCACTCCTCTTTGAAGCTCTCGTGGGTGCGTGACATGGTGATATCTCCACACCACTTCAGAAGCATATCAAGTACTCATGAAGGAGTTGCTCTATGCTCTTTTTCGTTCCTCAATGATTAGAGCTGATAGACTACAAAAAGAAAAGATGTAAACAAAATCATTTAAAAAAAGAATGTACAATGCTTGCAGAACGTTTATATGCTTCCAAGATATAATGTTTGGTGATAACGCAATCGGGTTATTCGATTTTAAAAAGTAAACACATTGCTACTACTTTATATATATATATATATATATATATAATGGTTACCATCGTAGGAAATGGGCACGACGACACGAGTTCAAATCCTGGACGAGACTTACATTTCACATAGCACAAATACCCTTGGGAAAAGTATGAATCGAATTATTCTCCCTCCAGCTATGGGTAAATAGTAGGACAGACGAGGTTCTTCAGCCTTGGTGAGACAACTAGTCTAGGTGAAGGAAAACTCTGAATTCAAACCTGTTAAACTCCGCTTAAAAATTGATCTTGTGTTATATCCTTCCTGAGCGGAGGGGTAGGTATATATATATATATATATATATATATATATATATATATGTGTGTGTATATATATATATATATATATATATATATATATATATATATATACCAACCCCTCCGCACAAACAGGATGCAATACGAAGACTATTTTTAAGCGGAATTGAACAGGTTTAAACACAGGATTTCCTTATCCTTTACTAGTTACCACACAAACGTTAAAGCACTCAAACTGCCTATTTATTTACCCATAGATGATAGGAGAAGAGCTGAATGCATACCTTTCCAAAATGTATTAGTGGTATGTGAAATGTAAACAATCTCGTTAAGTATTTGAACTCGTTTAGCTGGGTCCATTTCTTACAACAGTAACACTACAATTACGTTCATATATTTTCCTACATCATACGAGTGAAAGCACATGTGATACTCCCCCCTTATTAGCCACCGACCAGGAGTGATTACAGAGTTTGGGTAGCTCAAGGCGGTACTGCCACTCCTGGCGCTACCAAACATATTTTGATACCGGACAGAGATTACATTGGAAGTTCATCTTCATTTTTAGAGTGCAATTTGTGATATTTAAAAACGTTTTTACTTTCGGCCGTTGATGTCATTACGCGCTAACAGTAACAGTTTCTTGATGTTACGCAATCAAATGGGAATGGTTGGGTTTGTTGGGTTTTATGGCATATCAACCTTTGTAGGTTATTTAACGCAAAATACATTTTTATGTAAATAATCAGTTCTATTTTAAACAATTCAGTTTAGCATGATTACACAGTTTGTCAAAAATATTTCTATTCCACACTATTAGTTTATTCAAGCAGTTATATATAACAATTCAGTTTAGTGTAAGCACAGTTTCAATGTCAAAAACAGTTAAAATTTAAATAATTCAGTTTAGCATAAGCACGCAGTAAAAATGTAAGTACAGTTTGATTGTGAAAAATATTCTTATTTCTAGCTATTCAGTTTACTCAAGTAGTTGTAATTCAGCCAATTCAGTTTAGTATAAGTACAGATTTTGTTTACACACAGTTAAATGCCAAAACAGTTCCATGTCAAACAATTCAGTTTCGTGTAAATACAGTTTTAATGTAAAAAACAGTAATATTTCAAATAATTCAGTTAAGCATAAGCATGCAGTTTAAATGTAAGTACAGTATAATTGTCAAAAACATTTCTATTTCAAGCTAATCAGTTTAATCAAACAATCCAGTTTAGCATAAGTATACCGTTAGTTCTATTTAACCCATAGATAGGGCCCTATCAGTGGCTACCACGCTGGACCAGAGTGGACCTGCAAGCAATGGCAATGAAGTGGGGCTCCGTATTCCCCAATGCTCCAGCATTACTGGGACCTCGTGATCAGACTGTTTAGTGTCATATCCAGTGTATTCTACACCCCCAGCCGACTGGGCAATCACACGGGAATGGTGGTTCCACGTGCATTTATATTTATGTATGATATAACAGTGAATCTATTGTTTCTCCTCCAAATATGGGTAAAATACTCAGCAGACTGTGCTATTTAGCCTTGGTTCGAAAATCGCTTGAAGCGAAAAAAGATTCTGAATTCAAACCTACAGGATTGTCGTGCCGTAATATTGAAGTCAAATTAGTGTAGCATTCTTCTGTTTTCAGCTCATCTAAACCCTGTGGATGGTTCTACACTAGCATATACCACCATAAAATATACCTGTGTCTGTGATCTCACGATTCATATTGAAAATTGAACTGCTAGGGTCTTATTCGTTGAGAGCGACGATATATCCTCACGTCTCCCATCGCTGTTGCAATGCTTGGATACCATTGATCAAAAAGCCATCAACATCAGAAATGATGCCATCATATGATCTTTTCAGGATATGAATTATTTACCCCAATCTCATATATTTGTTTGTAGCTGTGATTCTTTTAAACTTTTGACCCACTATCCGTCAATCAAACCTAACAAATGATCATCCCGTTCAGTTGGTTGGTTGGAAAAAAAATTTAATTATGTAATTTACTCTTTACAACTAAACAAAAACAATACTATATATATATATATATATATATATATATATATATTAGTAAAGTTTGTGGTCATATTTGAGGGCGACCCGAAGGCTCCCTTTTCAATAGCTACTACATCAATGTGTAAGGGAGAGCACAACTCTTTTTTCTGAATTGCTCCACACCCTTAATCCGCACCTTATATTTTTGAGTGGTTCGCAAAGAGGCATCAAGTACAATATTCTAAGTCTTTGGTAAGACTCAACCTTAGATTGAACCCAAGACTCCCTGATCATTGGGTAAACTCTAACCATTATGCCAATATATTTATGAAGAAATAATAGATTCACTAAAATTTACCATTTCTCTATCTCTCTCTCTCTCTATATATATATATATATATATAATATTTTTTTAGGTTGGTAAGGAGAACAAATCACATCATTTAATTCTTGACAAAATAAACAAAAACAATACAATACAATACAATATATATATATATATATATATATATATATATATATATATAAATAGTATTATTCTGCCCAGATTAAAAAACAAAGAGTTAACCCCTGAAATTCAATGGTCTATATTGAAAAAATCAAATTCTCCAAAATGTTTTGACGGTACATGCAGCTTGTGCTTAGAAGAGAAAATACGAATAATGACGTATCTAGTGTCTGAAAAGTTATAAAATAAGAGATGTGAATTAATAGTAAGATGAAGATATAAGGTTAAATTTAAACTATAGACTAATTATCTTAAATAAACATAGAAATAATTTTATGAAACAAGGTAAAAAAAAAAGTATCCAATATACGAACAAGAAAAAAATAGGTAACTGAGGAAATAGACTCAAAATAATATAAATATTAATATTTCCCTCAAAAACATTTATCATATAAACATAACACATAATAGTTAATTATCGAACTTAACAAAAAAAGAAAATAACTGAAATAAATAAACAAGTTCAATTACCATGATTCCAACCGACGGTAAAATTAGAAAAATAAATAAGTAAATAAATAAAAAACGGAAGTTTAATAAAACGAGGAGGTAACTCTTCACCTCTCTTCCTCTCTCCCCTCCCGTGTCTATTCTGTTTTATTTTATCCATAAGATCTGAAGAAGACCTGTTATATTTTTCTCCGCGTTTCTGGTTTGCATCAGAAACACAAAACAGGATGTAAATTAATTTATAATCCTAAAATAACCGGTCTTTGTTTTTTTCTTTAAAGAAAAAAACATATATATATATATGGAGAATTGGTAGATTTTGGTACATCTAACAAGATGATAAAAATGAGTGGAAAAGTGGATAAACCAACACTGACTACAGATTCAGCATTACTTCGTCCTCTTTAGAAAAATCCTTTTCATTCTGATGAAGATCAGTTTAAAAAACGAAATATTACTGAATCCGTTGTCGGTTTTGGTTTTTCCACTTTCACACTTTTTTGTCATATATATATATATATATATATATATATACATATATATATCGTCATCCACAGACAAACTGTTTAGTTGTACCATAACATTTTAGTGAAACTAGAACCGCAAGATACCTCTAACTGGGATTTCAACCCGGCTGAATTTACGTCAATCGAATACCTGACAGCAGTCGTCCCTAGCGTAAGTAAAATTATTTTACCACGAAAAAAATTGTTTGCGGTTACCTGGAGTCCTCAAATTTCCCCAAAAGAAAGCTCAACCCATTGGGGAAGCATATATATATATATATATATATATATATATATATATATATAATTTAAGAAAAACAACAAACCGGTCACATTATGATTCTAAATTTATTTCTATCCTGTTACGCGTTTTTGAAAATTACAAAAACACGAAAAAAATTTAACAGGACCTTTTCAGATCCTTTGGATATTGCTCTGTATTGTCTGTTTCATTGAGCTCTTTACCAGGAAAATTTAAATGTTCACTCTTGAATAATTTTCTTGTCCAGATGGAATTACTCCCAACTCCGGTTTAACTAGACCAAATAATTATATATATATTACATTCAGTGAATATGGTGAATTTGCTGAAATTGGCAACAGAAATCACAGTTGGACCTTTTTCAAGAAAATTAATAATGATGGATCCGTTCATGTGTAACGAGAGTTTTCTGACCAACCCTCTTTATTAACAACTGCATTTAGATCTTTTTCTTTGCCGAATTGTTAGCGTGTTTTCTCTCCATGGACCCTTATCTTCGTCTAAGGCTCGTGGAGGAAAATCCATGCTTATCTTATTTGTAAACATGTTTTTTTTATTAAAATATGTTCTCCCTACACATGACACATTGTTCTCTAAATTGTACTTCAAACATTTGATGAAAGATATCAGTTTTCGATCGCTGTTTTTATTCTCATCTACAGAAGCCACCCTTATAGATGAGCAGGTGTAGTTCCCCGATCGAACTAATCGTTCCTGGCCGTTTAACCATAGGATTCATTCGCCCAGGACCGGGTTATTCATTGCGTTGAGCCGTCAGAGGGTTTATCTGCTTATTTGTTCGTCCACCATGCTTCTTTCGAAAACGAAAAAGCATTTTATCTCACTTTCCTTCATTTTTTTTATTAAGCTTTAACTTAGTTAAAGTCCACGATGACTTTTTTTTAGATTTTTTAAAGTAAATGAACAATTTCTGGAGGCAGCATCCCACAAAGCCGCAGCTGTACGGCTACTTACCACCCATCCTGAAAACTATCAAAATTAGACGAACCAGACATGCGGGACACTGCTGGAGAAATAGTGACGAGCTCATAAGTGATTTACAGCAGTAGACCCCTTCCCATAAACGAGCAAAGGCAGGACGACCAGCTCGAACCAACATACAGCAGCTCTGTACTAATACAGGATGTAGCCCTGGAGACCTACCAGAAGCAATGGTCGATTGGGAGGGGTGGAGAGAGAGGGTCCGAGATATCAATGCTGATCGCCTGATATGATATGATGATGATGATGATATGCTCTGGCCTGGAGTACTTTGTTTGCGTAATCACTATTCTGAAAATTCCAATTGAAATTATTTTGCAAGATAAAGATTATTTTACCAAAACCAATTCCAAACAATTCTGAGTTTACATGTTCGGAAGAAAAAAATAAATACGTGCATATTCTTTTTATTTTTTGCTGAAATTTATTGAATGACACTAGCACACACACACACACACACACACACACACACACACACACACACACACACACACACACACACACACATATATATATATATATATATATATATATTGTCTCTGAACCAATCATTTTTTTAAACAAGCATGAGTCTTACATTTATATATATTGCGCCGAAGGAATTTTATGATTGTAAATAAATTGCTGTTTAAGTGACATCAATTCTTATCGGGTGCCCTTACTTTTTATCAAAAGTGCTAAAGCACTCGAAAATTTCATTTAGTAGAAGAGTATGAAGTAAGAATCATTCTCTCATACCTTTACAGTGAAATAAAATTCGGCAACTGTATAAAATTATGAACAAGTAAAACTAACATTTCCGTTATCTTTTATAAAACTTGTTGGCTATAAATTTTATGCGTAAATAGACACTTTTCCTCTCTCTCTCTATATATATATATAGTTAGAGAGGTGGGCATTATATATATATATATATATATAAATTGAGTATAGAGAGTGGGGGATGGGTTAATTGGTTTGTGAGAATGATATTTGTTCCAATACCTACGTGACTATTTTATGTGGCGTAAATTAATGTGTTCTGTCGTTGATTTTTTTTTTCCGCAACTCCTCTTAAGCATTTTTCTTTCTATTTTTTTTCATTTTTCATTCTTTTCCTTTCTTTCTTTTTTTCTGTTTTTTTTTTTCTCGATTATTTCTTTGTCTTTTTTTACTTTTTCATTTTCCGTTTTTTCAAATCATTCTTCTATTTCCTTTTCTTATTTTCTTTACGCATTTTAGTTTTTTTTTCTCTTGTTTTTTTTTTTTGCCTTCTCCTTCCCCCTTTTTTCCATTTTCGTTTTCTCATTCTTTCTCATTTTGAGTCTCTGTATATTCTCTTTCATTTATACATTTTTTAACCTCCCTCTGTCTTTTTTACTTTCCCATTTTCTTTTCCCTTCTACATTTTCTCTCTTTTCTTTTCTTATTTTCTTTTTTCCTAATCTTTCAGAAAACGTTTTTCTTTTTTGTTTATTTTGTCATATTCCTTAATTTTATTGTTTTTTTCTCTCTTTCTTTTTCTTATTTTTCTTACCGATTTTGTTTTTATCTATAACCCCTCTATTTCTTTTTTTCCTTTTATTTGCCAAGCTCGTCTTTTCTCTTTCGTTTTCTTTTTTAACTTTATTGTTATTCTTCTCTATATTTTCTCCTTTTTCTTCTTTTTCTTTCCTTTCTTTTTTTCACCGTTTCGTTTGCTTATTTTCCTTTCTCTTTTCTTTCCTTAGATCTCTTGTTTTTTTTTTTTCTTTTTCCTTTTCATTCTCTTTTTTCGTCTTTTCTGGTTAACTTTTTCTAAAACCACTCTCTATCTTATTTACTTTTTATCTCTTTCATTTTCTCTTTTTTATCATAATTATTTTCCTTCTCTATCGCATCTCTGTTTCTTTTTTTTATTTATTGACTTAATCATTTCTTTCTTTTTCTTCATCTCAATCGATTTTTTCCTTTTTCGCAAACATTTTATTTGCTTTCCTATACTTCATTTTTCTTCTTTTTTCTTCTCTTTTTTACCTTCTACTTTTTCTTTGTCTTTCTTCATTATTCCCTTCTCTTTTGGTCTTTTTCATTTTACTTGTTCTTTCTATTTCGTTATAGTTGCCCAGTTAGTTGGGGCTGTAAAATACACCGACTGCACCTCTGCAGAGAGTTAAAACCCCCTCCCAATGAACATCCTGGTATGACACTAAACAGTCTGATGGTGAGGTCCCAGTAATGCTAGGGCTTTGGGGAATATGGAGCACCCCTTCATTGCCATTGTTTCCAGGTCCACTATGGCTCGGCGTGGTTGCACCTGAAAGGGCCCTATCTATGGGTTAAATAGAACTAACTGCATACTTATACTTAACTGAATTGTTTGATTGAACTGAATAGCTCGAAATAGGAATGTTTTGACAATTAAACCTTACTTACATTTAAATTGCGTGCTTATGCTAAACTAAATTATTTGAAATAGAACTGTTTTTGACCTTGAAACCGTATATACACTAAACTGAATTGTTTGACATGGAACTGTTTTGACATTTAACTGTGTGTAAACAGAATCTGTACTTATACTAAACTGAATTAGCTGAATTACAACTGCTTGAGTAAACTAAATAGCAAGAAATAAGAATGTTTTTCATAATTAAACTGTACTTACATTTAAACTGCATGCTTATGCTAAACTGATTTATTTGAAATTGAACTGTTTTTGACATTGAAACTCTACTTACACTAAACTGAATTGTTATGTATAACTGCTGGAATAGTCTGAAATAGCAATGTTTTTGACAATTAAACTGTACTCATGCTAAACTAAATTATTTGAAATAGAACTGATTATTCACATAAACATGTATTTGGCGTTAAATAACCTACAAAGGTTGATATGCCATAAAACCCAACCAACCTAACCATCTATTTCGTTATATTGCTCTCTTTCTTTTTATCCTTTGACCGTTTACCTTTCTTTTCTCTTTCTCCCTAAGTCTCAGTGTTGTTTTTTTAAATTTCTTTCACTTTCTTTCTTTTTCTCTATAATTTTCTCTTTCTTCATCTTTTTTTACTTTTTATCATTTCTTTCACTTTCTCCGTAATTTTCTCTACCTTAACCTTTTTTCTTTTTTTCCTCTACCTTTTCTTTTTTATTCTTATTTTTTTTATTCCTTTAACTTTTTCCTTATTACACTGTTTTCTCATCCTCTTTTCCTTCATTTTCTTCTCTTGTATCCCTTTAAATATTTTCTTTTCTACCTTTCTTTTTCTTCTTTCTTCTATTCTGTTTGGTAGTGGTAGAAAATATTTCTTAAAATACTGAGTGGATTTTCAATATCTAAACAAAGACAATCAACGGTTTACATTCGCAACTAACGAAAATACGAGAATATGAAACGATTGCATATCAATAAGGCAATGGTTTGAGAGCTTCACCGAACGTTCTAGATAAGTAGTTTACGCTGAAACCAAAAGTGGTTTTAGATAATTCAACAACAGGAAAAATGTTAACAGATGTGATAAAGATAAATGTATTTGTTTCGACTGAATTTAGATTTTTCCGTTGTTGGTAATTCTGGGACAAACTGGAACGAGAAACAGAAGTGAGAGAAAAAGAAGCAAACGATAGCATATTTTAAGTGCAAATAAGAAATGGGACGTGATTAGTTGCCGTTGCAGATACATAATTTCCACCAGAGCCAGTCGAAAACGTACAACAGATAAAAGCTTGCACTTAAAAATAATTTAGTGGTCTTATCGATGAATGGAGATTAGAACTATGATTAATAAGTTTTATTTGAAGATGTATTCAACTTCTCCTTGATGATCTAGATGAAGAACAAGTATTTTAAGCATTTTTTTCATTAAAGTGAGTTCAGAGTATCCACTCACTTACACCAATTGCCAAACAAAGATTAAATAGTCCAGCCTGCACTACTACCCATAGCCAGAGAGAGAATAATTTGATGCGTAATTTTCCAAATGATATTAGCGTAATTTGAAAGAAAAACAAGTTGTTCAGGATTTGATTTGGTTGGTTGGTTTGGTGGGGTTTATAGCATATCAACCTTTGTAGGTTATTTAACGCCAAATCCATTTTTATGTAAATAATCTGTTCTATTTAAAACAATTCAGTTTCGCATAAGTACACAGTTTAATTGTCAAAAACATTTCCATTTCAAACTATTTAATCAGTTATATGTAACAATTCAGTTAAGTGCAAATACAGTTTTAATGTCGAAAACCAGTTCTATTTCAAATAATTCAGTTAAGCATAAGCACGCCGTTTAAATGTAAGTATGGTTGAATTGTCAAAAACATTTCTATTTCAAGCTATTCTGTTTAGTCAAACAATTCATTTTAGCATAAGTATGCTGTTAGTTCTATTTAACCCTTAGATAGGGCCCTATCAGGTGCTACCACTCCGGGCCAGAGTGCACCTGGGAGCGATGGCAATGAAGGGGTACTCCGCATT
Organism: Sepioteuthis lessoniana; assembly: GCA_963585895.1. NCBI lineage: Eukaryota > Metazoa > Mollusca > Cephalopoda > Myopsida > Loliginidae > Sepioteuthis > Sepioteuthis lessoniana. The sequence continues at coordinate 21,983,249 of OY757928.1, read as the reverse complement.
CCCCAAAGCTCCAGCATTGCTGGAACCTCACCATCAGATTGTTTAGTGTCATATCCAGGACACTCGTGGGGGGTCTTACCCCTCTGCAGAGAAGTAGACGGTGTATTCTACAGCCCCAGCCGACTGGGCAATCAGGATTCGAACTCTAGTCAATGTGACCATCTCCTACAGCGACGTGCGTAGTGTACTTTTGTAAGAAAATGGGACCGGGATCGAATTGATAAGTTGTCCACAAAGCCAGGAGTTGACAAAAAGCCAGTTGAGAGAGTTCAAAATCTCCCTCAGCGCGCTGAGTGTAATTAGATACGTTTGAAATAGAAATCCAGATATATCTTGCCAATGTCACCAAGTGTCTTCCACTGGAATACATAATACAGCACAATCTCTCACTTTCTCTCGGTCTCTCAATATATATATATATATATATATATATATATAGTATGCTATAACCATAATATCAATCACAATAGTAATACAATAAATATACAAATACAGGCAGACTCTGTCGTTTCAGTAAGAACGGTTTATTATTTTCTGATTTCGGTCCATGGCGACACGAGGAGAGAGACACAATTCTTAAAAGTCTTTCCTAACCATACTATGCTGATCATATCTTGCTGACCCCACCCACCGCGCGGCGCATCTTGTGATGTTTAAGATCTCTGTTGGTAGTGATCCGAAAAACTCAACAACATATTTCAACGGTCCAAATCCAACCCTCCTTCTTTTCAAAATACTCAAATTCTCATGACCATCTCTTCTGGGCATGACATCATCCACACTCCTGGCCCATTTTTTTTTGTCTGGGGGTTTATTATGACATGATTGTTATATCCTTTGTGCGCGAGCGTAAACAGCATCAATTGACAATGCACCTAGACTGAGACCCGAATGGTTCTTAGCCCTACCAAACTGAATGATAAAATATAATTAACGAAAAATGATTAATAAAAAAGCATTCCTTAATTATATAACATATATATACACACGAAAAAATATATATAGTATTTCTTAGAAATCCATCATATTATTATCGTCATCATTTCGCCGTCATTATAACAAGGATTCCCTTGACTTTCTCTTTCACTGTCGTTCATCGCTCTTGAGAGGTCCTTTAGACATCATCCAGTTTTTGCCCAGGGATGGTGAATATGGGCCTTTCCTGAACGTCCAAAACTGAGGTGTGCATATGTGGGAGTTTCCAGGAGTACTTCGCTTATGAGTTCGTTCATGTTTCTCAAGCCGTTGTTAGCATATATCGATTGTCTTACTTTTATGGTTTGTGATATGGTAGGTCAGTGAGTGTACAGTAGCTAACTTGTAAGGTGATGATTCAAGGATTTGTTCAAAATAGCACGAATCTTCATTGTCTATTTGACATCGAATTTTTTCATTAACTACTTTTTTAAAGTTGACCCGGCTACAGTTTGAAAGAATGTCCGTTTCACATTATCGGAGAGATTATATTTCCATATTAGTGATAATCAGTACATTTTGTGCCACGATCTACACTCTTATCGGACATATAAGACTTTTGACCACAAGGCATTACACAGAAAACTTTGTCCCAGTGGCAAGTACAGTAGTATGTGGAATACGATCGAGAAATCGTATAAATATCAACTATGCCGTTCTAGGTATTCGGGGCATAGAGCAAGATATATTATTCATTTAAGTGCAGAACATTATATATATATATATATATATATATAGAATTAACTTAAATCGCTAGTCGAAAATCTTCTACTAAAGTTTCACCTTAACGGATCATCAGGAAGTTTCGCCTAAACCATTCTGAGGAGAGATTGCCTTTATTCACCAAATACCTCCACCTATCCTAAAATTTGCATTAAAAAAAAAAAATAAAAAAAAAAATAAAAAAAAAAAATAAAAATAAAAAAAAAAAAATAAAAATAAAAATAAACCTATAACATTTCCTAATTATATAGTAACCACGCTCTTTTGTGTATACAACTATTCAACACCTCCGATCTTTTGTTTAGCATATTCTTACTTTTAC
>OY757928.1:21971229-21976229 GCA_963585895.1 Sepioteuthis lessoniana | reverse complement strand
GCCAATTCTGACGCGTCCATGCATAAGATTCCATTTGAGAACGCCGTTTATATGTTGTCCTAATTTTCCAGCCATTTTCAATATATCTGATTCCTCATTTTTGAATGTTTTGTGAAAGAGTAGGAAGTGACATCACAGCTGCTATTTTGTGGGGAGCTGTTCCTATGATTTTTGCTAAACAGCCTGTAGCATTCTTGTGTATTCCCATCGAGCTTTTTCCTCATGCGTTTCGTCTAAGTCTAGGCGGTGAAACACACTGATACAGGCTGAGCTTGGAAAAAAGCGCGTTTTATTTTATCTGAGTGATCAGATTTGCTTACGATCGATAAAATACCAATAGCAGTATATTGCCTCATTATGAATATCTTACTATCGCTTTCTGTTGATGAGATATTACAAGCAAAGTATATAAACTGGACTTCTGACATCAGAGCCTAGCCACTTAAATTTGAGATGTCTCCTACTCGCTTAAAGCGTATAAAATTAAATGCGTGTACACAAAGACCAATGCATTCAGCCGCTTTTTTCCTGGCTATAGAGAAGAGATTCCGCTAGGGTACTTGTATTTGCAAGATCATTTACGTAATTAGCGCCTGTCATAGTTTCTGAGTGATATCATCTGCTTTTTATCTTTTTTTTTAAGTGAAACGATTTTCTTTTATTCATTCAATCGACATTCTAGTTCGTAACCTTGGCAGATTATAAGCAGATATTCCGCAGTCATCTTTCTTAGGAAGGAGATCGCGTCGCCTTTTGTTCATTTCTAAGTTGTGTTTTTATACACACATCATTCATTCCATAATCTTGTTTTCCCTACTTAAGGAGGTATTTCATCAAAACCCACAGCGTGTTTGCTTTTTTTTTTCTCACTATAGCGTCAAGTATTTCATCCGTAAACTGACCTAGTTTGATGTCGATTTGGGATTAATAATTTCTCAGTAACTTTTTCCTGATTTCAGAAAGATTTCCAAGCAGATTGCAGAAAAGTTCTGTTCACTAATGAAGTCTTTCTTTTTGGCTGACAGCTTTTAGTTTTGTTCTCGAGGTGCTTTTCCTTGCGCATATTTGTTGTCTTCCATAAGAATCATGATTGAAAATCTTCTACTGAACCTGGCTTTCTTGGTTGTATGCATTTGGCATAATTTCAACTGGATATCATCTGGTTCTTGTCTTTTTAAATTATTAAACCATTTTCTTTTATTAGATTTACCGACATTACTAATATTCTGTCTTAGCATTTGTTAAACAGTAAAAGTAAATTTGGTAACCTTGGTCGAGAGTTACCGAAGGCTCCCTTTTCGATAGCTACTACACTAAATTGTAAGGGAGGACGCTACTGCTTTCCTTGGGCTGCTCCACTACACTTGAGTCCTACCTGAGTTAAGCTAGGCGATATCAAGTACCATTTTTTTAGTCTTTGGTATGTCTTGACCTGGGATTGAACCCAGATCTCCCGGACCATTAGCGAACACTCTACAGATTAGGCCAATAGTCCCGGTACTTCATCTCTTTCTTAATCTTCAGTGACAAAATCAAAGAAATCGGGTGAGCGAACAATTCTTATCATATTTTTGTTTAGTATCAATATAACGGTAACAGCTTCTATAGCGAAACAATATAAAAATAACACTGGTTTACAAAGAATTTGAGACAAGCACAAAAATACCTGTTTTTACCTAATTTGAGGGTGCTGAATTTAAATTTGAAATCCGTTTTTACTCATCACCTCTAGTTTTTTGGTTTTTTTAGATATGCATAGTGTGCATTTTGTTCATATACGGTGCATAAAGGCGTATATTAATTCTAATATTGTGAGACTTATGGCTTATTTTTTAGTTATCATGCACTAAATGTAAGTGATAGCATTACATTACATTATATATATATATATATATATATATATATATATATATATATATAGAGAGAGAGAGAGAGTTATATATCAAGATGGATTTTGACAGTTAAGGCAGCAGGTCTCAATCCACACTCTGGCAGTCATTGGAAGAGGTTGTCTCACAAGCGGCGCAGGAGGTTGGTGTCCCTCAACTATCGTGTTACACATCTTTTGGGTTACTAAATGTTAGTATTACATTTTCAAATGCACATTTAGTATTACTTTGTTATATTTTCAGATTCTCCAATGGCTTCAAGCACGTCAAAAGGTCGAGGATTCCTCATCAAGGCCAATTCTTTCAGCAACGGGTGTGGGGACTTCACAGCAGTTGCTCAGCGTAAAACCATCACTTCCCTCCTCAGAACCGCCTACTTTCACTATTTTGACTGTAAAATTGGTGATCAGGACAAGCCTTGGGCTCCATACATCTGTTGTAAACCCTGCTACAATGGACTAACTGCATGGTTTAATGCCAAGAAAGCAGCTTTCAACTTTGCAGTCCCGATGTTTTGGAGAGAACCACGAAACCACGCAGATGATTGTTTATTTTTGTTTAACTAATATAACTGGTTTCAATGCATCTTCTAGGAAAAAAGATCAAATATCCCAACCTTCAATCTGTTATGAAATCCGTTCCCCATTCAAATGATCTTCCTGTACCCACATCTCCAGTAAATAAGGATCTTTTTTCCTCATCATATGAAGAAATGCCTTCAAGGGAGGATTCTGCCGAGTCAATATCTTTGGAAGATATTGAGTCTATATATTCAGGAACAAGTGGCAAGGAGCCACACTGGATCACGCAAGAAGACCTGAATGATCTTGCTCGTGATTTGTATCTGTCAAAACAGCAGTCAGAGCTCTTGGCTTCTCGGCTTAAACAGTGTAACCTAGTCCAGGAAGATGTATGGATCACCACATTCAGGAATCGGAACAAATCAGGTCATTGGTCGTCTTAAAGGTATGCAAGCGGGCTTCACAAAGTACTGTTGATTTCTCTGTCTCTGGGATAGTCGAGCTGTATCCCAGCATTACAAGCAGAAAGACTGGGGGTCTAGAAGCACCTTTGTTCCTGGCGAACACAGCCACAAGGAGAATCCTCTGCTGGACATGAATAAGGTGCTTTTTCCTCCTCTTCACATCAAGCTTGGTTTGATGAAGAATTTCGTGAAGGCGTTGCACAAAAATGGTGCTGCCTTCCAACACTTGTTTACTGTGTTCCCAGGTCTTAGTGCTGCTAAGCTCAAAGTGGGCATCTTTGTTGGACCTAAGATCCGAGAAGTGCAGAAGGATACTGATTTTGACGAGCTTCTTAACTTAAAGGAACTGAGAGCATGGGAAGCATTCAAGTCAGTCTGTAGTGGCTTCCTTGGTAACACACGCGTACCAGATTACCAAGCCTGTATTGAGAAGTTGCAAAAGACTTACGAGGAATGTCAATGAAGATTCATTTTGTCCATTCTTACCTCAACTTCTTCCCGCCAAACATTGGAGCAGTGAGTGATGAGCATGGAGAAAGATTCCACCAAGACATTACGAAGATGAAGAGCATTTATCAAGGCAAATGGAACCCCGGCATGATGGGAGACTTCTGCTGGATGCTCTTGCGTGACATCCCGGAGGCAAAATACACAAGATCTTCTACAAAAACACACTTTCGACTGTCTGTGGTACTATGAATTGTGTAATTGTGTCATCCAAGTATATTGATTTAATCAGTGTTCTTTATCTATCCTGTTTTATCTGTTATAAGCTGCTGCAACTCTTGAAATATACACATATATTCTCTGTTTATACTAAAATGAGATTATTTAAAAGCCAGAAAACTAGAGGTGATAGAGCAAAACTATTCATGAATTTGAATTCAGCTCACCTAAATTAACAAAAAACATTTATCCCCACTCTTGCCTCAGGCCAAAAATTTATTTTTGTAAACCAGTGTAATGTTTGTACAATCTCTCCTCGAGTAAAGAATCAATATAATTAAAGAATACTATGTAACTAAGAGATTTTTTACACGTACTCCTTCGATCATTAAACGGATTCCATGATGTTCTGGATCGGTTTCTCTAAAAGCCGTTCTTATTATTTCTAAGAATTTTCAAGACTTCAGGTCGGATACAATAGAGAAGCATAGCGTTATAAACCTTAGCAGGTATGGCTAAAAAAATGTTTTGACTCTGTACAGCCTTTCTCGTAGTAAGCAAGTTCGAACTCCAGTCGCGCTATTACCTTCACTTTCGGGCAAATGTCCTTGGGGAAAGGTATAAACCCCCTTATCCTCCCAGCTATGGGTTAAATAGTAACACTGCTGTTGTTCTAGGACAATGGCTTCGGTATTTAATAACTTACAAATGTTGATATGCCATTGAACAAAGAAACCAAACCAAGCCAATATTAAAATGTAGCTTTTCACTTCAAGCAAATTGTTGTGGGAGCTTTACCCATCTCACCATGATGGACTCTTCTCACCTTTATTAGTACTGAGAGATTTCGTTGCCAACGCAACAATGCCGCAGTTATCGGAAACAGTACAATACTTATTACCTTTTCTATGTAACTCTATCTTTCTTGCGCAATATAATCTGTTTACCTAATATCCGTGTCTACGTTTTTATTAGTGACCCTTTCCGGGGCCATAACATACTGGCGCCTAGGATGAGATTCTAACTCACACGGGAAGATCCCCATAACACAAATATGAAATTATTTTAATACCCACTGAATTTGCGCATTTGAGTGCAGAAGAAAACACTCTTTTCACAATACTTACAAATGTATAAATATAATTTCTATCGTGAACTGTCGGCTTTAATATTTTCAAGTTTACCGCTGGTCTGACTTACAGAGAACAAAAACAATCTCTAATTATGGAGATACCTCAAACAAAGAACTAATAAATATCCTTTATAAAAAGAAAATTAAGTAACATTTCTTCATGCAAACAATTAACATTTATATAACATCAAGTATTTCTATCGAATGCAGGGAAAGGAGTAGCGCCCCCTACACCTTGGTGTAGGGGAGGCTATCGAAAAGGGAGCCTTCGGGTCATCTTCGACTATGGTCGCCAACTATTTTTTTTATTTCTATCGAATACGAATAA
>OY757928.1:21898729-21968729 GCA_963585895.1 Sepioteuthis lessoniana | reverse complement strand
TGCGTTTATGGAGGTGCATGTAGTGACACGATTATCTTAAAAATCTAAATCCACTAACCAAGTTCAAATCCTTGAAAATGCTATTCACCTGACACTTTGCGCTAATGTTCTTGGGAAGGGTAGGAATAGTAAAAGTTATGACATATTGTTATCTCTATGCTCATAATTAGTCAGACTTCTCAAATGGGAGGGGTGTCCTCGTGGTATAATGGTTAAAGAGATGGACTTCGAAATCGTACAAAGCGAGTTCGAACTCCGGTGGCGCTATTGACATTCACTTTCGTATAAATACCCTTAGGAAAGGTATGAACACCGTTATCCTCCCAAATATGGGTTATGTAGTACAACTACTGTTATTCTTGAAGTAAGGCTATGGCATTAAATAACCAACAAAGTTTGATATGCCAGTAAACAAAGAAACCAAACATACTACAAGAGGAAAACTCAGAATGTGAACTAAGAACAAGGAATTTGCGACTTCAACGAATAGAAATGTACTTGCTACTTCATCAGCACCACCATCACTGATACGAAGCATAATTTTCTAATAAGACATTTCTCTGAAATACTAAAAATAGAACATTTCTGAGACTTTTCCGTTTAGAAAAAAGGACTTCTCGCGACAAATAATAGACTTAGAAGAGTCCAGGAGATCTGAGAAGACTCGAAGTGGCCCAAAATCGAGTGTAAAACCTTAAGTCAGGGAAGCAAAGAAAATACTCACAAGGGGTAAAATACTAGAATCAAACAAATACTGATTCAAAATTTATGGTCTTTGATTTTGTTTCTCTTTTTTTTTGTTTTTGTTTTCTGGGGTTCGTTTTTTTTATTAACCAGACATGGGCATAATGGTTAGAGTGTTCGCCAATGGCCCGGAAGACCTGGGTTCAATCCCAGGTCGAGTCATACCAAAAACTCACAAAATGACAGTTGATGCTACCTTGCTTAACACTCAGCATTATAAAGTAAGGATCAAGGGTAAAGTTGAGCCATCCAGGAAAAGGAGAAGCGCCCTCCTCTACACCTTAGTGTAGTAGCTATCGAAAAGAGAGCTTTCGGGTCACCCTAGTCTACTGTCGCGAACTTTACTTTTCCTTTTTTATTGATATTAAGCCTTTATATTAATTTTAAAGTCGCAAATGTAGCTTTTACCAATGTATTAAGAGGTTGGATTCCCAAGGGAATAATGAAAAAACAAAAACGATCGAAACAAAAATTAACCTTAAATAACAACAACAAAAAAAAAAGACAAAATACAAAACAAAGCAAGACAATAGCTTTTTCTAATCATAGGAACGCTTTGTTTAATTAGTGAATTCTTTACTTTTCCCGTTACCTTTTTCTATGATTTATATTACTAGTATAATACCTGTAAAAATGATGACGATAATCATGTGAATCGGTATATCCGTTAAGGCACGGCATGATCAGAGTAAACTACTGTTATTTAGCCATAATGAGTGAATATACATGGAGAAAGAATGACAATAACACTTCATTATTAAAATAAAACACTCACAACTTATTCTCGAAAGCAGTTTTGTGAGAGGAGACTGACGGACACGGGGAAACAAAGATTGGCTGCTATATTGATCTATAACATGTCTTGGTCAAGGCCCCACTTAGCACTTTCTCTGATTCTCGGCCGGGTTTACTCAACCGGAGGCCGACTTCCGACCAACCACGTGATTGCTTCCGCTTATTTACCCAGGTGAATCCTGTTAAGGGAAATCTCTAATTGACGGCTTTAACTGTGTGCAATCTAATGCATTAATATATAAATATCCAAAAACTTTGTTGGCATTTCCTACTGAAATGAAAATGACACCAAATATAATCCAACAATTAATTACAAACTTTCTGAAACAGAAAAAATCACTCTGGCATCAAAAATCTTTTCAATAATATTTTTATTATATCGTAAATCAATTAACATCAATACGAACAATTTAGATTGTATTTGGCTTTCACGTTGTCGTTTTTTCTGGTCTACGAGCAGATTTTGTTTACTTATTTTGTAAATGCGAATCTAACCATTTCTTAAAGTAGGAGACACGTGCAAAAACTGCAAGGCCCTCAGTGCAGGTCCATCCATAGGAAACTATACCACGGAGGACCCACACGTTATCAGATTTGCGTCGACACATCAGTGGACCGCCAGAATCTCCCTGAAAAAAAACAATTAGAAAAATGTTAGAATTACAAAGTGAATATTCTAATCTTGATTATTTGAAAACCCAAGTTTAACCGAAAGAAGCTGAAGGGAATGTGTTGGGTTGTTTAGGGAGGTTCATTAATAAGTACAAGCCATCTACTAATTGCCATCAAATATTCATAGACTTACCGTCAATAGCAGCAGGAGATCGGCTAATCAGAGATAACTAGAACATATATGAGGAAGGTAATTTACGGCAGAGTACCAAAAAGTATTTTCGTCTTTGTTCTGACAAGACGTACCTCTTGTATTAAGCATTTCTTAACTGAAAACAAGATGGCTACCCGAATTCCCACAAATAGTTAATCAAGAAAAGGAGTATCAGTAAAAGTTGAACCCGAGAGAAAAAAGTCCTGAAGAAATTGACATCATCATCATCATGTCACGTCATCTGCACAGATCTCCCTGACCCTCTTCCGCCACCCTTCTCTATCGTCCATCACATCCGGTAGGTCTTCAAGGCTACATACTGTATCGGCACAGAGCTATTGTATGTAGGTTCTAGCTGGACGTATTGCCTTTGCCCGTCCATGTGAGGGGGTCCACAAGATTACAACACTTATGAGTCCGTGCCTACTTCTCCAGCAGTATCCCACATGTCTGGTTGTTCTAACTTGGATAGTTTTTGTGATGGGTGGTATGTGACCGTACTGCTGCTGCTTTGAGGGATGCTGCCAACACGACTTGTTCAATATTGCTCGCAGCTTTCATCAAGCTTTTTCTTCATATGTTTAGTTAGTGTCCATGTAGTGCATCCATACAGCAGTATCGATACGACCGCTGCTTGAAAAAAAGCTGCGTTTCATTCTATCAGTTAGGTCTTACTTCCATATGACCGATAGTCTATCGTTAGCTGCCCATGCCATTGCTAGACACGTGTTGATATCAGTCTTGGTTAATGGGACACTGCTTCCTAGATTGGTAAACTTGTCTACAAGATTCAGAGAACAATAATTTTGTGAGGAGATGTTGCCTCTTTTATTGAAGCACTTGTATTCCGTTTTGTGTGCATTGACATGGAGGCCAATGCCACTAGCTGCTCGTTCCAGACTACGTAGCTGGTTCTCGGCTTGGGCTGATGTATTTGCTCATAATTACAGCGAACAACATGTCTGCCTTACGGAAAGACAATTCATACAACTCAAATAAACGTAAGTGTTGTGTGTTAGACATAAATTTTTAAAAAAAATTTTAACAATCTTTGATTATTCTGAGAATTTTGAGTAGGACGGCTTTTAAGTTCTAAGACGAAAATAACACAACGGTTTTGTCAACAATGAAAGATAAAGACAGTTTCTTTAGTTTTCAAAACTGCTAGGATTAAATTTTCAGTTGACAAAATTTAATTAGTATATTGATCTGAGAACATTTTAACATCTTTAGTTTCTTTATTCGATTTTGTCAAATATTGTCGAAACTTAAGTTAACTGAAATGTAGACATACATAGACACACATACACACACATGTATATTTATATATATAGAGAGAGAAGGAGAGACTGAGATGTGTTTCTGTGTGTGTGCGTGAGTGAATCTACTTATCACGTCTCTATGAGCAGGATGTGACACAAAGCCAATATCGAAGAGATGTATAACAGGTTTGAATCTAGAGTTTTCCTTCATCTAGACCGGTTATTATACCAAGATTAAGGAACCCAGTCTGTCTATTTGTGCTTAGCTATCTGCGTCTTTTTTCCAAGTATATTTGTGCAAAGTGATATGCAAAAAGCCTGGTCTCGGAATTCATTTCGAGTCAAGATGTCCTTTTCTTACCATCCCACAAAAAAGCTCCTATTCTATACTAAAATTAATACTAATAAAAATGATTTGGAGATAAAACCAAAACAATAATTCCCTTGATAAGCAAATGCAGCAAATTAAACCCAAAAGAGTATAAGACTAGACATGACTGAGTGGAGAAGGTGATCCGCTCAGAGTTGTGCAAGAAATTGAAATTAGATCATGTGAACAAGAGGTAAATACACAACCCCGAACCCATCCTGGTGAAAGAGATGCATGAAATATATGAGATGTGGGGGATACCAACAGATCACCAAATTACAGCCAGTCAACCAAACCTAATGATTGTCCACAAAAAAAAGAGAACCTGCCGAATAGTGGATATTCCCATCCTGGCAGAACTCAGAATAAAATTAAACGAAAGCGAAAATAGAGGTGAATATCTAGACTTTGCTAGAGAACTAAAAACTGTGGAACATGAAGATGACAGTGGTACCAGTTGTAAGTGGTGCATCTGGAATAATCCCCAAATATTTGATAAAGGGATGAGCACTCTTAGAAATTAGAGGACAACAAGAGACATTCCAGACTACTGCAGTTATTATGATCGGCCAGTATACCGAGAAGAGTTCTGGAGACTTGAGGAAATTTGCTTTGTCTCAAACTTCTATGAGAAAGAATCTGCTAACACCTTTGGGAAAAACTAATAATAATAAGAAGAAGAAGAAGAAAAAGAAGAAGAAGAAGAAGAAGAAGAAGAAGAAGAGGAAGAAGGAGAAAAAATTTTCGGATGAATTTTAAAAAGCACGGCAACTAGAACTCAAAAAAAGCTAGAGGAGACCAACCAAATATACTAGCCAAAGATTGGAGACTAAAAAGATATCGAGACAAAACCAAACAATATAGACTAAATAGGACGTCACAAAACAATAACAAAAATTTTACCAAAATGTTAGTTGAAGAATGAGGGAAGCCATATCAGCAACCGGGTGCGCAGAGAGACAATAAGATTTTGCAGTAAAATATGGGAACGGAAAAATCATAACGGAAAAGCCGAAGGGATAAACAACAGTGAAATAGAGTTGCGAATGGTCAAAGAAGGCCCTTAGATGAACAGACACCCCGACGAGCTCAAGGCAACACTTAAAAAGATAGCAAACTGGAAAAAGCCCTTGCCTTGATAGCATACACGGGCTTTCGTTTTAAAAAATTCACCTCCATACACAATAGATTTGCTACTGAAATGAATAAATGGGAACAGAAACAAAGATACCCAAATGGATGATTAAAAGGAAGACTACTCTAATCAAAAAAGACCCACGAAAAAGAAACTGCCCCAACCAACTATAGTCCCATAACATGCCTACCTATGATGTGGAAAATACCATTGGCACAAATTAGGGAGATCTACTACACATTGATAAGCAGAGGAATATTCCAATACGAACAGAAAGGATGCCACAAGAGAACCAAAGGCTCAGAGGAACTACTGCGAATAGATCAAGACATTCTCAACGAAAGTAAAACAAGACGGAGCACTCTAGCTCTGGCCTGGATCGACTACAAAAAGGCTTACGATATGATTCCCCAAATCTGGATACTACACTGTCTCAAAATGTATGAAATACCCGAACAAGTTGTAAGTTTATCGGGAAGACCATGCTAACCTGCAGAATAGAATTGATAGCAGGAGCAAAAAGTTTACCAGAGGTAATGATCCAATGAGGCATATTCCTGGGAGACGCACAATCACAATTACTATTTATGGTAGCCATTATGCAACTCAACCACACCCTAAGGAAATATACAGCCGGATAAACACTCAGTAAATCGCAAGAAAAGATCAACCACTTGATGAACATGGATGCAATCAAACTTTTTTTTATCAAAAGCGAAAAAGAATTTGAAACCCTTATACAAACTGTGAGAATATACAGTCAAGTTATAGGACTGGAATTTGGCATAGAAAATGCGCCATGCTAGTAATGAAAAGTGTCAAACGTCCCATAACGGTAGGAATAGAACTAGCAAATCAAGTTGAACCCACAGAGAAAAGAAAACCTACAGATACTTTGGGATATTGGAAGCTGACACCATCAAACAAGTGGACATGAAAGAAAAAATTAAAAAGAGTATCTCGGAAGAGCCAGAAAATTACTCGAGACGGACCTCTATAGCAGGAACCTTGTCAAAGGGATAAATACCTTTACTGCCCCACTTGTAAGATACTCGTGAAAGTTCTTGAAGTTGACTAGAGATGAACTTACGTAAAGGGACCAGAGAACAAGAAAACTAATGACCATGCGTAAGACATATCCTCCTAGAGATAACATTGACAGAATATGTGTAAGGGAGTAAGAGAACTTGCCAGCATTGACGACAGCGTGTACACATCGATACAATGACTCGAAGACAACATAGAAAAGCGCAGAGGAAGAGTGATTACAGCCACCAGGAACAATACTAATGACACGATGACAACCGGAACGACAATAACCAGAAAACAAAAGTGAAAGTAAAACAACTCAATGGACTTTTTGAGCGACTAACAAGAGACATCTCTCGCGAGAAAACGTGAATGTGGCTACTAAAAAGAACCCTTAAGAGAGAAACTGAATCTCTTCTAATATCAGCACAAAACAACGCCATAAGGACTAACCATATCAAAGCAACAACAGATAAGACACAAAAAACAGCAGATGCATGTTATGTGATGAAAGAGAAGAAACGATCAATCATAAATAAGCGAATGCAGCAAATTATCACACAAAGAGTATATGACTAGGCACGAGTGGGTGGGCAAGGTGATTCATTGAGAATTGTGCAAGAAGTTGTAGTTTGACCAAACGAACAAATGATAAAGGTACAAACCAGCATCTGTCATAGGGAATGAGACACACACTCTTCAGGGATTTTGAGATACAAACAGATCACCAAATCTCGGTGAGACGACCAGATCTTATAACAATCAACAACAAAAAAGAAAATTTGCAAAATTGTGGACTTTGTTGTCCCGGCAGACTACAGAGCGATATTGAAAGAATGTGAAAAGAGGGATAAGTACCTCATCCTTTCGAGGGAATTGAAAAAAAAACTGTGGAACATGAAAGTGACGATTATACCAATTGTAATTGGTGCTTTTTGTACAGTCACCAAAGGATTGGTACAAAGACTGGAGGACTTGGAAATAAGGGAACGGTTGGAGATTGTCCAAACGACAGCATTGTTGAGATCGGCTTGAATACTGAAAAGAGTCCTGGAGACTTGTTTTCACTTAAACTCCATTGAGAAACCATCGGATAGCTCTGTTGTAAAAAACTCGAAAAAAAGTTAATAATCATAATCAAAAATAAATGATTTGAATTTTTAGAGAGGTGTTTGCAGTATGATACTCTATCGGTATACGAAAGTTGAAATATAAGTGAAGTAGTACTTCCTCCGAAGTCACATCACTAGATTATTTTTATTAAATGAAAATTTTACTAAACGAAATTCGCGAATAACAGTAATAATACAAAGTCATTTGGACTAAAACTCTGAAACGTCGAGCAAAAATCGGGCATTGTAGAATATCCCAAATTGTCTGGTGTTTAAACAACCAAACTCTTGTATCAGTCATAAACCAATCCACGCACAAAATGACAACTTAAATAATGAATTAAGATTCAAACTCCAAAAGATGTTAAAAGTTAACCTTTGGACTTTTACCAAGATTAAACTTGGCAAGTTAAAAAACAGGCTGTTTTTTTTCTTCTTTAAAGTACGCTGAAGTGTCCTCTTCCATGTAAAAGAACTTGGAGTATATATAGTTATAAACCCTTGGGTCTAGTATGGTCTCCATATACTACCCATGCAAAATTACAAATCTAAATTATGGTGAGACTCATTTCCAGATCTAGGTATCATTATCCGCAGGTGCCCATAATAGCCAGCATGTGGGACACGACAACATCCTGCGAATGTGGGAAGTTATTTTTTCAGGTACACAGTGATCAAAGGAACTGTGCATGTGTTGCAAATTGACCTTTAATAGCCAGTTAGAGTGGATTTCGTAAAGAGGTTAAGCATCTGTGTCTTAAGATAAACAAGGGATTGCGAAAATGAATCACTTTAGCTACGCAGGATATAAAATGTATGGGCGTCCAGAAAATATATAATGACAGAAGTTTTTCGACCAAGGAGTCAGTCAATGGAAGACCATAGGTCCGACAGAGTTGACCGTCGGCAGAGTAGACACGCCAGCCTAGGGACCGGCGGCCCCGAGTTGAGAACCGACTGTAACAAAACTCCCATGAAAAAAGAAGTTAAACTCTAAATATGCCAGTCTCTACGTGGTGTCAATCACAGCAATCTGATGCACACTCTCATTCTCTCTCTCTCTCTCTCTCTCTCTCTCTCTCTCTCTTTCTCACTCACTACCGTCTAAACTTATCGAATAAATGAGTATATATCTTTATAAACAAATGCCACACACACACTCTCTCTCTCTCTCTCTCTTTCTCACTCGGTCTCTCTCTTTCTCTCTCTGTCTCTGTCTCTCTTTCTCTCAACCACTACCGTCTCAACTTTTCGAATAAATGAGTATATATCTTTATAAACAAATGCCACACACACACACACACACACTCTCTCTCTCTTTCTCACTCGGTCTCTCTATTTCTCTCTCTGTCTCTGTCTCTCTTTCTCTCAACCACTACCGTCTCAACTTTTAGAATAAATGACTATATATCTTTATAAACAAATGCCACACACACACACACACACACTTTTTCTCTCTCTCTTTCTCTTTCGCTCTCGCTCTCTCTCTCCCTCTTTCTCTGTCTCTGTGTCTGTTTCTCTGTCTCTCTGTCTGTCTGTCTGTCTCTGTCTCTCTCACCCACTACCGTCTCAACTTTTCGAATAAATGAGTATATATCTTTATAAATAAATGCCACACACACACACACACACTCTCTCTCTCTCTCTTTCTCTCTCTCTCTCTCTGATTCTCTGTCTATCTGTCTCTATCTCTCTCTCTCACCCACTACCGTCTCAACTTTTCGAATAAATGAGTATATATCTTTATAAACAAATGCCATACACACACACACACACAAACACACTCTCTCTCTCTTTTTCTCTGTCGCTCTCTCTTTCTCTTTCTCTCTCTGTCTCTGTCTCTCTTTCTCTCAGCCACTACCGTCTAAACTTATCGAATAAATGAGTGTATATCTTTATAAACAAATGCCACACACACACTCTCTCTCTCGCGCGCGCGCTCTCTCTCTCTTTCTCTCTCTCTTTCTCTGTCTCTGTCTCTGTTTCTCTGTCTCTGTCTCTCTCTCTCACCCACTACCGTCTCAACTTTTCGAATAAATGAGTATAAATCTTTATAAATAAATGCCACACACACACACACAAACTCTCTCTTTCTCTCTCGCTCTCTCTTTCTCTCTCTGTCTCTCTGATTCTCTGTCTCTCTCTCTCTCTCTCTCTGGACCACTACCGTCTCAACTATTCGAATAAATGAGTTTATATCTTTATAAACAAATGCCACACACACACACACACACACGCTCTCTCTCTCTCTCTCTCTCTCTCTCTCGGTCTTTCTCTTTCTCTCTCTCTCTCTCTCTCTCTGTCTCTGTCTCTCTTTCTCTCACCCATTACCGTCTCAACTTTTCGAAGAAATGGGTATATATCTTTATAAACAAATGCCACACACACACACACACACTCTCTCTCTTTCTCTCTCGATCTCTATATTTGTCTCTCTTTCTCTGTCTCTGTGTCTGTTTCTCTGTGTCTCTGTCTCTGTCTCTCTCTCTCTCTCTCTCTCTCTCACCCACTACCGTCTCAACTTTTCGAATAAATGAGTATATATCTTTATAAACAAATGCCACACACACTCTCTCTCTCTCTCTCTCTCTCTTTCGCTCTCTCTCGCTCTCTCTTTCTTTCTCTCTCTTTCGCTCTCTCTCGCTCTCTCTCTCTTTCTCTCTCTTTCTCTGTCTCTGTCTCTGTTTCTCTGTCTGTCTCTCTCTCTCTCTCTCTCTCACCCACTACCGTCTCAACTTTTCGAATAAATGAGTATATATCTTTATAAATAAATGCCACACACAAACACACACACTCTCTCTCTCTCTCTCTCTCTCTCTTTCTCTCTCTCTCTCTTTCTCTCTTTGTCTCTCTGATTCTCTGTCTATCTGTCTCTATCTCTCTCTCTCTCTCACCCACTACCGTCTCAACGTTTCGAATAAATGAGTATATATCTTTATAAACAAATGCCACACACACACACACACACACACACACACACATGTGAGAGACATCAATAGAAAAAATTGACAAGAGATGACAACAAGAAAATGACTCTTATCTTAAATGCGATCCTAGGAAAAGATCATTAAGTAAACGGATGATGGAGATCTAGACAGAATCCACCAAATTTAAGAAAAACTTACTACTAAAATCGGGATGATTTTAATGAAAAATTGTCTGTGGCGGTGAGATACTTGAAATATATAAACAGTCAAATCGTGAAGAACATAAGTAAAGAAGTCTCACTAAGTGAATTGAAACTCAACATATTGAAAACCAAATCATCACAGATGCCAGAAACACATTATTAACACAGGACGATAAGACAAACGTAAAATCGTTAAAAAAATCATGCGTGAACAGAAGACTACATAACCATCCCGAAGGAGTCAAGAGTGGGCAAAAGTCAAGCCAGATGTCGAAAAAGTTGTGTAATATCCCAACGGTCATTGTTACCAAACTGAATATGTTAATCTAAGCAGACAATAATGAAATAAAAAGGGAAAATAAAGAAACTGAAAACAAACGAAAATACTAGTGAAGGTAAACCGCACAAGAACCTAATAGAAAGAAGCGAACCCAAAACGACATCCACAGGAATGTCGGACAACATAACTGGAATAAATACATAAAAATAAACCCTGGTTTTGAGAGTTTGCCGGTTTTTTTTTTTCATTTAAACTGCGTACTTATGCTATACTGAATTATCTGAAATAAAATTGTTTTTATGGTTATGTATGTGTATTGCCCTGTTTACTGGGGCTGTAGATTACATCAGTTGCCCCTCTGCTGAGGGGTAAGACTACCCACAACAATTGTCCTGGTTAGGACACTAAAAAACTGATGGTGAGGTTTGAGTGATGCTGGAGCTTTGGGGAATGAAGAGTACCCCTTCATTGCTAACGCTCCTTGGTCCACTCTGCCGCGGTGTGGTAGTACCTGATAGGGCCCTATCTACGCTTCAAATAGAACTAAACTGTATACTTATGCTAAACTAAATTACTTTAAATATAACTGTTTTTATATTTAAACTGGGTACTTATGCTAAACTGAATTATTTAAAATTGAACTGTTTTGACATTTAACTGTTGGACAAAAATTATGCGTATACTAAACTGAATTGTTTGAATTAGAATTTTTTTAATGTTTTTTTTTTTTTACTGAATTGAATAGCTTAAAATAGAAATGTTTTAAACAATTAACTGTACTGATTGAAATAGAACTGTTTTGACATATAAACTGTTTTTATGCAAAACAGAGTTGTTTAAAAGAGAACTGTTTTTGTCATTAAACGTTACTTACGCTAAACTGAATTGTTTGAATTAGATCTGTTTGACAAGACTGAATAGCTTCAAAAAGAACAATTTTCGACAATGAAAATGTGAGCACACGCTAAACTGAATGGTTTGAATTAGATCTGTTTGTCAAAACTGAATAGCTTCAAAAAGAACTATTTTTGACAATTAAAATGTGTGCACATGCTAAACTGAATTCTTTGAAATAAAACTGATTATTTGTATAGAAATGGGTTTGGCATTAAACGACCTATAAACCCATAAAACCCAACCAACTAATATTTATAATTCTGGATAATAGTCATCGCAGTACCTGGCATAATTTTTGTTTTTATTTTATTAAAGTACCAAATTATATTGAATAGTATAAAAAAATTGGAACGACAATTTTTTTTAATTATTAAATCGTATTAATATACAATATGATATTTGAAAATATAATTTGATTTTGTTAAGATGTTAACAATAGCCCTGCAGGTTGTTTAAAGTAGATAATTCTTTTCTCAAAAGTCATCTATTCTTTTATTTTTTATTTATTTCTTTCATTTTGGGTTTAAAAGTTTGTTTGACATTTTATAAAAATGAGGTGAAGAGGAAAGACGAGTCAACAATTGATACATCTTGATACAGGAATTCTGTGCCATTTGTCAACCAGATAAGCAAGACAAATGGTCTGGTCTTTATATTTAAAAAAAAAAGATGATGGAATTTCTGTTAGGGAGATAGGGTGGCCAAACTTTTGTGTGTTATTCTTAATTTTCATTCGAAATTTCTCGTTATTTCTTTATCTGAAGATGCAGATCAAACATTTAAAATATATATATATACATATAAATATTATTATGGAAATTGATTATACGATTGATTTTTAAGGTTTGTTCTTTTATATGGAATTAATTGCTCTGTATTTTGATCTATTATTATTTTACATTGAGTTCTGTTTTGGAATTTGAATCACATGGAGAATGAAAAAAGAAAATCCTAAAATAGAATCGTTGCCACCATTGGCGTTGGATGATATATATATTTATTTATTTATGGAGAGAGAGAGAGAGAGAGAGAGAGAGAGAGAGATAGAGAGAGAGAGAGAGAGAGAGAGCTATGATTAAAATTCAATCATCAAAACATTTCAAGCAGATGAATCTTTACAGTGTTCATTACCCAATAATCTAATATTTTCAACTATAAAATATTAAAAAATATATAAAATGTCACGATTCAGATTGATCCTAAGGTAAGTCAGTATCAACTAGTATATATAGAAAGACAGTCAGACGGAGAGACAGAAAGAAAGGATGAGTAACTGTATTATGGAGCTTTTGCGTAAAATTCCATTGGACCATAAACGGAATATGAACGAACCTCACAGAACCCCTTACTATTATAATACCCAACCGACGACGCCAAACTTTACAAATATGGCTAAGTCTAAATTCACGAGTAACATGATATATTCGAAAATCAATTATACTGTGGTATGTTCCCGCCTCGCAGAATACCCATGATTTGTGACCTTTTATCCCATTAAGCAAGCAACATGATTAATTCAAGACTTTTATGGTAAATATGTCTTGAGTTCTTACTGTGCACGTTGTCGTCCCCATGCTTATGGCTTCTCCGACGCAGATGTGCTGTGGTTGTAGTTCCGAGGCGTGTTTTTTGCATTCTTTACTGTCCATGACAGGGACCCTGGCTCGAAGCAGATACTTGGAGTAAGAATCATTCTCTGAAAAAATAAAATCAAAGAAAAAAAATACAATGAGTGCACACAAACGTGGACGCATTTAGATATTTCTTTTAGTTTTAACAAAGTAGGAGTCGCCGTGGCGTAGTGTCTAACGCACTGGACTGTGACATTTTAACAACTCTTCTGACCTTAGTACTTTCCAGTACAGCCAGCTGGGGCTATAAAATACACCAACACTACCTCTGAAGAAGGAGCAAACATATTTGAGTGTCTTAGATATGACACTAAATTATCTTTTGATAACGCTCCAGTCCTGGAGCTCTTAGGAAAGCTGAATATCCCCTCATGGTCATTTCTCCAGGGTTAATTCTGTCTGTGAATAGTTGTAATTGTCAGGGTTCAATCTATGCGTAAAAAATAACAGCCTAATATTTTATGAGGGTTTATTATTGATATCAAATAGGATAATTAGCTTAAAAAGCAATACTTGAAATTATTCAATTGTGTGCATACAAAACAAACTTTAACTCTTTGAAAGAATAAAGTCAAGCTCGTGTAACTTACTTAAAAATCACCCCCCCCACACATATATATATATATATATATATATATATATATATATATATATATATATATATATATATATATACATTGATTTTTGGTTGATATGTCATTAAATCAAATTGCCAAACATAACCTGTTATTACATTTATTTTCGGACTTATATTCCTGGAGAATGTGTGAACCCCTTTATTTCTCCCAGCAGTAAGTTTACTAGTACCGCATACTGTTCTTCTTCAAGGATGGCCGCGGCATTTGAAAGGTTTAAACTAAAGATTCAAACTAAACAGATTTCGTCAAATAGAGAATGGTGTACAGGTGATAATGGAATCAACATATACCAGACTGTAGTGTGTCAATATCTGTGTATGTGGGTGGTGTAAAACAAACAGTTAATGAACGAATATAATCAAAGAACGCTCCGTATTCTTTTGAACAAATCCACTGAGCAGCATCCTACAAAAATGCAGTTGTTCTGTCACAGTCTCCCAAACCCTCCAAGTAAATTTCTTTTTTGATGTCATATTAATCATTGTATGTTATTTAATACCAAAGCTTTTCTAGTAGAATAAGAGTAATGGTACTATTTAACCTATAGGTCAAAGGAATAATGGGTTTGTTTTTTTTTGGGTTTTATGACACATCAACCATTGTAGGTTATTTAATGCCAAATCCATTTTTATACATATAAACATTTCTATTTCAAACAATCCACTTTTGTATAAGTATATTTTTCTACACACAGGTGAAAGTCAAAAAAGTTATATTTCAAACAATTCGGATTAGCATAAATAAACAGTTTAAATAAGTCAATTTAGCATAATTACAGTTTCAATGTCAAAAATAGTTCTACTTCAAGCAATTTATTTTAGCATACAACAATGGTTTTATTTCAAACAACTCAGTTTCTCATAAGTACACAATCTCAATGTCTATACAGCCTCTTCTCAATCAATTTAGATTAGCATAAGTACAGAGTTTAGTTCTATTTGAACAATAGATAGGACCCTATCAGGTGCTACCACTCCGGGACAGAGTGGACCAGGGAGTGATGGCAATGAAGTAGTACTCTGCATTCATAAAGTAACAGCATTACTGGAATCTTATCATCAGATTGATTAGTATCCAATTCAGGACATTCGTTGGACGTGTCCAAACCCTGTACAGAGAAGCAGTTGGTGCATTATTCAGTCCAGCCGACAGAGCAAGTTATTATGTGTTTCATACTTTTCCCAAATGTATTAATGCGAAAGTGAATTTAATATCGTGACTTACATTCGAACTCGCTCACTACGAATTTACAATCCTTAACGTTAACTGCTTCACCACTCTGTCTCCTCCTATCCAAGGCACGCTGGGCATTGCTGTTGAAGTAAGGTACGTTTTTAATTTACTCCAAAGCATGACGAGCCAAAACTTACATTCAACTGCTTTTTGCAGACACTGAATGCCGTTTAAATGACTTATCCAGGGTGACAGCAGATAGATAGAGAGAGAGAGAGAGAGAGAGAGAGAGAGAGAGAGAGAGAAAGATAGAGAGATATAGAGAGAGATGCAATTAGTACCTCTTTTTTACTATTTTGTTTTTCCTGATAGTTTCCACCATAGGTCATTGTCTGGCGGAAGTAATTTTCATCAAAGATAGAAAAAAAAATCCGAAAGGTTACGTTAATGCTAGATTTGGCAACATTATATCTTCATTTTTTGAATGAATGGACGTTGTATCCAAGAGGAATTCCTGTCCTATCCACCATCTTAATATTAAGATTTTCTTGGTTGAGTGAATGAGTGTTGTTGTGGAGTGGGAGTTTTTTTAGAATTTTGACATCATTATACTGGTAAAAAATGTCCCCAAATCTTGATTTTTAACTGTAGACTGAATACACAATGCTCCTCAAAAGTTGTGCTGAAAGCACGGGTTCCTTTGTATTCCTTTGTCATCTGCTCATATTGACCATCACCCTTACTAAGTCCTCTAGAAGGTAACCAGTATTTGTACAGAGCTGATAAATGTCATTTTTTGGTTGAGGGCAAAAACTGGTGTATCCATGGGTCTATTAGAAAACGTTGTATATTAGTTCTTCCGTACAACTTCAGCAGTGTCCATTATATCGTGCTTGCTTTAATGATTTGTGAGATGGGAGGTAAGTAGCTTTGCATCAGTTGTTTTATGGGGTGCTGCCTTTTTGATCAAAGGAGCATGCATATTTTTTGCAAAGTTCCCCTCTTGCTTTTTTCTCCGATCGTTTCGTTAGAAGCCTCGTGGTGAAATCAAGTTGTAGTTTTTGGACCCCTTCAGATTGGAGGAATTTCCGTTTTATATTATCAACGTGAATACCAGCAGATAATATAAAACGGAAATTAATAATAATAAATCCGATGAAAAGTATTCTCACCGAACGCCTAACGGGAGAAGAAATTGTGAGTTAACATTTTTTTTAAATATCTACATCGAAACGTCTAAGAAAAATGAATGATCATTAAGATTGCCGGGATTTCGTTTTCATTTATTCTGTATATATATATATATATATATATATATATTAAAATGAATAAGTCCACTAAGAGATTTGCATTTTTAAGAATTATTTATTTCATTCTTACATACGTGTATGTTTCAAGCTGGTTGCTTTGGTTAGAGATAATATGTGGCACAAGGCCAAATAAATGGAGCACTACTTCAAAAGAAAAAAAAATCAAGACCAAAAATATACGAGCATACGTAGAAACAATCAAGCCCACTCAATTTACACACACGCACACAGAGGAACAAATACTCAAACACAGAATAAGAAGTAACAGTTAGTTGAATTCCAAACCAATTTAACAAAAAAAAAAAAACGAACTATAAATTCTATAACATATCAACTAAACACACACACACACACGTGCACAACGACTAAGTATAAAGCAACGCAAAACTTTATAACATACCAAATATCAAAGACTAATATGAGTAAAGAACGACTAGTAGGCACACTGTGAGAAGGTGAAAGGAAAAAGGAGGCTGAGAAATATAACACATAACAGTGACTTCTATATAAACCAATGCAAAACCTTAAAAAGAACGTTTGACTTACAAACCTACACGAGTGAGTTCGAATCTCATTGGGTGCCCCATTCATATGGCTTTGTGCCACAAATGTTCTCAGAAGAAAGCCATAAGCTGGAAACATACATGTATGTAAGAACGAAATAAATAATTCTTAAAAAATACACATCATTTAGTGAACATATATATTTTGAAATATTTATTTTTTTCTATTTAGACCGACAAAAAATATAATTTGCATATATATTTCTTCGTTTAGAATATTAAGACGATTATTTTCATCGGTATTGTTATATTCCCAACGTTTCAGCAGATTCATCCTTCGACATTATTCAGATGTTTCAAATCCAACCCAAGAGCCTGCACGGTTTACGGGGGTAAATTGCTCAAATTACGTTTGACCAAGCGGCTAGAGTGTTCGCCAGTGGCCTGGGATTCAATCCCAGGTCGAATAATTTCAAAAACTCAACAAATGGTACTTGATGCCGCCTTGCTTAAGACTCAGTATTTAAAGATATAGACCAAGGGTAAAGTGGAGCAATCCAGTGAAAGGAGTAGCGCCCTCCCCTATACCTCGGTGTAGTAGCTATTGAAAATGGAGCCTTCACGTCACCCTCAAGTATTGTCGCCAACTTTACTTACTTACGTCAACCATAAAAGAATAAAAGTGTTAATCTATATTAAGTATTCTTTGTTTGTTTTACCTTTTGTCAGAATTGAACCAGTAACGTCTAGATGCTTTAAATTAGAATACCTTTGACCCGAACGCCTATATACGTTACGCCACTTGTCCTGCTGGACGAGTGGCGTAACAGACATACGCTTTTGTGTAAAGAACCCAATTATGGGTAACAATCTATAGAACAATCTATCACCGCAGATTTAATCAATGGATTATTGGAGGTGACCTTGTGGTGTAATGGTTAAAACGTTGGGCTGCAGAATCGTAGTAAGCGAGTTCGAACACCAGTCACGCTATTACGTTCACTTTCGGACAAGTACCCTCGAGAAATGTATGAACCCCCTAATTCCTCCTAGCTATGGTTTAACTTGTACCACTAATAGGAGAATGTCTTTGGCATTAAATAACCAAAAAAGGTTAATATGCCATTAAACAAAGAAACCAAACTGAATCATCAATGGTTTGTTCCGAAGTTCTGTGTAGACTCCCGAGTTGGACATTCAACACCTGAAGAAGGGCGAATGATGCATCAGCCGAAACGCTGTGAATATAATAATAAAGCTGAAAACGGAAGTCTGAATAATCTAAATGATGAAAATTAACAACCTTCCCATCAGAAATTTCTTTGTTAATGGCATTCAGATTCGTGGAATATTTAATGCCAAAAAATAATCTTTTAGAGGGAAATTAGTTATACGACTTAAATCTTACCTGAGAGCATAAGGAGGTTCACACCTTTCCTATAGATATTAGTCCGAAATTTAATGTAATAGTGAGACTGGAGTTTGAACTCGCTATCTATAATGTCGCAAACCAGCTCGTTAGATACTGTCACGAGGACTCTCCGCATATAATTTACGAGTGGTACAGAATATTGATTTGTCTAATATTGATAAGTAAAAAAATTAGACAAGTTGATATACAATTCCACCGAAGCATTGTATATCACTTTTTGTTTATAATCTAAATTTTTTTAATGAATTTAAAAAAAAAAATACAATTTTAAAAAAAAAATTGTTTCTATGAAAACTCTTTGTCCTAACGATGACCAAAGGTCAAAACTAGCTGAGAACAATTACAAAGGATCAACATTAGTTACATTCCTGTTATTTGTCTAATATATATATATATGTGTGTGTGTGTGTGTGTGTGTGTGTACAGTTAGACAATTTGGAATGTAGTTTTAATGTTGGGTGGCATTGCATATCAACTGGTCTAATATTTTCTCGTACACATTAGACAAATCAATATTATAGTAAATTATATGTGGAGAGTACTCGTGACTGTATCTAACGAGCTGTTACATTGTAGTTAGCTTGTTCAAACTCCAGTCTGGCTATTACTTTAAATTTCGGACAAATACCCATGGGAAAGATTTGAAACCCCTTCTGTCCCCAGCTATAGGTTGAGTAGTATCACTGGTGGATCTGCAATAAAATGTCTGCCTGGCGTAAAGTTTGCAGGGTTTCGATCTCAGCTGGAAGGATCTGGCGTGTCTACTCACACTCCTGAGTTGTAATACAAAGAAAGAATCTGTTTGTGGATAACAATATGCATGATCTCCCTCGAGGTGTTGAGCGCTCTGGGGAGGAATATGTTGTATATCCATAATACAATTATATACAGAATCATAGTCAACAATAATATACGAACTTCAATGAATGAACGAACACACTTCTTTATAAAAATATACCCCTCACACTTTATTCTTGAAAGGGTTGCGAAAGGGTTGATTGTGTGTGAGAGGTGAGTTGGAGATGGGGAAAGGCTGCTACATATTGACACAAAGTTCTTATGACCATAGCAGCACTTCTTTCGCATTCTGGCTGAGCTGCTCAACCATGGGTCTCAGAGGGCCGCAAAGCCCTCAGTCTGCAAGCTGTTCTCACGCTGGCATCTTATCCCCAACTGACTCCAACTGCAACTGGAACTTGAACTGACTCCCCAAGCCGTCTGTGGCACCTGGTTTTATAATTGTCTAACATCACCTGCTTCCTGTGGGCGTACGCATCCGTACCGAATTCAACCACGTCCACAGGTCAAGGTGATATTCCGATATCTTCAACCGGATGCACCTATTTCGATGTTCTTTTGCTTATTTACACAGGTACATCTCTTGATTAACGGCTCGGTCGAGGGTCAACATGTTTCAGAATTACCGGTTGCCATCAGGATTCGTAAAATTCAGCATGGCCTAATGTCAGCCGGGTTTCAGTCCCTGCTTGAAGCATCTGGCGTGTTTAGCCACACTGATGAGTTGTTATACACAAAAACAGTCCGTATATAGATAACAAAATATTGATATATATAATACCGACCCATCGGCATAATGGTTACAATGCTAGACAATGGTCCCCGACACGGGGTTCAATCCCAGATCGAATCATGCTAATGACTCAAAAATAGTACTTGATGCCTCCTTGCTTAACACTCAGTATTATTAGGGACAGATCAAGGGTAAGTGGGACAACAAGGAAAAGAGGAACACCCTCCCCTACACCTCGGTGTTGTATCTATTGAAAAGGGAACCTTTGGGTTACCCTCAAATTTGGTTAACCAACTGAAATACATGCATATATATATATATATATATATATATGGGGTTATTATTAATCAGGAAAATGTACAGCTATCAATACAAATGTTTTGATTCGAGTTTTTGTCATTTATTTTCTATGTCCCGTAATATTTTGGAATGCAACCAGGAGTCCCTCAGGAGTGACAAAAAGTAAAAGAGAAAAAAAAAAAAAGAAGTAAAAAAGACAGTTAACCCAAAAGTTTGGCTATCCATTTGTAATCAGTATCAGTGAGTGACAATAGCTGAAATCTATATACTCCTGAACATTAAAACTCTAACAACAAAAATGTCAGTCCGGAAATAGAATATACTGACAATGGAATAGAAAACAGACTTAACCGGAAGCAAGAACAAGGAATGGAAGCGGGAGGGCTGTCAAATATTCTAATCCCCCATCGGTACTGATGATATCAACCCGTTCATTCGAATATTCAACAAACCTAACCTCTTTGTCACAGGAAAATTACAACACAGTCAATTTCTTAACCGAGGATATTACTTTATTTTCCCGATCAGCTAATCCTTATATTAATAAGCTCTGCAGGTTCAATCCCAACAGCACGTAAGACTAACAAAGAACATTTACTCTAACTTAACACTTGTGCTAGGTCATGGATATCTAAATTGGAACAGTCTACCTCTTTCATTCAAATAGAGGGCTCAGTTCGAGAAACGGTGTAGACTCCCAGGTTCGACATGAAACACCTGTAGAAAGCCGAATGATATATCTACCTAAACGTTGTGATGATAACAATAAAGATTAGGTCAATAGTCCGAATAATCTAAGTAAAATAAGCTCTGTGGACGCCGTTAAAATGACGTGCCGTATCGATGGACGATAGAAAAAATCAAGAGACTCAGTGCTATCCCCAAGACTTGATGATTTAAACTAATATTCTTTCTCCCAGACACGTTGACATAAAAAGACTAATGATTCCAGTCTGAACTGTTATTTACTTATAGCTGGTTGGTTAGTTGGGTTTTATGGTATAGCTCCCTTTGTAAGTTATGTAATGTCAGATCTATTATCTTACAGATAATCTGTTCTATTAAAAACAATTCAGTTTAGCATGAATACACAATTTCATTGTCAAAACAATTTCTATTTCAAGCTAATCAGTTAATTCAGACAGTTCTAATTCGAACAATTCAGATTAAGGTAAGTATTGTTTTTGTCCGCACACACTTAAATATCAGTTTCAATGTCAAAAACAGTTCTATTTCAAATAATTCAGTTTAGCATAAGTACGCATTTTAGTTCCATTTGACCCATAGATATGACCCAATCAGGTGTTACCAGAGTGGACCAGGTAGTGATGGCAATAAAGTGGTACTCCGCATTCCTCAAAGCTCCAGCATTCCTAGAACCTCACCACCAGATAGTTTAGTGTCAGATTCAGGACACTCCTTGGGTGTCTTACCCTTGTGCAGAGGTGCAGTTTGTGAATTCTACATCCTCAATTGACAGGGAAAACCTATAGCTTGGGAGAAGAGAGTGATATCTGTTTTTCCCAAGAGGATTATTATGAAATGAAACGCAAACGGTCTCGTCCAGGAATTGAACTTCGATCACCGAAGCCATTTCCTACAACAAAAGCAGTTATGCACGCCGTGCTTCTTTTCTCTGGAGAAATGCACCTCCGTACAACAGAGATGCATGAATTTTGATTCGATCTGACCCGCGACAATAAGTGATGACTGACATGATATTACTGCCCTTTATTCTCTTCTCCCCAAATTATCGCTACTCTTAAGAAGACATAATGCAGTGTAGACCGTCAATGTTTAAATGTCAAAATTGTTCCCGAAAAAATGCTACAAGAAAAGATCGATACCTCTCGAAAAACTGACAGTCATACAAAGAGCATGTTTGTGTTCGTTAAAACTTTCCTTTTTTTTTTTTAGGATTTCTTTTTTAAAACGAGTCTCAAACTCCTAGTAATTATGGTGTCCAGTTTTATGACCGGGAAAAAAAGTCTATCATAAAACCTCTCGTGGTAGGTGAGACAGAGAGTCAGTCATAAGACTTGGGGTTTATTAAGATCTGACCGACAGTTACTGAGAGAGAGAGAAAAAGAGAGAGGAGTTACGACCTAAATATCAATGCATTCATTTAAGTTGCTCATAATGATTATCATTATCAGTAGTTTGTTTTTGTGAATTATATATATATATATATATATATATTGGCCTCGAGAGTAGTGTGTTCGCCAATGGTCAGGGAGTAATTCGAGAAAAGATCGATTTTTAAGCGGATTTTAGCAGGTCTGAGTTCAGTTTTCTTTCTCCTAGACCGGTTGCCATTCCTTAGATTAAAAAATCCAGTCTGCTTTAATGTTTTAACTAGGGTTACTATTACTTCACGAGCACAACTCTCTCTCTCTCTCTCTATATATATATATATATGATCATGCGACGTGTGAAAATATATGCGATACCCTGTCCTCATCAACCACCAATCAAGCATGATGCCACAGTTTTGGTGGTTAAGGTTGTACTGCCACCCCTGGCGCCACCAGCAACTTTTACCACCGGACGAGATACGAAGGCAAGTAGAGCCAAAGTTCCGCTTTGTAGCTTAATTTCATAATGGTGTTAAATGCATTTGCTTACCGATGTAAAATTTCGTTAGTAACGATCATTCACATAACTGGCATATTTCACTTGTGCACGTTAGGCCTTGGTGTCACGCGCACTTTGTTTTCGTCGATTTGGTCGTTTTCCTTTTTTTTCCATTATTGGGCCCAACCACTCAAAGCAGATGCCATAGATAATTTTTAAAAAAACCTGATCTGCTATCTAATGATACTCTGAAGATTGGTTGTAAGAATAAATGAAAGTTCTTGGTCAAGATTTGACCAGACAGCTTTCTTGTTACCTTTGGGCCACTTGATTCTTGACTTGCTTAGATTTTCTCCATGGCGCTGTCACTCAACAGTGGGACCCTGAATGCTGTGTGTGTAGTCCAGATTTATAACCCCATCACTCGATATACATACACCGATAGAAGAAATTCCTTGTTTTTCCTGACATGCCTTATGGATAAATAAACCACACAAACCATAAAATCTTCTAATACAATCACACATTGTGGCCAGGTTCAGTTTAAGGTCATTTTGTTTAAAGACTGTGTGACAGGTGATATATTCTCTCTCCCAGCTACAATCACCCAGAGGGCATTCCGTTGGTTGGTTAGTTGGTTGGTTTCTTTGTTTAATGGCATATCATCTCTTTTTAGGTTATTTAATGCCAAAGCCATTCTCCTAGAAGAACAGTAGTGGTACTATTTAACCAATAGCTGGCAGGATAACGGGGTTCATACCTTTCCCAGGGGTATTTGTCAAAAAGTGAACGTAATAGTTCGACTGGAGTAAAAACTCGCGTACTACGATTCTGCAGTCCATCGCTTTAACCATTACACCACGAGGACACCCCCAGGGCATTCCGTGTCTTTAGATCTGTTCATGAGTAGATAGATAGATAGATAGATATGAACAGACTTACATAGATAGATAGATAGATATTGTATACTTTGGCCACAAGTTGCTAACTAAACATGTTCGGTTTAAGACAGTAGATTGTTTTCTTTTCAAAATATTTAAATGAAGACGTTCGAGTGTTATTGTTTTTCTTTTAATGTCGGAGTCAAAATGTTTAAGAAAGTACGTCATCCAATCCAATTCTTTGTCGTAGACTCAAAAAGGAAAACACTCACGATGAATATAAATAAACTCATAGCAACAAGTAACCTAACACAACCTCTGAGGACGAGCAGCAAAATGATCGAAAGTGATTGGACTAGTACGAAGCACTTTCTTCATCTTGACACAGACATTGTTACGTTCCGCCCTCTGGTCAAACAAACGAAAACACGGAATTTGTATATAACAATATATATTTATTTTCTCGACGGACGCTTGTGTGAAGTAGGAGCAGTCAGGAGAGGAATTAGGATCGTTCGTCGATCAGG
This sequence comes from Sepioteuthis lessoniana, assembly GCA_963585895.1. Taxonomy (NCBI): domain Eukaryota; kingdom Metazoa; phylum Mollusca; class Cephalopoda; order Myopsida; family Loliginidae; genus Sepioteuthis; species Sepioteuthis lessoniana. The sequence continues at coordinate 21,944,649 of OY757928.1, read as the reverse complement.
CTTGAACTTTTCGATGTCAGGAGACAATGGCCGAGTCAACGCACACAGCGTGACGACGAGAGAGGTTTTGTGAACAGCGTGATCCTTTTTTCTCTATCTTCTTCTGTTCAATTCGTCGGCCTTATATTACCTTCAAACTCCCACGCAGAGATAAAGACACGACTCTACGCCTCTGCAATCTTCCCGATCTCAGGCGATTGGGATGTGTTACTTCCGCTCATTTGGAATGGCCTGTGTGATCGTCGTCGAGCGGAAATAACTGTCATGCAGTTCACAGGTCACTCTCTTCCGGTGCATTATTGAAGTGGGACCTTCACCTTGTCCCATATTATCAGCCGAGCACACCTGCGCGATTTCTTTCGATTATTGGCCATTGGGATGTGTCACATCTGCTATATTCGGAATTGCAGGTGTGATCATCATCGAGCGGAAATAACTATCATGCAGTTCATAGGTCAATCTCTTCCGGCGCATCACTTTTTTACGGCACAGTGAGAATTTTTACCTTGTCTCATATTGTGAGCCAAGCTGTATTTTACAACATGAGAAAAATAACAATAAGGCTCGAACGTCTTCACTTGAAGATTTTAAAGGGGAAATAATTTGCGGACTTCAACCGAACATGATCATATATATATATATATATATGCACACACACAAACTCACAGACGCATATATTTATATATACGCACAAACATGCATACACACACACATACATCTATATATGTACACTAACACGCACACACACATACATACGCACATATACATTCACGCTCATATATTTATATATGCAAACATGCACACACACGCGCACACACACACACACTCACACATACACACACACACACAAACATATATATATATATATATATATATATATATATATATATATATATATACATGTTAGAATAAGTTCGTAAGGCATAAAACAACACTAACAAGTAAAAACAACAGCCTTAACAAAATATATAAAATTTTAAACGATTAAAAGTAGAACATAACAACTAAATTTGGAATTTGATGAAAGAAAATATTATAATAAACAACTACTCTATCACAATATAGCGAGAATTTAAATTAAAAAACAACGATTATGATGTGGAAATATTTTCAAATGTATTTGTATAATATATTCAAAAGTACATTTAATAATTCAAAGAAAATCATCAATTATATATAAGAAAATAAAGCAAGAAAAAATCTCATTAAAAGAAACTAATTAATGTCTGAATGTAGACATAAAAATAAATATAAGAATACGCAAACAAGGCAACAATTTTAAAGTCTAAAAATATGTAGAACATACCGTTCAAAATAAAAAATTAAAAAAAACATTTTGGTATATATCAAAATTTACATTAATTTAATCATAAGTTCTAAAATAGAAAAAGACTAAGTAAAAATAACGATAAGACAAAATGTAATTTGTAAGTTTGATGATTGCGTGGAACATAAAAGATTATTTTAATCGCCTGAAGAGAAGTAAAATCATCGAAATGAATATTTACATTGTCACGAATCCCCTCCTCTCCCTTTCACTCTCTCTCTCTCTCTCTCTCTCTCTCTCTCTCTCTCTATATATATATATATATATATATATATATATATATATATATATATATATATATATATATATATAATCTTGTATTGGCATTTCAGTCAGCAAGGTTTCGAACCCAGGTTCGGGAATCTAGCCTGTCTAGCCACACTGAAGTGTTCTGATGAAACGAAACAGTGTATATGTGGATGACAAAAATATATACATTAGGTATATATATTTAATCCATGGAAAATAGTCTGCGACCCTGGGTTTCATGGAGTGTTTTGCAAAATAATAATCATCAAGCAGTTAAGAAAATGGAATGAATTGAAATTCGAAAATACGAAAAAATACAGACACTCTCCATATCATATCGCACTTTGTTCGACGCATACCCACAAAGTGATTTAGTGACAACAAACAGTTATATATATATATATATATATATATATATATATATATATATATTATTATATATAAGTGTGTATGTGTGTATACGTGTGTGTACTGTATTATTCATATTTCATTTTTGGTAGCTTGTGTACTGGGGCGCTCTGATATGGTAGAATCATATTTAATCAAATTTTACCATCACATTTTTTGCTTAACAACTAAATAACACAAAAAAGACAGGAAAATTAATTAAGTAATTAAATCTAATCTTCTCTTATCCAGCGGGTCTATTCAAGAAAACCCTAATTTAATGATCTTTAATTTAAACATTTATTGCCTTTATTAGGCAATTGGTCAATAAGTACAACTTAAAGATTAAAACATAATGGTAATTGCATGTTTTTAATTGAAAATTTAAAATTCATAGACGGTATTAGTCGATTGATGTTATCAGGTTTCTTTGAGAGGCCAATGTTAAGGAGGTTGATCAAACTGTGGTCTCTACATGCACAGCATTGTGCTATCATCATTATTCTCACTATCATCAAGGCAGACCGACAGCACGAATTCCCCCCCCCTCTCTATTGGTCATCGCTCTTTGCAAGACCTATTGACGCTATACAGTATCCGCTAAAATACGATGAATGTAATTATTTGCTGGTCGGACAACTCTAATTGGTCAATGTGTAGGATATTAGAGGAGAATGTTGCTTATGAGTTGGCCCTTACTTGACAAGCAGTGACCAGTATAACTCGCTTGACGGGAAGTTTAGAACCTGATTTGTCCCTCTCCAGTTACTAACTGATTTTCTCCTTTTGAATATTCCCAATTTCACCTTTGATTGCCTCTTGTATATAGAGCTTTATTGACCTATTTTAGCGGTCACACAGCTGGCCACCACCTTAACCTATAGTGGGAGCTAGACGCTTCATTTACAATATATATATATATATATATATATATATATATATATATATATATATTCTATAGATATCTGTAAAAGGAAACGGTAAACTGTTATAGACTTGTTAATTCATCTAGTTGGAAAAGGGATAATATCTGAAACTTCAGGAGTACTGTTTCAAGTTGTTCAATTTTTCTGTAAAAAAATTTATCTTGAAACCCTGGTTGATTTGACGCTGATATTTAAAACTGTAAACAAACCTTCTTTTGCCTGTAGTTTAGCTACTTAAATATCTACCAAAATTAGTGGGCTTAGATTATCTTTTATATATATATGAGGTTATCAAGCAATGATAAGCAACATAGAATATATCATAACAACTTTTCTAGGGGTATCTTATGCCCAGAGTTTCGAGAAAAGCGTTAATTTTACGTTCATGTTTTAGTGTTTTGTGTTTTTGTTTCTTAAGAGGTTTTTTGCCCTTGTTCCAATCGAATAAGAAACGTTTTAAACATACCTATTTACCATAATTGGAACTTGGGTATAATGTCAATGAAGGGGTACACTCAACAAATCTCCTGAAATGAAACTTCTCCATCAGATGCAATTAGTGTCAGACCCAGGACACCCCTTTTTAGGAGAGATCCTAACCGATCAGCATGTCAAAATTCGACGAGCCAGACATGCAGGATCTTGTTGGAGAAGTCGGGACGAGCTCATAAGTGATGTACTCCTATGGACCCGTTCACATGGTCGAGCAAAGGCAGGACGACCAGCTACAACCTACATTCAGCAGCTCTGTGCCGATACGGTATGTAGCCTTGTGGACCTGCCAGAAGCAATGGATGATAAGTAGGAGTGGTGAGAGAGGGTTTGGGATATCCGTGCTGATAGTGCGTCATGATGAGGATGATGATGATTCTAAAATGCTAATACTAAATAGGGAATAATTCTTTTTTTTTAGACTGATCATCCAATTTTTGAAAAAAATACGATAAATCTAAATTTTCATGATTAACTTTATTATTCAAGATTTTTTTGGTTAAAATTCAGCCGAATATAAGTGATCCAGAAAAGGAATGACTAAAATATTATGATGTGCTTCACACCGAAACCAAGCAAAAGTTGTTTTTTTGTTATTTTTTTTTTTTTTGTATTCCGTATATAAAGCAAAGAACAGTTTTTTTTAACCGAAAAAGAGCTTTTTAAGGAAAAAGGGGATAGAAGGACTAAACAAAAAAAAAGGCCTTTTCACAGCTCTCACAAAAATGAAGGACCCCACAACGCCAATAAGAAAGCACACTAATCAGTTGAACGTCCACGAGAAAATTCTGAGGACAGAAATTAAATAAGATTAAAGCCTGGACCTTAACCCCCTTCATTACGCTATATGAGGCATTTTAAAAAACAAAACAAATGCCCCTTCAGATACAAATATTGGTTCGCTTAATAATGCTATTGAGGATGAATGGAATAAAATAACACAATAATTGAAAAAAATGGCAGCCATATTGATTAAATTTAATCGTCTCATTCTATTGCTTATGTTTTAAAATTAAAATTAATTTGGTTTTATAATAATGTAGTATATCATAATACTAGAATATTTCTAATTTTGCTTTCCCACCCTGTTTCTAGGGAATAACAGAGATATTAAACTTTACGTTTTGCACTGCGACTGCTGTTTGGTGTGAGACGATGAATATTTTACTGATTACTTAAATCACCATAAGGCTCTATCCTATTGATAAGAGAATACGTTTGAACAATATGAATAAACAGAATATGAAGCTGATAAAAATATTATCAGTCACTCTATCTTCAAAATAAGATTAAAACATAAACAAAGAAAAAAAGGAGATGAAAAATAAAATGAAAAATAGACATGCCGATTCTCTTTCGTTGTAAATATTGCTAAACCAAAACATATTCAATATATATTTTCGTTTAGCTTATAATGCTTATTTCATTACTGGAAGCGATATAGAATATCGTGAAAAAAATAATTTTCTGAAAATTAACATTGTTTTTTGTTTTACTTTAGCGACGTAGATACATATTATAGGATTGTATAACGTTATTATAATATAATCATATATCATGTATCTACGTACAGTATATGAAAGGAAACATGGCTGTGTCGCAATGTAATAAAGAAAATACCTATTTCATTAAGACTCTAAAACAGCTTTGCGGCTAGTGGTCTGTCAAGTTGATAAAAATGAAAACAAAATATGAGAAAATATCACGAATCCTGTTTGTACAATTAATTTTTGAAAAAATAGACGACTGGCTGTGTGATGCTATTATATACTAAAAATTGTTTAGTCTGACCCACATAACTGAGAATGCTGACATTATTTCTTTCAACTAAGTAGACATCGAAACACTGAACAGGCCTATCACGGCCTTACTTCAGTAAGGTGGCTGCATAAAGTTGTTATTTACTCAGTTATGTTTAATCAGGCTCTCATGCTTAAGCTTGCCTTCATCATCATCATCATGTCGTGCCGCCAGCACGGATATCCCTGACCATCTCTCGCCACTTCTCCCTATCATTCATCGCCTCCGGCAGGTCTTCTGGGTTACATCCCGTGTCCTCAAATAGCTGCTGTATGTAAGTTCGGACTGGTCGTCCTGCTTTTGCTTGGCCATATGTGGGGGTCCATAGGAGTACGTCACTTACGAGCTCGTCCTTGCTTCTCCAGCAGTGTCCCGCGTGTCTGGCTCGTCTAACCTGTATAGTTTTCGTGATGGGAAGCAGGTGGCCGTACAGATGGCGTCTTGTGGGGTGTTGTCACCAGGGCTTGTTCAATATTGCTCTCAACATTCTTGTGTAGTTGCAGTCAAGTTTCTTCTCCAGCCGTTTAGTTTGTCATTCCTTATTATATAATTAAGATAATGATTAATTATATTAATCATGCTTTGTAAATTACATTTTATCATCTAATTTTGTAAGTCTTTAACTACTCAGTGTCTTTTGATTCAGGTGTCGTAGTTAGACGGGAGCATTCGCTCGCTCGTGCAAAAAGGATATGAAAATCATCATCTATTATAATAAACTCCAAGACAAGAAATGGGCCCTGAAACCGCCATTGAAGTGAATTAAGTGGACCGATAATATCATAACCGGAAGAGATATCCTGAGAATTTTGTGATTTTGAAAAAGACGAGAGTTGAGGTTCGATGGTCGGAGCATGCAGTTGTTTTTTTCTGATTTGAACAGATCAGATCAGTTTGGGTCTCGACCGGCAGAGCCAATAAAAGATACGTCGTGCGTGAGGACAGGGGTCAGCATAGTATGGTCAACATAGACATTTATGAATTGTGTCTATCTCCTTGTCTCTCCAAGGGCGGAAGGCAGAAAGAAAGAAATTCGTTCGTAACAGAAACGACAGGGCCAGAATGTATTATTATTGTTATTATTGATATCACGGCAATACAACATGCTTAACATAAACGATTTATCCCCATGAACTAATCAAATAAGATTTGTTTAGACTGAGTGAAATGTCTTAGATTAGATCACTGAACTTGTTTCTATTAAATTTCACCCAACTAATACCGAAGATACCCATCGCTGCTTAACTTCAGAGATCAAGTGATATGGTACAAAATAAAGGGAGGTAGAAATTATTAGAAGATATCGGTTTTATTTTCCTGCTATAAAATTGACAAAGAACCAAGGTTTGACTTTGGAAATAAGTGCCCCTATCTTGCATCTTGTCGAATGCAGACCACATCGAATTATCAGAAATTTTGTTATTCGTTTCGTATAATTGAAGTGTATTTCTCCTAAGAAAATGTCCGATTGATATTCTATTTTGTATATATATATGTGTGTGTGTGTGTGTGTGTGTGCGTGTGTGTGTTTGAATGTGTGTGTCTACAAGAAAATGAAGTCACATTGGAAATGTAAATGGACGTTTTTACTTTTGGAATAACTTCACCAGAAATTCTTCTTTTCATCGCACGAAACACTTAAAAGAAGGATAAAAATCATCACTTATTATTGTTTTACTCCTTTGAGAGTTTTTCACACCAACGTTATTCGATGGTTTTTCACAGGACTTTGAGGGAAGGCAGGTCTCCACAATTCTTCAGGATTCTTCTGAGTATTCTGACCGATCTTAATAATGCTATAGTCTGGATGGTCACTACTTGTCCTCTATTTTATCACTCTTCCAGTCCCTTTTCCAATTCTTTGAGGATCCTTCCACGAGCACCAATTACAATTGGTATCGCAGTCATTTTCATATTCCTTATCTTCTTTAGCTCTATAGCAAGGTGAAGACGTAATTCTTTTCACCTTCTTTTAATTTTACTGGCGGAACGGCAACGTCTGCTATTCAACAAGTTCTCTTTTTCGTATTCTGTCCGTGATTAGGTGATCCGTTTGTACCCCGTAAATCCCCGAGAAGTTTCCTCGTCTTATTCTCTTAGATGGATTCCGGATTGAGCATATACAATTTGTTCATTGGATCAAATTTCAGTTTCTTGAACGATTTCCAGTGGATCACTTTACCCACCTAATCGTGTCTTGTCATATATTCTTTTTGCGCTAATTTGCTGCATTCGCTTATTATATGATTGATCGTATTGTCTCTATCACCACATATCCGATACTTGCTATCTTGCATCTTGTCTACTTAGGTTTTAAAGTAGTTGGTCCTTATGGCGTTATTTTGTGGAGGTTTTATTAGAAAGTCAGTTTCTCTTTTAAGGTTTCCCATTCTTAGCCAAGACCGAATCTTGTTTGTGATTTCGTTTGTTTGCCGTTTGACATATCCCAAGAATTTATTTCTTCCTATTTAATTTTCAAGTTATTGTTGTTCAGTTAATCCTTGTGTTGTTTGTGTTGTTTCTGGTCACTGGATTTTGTCTTTCTTTGTTCTGTTTTATGTAGTCTTCGGGTTGTCTTATCGATCTATCGACACTGATTTCAATGCTGGTGAAGGATGTAAAGCCTTATGCATCGTGAAAAGTTTTCTTGTACTCTGTTCCATTTGTCGAAGTTCTTCCCTCGTCCATAAAGGATGATCATGAGCATCTTACAAGGAGGACAATCCAGGTGTTTATCCCTTTGATCTGATTTTAGTTATCTTGTTTGGTTTCGAGGAGTTTTCTAGTTCTAGATTTTTAACATTCCTTTAATCTCCGCTTACTTGATGTTATCCTTCTTACAAGATAAATCTTTTTTATTTTACGCATTTGAGAGTTTTTTCCCACAAGCGTTAGCTAATGGCTTTCCTCTAGAGTTTGAGTGACAGCAAGTCACCTCTAATGTAACATATTGACCTTCGACCTAACCGTCAGTCAAGAAACAGGTGCATCCAGTCGAAGATATCAGGGTATCACCTTGACGGGTTGAATTCGGTGCAATTGCTGCGCCCACAAGAAGCAGGTGGACGCCAAACAATTATATAACCGGGTGCCACCGACGGCTTGGGCTAGTTGGAGTCAGATGCAGTTGAAGTTCGAGTTGCGGTTAGAAGCAGGGAGAACCAGCTCCCAGCTGAGGGCTTGGGCCCTCAGAATCCCCGGTTGAGCAGCCCAGCAGAATAAGAAAAAGTGCTGCTATAATCGGAGGAACTTGGGGTCAATATGTTGCAGTCTGTTCAGTCTCCAACTCACCTCTCACACACAACCCTTTCGCAACCCTTTCGAGAATAAAGTGTGAGAGGTATATTTTTCTAAAGAACTGTGTTCGTTCGTTCATTATAGTTGATTATGTTTCTGCATATATATGTATACGTATAATTGTATCATGGCTATACAACACTAATCTTCTGGATTCTTCTTAGTTTTCTGGCTGATCTCAACAATGCTGCAGTTTGGATGGTCTTTACTAGTCCTCTTATTTTCCTGAACCAATTATCTGCTGACTGAACCAAACACACCCATTACAGTTGGCATCATCGTCACTTTCATGTTCCTTACTTTTTTCATTTCTATAGCAAGGTCTTGGTACTCTTTTTGCTTTCTCTTTTACCCTGTCGTCTGCCTGAACAGAAAAGTCTACTATTCCAAAAGTTCTCTCTTTTCTATTGATTATCTCTAGGTCTGGTCATCTGGCCGAGATTAGATGATTCGATTTATTATAATTATTATTACTCTTGAGAGTTTTTCAGATCAGCCTAAGCTGATGGTCTTTCACTGGAGATTGAGTGGCAGCAAGACTCCTCAAGTCTCCAGGACACTTCTCAGTATTCTGGCCGTTTTTAATAATGCTGTGGTTTGGATGATTTCCACTCGGGCGCCAACTTACAAATCTTCCAGGCCCTTTAATAATCCTTTAGTTACCGTGCCAAAAGCACCAATCACAATTGGTATAATTGTCACCTTCATGTTCCATAGTTTTTTCAATTCTCTAGCAAGGTCAAAGTACTTATCTCTCTTTTCACATTCTTTCAGGTTTATTCTATGGTAAGCCGGGACAGCAAAGTCTACCATTTTGCAGATTTTCTTTTTTTTTTTTGTTCTTTCACAGGAGTCTGAGTGACAAAAAGTCTCCTCAAGTTTCCAAGGCTCTTCTCAGTATTCTGGCCAATCTCAGAAATGCCGTTGTTCGGATTGTCTCCACTCATCCTCTTATTTCCCCTTCCCTAGTCCTTTTACCAATTGTTTGGTGACTCTTCCAAGAGCATACTTCTTACGAATGCCTCGCTAACGATGATGGTATTTTTGTGAAGTCTAAGTGCCAGTCAGTCTTTTCGGGTTTCCTTGACTCTTCCGTATTCTGGCCGATATAAAACATTTGGTAGTTTGGATGGTCTCGATTCGTTTTCTCTCTTGAGGTTCCATTCTGTAAGCATAACCATGTTTTTGTGCATTATCTAGCCAGTTTGTAGCCAGAAATATCCGCTCAGTTTATTATTATTATTATTATTATTATTATTATTATTATTTACTCCTTGAGAGTTTTCCACATCAGTGTTAGCTGATGGTTTCTTACTGGAGTTTGAGTGACAGCAAGTCTCCACGACTCTTCTCAGCATTCTGGCTGTTCTCAGCAATGCTGTCATTTGGATAGTCTCTACCCGTCCGCCAACTTGCAAGTCTTCCAGGCCTTTTAATAATCCTTTAGTTATTGTACCAAAAGCACCAATCACAATTGGCACAATCATCACTTACATGTTCTACAGCTTTTTCAATTCTCTTACAAGGTTGAGGTACTTATCCTTCTTTTTACATTCTTTCAGTTTTATTCTGTGGTCAGCCGGGACAGCAAAGTTGACAATTTTGCAAATTCTCATTTTTTGTTGATTATTATCATTATTATTATTATTTAACACTTTGTGAGTTGATCACCCTAGTGTTTGCTGATTGGTTGGTTGGTTGGATTTTATTGGATATCAACCATTGTAGGTTAGTTAATGCCAAATCTTGTTTATACGTATATACTAAATATATATGATTTGTAAACGCATTTTGTTTATGAAATTTTTTGTTTATAAAATTTTAAAACGAGCCGAAGCTCATTTTTTTGTACACAGTGATATCGTTTTAATTATTTCTATGAACTACCAATCATTTTCCAGCACCCTGCTAAATGGCATCGCCTCCTTCATGTTTCGCACCATTTTTTTCCAGTTCTCTTTCAAGGTCCAAGTATTGTCTGCATCTTTGCATTCTTTTTTTCACTAAATGTCAAAATCCACTTAACTATAAATTCTTTTTTTGTCTTTTTAATCAACACTAAGTCCGGTCTTCGGGTCGGGATTACGTGATCCATTTGTATCTAAAAATTCCATAGAATTTCATATATCTCATCCTTTCTGATTAATCCTGGTGAGTGCATTTGGACGTTTTGTAAATTCTTTACTTTCGCTACAAACACTGAATTATTAAAAATTAAGAGTTTAGACGGAAATACCCATTGTAGTTCATTTGGCGTATTGGCTGAAGGACTGGATTGCTTTCTCGAAGGATATCTGTTCAAACTCTAGTCACGCTGAGACGTTCATTTTCGAACTTATACTCTAAGTAAAAGTATAATCCCTCTTATCATTCTGTTAAAGATTACATAACAAAACTACTGTTCCTTTGCAGGAATATTTTACCATTATATAGCACACAAAATTTGATGTTCAATTAAACAATAAAACCACACTGACCCATGCAAATTCCATAGATTTCTCGATAAGCAATTGAATAAATTAACGGGATTAAAGTAAGCTCCTTGTTCTTTCAAGGAGTCATATTAACAGATGTATCAACGGAACTTTAACTAGATATTTCATTATCATATTTTGGTTAAGTTTTAAACGAGATTACCTTAATTTATAAAGTATATGAAGTAGGTAATTTGGCGACCGCAGTCAAGGGTGACCAGAAGGTTCCCTTTTCAATAGCTACTACACCAAGGTGTAGGAGAAGGCGCTACTACATTCCCTAGATTGCTCTACTTTACCCTTGACCTCTACCTTATAATACTGAGTTTGAACCAAGGCGGTATCAAGTACCATTTTTGAGTCTTTTGTGTCTCGATCTGGGATTGAAACCTGGTCTCCCGGACCAATGACAAACACTAAAGTATATAAAATAATTAAATAATTAGATTAGATTAGATTAAGAATGATACGTTTTTCTCTCTCTTTTCCGGATGACATTTCGTGTTTTGCGAGAGAAAGTATAATCTCTGATTAATCTATCTTTATAAAAACCTTCGAAAAAGTACTGAATTTAATTTTCTGAATTCCTTCCCTTTTCCCAAAACATCGAAGTTGATTCCAAATAAAACACACACACACACACACACACACACACACACACAAATATATATATATATATATATATATATATATATATATATATATATATATGGTGGGTGTATAAATGAATATTCGTAAAATGCTTATCCTTACTAAAAGATTCCTATTTCATTACTTACCCCCATCAAAGTTTTTCAACACGTTTAATCCTACTCTCAAAAAGAGTTCCTCAATTTTGAAATTGGACCTCTTTTTTGCTTTGTCCGACATGTTTCCATTTTTCACGCTGATAAAATTTGCCTTCATATATATATATATATATATATATATATATATATATATATATATATATAGAGAGAGAGAGAGAGAGAGAGAGAGACAAACGGCATGTTTTCTTTAAAATATGTTTGATAAAACAGGACAGACTCTTCGTTTGTGTCTGTTTTATTTTCATCCGTTCGCATGAGTCGTTTGACATCTGGATGGATTGAATTCAGGATGGCGCCGTAGTTTTCCCGAGGATTTTCTTCCTTCATGAATTCATCGTAAAAGGAACTAATATTTAATCGAACAAAACAATGAAGAATCATATAAATTTATATAAAGTATTCAAGGAAGAACAAGTAATAGGGAAATCTAAAGAAGAAAATAATTTTATTAAATATATTGAGGAAGAATTTTTGCTAAATGTGTTAAAAACATTTTCAAATTATATTATCAATCCAAATTCCATTGGAAATTACATTATATGTAAGAAAGCTAAAAACATTATTTTTCTTAAACCGATGCACACACACACTTTAAATACTTGAAAAAAGAACACACAATTTTAATATGTAATAACGACTCCCCTTCTGGCAAACAATAAATAAGATTCATTATATATTATCCCAAATTTAACCTATCTATAATGATTTTCCCCTTTCGACTAGTTATCTAAATACGACCGTTGTAGTAGTAATTTACTAAGCTTTTTTTTTGCTTAGATGTGGCACAAGGCCATAAGAATGGGGCACCCAATGAGACTCGAATTCAGTCGTGTAGGTTTGCTAATCTAGCTTACTAACCATTACGCTACCCGAGGCGCCATGGAGGTTCTACCACATTAGACCATTGTAGTGTACCAGTTTAAATGTCCACAAAGAGAATGCTTCTTCAGCACAATAAGAACCTACATAAGCCTTACTATTTCAATGCAGTTAAAACGTTTAACAGTACAACAATCTGACACCAGTTCGATCCCTTAACACCTCAAAATACATACGTGCTCTACCTTCATACACGGAAAAAATCAAATTCAAAACCCGTCCCTATTAAATAAAAAAGCATAAATAAAAAATAAATTGAATAAAATGAAAATAAAAATAAACAAATCCTTGCAGTGGTATACATAGATATTTACAAATCTTCCTTAAGCAAGATCAACATCGAACATGTATTCATTGGGGAAAATGCAATTATATAGAATTATGTTCGGTAAACCCCTATTATATATATATATATATATATATATATATATATATATATATATATATATATATATACAGAGAGAGAGAGAGAAAGAGAGAGGGAGAGAAAAGAAAGAGACAGAAAGGTGTGATAGATAGAGAGACATACAGATAGACAGAGAGGGAAAGAGAGGGGTAAAGAAAATGACAGAAAGAGCATCCATGATTTTACAAGGTCTTGTTTTAGAAAAATGATCCCCCCATGAAGTGATAATGCAATATATCCTTAATGAAATTTCATGTTTTTCCTTTATCTCTTGTCGTATTTTTATTGAATATTATTCAATTGCGTCATGTCTACTCTCTGAGGTGAAACATTTGGCGGAGATATTACAGCATGACAAGCTTCTTGAAGTGGAAAGTATACCAAACCAATTCTTGTGAAAATTTCAGCTGTTTTTAAAACATTATTTCGAATATGATCTTCCTAATATTGATAGTAGAGTAACTATGGGATTGGTTGTTGATTAGTTTGGTACACCGCTAATATCAAGGTGTCCTCGTGGTGTAATGGTTAAAGTGATGGACTGCGGGATCCTAGTAAGCGAGTTCGTATTCCAGTCGCGTTTTTACGGTCACTTTCGGACAAATACCCTTGAGAAAGGTATTAACCCCCTTATCCTCCCAGCTATGGGTTAAATAGTACCGCTACTGTTCTTCTATGAGAATGGCTTTGGCATTAAATAACCTGCAAAAGTTGATATGCCATTAAACAAAGAAACCAAACCAAATCAGCTAATATCATAGATACACAGCTAATATTATTGGGTAACTACTGAAACTCCTACTCAAAAACAATTCTCTGATTATTTAAGTGGCTCGATATTAGAGTATGCAAAGCGTCTAACAGCCTAAGTTGTATATATTTATTCATTGATTTCTTTGCTTGTTATACATCTTTGAGTATCTAACTTTTATCTTTATTCTTATATCAAACTTTGAAAAACACTCTTTGCACATAACATACAATATTTAAATAATTAATTATTGCATGTCCCAACGCGCGCAGTCACATATAACCATTCAATGTTTTCTATTCTGCAGTCAAGCAGCAATGAGCCCCATTTGTCGATTTTGGAGGCATTGTTGACCACTAAATTGAAGCCAGAAATGTCCTTACACAATTCTAATCACTGGATTTGTTCAATAATCCCCCTAAAAAAAGCGAAATTAATTTTACTCGAGCAAAACATAATTGGCGTACGGTAACTTTTTCTATCCTTCGCTCATCGTAGAATTTCGACTGAACACTTCTTAAGTCTTGACTTCCTGAAAAATTACTTTAGCGGTAAGAAATTCTCTGTTGAGATGTAAACGAAACAAAGGGACCCATTTTAAGAAGTATCAATAAATATTTCAATTGCTTTTAAAATATTTTATCCATTTTAAATATGAGCACGCTTTACTCCAGTATACGATATTATTAAAGTAACTATGTAGAGACCAACCGGCTCATTGGCCTAGTGGGTAGAGTGTTCACCAATAGTCCAGGAGACCTGGATTCAGTACCAGATCGCGTCGTACCAAAACTTTAAAAAGGGTACTTGATACCTCCTTGCTTAACTCTCAGCAATATAAGGTACGTATAAAGAGCAAAGTGGAGAAATCCAGGGAAAGAAGAAGTGCCCCCTACACCTCAGTGTAGTAGCTATTGAAAAGGAAACCTCCTGGTCGCCCTCGACTACGGTCGCTAAGTGTGTGATATAAAGACCAAATCATGTTAAGTAATTAATGCGATAGTTCCCCAAATTTTAATCTTAATTTTATTTTCTTGACATCATTGTTAAAATCATTTAATATCACTCTTAAAATGTTTACACTATAACTGTTTTTTTTATCTGATTAGGAAATTAGTCTCTCAGGAAAATATTCACTTGGTTTATAACCTTATTTTTTGAAATCTATCTTGACAGTAAATATTCAGTTCGAGGAATTGTATATCATAGTATGGCTATATCATAGGAGTGTGGGTCATGGTCATCTTTCGATGACTGTTTTTATTCTCATCCATAGAAACCACTCTTATAGTTTAGCAGCTGTAGTTCCCCGATCAAACTGACGATCCTGAGCGTTAAGTTTCGAAACTTACGTCCAGGAACAGGTTAGGTATGGAGCTTGGCCATGAATAGACGAACCAGGCATGCAGGACACTACTGGAGAAGCAGGGACGAGCTCATCATAAGGGATGTACTCCTATGGACCCCCACATATGGTCGGGCAAAAGTAGGATGACCTGCTCGAACATAATTCAGCAGCTAAGGCGCCTCTGGTGGTGTAATGGTTAGCAAGCTCGACTAGCAAACCTACACGAGTGAGTTCGAGTCTCATTGGGTGCCCATTTCATATGGCCTTGTGCCACATCTAAGCAAAAAAAGCTTAGTAAATTTCCATAATTCAGCAGCTATATGAGGATACGGTATGTAGCCCTGAAGACCGACCAGAGGCGATGAACAATTGGGAGAAGTGGCGAAATAGGGTCTGGGATATCCGTGCTAGAGGCACGACACGATGATAATAATATCGTAGGAAATTACATTGATTATTTTGAAAGTTTCTGTTAGATCAGTGCACATTCTTCTCTATAGAAAATTAAAGTAAAGTGTGTAAAGTTGGCGACCGTAGTCGAGGGTGACCAAAAGTTTCCATTTTCAATGCCTACTACACCAAGGTATAGGGAAGGACACTACTCCTTTCCTTGGATTGCTCCACTTTACCCTTGATGGCATATCAACCTTTGTTGGTTATTTAATGCCAAAGCCATTCTCCAAGAAGAACAGTAGTGGTGCTATTTAACCCATAGCTGGAAGGATAACAGGGTTCATACCATTCCCAAGGGTATTTGCCCGAAAGTGAACGTAATAGCGCGACTTGAATACGAACTCGCTTACTACGATTCCGCAGTCCATCACTTTAACCATTACACCACGAGGATACCCCCTTATAATACTGAGTGTTAAGCAAGGCTGCATCAAGTATAATTTTGTGAGTCTTTGGTATGACGCGACCTGGGATTGAACCCCAGTCTCATAGACCATTGGCGAACACTCTATTATATGAGGCCAATACCCGGATAGTTAATCCAAACTTCTTCAATCTTCCTCTTTGATTGGAATATCTTACTATTTTTATTAGTTTTACCTCCCTTTTTTGTATGTCCTCGAATCTAAACATTACAGTCCAATTTGTATGTCCAGTCAATTATATATGAAACGCAACTGACATTTATTTCAAATGTATCTTCATCATCATCATCACGATGTCGTGCCACAGACACGGATATCCCTGACCCTCTCTCGTCACTTCTCTCTATCGTTCATCGCCTCTGGTAGGTCTTCAGGGTTACATCCCGTATCCTCACATAGCTGCTTGATGTATGTTCGAGCTGGTCGTTCTGCTTTTGCCCGGCCATATGTGGGGGTCCATAGGAGTACATCACTCACGATCTTGTCTCTACTTCTCCAGCAGTGACTTGCATGTCTATATAATCGTAAATATTTGTGAATAAGGTGAACGCATGTGTTGCAAGTACTCCAAAATTTCGGATAAGAAATTCTTTAAAAATCCAGTGAATAATAATCACTGACATTTTAGAATTGGCAGCAGCTAAATTTGACCAAGATTTACCATTTGATCAACATTGTATCAGTTTCCACTCTCTAAAAATAATAATTGTCACGTTTTTTATTGTCTTAAAACACAATGTCCACTGAATTTAGAGCAAACAAGTGTACATGGTCATGCAAAAACGCAACAAACACATATCCCTGTGAATATTTCTCTGTAACGGCGTAAAAATCATTAATTTGGACTCCATTTATAAATTAGTTGTTGCACTCTCGTCTCGAATATGGTGCGGCATGAGGCCGAAAAAAGTGAATTATATTGTTGCACCCAAACATTTGTGAAAAATATCGAAAAATAGTGTGTCATATATAAGTAAAAACAAATGGTATTTAAGAAATATATATTTACTCACGGCCTGTTCGTCCCCAGCCAGCAATTATGCATCTATTACTCATATCAGTTTCGGTAGTTGCGAGGGGAATCGGACTTATACATTTATTGAATTGTATCGGGTCTTTCAATGTTAGCACTGCAACATCATTATCTGCACAGGAGAGAAATTGAGAAAGGTGATAAGGAATCACAAAGAAAAAGCATAAAGATGGAATGTAGCAGTTAACTATTTAGCCGGCGTGACTCCATAGCCCGTTCGTGTAATAGTGTCTCAATATACATGGGACCTATATGAATAATACCTCTACCAATAATAATGATTTGTTCTCTTTGTTTCAGATTAAAAAATAGTACACTATAACAACCAATAATACTACTTTCTAGGAGACAAAATCTTTAAAAAATTGCAAACAAAATTCGCGGGAAGATTAACTTTGACAATAATCCCTTGAAAAACTAAATTTATCAATAGGCGCACAAATTTCAAGCCTTAGGGTCAGTAAACAACCAGGTAGAAAATCCCAGATCTGGTAAGAAGATGACTGTAAAATGTTCTGACAATGAGGATACGGTGAGAAATTTTGTCGGAAGGAATCCGAAAATGTCCCACCGAAGACGTTACCAAGAACTAGGTCTTTCACGTGCATCGTTGCAAAGAATCTTATTGAAATATCTTCAGCTGTAACCATAAAGAATGCTGATCAAGCATAAACTCACACCAGCTGACACGACAAAACGTCAAGTGATGTGCTGGTTGTTCGAGAATAAAATTGAAGATGGTCCTAACTTTCTTGATAACGTTCGGCTCAGCGACAAAGCACATTTCTAGTCCCGAGGATATGCCAATATCAATAACTGCGTGTACTGAAGCGCAGAAGCCTCAGATGAGTTACTTCAGAAGTCCTTGCACTCTGTGAAATAAACAACCTGGGTGGCTCTATCAAAACATGGATTAATTTGATCGTTTTGGTTAGAAAACGCTGACGAGGAAGCAGTCAGTGTCACGAAGGTGTGTAACATGGATGTGCTGAAAAAGTTTTGATGGACATTAGGAAGACGTCGTGGTGTAAATCGATATGAGCAATGGTTCCAACAAGATGGAGTAATTCCACATACAGTGAACATAACAATGGAGTGGCTCGACCATTGATACCCTAATCGACAGGCACTTGGATGGTCTCCTCATTCACCCGATCAGAACCCCTCAGATTTTTATCTATGGGGGTTCATGAAGGACAACGTGTATGAAAATAATCCAAAATCCATTGCTGAACTCAAAGTGACCACCAATCATAACATTCGTACCATGACGAAAAAAGAGTGAGGCCGGGTGATTGACAACTTTGTTCGACGAATTCAAGTGTGTCATCAGTACAATAGTGGTTATTTGGAACACGTAAAAATGCATCCGTTGAGCTTGAGACATCAAATAAATGTTTTTAATTTAAATTATATCAGCTTCCAGGATGATGCAATATTTTTTTTAGTTTCTTGTCTCAGTAATAAAATATTATCATATTAAGGGGTTGCATCTGTTTTGAGACACCCTGTATGTAAAGTTAGATATATGTGTATGTATATGTATGTGTATAGGTATATAATAGTAAACATGTGAAGTGTGGGTCCATGTAT
Source organism: Sepioteuthis lessoniana (assembly GCA_963585895.1). Taxonomy (NCBI): domain Eukaryota; kingdom Metazoa; phylum Mollusca; class Cephalopoda; order Myopsida; family Loliginidae; genus Sepioteuthis; species Sepioteuthis lessoniana. Next base: position 21,926,000 of record OY757928.1, on the reverse strand, counting down.
ACATTCATGTATGTATATTTGTATGTACATATTTAAATGGTTGAGAGCAGACCTCTGGTATATATATATATATATATATATATATATACGTGTGTGTGTGTGTGTGTGTGTGTGTGTGTGTGTGTGTGTGTGTGTGTGTGTGTGTGTGTGTGTTTACAAGGGCCAGGAAATGTCTATGTTGGTTTGTTAAGGGCGTGTATAAACGTATTTTGTATGTGAACCACTAATTTACTTCGAGTTTAAGTGGAAGACAGCTGGGAATCAGAATCGAAGCAAAGTCCTGAAGTCACGCGCCTCTCCATCTGCAAACAAGTCCAGTCCTTCAAACATTGTGTTTTATTTTTCTTCTCTTTCCTTAACATTTCGTGATTTCACCCCAGATTTTGTGCAATGCAATGATAAGATTCTCGGTGGAGCCAAGACGAATCCGTCTCACCGGGTCGTATATGTAACACACTACAATTAACTACTTGATTTTAACCTCGTTAGATAATTTGATATCTTTTAAAGTCTTCTTTATTTTATATTTTATTATTTATACGTAGAGTAATGATTAGAGAAACAAGTGGTAAAATTTATTTGTTGTTCCCGTCGCTAAGGCATTGTATACATTGGCCTAGTGGACCACGTTGAAAACATTTTGCAGTTGATTTCAAGCTGCATTTTGATTGACTTGTAGTCGCAAGTCTCATTATCCTGCTATTGCGCATACTGTTAGATTTGAACTTTCCAAAATCATTTGATGATATCTGATTATCACATTTTTTTCTTTTCTCGTGTAAACTGTAACATTTTGTTAGAATTAATAAACAGTTTAGTGTTATCAAGAGTATTTTCATTCTGGACATTCCTCATTCTCTGGAGTCAACATTCTCTTAACAGAGATTTGTTTCTCTGCTTTATAGATATATTAAAGAACTTGCAATACTGAACAAAAAATTCAGACAGAAAAAAAAAATGAACCGTTTTTTATACTATAGTCATGAATGTTGAGGAAGATTTGATGGCTTAGACACACATAAGAAATTGTTGCCAAAAGTCATAATTTTCTAAAAAAGAAAATTCACAAAATATTAAAAAATAGGAAATGTCTAGGAATTTTCATTTCCTTGATTTAATATTATGAAAATTCCTAGACATTTCCTATTTATTTATATTTTGTGAATGGACAATAAGCAAGTTAAATTGTGGTATACGACAATTGTGACCAGTTACTTCGTGATATTACTAATAAATTCCATCCACATTACCAATAATTTGTTGTTTTCCTCAAAAACTACACAAAACCGGTAATTACCATAAAAAATAAAGTCCTAGCCGCAAGAGTGAAAATATTGCATCTGGAGATACAAACACATTAAGGGAACTTTGACGGTAATAAGGAAAATAACTTCCTCTAAGTCTCAGCCATTGAAATTTCATTATAATTTCGAACAATAATGTTTTTTGTCCATTACTGATTCACTAATAAGAAAAACGATCTGATCTGTAAATTGCTTCGTTCTAAATGTTTAAAAAAATCTATTTTTTGTTCTATTCACTTGTATTTCAATCGATTCTGATGACTATGTAGTTTTAAATTCATTTCGACCGGTATTTTAAGATATATGCGAAGGAATTTAATAGTAAAAAAGTAAGTTAAGTTAGCGACCATAGTCGAGGGTGACCCGAAGGCTCCTTTTCGATAGCTACTACACCAAGGTGTAGGGGAGGGCGCTACTCCATTCCCTGGATTGCTCCACTTTATCCTTGAACCGTACCTTATAATGCTGAGTGTTAAGCAAGGTGGTATCAAGTTCCATTTTTAAAGTCTTTGGTATGACTCGACCTGGGATTGAACCTAGGTCTCCCGGGCCATTGGCGAACACTCTAACCGCTGGGCCTGAAATAATCTCCGACTCTAGTCGAAACCAAGTTCACTTTACTCACCTATGAAATCTAATGATAGAAGAATTTAAGTTAAGATGTCTCGTTTTTCCAATAATTTTCTTATAGGCATTTCATAACATTATACATACATATCTAATCTTACCGGACATGGCTTAGCGGTTAGAGTATTCGCCAATGGCCCGGGAGACCTGGGTTCAATCTCAGGTTGAGTCATACTAAAGACTCAAAAATGGTATTTGATGCCTCCTTGCTTAACACTCAGCATTTTCAGTTATGGATCAAGGGTAAAGGGGAGCAATACAGGGAAATGAGTAGCGCCCTCCCCTACACCTTGGTGTAGTAGCTATGGAAAAGGGAGCCTTCGGGTCACCCTCGACTATGGTCGCCAACATTACTTTACCTTACATATATAAATTATTCATCTAAAAAAACGCATAATTTAATAAATTTGAATTTTGGACTTGATATTTTAGTAAAACGGATGAAATGGAAAAAACAAAACATTTCTCGTTAAGCACATGAGATCTACTCGAGTATTTACTTCTTTTGTGGACGAGTAATCAATAGATTTTTTTTTTATATTGATAAACCTATTATAAAAATGATGTTCTCACGATTAATTTCCTTAAAATTCTGGTTTTTCACATCTTCCTAAAAAAAACCAAAAAACAGCTGGTACATAGCTTTAGTGCTATCACGTTTTATATTAATATTACCTAATAATAACCGTTTCTACTCTTAGGCACCCGTTCGTTCTTCTGGTGTTGATACTGAGTTCTTGTAAATGTCTCTGGAAGCTTTCAAGGAGATACATTGTCACTATTTCTATAAAACAATCGGCCTAGATTTTATACTACAAACCTAAATAGATCTAAAAAAGTAAAATGGTTTCATACTAAATAAGGTGAGAAGCAGACGATATCTCGCAGAAACTATCACTGATGAACTCTACGCATCTTTCAAATAAACTTGATCAATACGAATCTCTAAAAGCCTAGACAGCAATAGGCATTGGTCTCTACGTGAACTCAGTTAAAACAAAGTAACTATATTTTAAGCAAGATGGTGGCATTTCTCATTAAATAGCGAGCCTCTTAATTTAGTGCATTTCTACATATATCGTGGTAGCAATATCACATATAGAGGAAGTCATGGGAACGTACTCATAAGAGGTACATGGGCTACTAATGACAGGTTGTCGATCATATAAAAAATGTGATATCTCTGTTAAAGCGGTCGTTCTTCCAAGCTGTAGCCGTATCAGAACTATTGAATAGTTGCACCACCTTGACTGTGACAAACCATTGCTGGAGAAATAAGCACTAACACAAGCCTGATTTTCTTATAGACACTTACAAATTGACACCCGAGCATTGGATGACCAGCAAAATCTATAATCAGTACTGAGCGGACACAGGATACCATACAGATGGAAGGAGAGAGAGGGCGAGAGATCCAGATTGAGAGAGATAGAGAGAGACAACTATATATATATATAGAGAGAGAAAGAATAAATAAAAGAAATCCATGACTTAGGCATATCTTGATGATGAGAATGATATATAGGTTCCTCAAGAAATAATAAAATACTGATATTATTGGTTTAGAAGAATATTAACTTTTCATAACAAATTGTAAAGGTTCACTTATTTACTGAAGCGGTATACATACATGCAATAATATATATATATATATATATATATATATATATATATATATATATATATATATATATATATTTATATATATATATATATTAATCTAATATCTACCAGCATTCACGGTACCAGAAAAAAAGAAAAAAAAAACGCCAGGAACAAGAGATAAGAGTATCTCGAATCACCGCCCGGTGGAAAAAGAAAAAAATATTATAGGACAAAAAGAAAGAAAAAGCCAATATCATCAGACCCCTTGAAAAAAATCAAGGGATATGCAGTCAGTTGGTCAAAAGAAAACTAAAACCTTCCGCGAATCCTGCAATGCTGCGATTACAAGAGTGCTCAACATGAGTGGAGCCAATTATAAAATTATATATATATATAATATTGAAGTTTTAAAGTGTTTTATTGATACCTATTTGTTAAGTAGCGCAGTTGTTTACTAAGCTTAGCCGTGCCACAAACTCAGTTGAAGGAACACCTAATGAAAATCAACCTTACTTACAATAGTCTGTTAATCTAACTTACTAATCCTTACATCTCCTGAGGTAACCAAGTTGAATATACTGTTTGTATAAATATTTACAAATTCATTGACATGTACTTGGCTATCAAGTAAAATGCTTTTCTTTCGGAATGAGTTTATTCTAATGGGAGTAAATGCAGGAACGATTGAATTTCAACGTAGATTGCTAAATTTCATTTTGCAAAGTAAATTCACACGTTTATATGATACTGTCATCACGCATACTCCGTTAAACAAGAAATAAGTGTAGTTTTCTTGGTGGTTAATAATCAGACGAAGAAGGCAGTCATATTGTGGTCTCATGCTAGTCACAGAGCCCAATGTGGTGTGACTACTAGTTACAGTACTTGTGGCTATTGTGTGCGTGACTACCACATTAGCTTCCGACTGTTTGCTTTGTCAAATTCTTCCATGCTCACGATGTGTTTGAGGGCGGTTTACACAATTCAGCCGGACCTTCTTCTGACGGCTTGATTATATGAGTGGCTAGATTCGCTAGCAACTCAAAGAATATAGTAAACCCGTTCTTAACAAACAAACAAACAAAAAAGTGTTGTTTTTTTTTTTTATTATTGAAGCACATTTGTGAGACAATATTTACCAACACCTCCGCTCGGGCAGAATATGACACAAGGTCAATTTTAAGCGGAGTTTAACAGGTTTGAATTCAGAGTTTTTCTTTTCCTAGACTAGTTGCCGCACCAAGGTTGAAGAACCTAGTCTGTCCTACTATTTATACATAGCTAGAGGGTATTAGTGCTATGTGAAATGCAATCAGTCTCGTCCAGATTTGAAATCGTGTCGCCGTGTTCATTTCCTAGGACGATAACCATAACACCACGGGCACCTCCAGTGAATAACAAGCTAACGATGTTTGCTTTCGTGGAAAAAAAAACAAGAAGAAAAATTATTGCGAGAGAAAGAGTGACGATGAAGAGTGGTTAGAATGACATTAATGACTCTAAAGTCTGGGACTTTGAATTTTTGTAAAGTCTGAAGGTTGTTTGGAGTGTCTTGGGTCTAGAATGGAAGGGACGCTTCTTTGGCCGTCTTGATTTTCTTCTTGGTAACTTTTCTTATCCTCTCTGATGATTCGTTTTACCATGTTATTTTATAGATCAATATCTGGACTAAAATTTTTCTGATAGGTTATCCAATAAGAAACAATTAGGAGTCATATTTCCATTGGTTACCCAATCCTAGTTCAGGATTATATCTTACAGATATAGAGAAAACCCTTTTTAGATGTTTTGACCAATGGGAACAGGTTTAGAGCAATGGGGTTGAACTAAAAATTCTCAGCCTCATCTGACTGAATGAGCCATGCCCAGCTCACCTTCATTTTGGGTGGAGCAAAGTTATATTTCCCTTTTGACATTGACTTTTAAGATAAGGACTAGAAAAATATGTTTTACGAAATGACCCATTTCATCTTTATGATCGATAGAGTAAGATGACAACCAAAAAATTAAATAAATTCGCAGACCTTTAAAATCAAATGGAACTTGTTCTGACTTCTGCTTGGCAGAGAAGAAAGGAACGCAATGGGAAATTCTATGAAAAGATCTCAGAACGTGTCCATGTTAAAAAAACCTCTTATACCGTATTTCCGATATATTGTAAAGTAAATTTGGCGACCATAGTCGTGGGTAATCCGAAGGCTCTTTTTTCAATACATACTACACCAAGGTGTAGGGGAGGGCTCTATTTCTTTCCCCAAATTGACCCACTTTACCCTTGATCCTTACCTTATAATGCTGAGTGTTAAGCAAGGAGATATCAAGTACTATTTTTCGAGTCTTTGGTATGACTCGACCAGCGATTGAACACAGATGTCCCGGGCTTTTGGAAAATACTCAAACCATTGTGCCAATGTCCGGTATTAGTCTTTAAACTAAGGGAGTTTGATGTAGCACTCTGGAACCAAGTCACCAGCTCTAAGTGATGACGGTGGCTGGGCTTGTCAACCACCCGAAGTGGAAGTGGGGATGTGGATATATTTTTGTTTTGGACTGAAAGCGAAGAACGAAGAAAATATGCTAAAAGATACATGTTCTTCGATGAAACAAAAAAGCTAACCACAAGGTGACCGTTTTGCATTTCGTCCGGCTTTCATGGTCTCAGAGACTGAACGGAGAGAGAATAAAATAAAGGAAGTTTTTTAACTCTTAAGCAAGTAGTTTTGTGTTTTTCGCTCCCCATTCCACGAATAGCCATTAACGAAATATCAGTGTAGCTCTTTAACCATAAGTAATTGTATATTACAATCAAAAATCAATATACGATAAAAAAAAGTCGTGTGAACGAAAATATGAATTGTGTTTAAGGATTTGTCTGAGAGTCTCACTAAATTCATCAAAAACCACGACGATCTCAATTGCTACGAGTGAACTAAATCTGTTACTTTTTTAGCAATAAATTACAATGACTAACGCTGAACGTTCGACAACACTACCGACCTTGACGAATTTGGGTGAGGTCACGTGAGTTAGTAGAATCTTACTTTGCTTTTATTCCCATTGGATAAAACCTAAACGTCATATCGCACTTATCACAATAGTCACTCACAGACCGTGGTAGTTGTCTTCTCATATCTCATATGTCTTGTGTAACTGACATTTCGTTGAGCCCTGGTCATCTTTTGCAGATGGTTGGAACCAAAGAGAACGTGGACTGCACTAACACCGGACGACCTGTTAAAACAATAACATATGGAAAAGGAAGAATAAGTGAATGTTTTATATTAATATGAATAACATTGGTTTGGAAAGAGGATGTTTAGTCTCTAATCAAGTTCCAATTGAAGAGTGAGACATAGGTTTTACAATATTTTAGTACGTTTCACCTCGTGGCGTGTACATCATGTGACAGAAACTGTTCAAACCTTAATAGGTTCCTCCTGTGGTTGGTAGTATCGAGCTAGTGGTGCACTAACACGTTGTGCATTTTTACATGTCTTGATCGATTTACGAGCCAAGAGATGGATATAATTCAGGAACTTCGGCTTTACGAGTTCGATTTGGGCTATAATTCCCGATGAAACACCCCAAAAAATTGACACCACAGTTGACTAAAGCACAGCAACAAGAGGGTTGAAGAAATTTCGCTCAAACTGTAAGGAACTCGACGATCAGGCACGCCTAAAACTGGTCAAATAGACTTAAAATTGTAGATTCCGAGGCCGTGCTCCAAGCCATAGAGGCATATCCGGTGTTTAAAACACGAAGAGTATGAGTTGAGCTTGTGAAATCCAACAAGGATCGTTACCAACGCGATTTTGGTAAAAGCACCAGGATAAATTTAATTAAGTGACTCACGTTGACAAAATATTGCCAAACCATTGACTCGCCCGAGTATTAGCATTAGTATATACCTGATATACTAACACGGCATAAACAGAAAGACAACGTACGTTCATTTATGCATATAGTCACATTTGACACACGCACAAAATAATTACAAATAAAATTGAAAAGAATGCAATAATGTATTCAAATAGATAAAATATGCCCACATTTTTCTATGGAGAAGCAGTATATAAAAGGGGTACACAAACAGAAAAATGGCTTACATGATATTTATGGACGTCAAAATTTACATACTATGTTGGGTTTATTGAATAATGGAAAGACAAGAGGCGAATATTCAACCGTTCAAAGAACAAAGCCAAAATATCATAGATATGTTTTCTCAGAACTATTATGTGATACTCCACGAGGCACTCAACGGAAACGCCCAATCACTAATGTAGACATTTATTGGTTCCCTTTAATAATATGTATGCATTATCAGAGGCTTTTTCTTCAATAAACTTTTATATAGTATTTTTGCGACTTCTAATTTCTCCGTATCTGTTTGTTAGATATCGATTTTTTAAAAATTTTCGCTTTGAAATGAATCGGGATCATAAGAGAAAAAAAGGTTTTATCTTTTTCTAACCGTTCTTCTTCCTTTGGTTCTTCTTTTATCATGGATGTGGCACTAAATTGCACTCAGGGATGAGGCTCCTGTTGTGAACCTCTGAAAAGTATGGATTGATTAGTCGATTGATTTTAACAGCATCTTACCGAGTTTAATGTTTTTTTATGCCAAGATTATTAGGAATTGCGTTCAGAGCAAATGTTTGAATAATTGTTTCTTTATTTTCACTTTGTTTTATGGTTACGAATCTTTCTGTTTGATACAAATGATTATTTGGTTTCAAGTAGTCATTTTGGTATAAAAATGACCATTTCTAAGCACACAAGCTAAATATAATCCTGAAAGCTTTAAGTAACTTTTCTCTATATGATTATTTCTAATGATGTGCCATCAAATATTCATGCCAAATATGCTTTATTTTTAAGCAGATAGATTTTACCAAAAGACTAGGTTCTAACAGCTATGTTATTCCGAGTTAAAATTGACCTAAGAGTAATGACAAAAAAAAAAAACAAAAAAAAAACGGGGACTTTCATTCTTCCAGCTCGACACAAATAGATTCTAACTATCAAATGCAGATTAATGCAGACCTCAGAAACCCTTTTGGGGGTGTCTCCTCCCTTGCAGGGGATATATCATATTCTAAGCACCACCATCTAGAGCGGAAGAGATTAGAGGCGCTCTTTACTCGCCATTACTCATAAAAAACATTCTTACCCGTGTAGTATTACATGTCAGGACCCCTTGTTTTCTTAAGATATATATATTTTCAAGTAAATTAGTATTAGATAGAAATAAATTAATCAGTTGAGTAAATAAACAATTTATAAGTTATGAAAATGAAAATATTACGCATAATAGAATACGAAAAAATAGATATAAAAACCATAAAGAGATGTAAATAACTAAAGAAGAACCTCAAATATTGAAATACGAAAATAAAAAATAAATTACAAAGTATGAAAATAAAAACATATTACAAATGATAAAATACAAAAATAAGCAAATAAAATCATTTATTATTTTTTTTGTAAAAACAAAAATAAATAATTAAATAGGAAAAAAAAGTTTAATTATAAATTACGAATGAAAAAAATTAAAAGCATATGAAAATAAAAAATATATATAGAAATTAGTGAAATACAAAAATAAAGCATAAAATCAATAATAAAATGTAAAACAATTTATAAAATATGAAAATAAAAAATTAAACAAATTGTAAAATATAAAAATAAAAATAATGCAAATAAGTAAATACGAAAAAAAAAAAAACCTTAGAAAAAATGTGGAAAAAAAAGAAGAATTAAATAACAAAGCAAAAGAATAACATTCCATAATTCCACTTCCGCGAAAATATTAACCTTTTTTAATGGATTTATAAAGACTCATTTACAAGTTAACCGAAGATACGTTATTTGCCAACCTCCAGAAACGAGAAGACCAAACTATTTAGCTTTTATTCTACTGATTCATTGGCTAAGTAACATTTTTAAAATCCCAAAGAAGTCTTTAATTTCAAACCATATGGCGGTAAGTGAATGATAAACAATTTTCTCTTCTGCTCTCGGAAGGACACTATATTTCATCCTGAAGAATGTATAAATGCAAACTATCATCTTGGCATCAACAATAGAATCGGAGGTGCCCGTGGTGTAATGGTTATCGTCGCGGGATATGGACACGGCGACACGAGTTCTAGACCTGAGGCACTCCAAACAACCTTCAGACTTTACAAAAATTCAAAGTCCCAGACATTAGTGTCATTCTAACAACTCTTCATCGTCACTCTTTCTCTCTCGATATTTTTTCTTCGTTTTTTTTTTTGCCAGGAAAGCAAACATCGTTTGCTTGTTATTCATTGGAGGTGCCCGTGGTGTAATGGTTATCGTCCTAGGAAATGGACTCAGCGACACGAGTTCAAAGGCTGGACGAGACTGATAGCATTTCACATAGCACTAATGCCCTTTGGAAAGGTATGATTCCAAATATTCTCCCTCCAGCAATGGGTAAATAGTCGAGAAGACTAGGTTCTTGGTGAGGCAACTAGTTTAGGAGAAGGAAAACTCTGAATTCAAACCTGTTAAACTCCGCTTAAAAAAAATTGACCGTGTGTCATATCCTGCCCGAGCGTGGGGGGTTGGTAAATATAATAAACAATAGAATCTACATGATAGAACGTTTCAGATGGAAATCCCTGGAATTATGATAAACACCTGGGGGAGATAACAGCCGGATATTTTTGACTATTCTATTATTGTGAAGCAGTCCGAGTAAATCACTGAATAAGATCGGAAGGAAATAGTTCTGATAGACAATTAAGACAGTTCAATTTTCACTTCAATCTTTAATTTAAACTTAGACGAGATAACACATTTCCGGAAATTTTGGCTGGCTTCGAAGACAAATATAGACCGAGAATGTCAAACAGGCTTGATATACGTCTCTTTCTGACGGTTTCATCGGAGCACCAGTTCCTATCGACACTTCCGTGTCTTTCCACCCACGCAAGCTTTTGAAAATGTGTATCAAAGTCTTCTCTTCTAAAGAACGAGTCTTATAAGATAAAGCGGATGATTAAAACATCTCGCTGGCAGTTGAATAGATAGATTCATACGTTTTCCCAGAGGCATTTGTGGAATGCAAACAGCCACGCCCAGGATTTGAACTCGGGTCACTGGTTCCATTTTCCACAACAATAACTGTTGCTTTAACAGATTAACAAGTAAAATTAACAGATTAACAAGTAAAATTAAGAAGATTCTAGAGAAATAATCAATTCATAAAACAAAAATGATTTTGATTTTTTAAAATAATAACAAAATAAGAAAATAGACACAAAACAGTAAATTTACTCAATATAACCGATATTCTTTCACTTATTTATCAACACGCCTTCGAAAGGATTTGCATGCCCTCAAGATAAATTCTTCAGATATTATATTCCATTTTTATCTAATAGCAGTTTTAGGCGATCCATTAAGAAATTGCATTTGTCTTCTTTTATAAAACGCCCATAGCGTTACTGAGGAGGTTAAGGTTTGAACTTGATGGAGGCTACAAAGAAACTAATTATTTCGGATTTTTTTTTTTTTGACTTGGTTCCAGCGTTAAGCAAATCATAGATTCTTTGTCCTTTCTTATATTGCTCACTCATATTGGGCTGAATTTTAATGAAAAAATCCTTGAATAATAGAGCTAATCAAGAAAATTGAGATTCATCGGCTTTTTCTTAAAATTGGACTAATCAAACTATATATATATATATATATATATATATATATATATATATATATATATAAACACTACTATTTTCGTGGGGACACGTTTAGGGTTAACGTCGGAGAGATGGAATCGGCGACCTGAATTCAAATCCAAGACGAGGTTATTTTATATTTCATTTCATGCTAATGCTCCTGGGAAAGGCATGAACGCATCTGCCCTCCCTCACGCTACGAGGAAAAAGTAGGGCAGACGCAGACCAGGTTCTTTGACCCTTGTAGAGCAACACATCCAGGAGAAGGAAAACACTGATTAAAACCAGCAGTATGTTTCTTAATAAATTACCTGGTGGTACAATAAACCCGTTGCAAAAGGGGTTGCATATTACAAAGATTATGAGTAAGGCAATAACAACATTTTGTGTATTGGCATATTTAGTGGTTTTATAAGAACTTCTAGGATTCATGACATGTTCTTTTTGTTCAAATGGTATAGAATATGGTGTGTAGAACTAAGTTCCGTGATGCCGAAGAGGACGTGATTTTGAATCTCTCAGGTGCTTATTTTCCTTTCTCTTTCCTTGTTTTGTTTCTGAAGTGCACTATGCCTCGCTCTTTGTTTTGGTTTGGTTTTATGGCATATCAACCATTTTACGTTATTTAATGCTAAATTAATTTTATACATATTAACAGTTCTCTTTTAAACAGTACAGTTTATCATAAGTACAGTTTCAGTTTACACTCAGTAAAATGTAAAAGAAAAGTTCTATTTCTAACAATTCAGTTTAACATAAGTACGCATTTCAAGTGACAAAAAATGTTATTCGTGAGATGGTTTGTTTTTATGCGATATCAATCATTACAAATTGTTCAATAACAAACCCTGTCTTGATTTATATATTAAATGCACATGGTTTGTGATCATTTTTCTAATAGCATTTTAAACAGACCTGGGCTCATTTTCTTTCACAGTTAAATGATTTCAAGTATTTCAATCCAGTACGAATCATTCTACTTATTTTTCCTTATTTGTTTCATCCCAGTTAAAACATTACGTGAGTTGCTATGGGACATTAACAATTTAAGATCACTCATTTGTTTGTACACATTTAAATAGATACGAATGACATGTATGAGATTAACATTTATAAAGAGAGTGAGCTTATAATTTGGCCCACAATTTAGTGGTTTCAAGTATTGTAGTTAATGATTATTTTTTCAAGTTTAAGGCTGGCAGTTACGGCCTCACTCTTGTAGAAATGACGAATCGAGATACTATGAAACACAACTTTACTATGGAAGATTGAAGATGATACGAGCTAATAATGGTGACTGACAGAGACTCATTTTAAAAAAGCATTATTTTTTTAAAGATTTCAATCATATTATTGCACAGCATTTTTAGGTATAAAATAACATTGCAACATCATAAAAGGCGATGCCGATTTAACCAAAGGTCTGTACATGTACGGGCTCTTATTATTGCGGACATAGCATTTATTTCGAAACCTGTGTGCATATTAGTCCTGATATTTATTCATTTACTATAATCCGGATATACTTCCGGTACGTGCATACTGGGGTAAACTGAAACATATATTCCCTGTTTTATCTATCAACCCCGCTCTAACAAGATGCGACAAAAGGTCAGTTTTAAAGCTCAGTTTAAGAGGTTAGAATTCAGAGTTTCATTCTCCTAAAGCGGTTTTCATACCAAGGTTAATTAAACCAGTCTGCCCTACAATATACTCACAGTTAAAAAACAAATAGATGGATTACTTTTCCGAAGTTTATACCCGCTATATGGAATGCAAACTGACTCGACCAGGATTTGAACATTTGTCGACACATCTATTTAAAGTGAATATAACCATAACAATATGAGCCACTTCTAAAAAAATGTAAACACATACACAGGATGGCGAAATATTATTTCATCACAGAGCAGATCTGATCTAAATACCCATCCATACATCCATTCTGATAAAGGCCTAATAGGAGATAGACTGATACCATTCAATAAATTCATTAAATAATTCTGAAAAATCCCTTGTGTGACATTAATTTTGCATGGATAATCTATCAAATGCAAGAGAATGAGACCGTCAAATTCATATTTCAACTGTGTTCTAAATGTATTGCCCCTATGGAATCTTCATAAATCAAAAAGCACACAATAAGAATCGACAAGCATTCTAATAAGAATCAAAGAGGCTCCTAGTAAGTAACAAAAATCACACAATAAGAATAAAGATTATACAAAAAGAATAAAAAGGCACACACGGGGAATAGAAAAGACACACAGTAAGAATAAAAAAGCACCCAATAAGAATAAAACGCATACTAAAAGAATATAAAAGGTGCACAAAAAGAAACAAAAAGGTACCTAATAAGAATTTTTAAAAAATCACACAAAAAGAATAAAAAGGCAAAAAATAAGAATAAAAAAAGCACACAATACGAATTAAAAAGGCAAAAAATAAGAATAAAAAGGCACACAATAAAACTCAAATGGTTTCCAGTAGGAATAAAAAAGGCACACTCTAACAATAAAAAAGCATACCAAAAGAATCAAATAGACACACAATAAGAGTCAAAAAGCACATAATCAGAATAAAAAAGGCACCCACTAAGAATAAAAAAGGCACAAAAGAATAAATAAGGCACACAATAAGAATATTAAAGCACGCAATAAAAATAAAAGTGCACTTAATATGAATAAAAAAGCATACAATAAGAATAAAAAGGCACACAGTAAGAATCAAAAAGGTTCACAATAAAAATAGAAAAAAAGCAAATACTAATGAAAAAGCACTCATTAAGAATAAAAAAGACTCATTGTTAGAATAAAAAAAGTTCACAATCATGATTAAAAATGCAATCAATAAGAATCAAAAAGCTACTTTATCCTATTTACCCAACCCCTCCGCTCGGGCAGGATATGACACAAGGTCAGTTTTTAAGCGGAGTTTAACAGGTTTGAATTCAGAGTTTTCCTTCTCCTAGACAAGTTTCCTCACTAAGGCTGAAGAACCTAGTCTGCCCTACTATTTACCCATAGCTGGAGGGAGAATAATTGGATTCATACCTTTCCCAAGGGTATTAGTGCTATGTGAAATTCAATCAGTCTCGTCCAGGATTTGAACTCGTGTCGCCGTGTTCATTTCCTACGGCGATAACGATTACACCACGGGCACCTCCCCCCCAAAAAGTATAAAAAAGCGAAAAATAAGAATAAAAAGTCACACGATACGAGTCAATTAGTATCTAAATGGCATCAAAAAGCACACAATAAGAATAAAAAGGGCAGATTGCAGGATTGAAAAGCAGACAATATGTATAAAAAAAGACTCAAGAAGAATCAAAGAGGCTCACTGTAAAACAAAGACACACGGCAAGAATTAATTAGGAACCTAATAAGAATTAATGAGGCATACAATAAAAATTTAAAAAAACACACGATAAGAATTAAAGAAAACACACACGATAAGAATAAAAAAAGCTTGCAATAAGGCTCAAAAAGTTACCCAATAAGAATAAAAAAACGCACACAGTAAGAATAAAAAATATACTAAATAAGAATCAATAAGGCACCTTAAAAGAATGAAAAATATAAGAAGAATAAAAAAGCACCAAATAAGAATAAAAAGCACTCTAAAAGAATAAAAAGGCACAATAAGAAAAAAGCACCCAATAAAAATCAAATCGTCGCTTAAAAAGAATTAAAAAACACAATAAAGATAAAGAAGGCACTTAATAAGAATCAAAGAGGCGCACAATAAGAATAATCAAAACACACACACACACGCGCGCACGCGCGCAAAGAATAAAATGACACAGTAGCAATAAAAAATGGACACAAAAGAATCCAAAAGTACACAATGACAATAAAAAGCATAGTATAAGAATCAAAAGAGCGCCTTATAAGAATTAAAAAAAAACATGCAATAAGAACACAAAAGGTACCCAATATGAATCACCAAGCATGCAATAGCAATCTATAAGGTGCACTATAAGAATAAGAAAGCACCCACTATGAATAGAAAAAGTAAGAATCAAATAAAAATTTAAAAAAAACACAAAACAATACGAATAAAAAAGCACGACATAAGAATCTAAAAGGCACCCAATGAAAATCTAATAACATACAGTAAGAATAAAAAAGCGCCCAGTAAGAATCAAAGAGGCATACTATAAGAATAATAAAGCAGACAATAAGAATAAAAAAAGGCACACAGAAGCGGTAAAAACACATAATAAGAATCAAAAAGGCACCCAATAAAAATAAAAAAGGTTTCCAGAATGATTAAAAAATAATAATAATCAAAGAAGCATAAAATAATAAGAATCAAAGAAGCATAAGATAAGAACAAAAAGCACACAAAACAAATAAAGAAGGCACACAGTAAGAAGCTAAATGTCACATAATAAGGATCAAAAAGCACACAATAAGAGTGAAAAAGGTCCCCCAATTTGAATCGAAAAGACACACAGTAAGAATAAAACTCACAAGTAATATTTTGCTCACCTCTTTATTATTAGACCACACCAATGGCCCACTTTCACATACTAAGCTTAGAATTAGAACAAAGCTTTGGGGCACTTGGTGAGCATGTAACTCTCAACTCAGTAGTATTTGGTCTACGGGCTTAATTTACTCAGCATTAATCAACGAATTGATATATTCTTTTATGATTGCAATTTTTAAAAAAATAATGCACACATTTTTGTTGTTATTTACTAAAATTTATTCCGTCTGGAATATCAGCCTCAGCTTATTTAGAATATCTGTTCTTACTAAATGTAGCGTTATATGATTCTAGAAGGAAGTTGATGTAGACGAAAAGACATATAGGAGATGGCAACCAGATGAGGTTGTTTATATCAGAAAATGAAAAATTAGACGCGTCGTCACAGAAAAATGTCACTCACTTTATTGCCAATGTTGTAATTTACTTCAGACGTGGTATCAACACCTGGAAAACGTAAAGTGGTGTTTTCAGTTCGATCAAGGAAATATTTATTTTTGACAAATCGTAGCAAACTTCCAATTAAGGGATCACTTAATGGAATTTAAGTCGTTTCTTCTGGGTCTTTCAGTAAGTAACTGATTGACCTTTACTTCATATTAAGTAACTGATTGACCTTTACTACATAATAAGTAACTGATTGACGTTTACTTCATAATCCCCGTCTCATGTGTGACCTACTCTCGCACCGACAGTGATAATTCTCGTGATTGACCAAGCTGGGCAATAGTTCACTGATTATGGAGGACAGCCGCTTGATAAGACAAACAGGTCACCCATTCACGTTACTGCTATTAAACTAGGCACTGGAAATTTGCCGGCGCACTGAGGAAATGTCTTTTGTATTTTTCCTAAGTAAAAGTTTTCTTTTTGAATATAGCGGATAAAAATCGGGACTCAGAATCTTCGGCAAGGAATTGTTCTTCTCTATTAGCCGGAAGCTTCTCTCTTTTCCTGTGATAGAACTGGCTTTTATTTTCAACACTGGTGCGGTAGAATCTTCTTGACAATTCCACAACATTCAATAAACAGGAAGTGTGCCGCCATTAATTCTTTCTTTGTACCCTTTATCGCAAATAGCTTCATGCTTACTTGGGATCATAGGGTCGTTTCGTTTAACCGTTAAAACCGGCGCCAACTTGACTTGACCATGATACACAACAGTGATCCCATCTCTGCTCGGTTGGAGGGGGTCAAACAACAAAGGGATTCCATTTGAAAGCTATCAGAATTCACCAGAGAAAAATAAGTTCCTAATGATCTTTTCTTTTTAAACAAACCACCTCTTTATTCTTATTAAAAATGAAAACACGCCTAAATGCTACATTACGCGACACAACCTATAGATTAAATTTGGCGGAAAATCATTAACGTCAGTCATTTATTAATTGATTAACAGCATTTAAATCCGTCTAGGGTTATTTTTGCCGAAAGGTTAGGGAATCGAGTTTATTGATCATTCATATTTACATTACTTGTAGTTGTTTCCGAAGAGTTATTTTGTATTCAATTACATTGTAAACTATAATTAAAACTGCATTAGTAAGTAAAGTTGGTGAATGTAATCGAGGTTGACCCGAAAGCTTATTTTTCAATAGCTAAAACACCGCAGGGGAAGGCGCTATTCAGTTCCTTTGATTGCTCTACTTTACTCGTGATCCTTAATTTGTAATGCTGAGTGTTAAGCAAGGCGGCATCAAGTACCATTTTTGAGTCTTAAATATGACTCGATCTAGGATCGAATCCTGGTCTCCCGGACCATTGCCGAACACCCTACTCATTTGGCCAATGGATATAATTAACATTTATTTTGCACTCAGTCCTATTGAATACAACCACCTGGGAGTAATGACTAGGAAGGTTTAATCCACACTTTCTAGAGCCTTATCATTAGATGCATACTTAGGACATTCCCTTTTTGTGAAGGGGCTGTATCTAATGAGGACAGTTCATCACTTGGTAGAACAAGGGTTGCGTGACTTGCTTATCAAAACAATGAACCACTTGAATTTGGCTATTTAAAACAAAAATATATTATTTAGTTTTAAGTTTTAAGTGAGAATCAAACTTACTGCTCATCTGCAAATGGTTTACAAAAACTACTTAACGAACCATTATATCACGACGAGATGACAATATCAGAATGCGCATGAGAGAAAATCTAATTAAACCGATTGGCACATCAGGTAATTTACTAAAACATTGTTAATCATTTAACTATTTAATGCCACAGTTTTTAGAGCTTGTCACGAAATACTCTGCTATCTCTTTTTGCGGCTCATAAAAAAGAATTACTTTTAAAATTCGCTTAATGAAATGTTTTCTGTTAATGACTTTGCCTTTCGATAATTGAAGAAAGAATAGTGTCGGATAACGACCAATTCGTCACAGATCCGTCATCGTTCGACGAATGTTCCTTTTTAAAAAAAACAAAACACATTATTCAAGCAAATAAACTTTTCCATAAGTAGTAGTGAATATTTCACCTACTTGTAAAACAAAATATTTAGGACAATCGATCTTTATGTATATTTTGACATCTAGCCTAGCAGATAAGTAACAAATGAGAAGCGAGTTCGATCCACAATAATAACCTGTACTTGAAAATGTATGCCCTGTATATGTTTGGTGTTTCATTAGCTAGGTTAACAAACTAGTCAAGCCATGAACTGCAATTGATTTTGATTCTCACAGTGTATTCAAATATTTCTTCACTTGTGTTAAAATGAGCAGAGTTTAGTAAGTCAAAATTTGAAAAACAAAACAAAACAAAGCATAAAAACGTAAGGAGTGCTTAACGTGACCGTTAGCGTCTTAATGATTGGTTGTTGGTTGGTTGTTTGGGTTTTATGGCATATCAACCTTTCTTGGTTATTTAACGCCAAATCCATTTTTATGAAAACAGTTCTATTTCAAACAATTCAGATTAGCATAGTATGCAGTATAAATGTAAGTACAGTTTAATTGTGAAAAAAATTTCTTTTTCAAGCTATTCAGTTTAGTTAAGCAGTTCTAATTCAAACAATTCAGTTTAGTATAAGTACCAAAGTTGTTTACACACAGTTTAATGTCTTAGCAGTTCGATATTAAATAATTCAATTTAGTGTAAGTACAGTTTCAATGTCAAAAAACAGTTCCATTTCAGATGATTCAGTTTAGCATAAACACGCAGTTTAAATGTAAGTACGGTTTAATTGTCCAAAACATTTCTTTTTCAAGCTATTCAATTTAGTCAAACAGTTCTAATTCAAATAATTCAGTTTTGGATAAGTATGCAGTTAGTTCTATTTAACCCATAGATAGGGCCCTATCAGGTGCTACCATTCCGGGCCAGAGTGGACCTGGGAGCAATGGCAATGAAGGGGTACCTCGCATTTCCCAAAGTTCCAGCATCACTGGAACCTCACCATCAGATTGTTTAGTGTCCTATCCAGGACACTCATTGAGGGAGTCTTACCCCTCTGCAGAGGTGCAGTCGTTATATTATATAGCCCCAGCCGACTGGGTAACATAATGATTGGAATCGGAAATTTGAGATCAAATCCTTGACGAATCAGTCTGTGTTTGCCTTCGCACTTATACTCCTGGGAAATGCATTAATCTTTCTTTAACTCCTACGGAATACGTTACCCAGTCTACTGGGGCTGTAGAATACACCGAGTGCTTCTCTGCAGGGGGTAAGATACCACCCCCATTGAGTGTCCTGATGTGACACTAAACAATCTGATCGTGAGGTTCCAGTAATGTTTGAGCTTTGGGGAATGCGGAGTGTCTCTTCATTGCCATAGCTCCCTGGTCCACTCTGGCTCGGAGTGGTAGCATCTGATAAGGGTCCTATCTAAAGGTTAAATAGAAGAAAACTAAGTACTTATGCTAAATTGAATTGTTTGAAATGGAACTGTTTTCGACATTGAAACTCTACTTACGCTAAACTGATTTTTTTAAATAAAGAACTGTTTTAACATATAACTGTTTGTAACTTGTACAAAACTGAATGGCCTGATTTAGAACTATTTGAATAAATTGAATTGCTTGAAATAGAAATGTTTTGACTATTAAACTGTGTACTCATGCTAAACTGAATTGTTTGAAATAGAACTGGTTATTTGTATAAATGTGGTTTTGGCATTAATTAACCTACGAATGTTGATATGCCATAAAACTGAAACAACCAACCTACCCAATATGGATAAATAACAGAGCAGACTTGCTTCTTTATAATTTTCAAGGCAACATATCTTGGAAAAGTAATTAAAATAAATTTTACTCAATTTGAAAATATTTTTCACTTTTTCGTTTCCTGCTCGTCGCAGAAGAGTTGGTAAAATGTATAATTTTCAAATTATTTCGATGCTCTATCGTGGTTAGCGAACTGGTTTTGTAGATCATTGTTATTAGTGAGTTTAATTCTAACTCGGTGCCCTGTACTCGTCAATCTAAAGTAAACCTACTTACAAATCATTAATCATATTGTATTATAATGGTCAAAAAGTTAGTCTCAAATGATTTAAAGCTTATAAGAATTGCGTATGGTATAAGGGTTATGGACAATAGCATCAGCGACCTGACTTCAAATTCTTAATGGGGCAGATTATCTTTCATCTTATGCAAACTATCTCGGATCAAAGAATGGGTTCCTCCCTAACCCTGAATTTAAACCAGCTTTACTCTGCCAAAAAATTGCTTTGTGCTAGAAGAGGTAATTTATGTAAATTCATACATTTATGTAAATTCATTCTTTGAATAGCGAGTTTGGTTCCATTAGGTGCACCGTAATTCTGTCCTTGTTATGAATCTAAGCAAGAGAAGATAATGATTAGTGAACGAAATTCGCTGTTCAAATATTGTTGTGGGGAGGTGCGATCCCCATAAGGTATTTCATACCTGCATCATTGTATGATGCCCCAGGGCAATACGAGTTGGCAATTGTTCCAGCGATCAACTTCCTCATCCTCACCAGGTGAAGAATATCAGATTGCACGATTATCACGAGATAGGAAAGAGAAAGTTAACAAGAGAGAGAGAGAAGGGGGGGGGGAATGATTGTATGTGTGTGTGCATGTAAAAGAGAAAGAGAACGTTCTGATTTAGTTTGAACCTAAGCCCTTGAGAGCATGTTTCTGCTCCCAAACATACTTGTTTGTTTGTCATATAATGTCATATCAACCTTCTCTGATTATATAATGCCAAATTCATCATTTAGAAAAACAGTATTGGTACTATTTAGCTGGGAGGTTCATACCTTTCCCATGGGTATTTTTCCGAAAATGAACATTATGGCGCGACTGGAGTTCGAACTAACGTGTAGTTCAGCACTTTAACCATTACCCCACGGGGAGACCCCCAAGAACATAATTTTATCTAGAGCGAAATCTGTGAGAGAAGATATGATGAAATTTAACTCCTTAAGTCCAGAGCGCCTGAATGCTAAATTTGTCCTCTGCTCTTTGAGTGTGATATCCTTATTGATAATCCGGTGCTACAGTTGGGGCGAAAATAGAAGTATTACCATTGTCGGTGTAATAGGCTCAAATATTTAATAACGTATCCTTCTACATAAATGGTGGTTTAAAATAATATCTACAAACTATCAAAGACGTCCTGAATAATGAATAAAAAGAAAAAAATAAAAATCAACAGCGTGTCTGCTATACTGTCTTTCATCCCTATGAAAAGAAACATCAACGGCTTTTGCGTTGTGTTTAAGACCCAGTAAAAACTTTAAGGTTAAGATCCTTATCATGTGATGATATGCTATCAGACCATATTTAGCAATAGCTTTGTATAAACCAAAGAAAAGAACATAAATTCCAACTTTCTGTCGTTGTGTAGTAGTCATTTAAAAAGCTTAATTTAGTTTGACACAAAGCACGAAATTTGGAGTATACAAGAGTGCTGAAATCATTATAAATGGTCCGCTGGCCTATCTCAAAAGCGATTACACTACATGAGGCACCAAGTGATAATTAAACTCATAAGGAATGATTTGCAAGCCTAAAATTCCTGTTATAACCCCACTTGACATGGTATTTAATATTAAGTGTAGATTTTGTCTGGATTAAGGAAGCAGTTATGGGGAAGTTAAAGTAGATCAAACACAATGGTCACGAATGATTTATTTATGAGATTACTTTGCCAACTAACATATCATGATCAATAAAATAAACCTGTTGACTGTCACAAGGGAGTTTTAATATTATTGACTTTCGCTTATTAATGAAGTAGTGCCTATCAAAAGTATGCTTAGTAAATCATTAATTGTAATTTGTATTTTAAAACAATTTTCTTTATCTAGAAGGCTGGAATTAAAAAAATACTTTTTGTTAATCCTATTTACCAACCCCTCCGCTCGGGCAAGATACGACACAAGGTCAATTTTTAAGCGGAGTTTAACAGGTTTGAATTCAGAGTTTTCCTTCTCCTAGACAAGTTGCCTCACCAAGGCTGAAGAACCCAGTCTGTCCTACTATTTACCCATAGCTGGAGGGAGAATAATAGAATTCATACCTTTCCCATGGGTATTAGTGCTATGTGAAATGCAACCAGTCTCATCAAAGATTTGAACTCGTGTCGCCGTGTCCATTTCCTACGACGATAATCATTACACCACGGACACCTTTTTGTTAATATTACTTTTTTTTTTAATTGTAGCGTTTCAGATTTAGCGAAGATGATCGATAATTGTGATATTTGTAAATGAATATTAGTTGGAGAAATGGTGAATGGATATCAAAGTTTAACTCCTTTAGCCCAGAGCTCCTAAGCCTAAATTTTTCTTCAGCTGTTTGAGTGTGATATATTTACTGATAATCCGATGCTACGTTTGGGGTGAAAATAAAAGTATAAGCATAGTCAGTGTGACTTGCTCAAAGGGTTATTGACGTAAATTATACAATATATTTTTTGCCTGGACAGACTTAATATGTCTGTGATTTATCATCGCTAATATCACCCCTCATGGTCCTGATGATGGTTCAGTAAAACCGAAACGCTCTAGTTTCGACTTCTCAATAAATCTCTCCTTCCACTTGGATTACCTTGTCATCAATTTTTCTACAGATGTGTCTGTATAAAAGTTTTTACCATACTTATATGAAATGTGAAATTCCTGGGATATATATATATATATATAATAATATATATATATATATATATATATATATATATATATATATATATATATATATAATAATATATATATATATATATATATATATATATATATATATATATATATATATATATATATATATATATATCCCAGGAATTTCACATTTCATATAAGTATGGTAAAAACTTTTATACAGACACATCTGTAGAAAAATTGATGACAATATATATATATATATATATATATATATATATATATATATATATATATATATATATATGTATATATATGTATATATATGTATATATATATATATATATATATATATATATATATATATATATATATATATATATATATATATATATATATATATATCCCAGGAATTTCACATTTCATATAAGTATGGTAAAAACTTTTATACAGACACATCTGTAGAAAAATTGATGACAATATATATATATATATATATATATATATATATATATATATATATATATATATATATATGTATATATATATATATATATATATATATATATATATATTGTCATCAATTTTTCTACAGATGTGTCTGTATAAAAGTTTTTACCATACTTATATGAAATGTGAAATTCCTGGGATATATATATATATATATATATATATAGACAATTCTGTCTATCCTTCTGGGACCACAATAAAGCTGTGTGTCATAATCCAACTGAATTAATCGGGTGCTTTTATTTTCTATTCAATCTGCCCAACCTCATTCCCATCATCCTTTTCTTGCCGTCTTTTCAAGTCTAGGAACAAATACATTCCAACTCAACTGCGACACACAAAGAATACACACACCGAATATACAAATAAGGAAGTTCACACATATATATATATATATATATGCACAAGCGCCTACACACATACATATGCAAAAACAAACGCATGCACATAGAATGTTTCGAATATAGAATATTAGAATAATTCACGTCCATTTTAAAGATATTTTACCTTTCAAATGCCAAGAATTTGCCAGCAATCACAAAAATGTAAAAAAAAAAAGATAAAAATAAGGAGAAATGGGAAGCGGGACTAAAAAATAAACAAATAAGAAGAGAGATTTAAAAGGAGGGAAAGAGAAAACGAAAGATGTAAAAATAACGGAGCAGCTGAGGAATATTTTTAGGAGAGAAACTGATAGAGAAATACAAGAATGAAAGTGAAAGTAAAGATTAAAATAATTATGACGACATTAGGATTCAATTTTTCAGCATGTGATGAAATTAATTTCTGAATCAATAAAAATATAGAAAATATTCATTATTCTCGTCAAACGTTTATGGATAACACTACGCAACAAGTTATATTCTTCAATAGTATGTGTTATTTCTTAATTGCTTACGCTGTAAAAGTCAAGAAAATGTTCTTTATTCCCTTCAAACGTTTTTTTGTACTCAGGATAAAATTATGCGAGGCATATTTAGTTAGCAGATAGAATATGCTTATTCTTAATTTTAATTGCTTATGTTGTAAAAAAATATCTATATAAAAAATATCTATCATTTCCTTGTAAATCTGCTTGTGTGACCTGGATAAAGAAATTTTTTAGATAACTACTTTCTAGTTAAAAAAGTGAATTTGAGCATTTTCATTTCCAGTATTTCTTCATGAGACACCTTAAATGGTTTAATGGTTAGCAAACTAAAGTAGCAAATGTTCCCGAGTGAGTTCGAGTTTCATTGGATGCCCATTCATATGGTCTTGGGCCACATCTGAGCAAAAACGCTTAGTAAATTAGTTCTGCATAAGAGAATATATGAAACAAACTATAAACGCATTTATTCGAAAGATCTATAAAAACGAATAAAAAACTTTAGAAAAATTATTAAATTCTCAGTATTTAATGTAACGAGAAAACTCTGAAAAATTTATTTTGAACATTTCCTTTCCGAAGTGACAAAAGAAAACTTTGGTAAGCAAAATGTGTCTGTCATTTTTATATTAGACAAAATAAATTGCGGAATACAATTCTCTTCCTGGGAATAAGGAACAGTAAAAATCATGTAAAATAGAATGTGTTAGGTGCCCGTGGTGTAATGGTTATCGTCGCAGGAAATGGACACGGCGACACGAGTTCAAATCCTGGACGAGACTGATTGCATTTCACATAGCACTAATACCCTTGGGAAAGGTATGAATCCAATTATTCTCCCTCCAGCTATGGATAAATAGTAGGACAGACTGGGTTCTTCAGCCTTGGTGAGGCAAGTAGTCTAGGAGAAGGAATACTCTGACTTCAAACCTGTTAAACTCCGCTTAAAAATTGACCTTGTGTCATATCCTGCCCGAGCGGAGGGGTTGGGTAAATAGGATAAATCAATTCTGGTTTCAAGCAGTGAAGTAAAGAAATGTCAAATCCAGTACGGAAGTCCTGACAACGATAAACTTTAACTCGTACGGCCTTTCATCGTAATTTCGGCAGTCATTTACTTGGTTCTCATGACAGACACATTGCTCTTCCTAATTTTGAGTATATATATATATATATATATATGTATATATATATATGTGTGTGTGTGTGTGTGTGTAAATTTTGGCAGCATTTCTTCATTAATACAAATTTTGTTGAATATAATAGACATTTTCTGTCAACATATTTTCTTGTTGATCCATTCATATTGCCGTATTGATTTCATAATATTCGACGGGAATTGATTGATATATTTTCCATAATTGTCTATTTCCCAAGTACTTTCTGTCTGACTTTGGGTCATCATTAGGGGAGGATGTGTTACAAAAGTGATGTAACTTTTGCCTGTATATTACTACTTTGTAAGAAGTAGAGTGTCTGGGCCATTGCAGTGTGTAGCGTTTACTTTTAAAATTCTTCTATAAATAGTGTCAGTTGCTAAAGACATTTAAGTGCATTAGCACTGGTTTGAAAATTAATTCTGTTAAGTTTGGGTTGCATGTTTCTAATATGTAGTGCTTCAAAAATCTGTGGTTTTTGTTTGTTATTTTGATGTTCTAATATTGTTGTGTTTTTCAAACGGACGAGCAGGTGTTAGACGACCAGCTATAATTTATCTATAACAGTCCTGGATGGGCACAGGATGTAGCCTGGAGGACCAGCCCGAAGCGATGGACGATAGAGACAAGTAGCGAGAGAGAGTCAGGGAAATCCGTACCGGCGGCACGATAAGACGATGATGATAATGATGATATTACCTGATAACGGATTACGTATTTAGCGCTTCTGGTGGAATGTTTAAAAATTGAATCATATGGTGACTTCTTTTGTGTTGGAAGAAAGGGTTTTGTTTGTGTGTACCTTTGCTTGGATATCTTTGAATTTTAGTCTGTTTTTGTTTGTGTTATCGCTCGTACACACACGTATTCGTACACACACGCACACACACACACACATATATATATATATATCTAGAGAGAGAGAGAGAGACAGACAGACAGACACAGAGAGAATAGAATTATCTAATAAACATATCTAATAAACTTTTAGTTATAGAGGAGAAGGGTGGAAACAAGAGAAAAATAAAATCGTTTTCATTGAAACAACTCTTTTTCCACTCCCTCGTCACCCTCAATGAGATGCATCCGTAATGCGTTCAATCACTTTGAAGAAACAATAAAATAACAAAAGTAAGCAAAAATAGAATTATTCAAAGTATTTTAATTGAGAAATCACGTTATCAACCACTTGAAGAACTCTTTCAAGCCCGATTTTAGAAATATTTGGTGGTGTTCCATTAATTCACTTCACTTTATTTGATGTATGACAGATGATTTAAGGAAACAAAGTTTATCAAGATTGCGTAACCGGTTCCCTTGACAATTACAGTCTTTATATATATATATATATATATATATATATATATATATATATATATATATATATATATATATATATATATATATTTAGGCCCATATGTATAAATCGAAATCTATATTTAATTCATAATATATATTTATTGAGCACCAGCTACACATATAAATATATATATATATATATATATATATATATATATATATATATATATATGTGTGTGTGTGTGTGTGTGTATATATATGTATATAGTGTAAACAATTAAATAAATATTATGATTAAAATTAAAATATTTTACATATATTGATGTTTTATATTGTACGAGTCATTGGCCTAATGTGTAGAGCGTTCGCCAATGGTCTTGAAGACCGGGGTTCAGTCCCAGGTCGAGTCATACCAAAGACTCAAAAATTGTACTTGATGCCGCCTTGCTTAACACTAAGCATTATAAAGTAAGGATCAATGGGAAAGTGGATCAATCCAAGAAATTGAGTTGTGCCCTCCCCTACTCCTCGCTGTTGTAGCTATTGAAAAGGGAGCCTTGGTGTCACCCTCAACTAGGGTCGACTACTAAGGTATATTATATAGATTAGGA
>OY757928.1:21893729-21896229 GCA_963585895.1 Sepioteuthis lessoniana | reverse complement strand
CTCGGAAAGAAAACCGTATGCGCAGCCCATGGGCTAATTAGACTCATCTCAAAACAGTATTTCACACCTGCGCGTTTTTTTTTTTTTCTTTTTTCTTTTTACTATAACATTCCTGAATAGTTTGAGTCAAGCCGCTAAGAATGACAGATAAGATCTAAAAATAAAAAAATAAATGACGGAATATATCAAAGTTCCTTATAAATCAGAACATTAAGAAATATTCTGTGCGGTGATCATTTTTCGCCCAAGAGATTTTTGTTGACACAAGTTATGAGACGATAGAAAAAGTGGATCATGAAGTCAAAATGAATCAACTTTGACATTTTTTTTAGTTACTCATTTTTAGAACGGTGCAGATGTAACGAAATTTCTACAGTTAACTCGAAATCGGTTTACAATTTTTTAGGAATCTTTAATATGACTCTCAAAAGAGAAACTCACTTAAAAGAATCTATTAGGGCGATTGATCATATCTCGGTAGATTTCGAGTTGAAGTGAACAATCAGGTTTGAAACTAAGTTAATTATATTAATATATATATAACCATAAGTACAGCTTTTTGTTTACACACAGTTAAATGCAAAAACAGTTTTATTTTCAAAAATCCAGTTCATAAAAAGTACACTATTTAGTTCTATTTAACCCATAGATAGAATTCTTTCCATATTTACCAACTCCTCCGTTAGGGCAGGATATGACACAAGGTCAATTTTTAAGCGGAGTTTATCATGTTTGAATTCGGAGTATTCCTTCTCCTAGACTAGTTGCCTCACAAAGGCTTAATAACCCAGTCTTCCATACTATTTACCCATAGCTGGAGGGAGAATAATTAGATTCATACCTTTCCCGAGAGTATTAGCGCTCTCTGAAATGCAATCAGAATCGTCCAGGATTTGAACTCGTGTCACTGTGTCCATTTCCTACAATGATAACCATTACACCGCAGGCACCACCTAAATAAGACCCTATCAGGTGCTACTTTTCCGGGCCAGAATGAATCTGGGAATGATGGCAATATAGGGCGATTTTACATTCCCCAAAGATCCAGTATTAATGGGGTCACAATCAGATTGCTTAGTGCCATATCCAGCACACTCGTTTGGGGAGGTCTTATCCCTCTGCATTCTACATCCCCAGGCGACTTGGCCACTATATTTCTGTGAGCAAGAAAATACATGAACACATTTAAGGATTCTTTTTTTAATTGATTTTGTTTTATAATATATCAACACTTGTGAGTTATCAAATTATAAATTCTGTTCACACACTACACAAACGCGCGTGCGCACACACGCACACAATTATATATATATATATATATATATATATATATATATATATATAAGCTCAGTCATTGATATCAAGCACTATTTATGAAAACTGAAATATTTGGTCCTCCTTTTACACTCCAAGTGAGCTAGTAAGAACCATAAATTTCTACAATACTATATATATATATATATATATATATATGTGTGTGTGTGTGTGTGTGTGTGTCCATTATTTGTCAGTGAATAATTTTTAGGTAACATCATTTTTAATGAGATTGTTCATTTGTTTGCACTGAGATAAATAGTTTCAAATATTGCTTTTTAACACAAATAATACGAATTAATATAAAATAAAATCCTAAGTAAAAGATAGAATAGTTCTACTAGACTTATAGACAAATAGGTACGACCACTCCGCTTCAGAGTGTACCCGGGAATAAGGATAATGAAGGTGTAATCACATTATCCAAACTTCAAATAATGTTTAATGTCATACGTTGTACACTAAATTCTTTCAAATAACGGTATCTTACTATAGTAACTGTATTCAACATCATTTATTCGTTTGTACGCAGTTAAATGATTCCAAATGTGGCTATCAAATACTAACGGAATATAACATTAATCCTTTGTTTAAACACAGTTGAATGATTTGATGTATCATAAATGAGTAAATAATTCTATTTGACCAACAGATGGATTCCTAACAGATACTACGTCACTGGTTACTCATGGTGTAACAGTTACTGTCTTAGGAAACGGACACATGAACACAAGTTCAAATTCTGATCATGGTTCATTGCACGTTGCACTAATACCCTTGGAAAAGGTATGAATCCAATTGTTTTTCTTTCATCTATGGGTAAATAGTCGGCAAGACTGAGTTCGTTAGCCTTAGTTAATCAACCAATCTAGAGAAAAAAACAAACTCTGATTTCAACCACGTTAAACCTTGTGTCACATCCTGCTCCTATCAGAGGGATTTGATAAATACATAGTACCCCGGGTCATATTGAACCTTAAAGTATGATAATCAAGGAATTCTCCACATTCCCGAAACTCTATTACAAGAGTATCAACATCAGATAGAGATTAATGTTATACCCAGGACACTTTAAGGATTTCACTTATTTTGTACTGGGTTAGTTTGCGGTGATGGATAATACTTAATATCCATTTTGATTGTGAAATTGTATTGTAAAGAGACAACATTTTATAACCAGCAATAT
>OY757928.1:21886229-21888729 GCA_963585895.1 Sepioteuthis lessoniana | reverse complement strand
AATGGTCAACGTGACCAGTTTACTCTCTCATTTATGACTTCTAATCGGATAGTTGGATAGATTTTTGGGAAATACAGCAAATAAATATTAGAGCTAGTTATGGAGACATGTTTTTGTTATATCGTCATCTACAGCATCACAACGACACAATAATTAAGACGCAATGACAATGACAGACGCAGTAATAAACGACGCAGGAAGACTTCTTTATAAAAATATTTACCTCTCACTTTATTGCAAGGGTTCGAAAAGGTTGTGTGAGGTTTTACTGTGAGAGGGAGCTGGAGATCGTACATAACTGAAATATTTTGACTCCAAAGTTATGGCCGTCAGCGTTGTCTTTCTCGTTCTCTAGGGCTGCTCAACCGGAGCCCTGGGGTCCACTCCGCTGGGTACTGGCTTTCCTTACTGCACTTATCAGCAACTTCTCTGGTCCCCAAACTCCATCGGGGTTCCCAAGGGCACCCCTCGGCCCGGTGTGGCTTTCCCTACCACAGCTCCTCCAACTCCGTTTCCAACTCTACTGCTTGACTTCTGTCTTGACTGAGCTATATAACAGTTCACTCCCACTTGATCGCCCTCGCGATCTTTGAAATCGAATGTTTAATCGTCATCAAGCGGAAATAACTCTCATGCAGTTCAGAGGCCACACTCTTCCGGTGCGTCAGTCTATGAGAGTATAATGGGATTTTTTTTTTTTACCTCGATCCATTTCATCAGCCAATTTCCGCCCACGCGATTTCCTCTCATAACTGCCTTTAGAATGTGTCACTTCCTTCCGGTGCATCACCTTGAATGACATTTTGGCCGGGTCAAAAGGTCAAAGCATAACATTTTGAAATAACAAGAATTTTTCCCTACATTCAGGTACTTCGTTTTGTGTCAGTGCTCTCATATCTAAATGTAAAATTGTAACATTCGGTAGTATTTTTACTTATGTTATTTAATATATTTTTAATTATTCAAATAACTGAAAACAGAGAAAAAACTCTAGCGTCTTTCAATGTTGTCATTTCTTCAGTAAATAAAAAGCCTCTTTAATTAGTTGACAAGTTTATTTAAACCGTAGCAATATCTCATCAGCAAGATCAACATGAACACAGTAAAACCGAGGAATACTGCCGACTGATTATCGACCAAATGGAAATCTTGTTTCTCTAATATAGTATATATATTTCTTCCAGGCTGTGTCAGTACAAATGCATGGTTGCGCCACCTCAGAATCAAACCAAACGCATGGACATCAAGCTTGTTGATTACTACACAGGAATGCTTTTTGTTGTTTAGAAAAAAACCAAGTGTTAGCCCCATTTAAAACAA
Organism: Sepioteuthis lessoniana; assembly: GCA_963585895.1. NCBI lineage: Eukaryota > Metazoa > Mollusca > Cephalopoda > Myopsida > Loliginidae > Sepioteuthis > Sepioteuthis lessoniana. Next base: position 21,887,409 of record OY757928.1, on the reverse strand, counting down.
AAACTGTCGGGTCACTTAACGTCTAACAATATTATTTAAGTAAGACAAGTAGGACATGCTGATTACTGACTGAGAAATTTTGTGACATTACCCTATGGACTTATACACGTAAACTGCCATTTTTAGCCGACCAGGTCAAATTTTCATTCATCAGCTCAGTTGGGACACTAGACGCCGCCAAGTGGTTTTATTAAGAGCGATGACGGATTGGAACGGGAAGCAAGTGAGCGTCAAGAGAACCCGTACAGTCTGCATAAGATACTGAGGATGTTGATGACGACCACTGCTTTGAAAATAGTGCAAAAGATAGAGTCAAGTGTGACAAGATTATAAGAAACTAGTAAAGAAAAATAATGAATCGATTCTTACACACAATGTGCAGCTGTGATGACATGTTTCTTATCAACAATCACGCCTGCACAGGCAAAGTTGCCGGATTTCTTTGTTGTGTACACGAACACGATTGATGGGATTTCACAGTCTTTCGCTTGGTTTCCATTAACAATATGGCGGCCATCAACTACACAAAGAAATGAAAAACAACGGATTAGTGTGAAACAAGTAACAAACAGACAAACTTTAGAATATATAGATATATTTACGTTTTTGAATATATATATATATATATATATATATATATATATATATATATATATGATTCCCGTATAAAGTTAGCCTTTGAGAAAGTATACTATTTATATACCTATTCGATGAGCATATTGAATACAGGTGTTTTTTTCTATCTGGGATATCTTGAAAGTTCTGCTAGAAGGCCTTACTCCTAATCTTCCAATTTTTCTCTTTTGACAGAATCACTTTTTTATCTGTTATTATTTTTCTTTCGCCATTCTTTTTTCCTCACTTTTACTCTCTCTCTCTCTCTGTTTTTTTCTGTCTGTCTGTCTGTCTTTCTCTCTCTCTTTTTCTATCTCTCTGTTTCTCCCTGCATCTGTCTCTGTATTTATTTCTGCCACTCTCTTTATCTCTCTTTCACTGTTACTATGTCTGTTTGTCTCTCTTTCTCTTTCTAATTTCGTTTTCTCTTTCTCTCATTAACCTCCTTTTATCTCCGTCTTTCTTTCTTTCTTTCTTTCTTTATTTATTTATTTATCTAATGCCGTTTGGCAGTCAGTCGGTTTAGCTGTCGTTCTGGCTGGTTCCCAGTCTCTCTCTCTCTCTC
>OY757928.1:21745808-21886029 GCA_963585895.1 Sepioteuthis lessoniana | reverse complement strand
GAGAGAGAAAGAGTTAAGGCTAGAGAGAGGGAGAGAGAAAGAGATGAATACATGCCACTTTACTTAACTATTCTAAATAATATTTGAAATAAGAAAAATCAAGACAAAAATGCGTGTGTCTACTTGATGTGCAGTATTATGACATTCGTTCTTTTTGATTTTAATTTTCGAGGTCTCCCACCGTTAGTAACAGACAGCTTTTAATGAATTTTGACAGAGAGCAAGTCTCTTCACCTTTCTCCCGGTGTCTTTTGGTATTGTAGCTGCCCACAACTATCTTCTCTTGGAATGGTTTTCATCCTTCCTTCGATCTCAATTTCTCTCAGACCCTTTTCAAGTTCATGCGATAGTTGCAACCCCACTCCCTATCCATAAAAAAATCCGTTGGATTTACGAGTATGTTAGTCATCAGGATGACAGTACTAAGCTTCCTTGCATTTATTACATATCTAGTTCTTACCTATCTATCTATCTACTGATTGATCGATCACTCTATCCAAGTATATTAATATCTACCTATGTATGTATGTTAATATTTATCTAAGTATAGATAATACTTTCAATGTTTCCTATGACTAGTTTGAGATCCACATGTGGCTCTAAAATCCCATTTAAAATAAATGTTACAATCTTGTGAAAACGTGTAATTAGACGCATCTAATTTGCCTTGAATTTTGAAAGGTCTTGAGTATATAAATATCTAATTAAGTTAATATATTTCTTAGTATACTGATCTCTCTCTCAATCACTCTCTCTCTCTTTCTCTCTGTCTCTCTCTCCCTCTCATCCCCCCTCTCTCTCTAAACTATTGAAATATTGTTTAAGTCCTAAAGCTTTACATATCATTACTTTTTTAATAACTACATTGGACCACGTAAAGACACGGAAACACTTCTGGCTTACGGTAATTCTGTTTTTTTAATTTTCGATCAGTTTATTCCCCTTCTCTAGATTTTTTCGATGGACAATATCTCATGTTTACTTCCTCTATTGTCACTGCCATAATACTCTGAAGAACGGTGTCCGAACTAAAGTGTCCTCTTTTTGGGGATTTTTAACATTTTAATTATTTTTAAAAATATTTTATGAACAGGCTTTTAAAACAATATATATATGGTTACCCGCAGGGTGTTTCGTTGTATCACAACTCACCCGTCTGGCTTATAGCTGCAATCAAAACCTGACTATATATACGTCAGCCGGATAACAAGAATCACAGAGAATTTTAACGTATATGTATTATTTTTTTCCTTGTTTATACCACCCCAAACAAATTAGTTATTTCATATTTTTCTGCATGGCTTTGAATAAATTTAAACCACAAATTTAGATAATTTATTGTAGTTTCTTTAAGGGCCCTATCCACGTTTAGCATTAGGTAGACAACTTTATGTGCTGCTGTTTTTTTATTCATTTGTTTGGTTTTCTTTTCTTTCTTTTCGATTTTTTAAAATCTTTTTGGTAAAAAAAAAAAAACAGGTGGTGAAAGTAATTATTTTTTAAATTCATTTATTTCGATTTTTTAAATTAAAATGACAAATCAACCTTCCTGGATTAGTGAATGCCGAAGCTTTCCTGGCATAAGATCAGTAATGGTACTACTTTTCCAAAGTTTATTAGTCCAAAAGTGAACGTAACAACACAATTAGAGTCCGAACTTGCTTTCTACGATATTACACTCCAGCTATTTCACAGCTACGTCTTGGGAACTTCTGACCTTATAAAATTAAAAATGTTTCGCTATAAAGACGTTAAAAAAATTAAAAATAATAGAATCTTTAAGAGTTAAAATTAATGCATAAAGAAATGAAGAAAAAAGAAATCAGTGATTTTTTTTAAAGATTTTTTGGGTTTTGGTTGATAAACACTTCTATCATATTCTTTCATAACCTCCGTTTCAAAGAGAAAAAGATAAAACTAAACTAACAAATCTCTTTAGTTTTTTTTTAATTCGTCAAAAAGGTTTTATCCTGGTGTTTTAGGGAACTCAAGCTTTAAATAAGTTTAACGTTCATTTGTATTTCGATCTTACTGTTTTGCATGTTACCCGGTAGTTTTATTTTATTTTTATATTATTAGCTATTGTTGTGTTAGCTGAGGTCAGCAGTATTAATTGTAGTCTGACTGGAGCGCTGGTGGTGCATACGGCGGGACGCCTATTCAACATTTGAACATTGTCAAACACAAGCACTTCTATTGGACGCCGCTTATGTATCTTCTATATGCGTTCTGTATGACCATATTTCGCTTAGCACATATGTGTGCATACAAATATGCATATTCAAAAACCGGCGGTGTTACATCATCGAAAAGACCCCGAATAATATTCTTCCACTACGATACAAATATAATCTGGTTGGTTGCTTGGGTTTTATTGTATATCAACCTTTGTTAGTCTATTTACGCTTATACAAATATGAATATGATTTGTAAGCAAGTAGATTTGTCTAGTTTAGTTCCCATTTTGTTAATAACATTTTAAATCAACCTGAGCTTATATTTTGCCCTGAGTTGAATGTTTTCAAGTATTTCTATCTGACACGAGTTATTCTATATCCTATTCATCATTTCTTTTTTTTTGTACACAGTTAAATGGTTTGACGTATTGCTATGTGAGCGTAACGATTTGAAATCCGTCATTCGTTTGGTCACATTTAAATGTATATGCATATGATTTGTTACTGTATCGTTTCTTGGTGAAAGAAATGATGAATAGGATATAGAATAACTCGTGTCAGATAAGAATTAATTTGTCTTTAATTGGAATCATTTTGAGATGAGGCTTCTTAATCTGAGAATTAATTTTTATTATTTTTTTTATTGCGGATTTTTGTCCTAATCTTGGTAGTTTTTGTGTTGTTTCTTCTTTACTAGGAACGCGCTGCGGATAGAGGCGTTGAGTCTCTACAGTTCCAGGTGAGCATTGTCAGAAGATAGCGGTTTCAATTCCTACCCAAGCCGGCCAGAGGTTTACTTGGTCAAAAACGTGGTGCGATAGACTACAACTATGGAAGGCAGTGATTACTGGGGATACGGTAACAAGACTCAGCATTCCTATCCGAGGTCGCGGTTTATCATACGAGGAAGGCCAGAGTTGAAATTTGGCCGAAACGTAGTGAAGAAGAAACAACACAAAAACTACTAAGATGAGGACAACAAGTCGGCAATAAAAAAAAAAGAATTAATTTGATTGCACAAAAGTATTGCAATTGTTTCTACACGGCTAAATAGTTTCAATTATTGCTATCAAACACTAATAATTCTTTTTAATATTAATCTTCTCTGCAAACAGTGAAATTGTAAAAAGATTTGCTTTTAAATACTAATCATTGTATTTCAACACTATTCATTCATTTGAACATAACTAATGGTTCCGTGATTTTAAATCTATAACCAATAATTCAATTTTGGCACACGGTTAAAGAGTTTCAGGTATTTCTGTTTGATATTATTCATTCTATTCATCATTATTCATTTGTTTGCACACGGTTAAATTATTCCAAGCATTGCTATGAATCACTAACTATTCGAGTAAAACATTAATCATTTGTTCACTCACAGGTAAATGATAATTTCTATTTCAAACAATTCAATTTAGCATAAGTCCTTTGTTTTTAGTCTTTGGAACTGGAAGCAATTGCAATGAAGAATTACTGGAGTCTCACCATCTCATTGTTTAGTATCATATCCAGGACACTCATTGTGGGCGAGTGGATCTTAGACTTCAGCAGAGATGCAATAGAATCTATTCTACACTCTCAGCCGACCGGGTTCAATTAAATATGAATTAAATTCTCTTTTTCCTACCTTTTTTTAAAACTCCAAACTGTTGGTTTTTTTTAACTGCTAAATACTGTAGCTCCCCAGTTCTTTTCGTTTTGCAAAGAAAAAAAAGCTATGTCTTTTAAACCAGGTTGGCTGATATGTTTTTATCTCAAATATACAGATAATGAAATTCTGTTTGCTAAGATGCAGGAATAAAGATAAAAAGAATTCAAGTAAATGAAGTTTTTGTCTTTTTTATTAGGTACATGGAACTTATATTTCTTTTAAGCCTTGTAGCACATGTTTTGTGTCCCAGTATCGAAATAACAATTAAATGAGATCTGTTTATCTCGACGATGTAAAGTCAATTCGATTCTCGTTAGGAGGTTTCATATCGGTTTTGCAGTCTTTTCCCATATTTCTATCTATATATCCTGGAGTGAGTATCTGTCTATATAAAACTATTATATCCGTAGGTTTGCAAGGAAAATGGCCCCGGATCGTGTCTGAGCTAACGTTCTCGAGAGAAACATCGCAGTAAGTGAGTTCAAACCCCAATCATGATATTACGTGTGCACATTCGGCACCATATCCAAGAGGAATTACTGAACTCTTTTATCACACAAACTAATGGTGAAATAGTACCTCTACTGTTCTTCTCTTAGAATAGCTTAGCGTTACATGAAACACAAAGGAGGTGCCCGTGGTGTAATGGTTATCGTCTTAGGAAATGGACACGGCGACACGAGTTCAAATCCCGGCCGAGACTGATTGCATTTCACATAGCACTAATACCCTTGGGAAACGTATGAGTCCAATTATTCTCCCTCCAGCTATGGGTAAATCGTAGGGCAGACTAGGTTCTTCAGCCTTGGTGAGACAACTAGTCTAGGTGAAGGAAAACTCTGGATTCAAACCTGTTAAACTTCGCTTAAACAATTGTCCTTGTGTCATATCCTGCCCGAGCGGAGGGGTTGGTAAATATGAATAAAACACAAAGATTGATATGATATTAGACAAAAAATGGTTCGGTATCAATGCTTTTAATTTTAAGAAAGTCCTACCATAAATGCGTATTTGCCTGAGGTAAATATCTAGGTAGAAATTTGATGATGGTTACAATAAAGATTCCATTATATACAAAGCTTCTTGGGTGCAAACGACAAAGTAACTGTCATATTACTAAAACACAAAATATTGAGAAGAAAGTAAAACCTGACATTTGGGATGCGGTCCTTTCGCGATTCCTTCGCTTTTCGAGCCATTTACCGATAAGGCATCAAAGAATGTTTAATTCTGCGTATTTGTCCGTTATTTCGCATGTTACACTCATCCACATACCTTCCTCATGGCCATACAGAATATTTTTCACCCCCCCCCTATCACGACTAAGTGAGACATTTGTCTATATCTCCTCTCCGCAGCTATGTGGGATAATTTTCTACCCTCTCCTTAATCAATTGGAATAATTTTCTTCATAGACATTGCTTCTTAAGAGCAAACATACTGTTCAATTTCGATGGAATTTTCTATATAGAAATTGCTTCTTAAGATCACACTCGCCGTTCAATTTCTCGGGAACTAACCTCTGTTAAATTCATCTCTCTTCTCTAAGTGGTTTACATAAATTATTTTATATTGGTTTGCTGAAGATCTGATGAACTTCAAGGTCCGTTGAGTTCTAAAATCCTAAGCCACAAGAACATGCTGTTGAAGGTTGTATCGGAAAAAGTCACCAGAAAATCTTTCGGTACAAGCAATACCGTTAAACACAAAATCGAATATTCGAGTATATTTTGATTCAATAGTTTCGGTAGACTTAATTGGTAAAATATAAAATCTGTATAAAGAATTATGTCGATTATATGTGCATATTATTGTATTATCTATAACAAAGGCAACAATAAGATTTATATATAATAAAGCTGTAAATCATCCTTTCTTTCATACATAACTTCGTTTAGTCTTTTTTTCACTAAGTTCTACAAGTAGAAAATAAATTAAATAAAATGAAAGTTCACTCCTGTTCATCTTTTCATTTCTGATATTAAAGACCGTTGTAACCTTCTGATGGAAGCATATATTGCCTTGTCGGCATTGCTTAAAATGGACTGATTGTATCCCCTGTAGAATAGGTACCTCCCCATTAATCATTGTTGGGGAAGTCCCATGGCTAGGTGGATTACTTGAATGACACTAACGTTGTAGTAAAAATGTTCGAAATCCAGTCTCGCTATTATTTACAATTTCGAACTAATCCCCTCGGAAAAGCTATAGAATTTCTTGTCCTCTCAGATATAAGTTAAATAGTACCACTACTGTCCCTCTGTTACATATTGACCTTTGACAGGAGGTTATGTGGCTTTCGCAAACAGGATATTGCACCTGTATATTAGGATAAATAAGTGACAGAGGAAATGAATCATGTGAATTGAGAGAGAAGGTAAAATGTATGGGTGTCAAGAAAATATATAATTCGGAAGTTTTTCGACTCTAGGGAGTCATCACTCCGAGAGCAGCCAATGAGTAAACACGTCAGCGAGGAGAGGCAGGTTGACCCCTGAGAACCGAATCTGTATCAAAGCTCCAGTCAAAGGAGCAAGAAGAAGTTGGGTTCTGAATATGCATGGCAGTCCTACATCTCTTCTCCCAAAGACACAACTATCACGATGTTTCGAATAAAAGAGTGTATATTTTTATAAACGTGCGTTATTGCCTTCTCTCTTAATTTGGGTGTACAACACTTCAACAAGTATTGGTTTGGCACTAAATAACCAACGAAGATATATATATATATGTCATTAAACATAGAAACTGAAATTCATCATAGTGTCACAAGTTGTCATATAAACTGAAAGTAGTAAATTTTTGTTCATACCTAATTTTTATGATGATATCGAATGTGGATAAATGTATTTTGTTGTAGAAAAAAAGATCCAGCAAGACATAAACAGTGTCGATAATGAGGAAAAATTTAATAAAGAAAACTTTTCCGAGATTTAAAAAATCTTTTATCAATAAGGATTACTGAATTACCCGAATAAATGGTGGATAATAATCTCGGAAGATTTTTTAAAAATATCGTGTTCACTTTTATAAATTTTTCCACTGATATTTTTTCCTTTTTAATTTGTTATCATGTTTTCGAACTTATTAATAGGACCATTAATATCTACAAAGCAGAGAGAACTTAAGAATGTTCCTGCCAAAAATTAACTAGGGTGAGTCAATAATTTTTCTATATTATTTCGACTTATTAGATTTTCTTATCAACAAAAGTAACGCAGTATTTCAAGTAGAGGCTCTCATGTTGCTCTGTGTGAAGCCACTTTTCTGCTAATCATTTGATCCCACACTGATTCCGGTTCTCTTATTTTTAGGTGAAAAATCTCCTTCACTGAGGCTTTCTCGTTCTCTTAGTAATCGAACGTCACGAGTACAGAATATAAGTCATGGATCAGAAGCAGTTTTAATCAAAGGAAACTAGTTCTAGATTATATACTGGGTGTAGTGTCAGTTCAATTCGTGCAGACTACTGTTAGTGTAAGGTTAAAGAGTGTAAGGTTAAAGTAATTCATATTTACCAACCCCTCCGCTCGAGCAGGATATGACACCAGGTCAATTTTTAAACGAAGTTTAACAGGTTTAAATTCAGAGTTTTCCTTCTTCTAGACTAGTTGCATCACCAAGGCTGAAGAACCTAGTCTGCCCTACTATTTACCCATAGCTGGAGGGAGAATAATCCTATTTACCCAACCCCTCCGCTCGGACGGGATATGACACAAGGTCAATTTTTAAGCGGAGTTTAACAGGCTTGAATTCAGAGTTTTCCTTCCCCTAGACTAGTTGCCTCACCAAGGCTGAAGAACCTAGTCTGTCCTACTATTTACCCATAGCTGGAGGGAGAATAATTTGATTCATACCTTTCCAAAGGGTATTAGTGCTATGTGAAATGCAATCAGTCTCGGCCAGTATCTGAACTCGTGTCAACGTGTCCATTTCCAGCGACGATAACCATTACACCACGGGCACCTCCATTTAAGGTTAAAGTAATTGACTGCAGCCGCAAAGTGAGCGAGTTCAAATTACAGTTGTGCAATTACGTTCACTTTCAGACGTATACCCTTGGAAATGGTCTTAACCATCCTTATCCTCCCAACTGTGGGTTAAAGAGTTTCACAGCAGTTTATTGAGTAAAATGGCATGGCATTGAATAACCCACGATAGTTAATATGCCATCAAAGAAAGAAACCATATCAGTGAAAATACTGGAGTTTATTTCGGCAACTAGCATGGAAGCAAATATTTAAAAACTTTTGATTCACTCTTGCATTTCAACAAATAATACCCATAATAAACTTTGGCTCTTTTGCTTGGAGCACTGTCTTGGAATCCATGATCTTAGGTTTAACTGACTATGCCTGCGCGACAAGTGACCTACACTGTCTATTGGTAAATCCGGCCCCATAGTTGCAACATCACCAAGAGTCTTGATTGCTGACAAGAGTTAGATGCACTTTAAGATTACTATTCTTACGATAAAAGATATTTTATCTCCATACACTTTGTTTCTTATGTTATAAGGACAGCTGCTAGTATTTGTACATATATATATATATATATATATATATATATATATATATATATATATATATATATGTTTAAATCGAGACCATTTCATTGTCACCTATCATAGCCAATCTGTGTCTTGTACAAGAAACTAGGGATAGTCTAGGTAGGGCAGTAACATGCTTCTCATGATGATGTTCCAGTTCTGGAAATTTAGGTTGTGTGCAGTACCACTTTGCACAGAGGTAAGATTCCCCAAATGTGTGTCCTGGATATGACCTTAAAAATCTGATAGTGAGGCTTTGACCTTTGGGGAATATAGAGTACCCCTATTTGATTTTCGGTGGTTGCACTTGATACTTGGAAATATTTTACATGATTACAAATAAAAGACCGGCTTATTCGCCTTGTAGGTAGAGTGTTCGTCAATAGGCCGGGAGATCGGGGTTCAATCCCAGGTCGAGTCATACCAAATACTTAAAAAATGGTACTGGATACCTCTTTGTTTAACACTCAGCATTATAAGGTACGTTTCGAGGCTAAAGTGTTGCAATCCAGGTAATGGAGTTGCGCCCTCCCCTACATCTCGGTGTAGTAGCTACTGAAAAGGGAGAGTTCGGGTCGCCCTCGAGTACAGTGGCCAGGTTTACTTACAAATAAAAGTATTTGTGTGGAATACTTGAATCCGTTTAAGTGTATGCAAAATTGAATTATTCGTATTACATAGCAATACTTGGAACCATTTGTTTCTGTGAAAATTAATGAACTGAATAATCAGTGTTATATAGTAATACTTGTATTCACTTTGTGCAAGCAAATGATCAATATGAAATAAAATCATTAATGCTAGATAGCAATAGTTGAAATCATTTAATTCTGTTGTAACTATAGCAATACCTATTTGTTTGCAAACATAATAGTTCTAATTTAAAAATAAAATTAACAAAAAACAATATGCAAACAAATCATATATATATATATATATATATATATATATATATATATATATATATATACTCCCCTATCCTCGTAAGGTTGAGTTCTCTGGCGAAGAAGTAATCGTGTTGCCATTAGCGTTTATTGCAAGCCTCTTCATATATGAATTGAGGTCTCGGTAGACGTTGAATGGATGTATGTAAACAATAGTAATTGTGATTCATAACCGTTTAAAATTTACTTCGCAGCTTATAGCTCCTCGTGGCTAAATGGTTAGAGGCTTGGCTTGGCGTTTGAGTCAACCGGGTTTCGATCTCAGCTACGGGAAGCTAATGTCTAGCCACACTGATGAGTTCTGATAGAACGAAACAGATCTGTCTGTGGATAACTATATATATATATATATATATATATATATATGTATATATTGAAATGTCTGAAAACACATTAGTGGTGTTGAATTAGAATGCTTGATACCATCTGACTATGCAAACAAATGATTGTTAGTGAAAAGAATCATTAATAGGAAATTGGTTTGAGTTAGAGATTGAAGCAAATGCTGAATTCATACAAGCCAAACATTAAGATCCGTGAGAAACATTAGCAGTTAAGAAAAAAGAAGACAACGTGAAAACAGCATCCCTATATAATAAAAAGAACCTGACTACTAATAACGCAAAAAAGCTTAAAAAGCTACAAACTAAACGACTCAAACCAAAATGAGCGAATAGAATACATTCAAAGCGTAATCAATAAAATTAGAAATTCGGTAAAAAAAATCAACAATCTCGATTAGCATGCTAGTCAATAAATGAAGTGAGTAAAAGGAAAATACCTCCAGAGCTAAACTAAAAGCTGCCACCCAAGAAGAACGAATACAGAAGTGGAAAGAACATTTCAAGAATCTGCTGGGAAAATCTTCTAAAGTTACAGATAAACCAATCACGAAAATTATTAATAATCAACTATTTATCGGACTGGGACAGTTTACTCAAGAATTACTCGATGTTGGACTAAAAAAAAAATAAAGACAGGAAAGCTGGTGAAATAAGCAAAGAAAGTAAAGATGGCGACCGTAGTCGAGGGTGACCAGAAGGTTCTTTTATAATAGCTAATAAACTGAGGTGTAGAGGAGGGCGCAACTCCGTTCTCTGGATTAGTCCACTTCACCCTTGTTACGTAACCTATATTGCTGAGTATTTAGCAAGGAGGTATCAAGTAGCGTTTTTAAAGTCTTTGGTATGACGCGACCTGGAATTGAACCCAGGTCTCCCAGACTATTGGTGAACTCTAAGGCAATTCGATGAACTACTGCTCCAATATTGCAACGCCATAAATGACCAGAACTCGATCGAGAGATGGACAAAAAGCTGCATCCTCCCTTTATCCAAGAAGGGTAAACTCAAAATTGCTAAGAACTACTGAGCTATAACCCTTACTTCCATAACGACTAAGATTTATAATGCTCTGCTACTCAATCGCATTGAACCGGAAATTGGGAAATTTTAAGAAAGAATCATAATGAATTTCGGATAAACCGATCCGCATCTTAAGTTTCGACAATCCATCGAATTTTAGATGGTGTTCGTGCAAAAATCCCTAGTGGTGACACTCTTGTTCATAGATTTCTCCAACTGACGAAGAGGGAAAATGGAGCAAATATTACGAACATAGGATATCTCCCCCACCCCAAAAATGTCATAGCCGTGATGATGAGCTATAAAAACACGAAAGTAAAGTTCACATACCGAATGGAGATACAGACTTAGTAGACATCGTTGGGATTGTTCTGTAATAGGATACATAAGCATCACAACGGTTCCAAATCTGCCGAGACTAGGTACCTCAAATATCGTTAGATGTAATAAAATTAAATGACTTTGCAAAAATAAGAAAGGCAAGAAGTAGACGATACCCGCACAATCTATTACGGACGCAGACTACGTAGATGACATAGCGCTTCTTGTTAATACATCAACACTATCAAAATCCCTACTGCAAAGTCTGGAGCTGGCAGCAGATTGCATCGGATACCATGTGAATACAGACAAAACAGAATTTATGAGTTTCAATCAAAAAGGAGACATATCTACACTAAATGTTAGTTTTCTGAAATTTGTAGACTAGTTTACGTACCACGACAGTAGCGTTTTTCTACTGAAAATTATATCGATATGGGTCTAACGAAGACATGGACTGTTATCGATAGGTTATTGATCATATGGAAGACTGATTTATCCATTAGAATAAGAGGCATTTTTTCCATGAAGTGGTGGTGTCAATTCTACTATATGGATGCACAACATGGACGCTGACTTGGTACATTGATAAAAAGCTAGACGGAAAAAATAGCCGAAGAATGCAACGAGCTGTATTGATCAAATCCTGGAAACAACATCCCACAATCAAGCCGCAGCGTGTCCACTTATCACCCATCATCTGCACTATTCAAATAAGACGTGGAAAACATGTGGGGCACTGTTGGAGAAGTAAGGACGAACTCATAAGCGACGTTGCGATATGGATCACTTCACTCGTTCGATTAACGAGAACTTATCAACAAAAGCACTGTTAGGACAGAGGATGTAGTCTAGAAGATCTCCCGGAAGTTATGGATGATAGAGATGAATGGATACATAGAGAGAGAGAGAGAGAGAGAGAGAGAGAGAGAGAGAGAGAGAGAGAGAGAGAGAGACTCGGGCAAATTCCTGTTATCAGCACGACATGATGATGTTGATGGTGAAATTTGAAAAATGGAAACCATGTGACTGCGCAAAAAAAATGAGCTCAGGCTCAATAAAAAATGTTATCTACAAATTGTTTTTCAAACATTATATATATATATTAGAATTTGCATTAAATAATCTACTAGAGTTCATATGCCATAAAACCCAATCAACCAAACCAAAACTGCTGATGAAGCTTTTAATATGAACTGTATCCCCTGCATATTTACAAATTAAAAAAAAGTGTACCAGGTATTTCGCTATCTGCATCCGATAATAAGTCTTCAGTTCTTGATATCTAGTGGATGAGTAAGACTTTTTTCTTGGTTATTCTCTAATGTCCGTCATGTTTATACCTATTAGGGCCCCATTTATTGTTCAAATAGATCTGTTTAAAAATGATTCGTATTCGGTAGGAATCTATAGAAAATACTCTTAAGAAAAACTGCATATAGAGATGTACATGTGAATTCACAATCAATGAGATTTCCTAACCTTCTGGCGTACAGCAATTCAGTACAGGTTGGCGTGTCGTAAAAGCAATCAATCAATTTTTGAACCCAATGGAATTAATATCTTAGACCTGAAGTTTGAATGATAGGATAACTTCTACTTCAATTGGCAGATATGGATTAGTCACTGACCACAGCAAGCAAGGTCTTTGAATGGGGGAGGACAAACAAACAAACTTACAAAAAGCTATCCATCTAAAATCTTAAGATCTCTGTCACTATATTGCCTTAGTTTAGGTTCTATGTCCGCAGTAGTTATTGGAAATGCACAACAAACACAAAATGCGAAGCAGCTTTTTAATTCTCGTATGAACCGACATTTTGAAAGTTCCCTTGACCTTCCTGACGCAATGGTTTGTATTCTCTAAATTCAGCTGAAAAAAAGGCTTTGACTTGGTATTCACAGAACCCTCAGCACCCACATTCGCCTTGCGTTGGTGACATATTTGGATCAGACCCTGTCACAAGTGAAATGCCTGATCGAGTATGGTGACATTGGCAAGGCTTGGTTAACTTTTGTTCTCTTCTTCAAGGAGTTAAAACAAACATATCTTGCTACAGAATACCCACTGAATGCAATGTTGAACTTATTGCTCTTATCTTTCTTCAAGCTGCAGGCTATTTTTTGATAACATCATTTCGCTATTCGGTACGATTCACTTGCAAGTTTATACATCTAAAATGAGAGGTTCTGTAAAAGTGATTTTACCTTTTGAATGATATTTTTAGTCTGCTACAAGAGCTCAGAACTGTAACACGAGATGAGCATCGGAGGCATTTATTTTTTATTTGTTGGGCAGAGCGGGTCCTTTAAATCTGTCTGAGCAATGTAACAAGAAAAACTCAATACTCAAACCAGCTTTACTTCCCTTAAAAAATTAGCTGGTGCCATAAATTTCTCGGGGAAATGCGTTGCCTAAATGCTTCCTTTTTCATTGGGCGAACTTACTAAATAAGCCGATATAGGGTATATGTTGTTTTTTTTTTTCAGTATAATCCGTAAACATAAAGTTTTTGATATTTATGAAGGTAAATCACTCAGAGAAAAGCAGTTTCTCAAAGCTAAAACTGATCCATAAAATAGTCACTTAATAAGGTTACCGGTTTTTACTCAATGTCAGACGATATAGCATAAGGTTGAAGTTGTAAGAAATAGAATCGGTAACCCAAGTTCAAATCTTCTTCGAGGCTGTATATATTTCGCTTCGTGCTAATGCCCTTAAGAAAGGCATGAATCTATCCCTTCATTATTAATTATGGGTAGACAGCCTTGGTAAGGAAACTAATTTAAGAAAAAGAAAACTCTTATTTCAAACCAGATGTACTTTACAACAATTTGGCTTTGCGTCACTTCCTTCCCGGAGGAGTTCGTAAATACATACCAAGTTATTCAGTAGGTAAAATATTACTAGTTTATCTTACTTCCTTGGAAAATTAAAAGAATTCAATGACTATCGAGGTAAAAAGCTTCGAATCTTGAGTAGTAGATAGCTGCGAGAACTCTACCAAAACACAGAGATAGATTGGTTTGGTTTGGTTTGTTTTCTTTTTTTAATAGTATATCAAAATGCATGAGTTAAATTATGCAAAAGTCATCCTTCTAGAACAATATTAGCACTATTTAACATTTAGGTGTATTAGATTATTTGTTTGTTTGTTAGGGTTTTATGCCATATCAATCTTAGTAGGTTATTTAATATCAAATCCATTTTTATACAAATAATCAGTTCTATTTCAAACAACTCAGTTTAGCATGAGTACACAGTTTATTTATCAAAAATTCCTATTTCAAGCTATTCAGTTTAGGCAAACAGTTTTAATTAAAACAGTTTAGTTTTGTATAAGTATAGTTTTTCCTTAGACACAGTTAAATATCAAAACAGTTCTTTTTCAAACAATTAAGTTTAGTGTTGTATAGTTTCAATGTCAAAAACAGTTTTATTTCAAACAATTTAATTTAGCATGAGGATTCAGGTTACAGGTTAAAACAATTCTATTTCAAGCAATTCAGTTTAGCACATAAGGAAATTTCTATTTCTAACAAAACAATTTAGCCTATGTACGCAGCTTACATGTAAATACACAGTTTAATAGTCAAACACATTTCTATTTCAAGCTATTAAGTTAAGTCAAACAGTTTTAATTCAAACAATGCAGTTTAGAATAAGTACGCAGTTAAGTTCTATTTAACCCATAGATAAGACCTAATCAGGTGCTACCACTCCTGGCCAGAGAGGACTTGAAAGCGATCTCAGTGAAGGGGTAATCAGCATTCCCCAAAGTTCCAGCATTACTAGAACCTCATCATCAGATTTTTTAGTGTCATATCCACGACACTCGTTGGGGGCGTCTTACCCCTCTGAAGAAGTGCAGTTCGTGTAAGACCCCACCGATAGAGCAAGCATGTATAAGAGAGTTGGTTTGGTTGGGTTGGGTTTTTAGCATATCGACTATTACAATTTATTAAATGCCAAAACCGGCATATAGTAAAGTTGGCGACCGTACTTAAGGGTGACGTTAAGGTACCCTTTTAAATAGTTTCTACTCCGAGGTGTAGGGGAGAGCGCTACTCCATTCCCTGGAATACTCCACTTTACCCTTGATCATTACCTTATAATGGTGACAGTTAAGAAAGGCTGCATCAAGTACCATTTGCTGAGTCTTTGGTAAGATCGAATCCCGATCCTCGGACCATTGACGTACACTCTACTCATGATAGCAAATAAATACATGATTTGTAAACACATTTTGTTGATAACATTTTTAAACGAGTCTGAGCTATTTTTTGCACATAATAAAATGATCTCTGATATTTCAATCTTATAATTCTATTTATTAAAGCCAGTGAAGTGGTTCGTAGTAATGCGATTTAACACAAATAATACTGTTTAACATTACTCATTCATTTAGTTTGCACACAGGAAAATCGTTCCAGGTATTGCTATGTATCACTAAAAATTCTATTATGCATCAGTCATTTGGTTATACACAGTAAAATGGTCAAACGTTTCGATTTCCAACAATTTGATTTAACATAGGTCATTCGTTGGCACACAATTTATATGGTCAACCAATTATGTTTGACTGATAGATAACACTCTCGCAGGTGCTACGACTCCAGGTCAGAGTGGACCGGAGAGAATTCTTAAGTATCAAATCCATGACACTGTTCATTTGTATAAAAAATGGGTTTGGCATTAAATAACCAATCGCGGTTGATAGGCTATAACAAACAAACAAACAAACAAACAAATAAACCAATTCACCGAACGAAAACAGTCAGTGAAATAGTTACTTAACCTTTTTAAGAGGGCAATCTTCTGACAAAACCTGTCCTGTCGATGAAGCATAAAATAATCTGCCCCTATCTCCTGCAGAGGAGTAAGAACATCCAAAGGGGATGTCGATGGTATGTAACTAAATTACCTCAGATAATAAGGCTCCATTTCTAGAGCTCTGGGGGGTTATAAATACACCTGCATTGTCATTACTCCCAGTTTCTCTCAGACTGGGATTAGTAGTATATGTTCGTATTTTGTTTATGGATCAAATACATATATTTGCAAATTACTTTGCTGAGTCAAAATTTTTGCTTTTTTTCAAACTCTTTCGTATTTTGTCTTTTAAGTGTTTAAGCACTTGTTCACCAGGCTGAGCTTAGGTAGGTATCGTTTGATGGTGATTTGTGAAGGTAGGATTTTGCTGACAATTTAGGAGTATTTGTGCTTTGCAGGTTGAACCATTTCAAGCAAAGTTTCATCTTCCATTATTAAAAATCTCCCTGATATTGGCTTGAGACTGGTTTTACTTTTCTTGAAATGTCTGCCACTGTTTTTTGCCCATAATCATTAACTGCTCCTAGGTCTTCCCTATCAATAATTTCTGCTGCCATTCCTCTTCGTTTCAGTCTTTTTTCCACAGGGAGAATGAAATATTAAAAATTCAAGTTCTCTTATTACACACGAATCAAAGGTGCAAAATAAGGAATAAACCATTAATGTTTATATGTTATATATGAATGTAACGAATAAACAATTCAGCAACTTTTGGATAATAAGGAGAATCAAAATAGAGATACAAGTTTCCGAACATCATCAGTGAAGAGTTGGAAAATCTTTTGACTCAGTGGGGTAGTTTGAAATATTGCAAAACATTTGACTCACCCGAGTGCTTTTATTTGTTTGTTTGTTTGCATTTTATGGCATAGCAACCTTTGTAGGTTATTTGGTGCCTAATCTATTTTATACAAGTAAAGTCTTATTTCAAACAATTCAGTTTAGCATAGGTACATAGTTTAATTGTCAAAAGCATTTCTATTTCTGTCTATTCCGTTTACTCAAACAGTATTAATAAAAACAAGTAAGCTTAGTATAAGTATAGTTTTTGTTTACGCAGTTAAATGTCAAACAGTTCTATTTTAGACAATTCAGTTTAGCCTAAGTATAGTTTCAATGTCAAAAACAGTTCTTTTTCAAACAATTCAGTTTAGCAACTAAAAAACATTTTCATTTCAAACAATTCAGTTTAGCATAAGGACATAGTTTAAATAAATGTCAAAACGGTTCTATTTCAAATAATACAGTTTAACATAAGTACGCGGTTTAGTTCCGTTTGACCCACAGAAGGGGCTTATCAGGTCCTACAACTCTGGGCTTGAGTGGACCTGGAAGCGATGGCCATGAATGGACACTCTACATTCATCAAAGCTCCAGCGTAACTAGGTCTTCACGATCAAATTGTTTTGTATAATATCCAGGACACTCGTTGGACGGGGTGCCTTACCCTCTTCAGAGGTGCAGTCGGTTTATTCTATAGCCAAAGTCAACTGGGCAACTTACACGTTCTATCATATAACCGAATGTAAAACGTACTAAAGAAACAATACAGAAATGTAAATATGAACGTGTGATGTACACTCTTCCAAAGCACCTTGGCATAGTATATCCCCAAACTGACTGACATGCCGTTAAAGTCAAATAATTCATCAATCGCAGTAGGAATTTCTGCGATTATCAGATTCCATACACTTGAAAATTAGTTATTAACTATCACGGTGCCTCTTGGAGGAAATGTTATTTGTAGTAACGGAAATTCTATGAAATATATGTATGATTGCATCATCAATTCTGGTTCATTAAGAATTATATATATATATATATATACTTTAAGAAAAACAACGAAACCGGTTACATAGGATTATAAATTTATTTCCATCCTGTTACGCATTTTTGAAATTTCCAAAAACACGAAAAGAATTAACAGGACTTCTTCTGATCTTTTTGATAAAAAAACAAAAAGATCCGAAGAAGTCCTGTTAATTTTTTTTTTTTCGAGTTTTTGGAAATTTCAAAAATGCGTAACAGGATGGAAATAAATTTATAATCCTATGTGACCGGTTTCGTTGTTTTTCTTAAAGAATTTATTGCTCTGTATTATTGTTACATTGAGCTCTTTACCAGGAAAATTTAAATATTCATTCATGAATAATTTCTTGTCCTGATATAATTACTCCCAACTCCGGTTTAACTGGACCAAAGAAAACTTATATATATATATATATATATATATGGCGTATCTTACTCAACGAAAATAGGAGTTGCCTGGGGTAACGGTTGTTATTGACGAAAATGGACACAACGATCCTGGTTCGAATTAGGACGAAGCAGTTTACATTTTAATTTCGGGCTAATGCCTTTGAGAAAGGCATAAATCTGTATTTTCCCTTGATTTGGGAGGAAAAGTATGACAGACTGGCAGTTTTATCCTTGGTAAGGCAACCCGTCAAGTGATAGGAAAACTTTGAATTTAAACTAGCTGTACTCTAATTAAAAATCAAACATATATCACATTCCACTGGAAGCAGAGAGTTTGATTAAATATGTATTTACATTCACGTAATATGCAGAGCGTGTATAGAGTTATGGAGTAGATATAAAATCTTATGAATTACACAATTGATGCACAAATGTGAGAATCATATACGAACAAATAAATAAACAGCTAAATCATAGTTTATTCTGGTTATTTGCTTATTAGCATATCAAACCTTGTGGGGTATCTAATGCCAAATTCTCTTCTACCCTACATCCAGTGTCAGTCCAGATCTGTTGTAGATAAGTTCTCGTTAATCGTCCAACACTTGTATGTTCTGGTGAAGGGTCCATAGGAGGACGTCATTTTGATTTCGCCCTTACTTCTCCAACATTGTCTCTCATATCCCATTCATCTTATTTGAATGGTTTTAGAACTGGGAGGCAGGTGGTTGCACAGCTACAATTTTGTAAGATATTACGTCTAAGATTTGCTCATTATAACTCGTAGCATTCTTGTGCAATTTTCTCTATATGGTTAGACACAGTCCATGTGGTGCATCCATATTGTAGAATTGACACGACTGCTGCTTGGGAAAATTGCGTTTCATAACCTATCGAATGCAAATCTCTGAAGAAGATTCAAATATAGCATCACAATCACCTCAACTCGAATCAGAGACCTGATCATCATATGGTGTGTCATCCTTCAAGTACTTAAAGTGACAGACGTGCAATAGATCTAAAACTATGTTTTATATTTCACACTTAAATCTTCGGTAGGTCATTATCCATGAAGACTTTCTTGCTGAAACTCACGAATTTGAGCGCTTTACTTACATTCTGGACTAGCCATTCATTCGTTCTTAAACTGGCCAATGATGACTTATCAACGACAATCGTGAGAATAAGCAGATGGTTACGAGTAATAGTAATACTACGGTCATACCAGTACTACAGAGACAATCAGTGAGACCTTATGGAGACTGAGAGTGAACCGTCGAAGCAATCTACTACTACAACTCATCCGTACATATCTGTATATAGATGCAATCAACATTCTGGTATAAAACAATGCAATTGTCGGAGTAAGTAATTATACACTGGCCTCTATTTTGGATTTATTATAGGACAGAAAATATTTTTAAAAGACCTTGTGCCTAACTCACATGTACTTGAGGCGAATTACAAATACCAAATGATTATATCTTTTGTATGTTAGTGTGTGTGTGTGTGTGTGTGTGTGTGTGTGTGTGTGTGTGTGTGTGTGTGTGTGTGCATCAACGTATTAGTGTGTCCCAAAATAAAGTATTAGAGTCAGGAATAATAATTAATATTGACATATTTTTAACTAATATTAGATTTTAGGCCTGGTTTGATAAAATAGATCCTTTAGAACTAGCAAAAAATGTCCCATAAATTTCGCTAAACTTGGCTCAAAATCAATATATATATATATAAATATATATATATATATATATATATATATATATATATATATATATTCGTTTCCTTTTGCTATATACGTGAGTATCGATATTCGTGAAACTTGAATATTTAGGAATCTGTTTGTGATTTTCAATGTTTAATTAGTGTTGATATTTGGCCAACTTATAGCATAAATGGCACTTTTAAAATTTCCCTTTTCAACTACATTGTGTCATCTGAACGCGAACACATATCCGCATACATACACACACGCATGCGTATATATATAAATATATATATATATATATATATATATATATATATATATATATATATATATATATATGAAAGTAAATATGGATTAAAATACGATAGTATGAAGGTAGTAGAAAAAACATAATCTAAACAGGTAAATATATATTTTGATGTGAATCGATATCAACGTTTCGGTTTCAGTAACCATAATCAGGATTTGGATATCAAAATAGTTCACATAGCGATGGGTGCTTGCTGAGATGACAGGAGCAAATGAGAAATATGCAACGAAAAGATACATAAACCTGCAACATAGCCTTCACAATTCAAAAGTCATAAGAACGCGTCTGGCACGTGGAAACATATTTGAAAATATTGGATTTCCCAAAGAAACGAGACAAAACCTCTCGTTTATTAAAAACTACGCAACGATCTATATATATGAAAACTTACCTGTCGTAAAGTATCTTTCAATAAACGGGAGGTTTTGCATCGTTTCTTTGGGAATTCCAATATTTTCAAATATGATTCCACGTGCAAGACGCGTTCTTCTGACTTTTGAATTATGAACGATATGTTGCACGTCTATGTATCTTTTTGTTGTATATTTCTCATTTGCTCCTGTCATCTCAGCAAGCATCGATCACTATGTGAACTATTTTGATATAAAAGTCCTGATGATGGTTACTGAAACCGAAACGCTAACGTCGACTTTACATCAAAATATATATTTACCTATTTGGATTATGTTTTTTCTGCTACCTTATATATATATATATATATATATATATATATATATATATATATATATATATATATGCTACACGGATGCCCCACATGGATGGCTGACTAAGCGTATAGGGAAAAATGAAGACAATTGCACAAGAATGTTATGGGCTATATTGAAAAATTCCTGGAAGCCACATCCCACAAAACACCAGTTTTACGACCATCTATTTCGCATCTGTAAAACCATCTAAATAAGACAAACAAACCATGAGGTACACTATCAGAGAAGTAAAAGCAAGCTCATGAACGAAATTCTCTCGTAGACCCCCTTATATAAACGAGCAGGTGTTGGACATCCGGCTAGAACTTACCGAGAGCACCACCCTACAGACACAGGACCTGCCAGGACGATAGAGACGAATGGCGAGGGAGTGTATCGACATTGCCATTATATATATATATATATATATATATATATATATATATATATATATATTAATATATATATATATATATATATATATATAATTGCAAATTTATATGAAAATAAATGACAATGGATAAAATTTGAATCCAAATTCTTTTTTTATCGGAGAATCGAGAAAAATGTTGCCATCTAATAGTGTGTAATTGAAAATAATGCAATCATTAAAAAAGAAACTTTAATTTAGAATTGCATGAATTTTAAATCAACTCTATTCACTGTAAAACTGTAAGAATGAGAAAAATGAAATAAAAGCGTAAGGCAAATATAACAATACTAATATATCAAAAGAATTTTTATAAATCCCCTCATGACTTTCAATTTTACTAGGGCGATTGTCAACTATGTTACTTTTAAAAATACACACATAAATACACACACACACACACATACACACACACACACACACACACACATATATATATATATATATATATATATGTGTGTGTGTGTGTGTGTGTTTGTGTGTGTGTGTGTGTGAAGAACACGTATGCGTGTAGAATGGAGTTTGTGGATGTATGGGTATGTATGTGTGTATGTGTGTGTGTGTGTGTGTGTTTGTGTGTGTGTGTGTTTGCATGAGTATGTTTGCGTATGTGCATGTGTGTGCGACTGTATATAAAAAGACTTTCAAATATATTTTTATAAAAACTTTTATATATAAACTTGTGTAAAATATACTTGTGTAAAACTTTTTTTAAGTTGAAAAAAAAAGACAAAGCCGTTTAAAAATTCATGGAATACTATTAAAAAATAATTTAAATACCTTCACAAAGCTGAATAGCCACACTAAATGCCAGGAGGAACATCAACTTCATACTGGGTTTCTGGGAAACGAAGAGAAAGAAAAGGTCTTTTAGGTGTGTCATGTTTTTTATAGCAATATTTACCTTTTGTCATTCATCGTGAGATCATGAAGAGAGAAACAGGTGCTATTGCTTTGAACACAAAGACTTTCAATTGTTACCGTCGTTCACAGAATATTTATTAGGTAAGAACAATTTGGATTCTGAAACGTATACTCTAACTATCGTTGCGAGAAAATGTTCATATATATATATATATATATATATATATATATATATATATTCGTGAGCATGAATATTTTGACTAGCGACATGTGGCAAATAAAAACTCTTATGTGTATATCAGGATCCTAAGTACGATTCCATTTAATAAATAAGGAGATATTTTTTAAAAAGCAAAATGCATTTTTATCTTTTTTCCCCCGTCAATTAAAACTCTCCAACGTTTGAAATTACTTTTTTTTCTTTTCAACTTACAATCTTTTTGCTTTATTTTTCTAAGTCTTTCATTTACTGGAGTCATTAAAAACTATCTTACTCACGTGATGGGCCAATGCTTTACTATTCATAAAACAAGTCTGAGCCTATATTTATAGGTTGCAGTAGAATCCATAAAGCTAATCAACATAGAAATAAAATATGTCTAGAATTCTTTACATTTTGAAAGTCTCTCCATATTCAAAAATTATCAAGGTAATTCAATGATCAGAATTTTTGGAAAAAAACAAAACACATTTTTTAAAGAATGTTTTCCATAAATTAAACTCCACATTGTGTGGAATTGGTTTACAGCTAAATTTTTTAATCTCGCTAAACTCTTTTTAGAGACTATTAAAAATGGCGGCAAGATTTGTGCTCTCAGTTTTAAAGATATTTCTGTGGAAGACAAGTACAAGCTATGTGAAACTTATTGAAGAATGCGTGAGCAGTACGAAGAAGCATGTTTTACTGAAAGAAAAAAATATTTCAAAATGACCTAAACATGGGTTTTTCACAGCGAGTTGAAAAGAGATTCCATTGGGAGGTCCTCGTACGCTCTCAGGAACCTATGTATGGCACTAGACCTTGGTGTCTAGTTCAAGCCATAACCCGGCATACGTGCCCGGACCCACATTTGGGTTCGTGAAACTGCTTGCGTCATCAGGCTCACATTGCACCAAGTGAGCCGATGAGCAGCATAGACAAGCAGGAATCGAGTTTCGACTCGTTCCCGACCTTCCCTCTCCCTTATCCCCACTTTAATCGGCCTTCGGGCTTTTAACCTTGTGTCAAGTCGTGTCTGGTGGGAGGCAGCGACAAATTTTCATAGGGAAGAATCACATTGATTCACCACAAAAGAAATAGTAAGGAAGGAAGTTCATAATGACAGTCTTCTGGTAAATGAAAAGATTCATCTTAATTGATTGCTTTGAAAGACGTTCAACTATGTACAGTTGTTAGTTTTGTCTACATCTTAGGCAATATTTCACTTTATTATTGGAGGACCATGATGATCATGGTGTAATGGTTATCGTCGTAGGAAATGGACACGGCGACACGAGTTCAAATCCTGGCCGAGTCTGATTGCATTTCACATAGCACTAATACCCTTTGGAAAGGTATGAATCCAATTGTTCTCCCTCCAGTTATGGGTAAATAGTAGGACAGACTGGGTTCTTCAGCCTTGGTGAGGCAACTAGTCTAGGAGAAGGGAAACTCTGAATTCAAACTTGTTAAACTCTGCTTAAAAATTGACCTTGTGTCATATCCTGCCTGAGCAGAGGTTTTGGTAAATAGGATTATTGGATGAGCATTGTTTATAAGCAGTTAAACCATTATAAAAAGCCTCGTTTTGATATATTGAACGCCGTTTTTATTTGCATTTGTGCTTGACGAATGTTTTTAAAGGACTCATAGTTATAAGCGGAAGATTCGATACTCCTTTCTTAAAGGATACATCACATAGCGTGCTAATTTTTGGTACGTGAAAACATTTCTTTGGTTGAAAAACTTACCAGGCTTCATTATAGATTCAGAGAAGGCCAAGTCGGATCAATACGACGACTGAATGGAGAGTCTTCAGTAAGCATAAGGTTACAAAATAACAATATATAGATTGCTTTAATCAAAATATCTAGGAGGGATTGTGTCACAAAACGTGGTACATTGATCAAAGAGCTTTACGCAACTTTGTGTATGTCTGAGTTTGTGTGTGTGCATGTGTGAGAGAGAGGTGAGGGAAGGAGAGAGAGAGAGAGAAAGAGAGAGAGCTGAGAAGAGGAGAGAGAGAGAGAGAGAGAGGGAGAGAGAGATTAAGTGTTTGTATATATGCGTGTGTAAAATCTACAGATATCATCTATCCAAAAATCCATGGAGTATTTCTTTTTCTTTTCCTATGATTCGTCTGAGTTTGTGATTGACGTGTCACATCTTATCTCAGTCTGATCACAGAGACATCAGTTTGTCACATTTTTAAACGGAATAAGAACAGAAAAATGAAGAGTTGTCCTGTTTTTTTAGGCACGACTTATAAATTTCCTACGGATATTTTTTTTCGATTTAAAAGGCGACGATTTTCTTATTGTGTTTTGGGCGATCACCAGATCAATACAATACATCAAATAACGAAAAGACGGACTATTTCCATTAAAAGGTTTTCTCTTTGGCCTTTTTCTACTTCACAACTGAAAAAAGTTGAAAGGTTGAGGTTTGTTGATTTGGAGATCTATAAGCCTTTTTAGTATTGCCGAGAAAAACGAATTTTAGAGCCAATTTTGAAATTAATGGGAAAACACTCGGAATGTGTTACCCAAAAATTCTTGGTTATTAAAGTT
The DNA here is from genome assembly GCA_963585895.1 of Sepioteuthis lessoniana. Classification (NCBI taxonomy): domain Eukaryota; kingdom Metazoa; phylum Mollusca; class Cephalopoda; order Myopsida; family Loliginidae; genus Sepioteuthis; species Sepioteuthis lessoniana. The sequence goes on along the minus strand of OY757928.1, from coordinate 21,861,196 downwards.
CAAATGATTTGCATTTTATGTATACTGTGAAGGAAAGAATAAGTTTCAAAACCAGAATGTGTTTAACCAAAGAAGAAATCTGGTTGTAGAATGTGGTGATGGCTGTTTAATTATTGGTGTTGATGGGGCTGTAGCAAGAGATGAGCGTTGTTCATGGAGGGATTTGGTATAGTACACAAAATTCACGTTGTTCAGAGATTGATATTATATAGTGCACATCATTCACGTGTTAGTTTCGATTTTTGCTGCTTTGTGACTTTAAGCTGCAGGGATTGAAAATCATTCCTATGTTAGAATGTAAATACCGAGGCAAATGTAGATAGATTTACATAGATGCCACCCATATAGATGAGTAGCTGTAGTTTCCTGGTTGAACAATTTGATTCTGGCAATGGACCTATGAAGTTCATCCACCAAGGATCTCGATAAGTTGAATTGACTCACTTTTGACTTCATCTGCCTTATTTCTCTTTCACCACGCTACAACACACTGTTTTCTTGCACAGTTGTCCGGCCTGTTGAATACACCAATTTCACCTGTACAGTTAAACATTAATGGGAAAGCATTCAGAATGTGTTACCCAAAATTTCTTGTTGATTTTTTTTTTTTGTTTTTTCAGTGTAGCAAGAAACACTGCGTATATATATATATATATATATATATATATATATTATTCTCATCTCGCGCTGCTAGCATGGTTCGCCCCGACCTTCTCTTGCCAACTGTCTCTATAGTGCATCGCTCCCTAGAGGTTTCCCAGGCTACATCCTATATCGGAACAGAGCTGTGGTATATAGAATCTAGCTGGTCTTCCTGCCTTTGGACGTTCATGTGAAGGTGTCCACAGGAGTATATCATTTATGAGTTCATCCTTACTTCTCAAGTAGTGTCCAGCATTTCTGGTTCGTCTAACTTTGATAGTCTTCGTGATGGGTGGTAGGTGGCCTTACATCTACTGTTTTGCGGAGTGTTGGCTCCAGGACTTGTTTAACATAGCTGTCAGCGTTCTGGTGTCATTTTTGTCAAGCTTTTTCGTCCTAAATTTAGTTAGGATATATATATATATATATATATATATATATATATATATATATATATATACGTGGTGAATTCAATAAGTTTCTAGACTTTTTTGTACAGGCATTTAAAATTGTCGTAGACTCTTGAAAATTAACAATGCTATTGCTATACATCTTATGAGATCACTGACCAATTTTTATGATTTCAGTTTCAAATGAACAGCTACAGCAGGGATTGGAATACACCCAACTAAAGCCTGATTGTCACCGCTGGTGAATTTCTAATATGCAATCTGGACGTGAAGACACTTTAGAAGAACGATATGCAATAAAATTCTGTTTTAATCTTGGAAAGTATGCCACAGAAACGTATGGAATGCTTCAGACTGCTTTTCGACCATCTTACATGAACCGAGCATTAGCCCTGCGTGTCTAGCCACACTAGAGAGTTCTGATAGAACGAAACAGTCTGCCTGTGGATGACAATATATATATATATATATATATATATTTATAAAATATGAAGATACATGAATATCAATTAGTTTCTACCACGTGAAAACAACTGTCATATCCATTAGCTCAGAACCTCCTCTCATCACCAAATCTCTCTGAGTCTATCGTTCAACACTAACATCAGCTAAGTCTATTATGAGTCTACTGCTGACGAAGAAAACACTGTTGTTGGGAAGGTGTATGTCTTCCTACTTGTTCAAATACCCTTCATCCTGTGGCAATTAATGATTTTCAGTAGTCACTGCTGATACTTTTGGGGTTGTATTCATTCTTTACTCAACTTGTTGTCTGACCCCTAATGTTCTTATAATATCATCAATATTTTAAAGCCTCTGTAATAAAGGATCGTCTAGAGCATTGTTAGTTAATATAGGAATAATTCATTGTTACAAGCATCGAAACGCAACATATATGGTTAATTATTTCTTGAATGATAATTCATATTTATACTTACATTTCCCACCAATGCATGATAATAAGCAGTTATTCTATATTCCTATTCCTTTCATTGGTTTCCATTTGTTAATATTCAGCAAGACTAAAAAGAAACAGTTTTATAAATTTCAATCCTCTCTTTCTTTGATTCTTAGTCAGTGAGACTTTTTAGTAGGTTAGTGTTTAATGGGAGAACCAAACTAGTGGGCTGTTTAACGCCTAATTCTTTTTTCATATGATCTGTAATCGTAAAGTTTGTTGTTAAATTTATTTTAAAACGAATTGTCGAAGGTAGTATGTTTGCACACATTAAAAAGGTTTCAAGTATTCCTATCTAACACAAATAATTCTATTTGATACTAATCATTTGTTTGCACATATTTAAAATACTTAAAGTATTCCGATCTAAAACTGGATACGAGTAAGTAAGTAATTAAAGTTGGCGACCGTAGTCGAGGGTGACCCGAAGGCTCCCTTTTCAATAGCTACTTCACCGAGGTTTAGGGGAGGGCGCTACTCCTTTGAGTAATTCTGTTTATCAAGTATTGCTATGTGACGTAAATAGTTTCCATATTGTTGTATGGTTTCAAATAACTAAGAATAATAATCCTTATAAATGACTGATATACCGACCAATTATCAAATGGGTATAGTGTTCACCAATGGCACAGGAGACCAGGGTTCAATCTCCGGTAGATTCATACCAAAGACTCAAAAAATGGTACTCGATAATTCCTTGCTTAATACTCAGCATTATAAGGTACGTATCGAGGGTAAAGTGGAAAAATCCAGAGAAAGGAGTAGCTCCCCGCCTACATCTCTCTGTAGTAGCTATTGAAAAGGGAGCCTTCGGGCTGCTCTCGACTAGGGTGACCAACTTTAATCTTACTTTTATAAATAACTGAACGGTTCTATTTGACCCTTATTTGCGACCCTAAAATGTATTACTACGCCGAGTGAATCTACGAATAAGGATTTTTTTTAATTCCCCAAAGTTCCAGAGCTGTAGCCTCACCAACAGATGCAGTTGAGAGTTTTATATGGTAGGCTCATTCAGAAAAAAATACCCCTCTTCAGAGGTAGAGACGGTACAGTCTACAAACCCAGACAACTGCTATATAATAATTTGTTTGGTTTGGTTTCTTTGTTTAATGGCATATCAACTCTATTTAGGTTATTTAATGCCAAAGCTATTCTCTTAGAAGAACAGTAGTGGTACTATTTAACCCATAGCTGGGAGGATAAGGGGGTTCATACCTTTTTCAAGGGTATTTGCCCGAAAGTGAACGTAATAGCGCGACTGGAGTACGAACTCGAGTACTACGATTCCGCAGTCCATCGCTTTAACCATTACACCAGCTACGGGAATATACTGTCTAGCCACACTGATGAGTTCTGATAGAACGAAACAGATCTGTCTGTGGATGACTATATATATATATATATGTGTGTTTCTGTGTGTGTGTGTGTGTGTGTGTGTGTGTGTGCGCGTGCGTGTGTGTGTGTGCGTGTATGTCTGTGTGTGCAAGTGTATACGTTATGTTCTCATCACGAGCAGGATATGACATACAGTCAATATGTAAGTAGTGTTAAACAGGTTAATATATATATATATATATATACATGTGTGTGTGTGTGTGTGTGTGTGTGTGTGTGTGTGTGAGTGTGTGGTCTTGTGTGTAAGTTTAACAAACCCCTAAAACCCGGGAAGGAGGCAGCATATGGTACTGCGCGCTTGAATTAGGAGTTTACCTTCAGTTGAAATCAGCTAGAATACTGAGAAAAGTCCTGGAGACACGATGAGCTCCTGTAACTTAATGTTCCAAGAAAAAAACCCAGCTTAAACTCGTTTGAAAAAAAAGTGTGGAAGGAAACTGACTCAATTACAATTAAAACAATCCATAAAATTTCTTTAGAATTAAGTATTTCCCAATCTAGTTGGTCCAGGAACTTTCTATTGCTTTCCATAGCTTTCCGTTAAACAAATGACAGTGACTTAGCAGAAGGAAGATACATCAATTGATAAGTGCTCATTCATACAGAATATCGGAAATTTTCTACGAAACATGAGGTGAAATATCTCAGGATTATAAACATTTTTTCTCCTTGTGCCAAACTATGAACAACTGAGTAAATGACAAAATAAGTTCAGTCATCTTCCTACGAATTCTTCTTTATTTAGAGTCTAACCTTATTTTAGGTTTTGGTTGTCAAGTCCTCGGCAGTATTAGTGATGGAAATACGATGTGAAAGCTGAAAGTTACAAGTACCTACATTCTCCATCGGAACGTCGCTAGATATCAAAAAGATTTTATTTTCAAAGCGTCCGCCGGTAATCAAAATAAAAAAAAAGAAAATGTGACTCTAAAAGCGCAGTAACCAGCTTAGAAAACCACGGCTGTCTCTGCTAAAGGTGGATTACCAATACTATATATCCAAGAAGAATAAATATGCGTTTCTTCGTACCAGTTGAAAGAAAAACAGAGTGAAAAGGAAAAAGTTAGAAAAGAGAAAAAATCCAATAGGTGTACCGTTTCCTGGTTTTGGCTTTTAGCGTGACAAGATCAGCGGTTGAATCTGGCGGGGAGTTTATGCGGGCACGGATTTGATCTGAATGTGTTCCTCTTTCGAAAACGGCGGCGACCAATCATCTGAGAGAGAATGGAATGGTGGAATTGTAGGTGATTAAGTAAATGCAGACTGGAAGAATTATACAAGCAACACAAGGAATCTGCTTTTACATTAGTAGTTTATTCCTCGAAGCGATTTGGCATTATGACATGGCTATATTTACCAAACCTCACCGACACTGGCAGAATGTAATTCAAGGTCAGTTTTTAAGTAGAACAAAGCTGGTCTGAATTCAGAGGTTTCCTTCTCCAAGAGTGGTTATCGAACTAAATTTAAAAGAAGGATAAAGAAACCAGTTTGCTCTAATATTTACAGATAGCTGGTGTGTGAAGAGATTGATGTGGATATAAGTATGAAGAGAAACGCAAATGGATTTTTCCAGGATTTGAACTCGGGTTACTAATTCGATTACATGCAACAATAACCACTACACTTAGTACACCTGTATTATGAGTATACCAGTTCAATTACCCACCGAAAGCATTGAAGATTATATATATATATATATTCTGCGTAAATGAGCAAAATATATCTTGCACCCAAATAATATCACTGCAAGCAAAACTTAACGGTTGTACCATTTCTGAGATAAAATCTGTTGCTGCTTGGCTGGCCTTAAGAGTCACCAACGAACACATAGCATTTAAGGGGGGGTAGGGGAGAGTTCATAAGACAAAGGTGGTTGTCAGGCTCGAAACCGAGAGGAGAGCCATCATATATATATAATCATCAGCGGCAGCATTTCGTGCCACTAGTACGGATATCCCTGACCCTCTCTCGCCACTTTTCCCTATGGTTCATCGCCTCTGGCAGGTCTTCAGGGCTACATCCCGTATCCTCATATATATATATATATATATATATATATATATATATATATATATATATATATATATAATCATTTGATTTAATGAAATGTTATATTAAGATTCATTGATGAAATCCAACGGCGAATCAACTTGTTTTGGGTTTTCTAAAGCCTAGAGGTTGAGGAATAGTCCGTTTAAATTTATATGTTTTTTGTTTCTTGGTATTTTTACATATACTTATAAATCCATATTTTCTCTAAAATACAGATAATTTTCATGAAAGGGTATGATTCTGTGTATTCCTATCGAACACTAATATCTTAAACACGTTTATAAGATACCAAATAACTGTTTCAGTCGAATAATAGTAAATTGCTTGGAGACATTCATATGGCTTCAATTATTTACTGTTATTAATAACAGGTAATAAAAAAGTATTGCTTCAAAAAACTACTTTGTATACTGTCATCAATTATTCTTATCTTACTAAAAAATGGGACCCTAACAGGAACAACCACAACGTGTAACCGTAGACAAGTGAATGATGGCTATCGAAGGGTACTGCATTTTCCCGAAATCTCAAAAAAAAAAATTGCATCAGAAACTGGGGTAATTTAGTATCATACTCCCATTTTGAGGGGATTAATTTCTTAGCACACTGCAGTGGATCTACCCAACGAATTTTAAGGCCAGCTAATAGAAGGTATTATTATTTAGGATGTTTGTGGTACTACTGAGACAATAATTTGACAATACGTCAGTTCGTGAAAATTTATGGACGTATCATTTTAACCAAAACTATAATCCTTGGAAGAACTATTTATGATTAGATCAGTGCTTGTGTTACATAATAGTGTTTGCTTTATTTCATTTTCTGAATGGCGGATGTGTTAGACATTGCCAGAGGCGTGGTTTAAAGGTGACAGGCCAAAGTTCATTGATGCTGATTGTTTTTAATGGCATATCAATCTTCATGATTTTTCAGTGCTGAATCTCTGTAAGACATTTAGGTTTGGTTTCTTTGTTTGATGGCATATCAACCTTTGTTGGTTATTTAATGCCAAAGCCAAGAAGAACTGTTGTGGTACTATTTAACCCATAGCTGGGAGGATAAGGGGGTTCATACCTTTCCCAAGAGTATTTGCCCGAAAGTGAACGTAATAACGCGACTGGAGTACGAACTCGCTTACTACGATTCCGCAGTCCATCGACTTAACCATTACACCACGAGGACACCCCCCTGTAAGACATTTACTGTTACTATTTAATCCATAGTGTGGGATAAGGGGTTCATACCACTCACAAAGATAATTGTCAGAAAGGGAACGTTAGAGCGTGATTGGATTTAGAATTCACTATTATGTTAAAAACGTGAGCCACTACGGCACAGATAATTCCTCATGCGATGTTGAAGTGAGGCTGAGAATTAGATGGGCTTTTGGTGATTAGCAAATGCCATTCAAGTTGGGATTCAAAAGATTTGGTCACATTTGAAACAGTTTGGGTTTCTGAGAACAATAGCGTCGTATTCCTCGTTCAAAACGTGGAGAAAAGTCTGACGTCCGTATTAAACTGACAGTCGCTTCTCTTTCGTCAGCTAGCCACTAACAATAACTGTTGCATCGTCGATAGTAATCACTGGGAGCACTGTCTGTTAGTCAGTTACTCTATCCGCCGTGACGACTGATCGACTGTCTAGCTTGCTCCTCGCACCCTGCTGTCTGGCCTGTCTGTCTGTCTGTCTGTCAGAGAACAATAGCGCCAAACGCGTTTTGGAGGTTGGAACCTTTAAGGTCTTCTTGAGGGGCATAGAATAAACTGAAGTTGATGCAAAGTGGTTCCTCTATAAAGGACAGTTGAACACTCACTGAACTGGTCAGTCAGATTCAATTAAATCTTCCCGTAAAAATGCTGCAACTCATCTAAAAAAAGACTGTTTATCAAATTCATTTGAATTAATGATCATGTTTAGGAAAAAGCTCTAACAAGACACAATAACACTCTTGCCTGTGGGATGAAGATTGTCGTGTCAGTCGTGCAAGAAATTTGATAAGGAGGAAGTAGTTATCAAATGAGATCTTTTCAAATCAATGCAGTAAACGAAAGAAAGAAAGAAAGAAAGAAAGAAGACACTATGGAAAAAGAGAGAAATAAAAAAAAGAAAGATAAAACGAACGATGAATAAGATAGATAAATTGATTGGGAATAAAAGAAAGAAAAATGAAAAATATGATAAAAATAAGGCAATAAACAATGGAAGAAAAATTAGAAGTAAAAAAAAGTCAAAATAAAGATGGAAAAATAATCTAAAAACAGAATAAAAGAGAAGGAAGAAATAAAAGGAAGAAAGATAGATTAAACAATTTAATGAAAAATTGAAGGAGAAAGAAAGAAAGAAAGAAGAGGGATAATATAAAAACACACATACAAAAAAAGGAAAAAAAGAACGTGGATAGAATAAAGGAAAAATTGATATCATAGAAGAAAAAGAGAAAAGATGAAAAGAAAGTAAGATACCATGGAGAAAAAATATGAAGAGAGAAAGTTAAAGAGAAAAAACGATCAAATAGTAACGTCTATATATTTATTGACTTCCTCAAGTCGTAAAAAATGGCATTTATATCTGAATTTCTAAAATGTCTTGTGTAACGATTCTATTTATTGCTAAAGCTTGAATGAATTAGAAAACAAGTTAGTAAAATGAATATGCTTGATCGGTCAATGTGAACAGCCATGTTTCTATGATAATATTGTTTATCAAAAAGTATAAACTATTTTACAAACTTTTACAACAAATCTAATTTCATATACCCATTTAAATACTAGCTATATATATATATATATATATATATATATATATATATATATATATGTGTGTGTGTGTGTGTGTGTGTGTGTGTGTCTGTCTGTCTGTCTGTTTGTCTGTGTCTATGTGTCTGTGTGTGTGTGTACATGTGTGTGTTAATTTTTTTTTATTAGCGGCTAATTCTTTTGATGACTACATATCTGCTGTTGATGACTTTTCTACCGATGGGACCCAAGCAGATTAACACCAGTGGAAGAAGTGATGAACCCTAAGGTGAACTATGTTGAAAAATAAAGCTGATTAATCATATTCTATTAGAACATCTTGGTCAGCCAGTGAAGTTTTCCGTCAACCTTCACACACACACACACACACACACACACACACACACACACACACACACACACACACACACACACTATATATATATATATATATATATGGTGTGGAAGGAAAATATGGAATGATTCAATTTTTTTTTAGTTTGATTAGTCAAACGTTTGTAAGAAAAACTATTAATCTAAATTTTCATAATTTACACTATTATTCTTGCATTTTTCATTAAAATTCAACCCAATATGAATGAGCAAGGGAAGAAACAACATGTCTTACTTAACGACAAAAGTAAGCCAAAAATATTTCTGAAATAATTGGAGTTTCTTTATTGTTTCAATCAAGCCCAGACCTTAACACCCATGATTACGCAATATGGTGCATTTTAGAAAATACATGCAAATTTCCATCCAAATATAAGGTTGCTTAAGTTTGCTATTGAGGAGGAATGAAATGAAATGTCTGAAGAAGTTGTTTTGAAGGTATGCAAATCATTTCGAAGGCGTGTTCATACAATAACTGAAAAGTGGTGGCCATGTGAGTAAATTTATTTGTTTGTGTCAATCTTTTGATTATGTTGTTTATTTTTCAAAATAAGAAATAATCTTGATTCATAAAGAGTCGCTTATTATACTAGAATGTTCCTAATTTCACTTCTGTAGCCTATTTCTTGTATTTAATTTAGCCTTTTTAGGGGCAATTTTAACGAGAGAGAAAAAAAAAGAGAGATTTAATCTTTGGATGAAAATACAACTGTAAATAAATCCTCAATTTCTTATGACTTCCGTAAAAGCAATAGTGTATACGGAAGAGCACATATTTGTTCAGTTGTAAAAATCAAAGAAGCAATCGATGTATTCTACACCCCCAGCCAACTAGGCAAAGAAGGTATTCGGCTTGGGCAGGTGTATTTGTAAAAAAAATCTTTATCATATTTACCAACCCCTCCGCTCGGGCAGGATATGACACAAGGTCAATTTTTAAGATGAGTTTAACAGGTTTGAATACAGAGTTTTCTTTCTCCTAGAATAGTTGCCTCACCAAGGCTGAAGAACCCAGTCTGTCCTACTATTTACCCATAGCTGGAGAGAGAATAATTGGATTCATACCTTTCCCAAGGGTATTAGTGCTATGTAAAATGTAATCAGTCTTGTCCAGGATTTGAACTCGTGTCGCCGTGTCCATTTCCTACGAGGATAACCATTACACCAGGGGCATAAAATTCTTTATGATCAGCAGATTCTGCATTTGTTATTGTTACTGCAAAATATCGACTGATTCTTGCCTTTTTTTAGAGTAGAGCCATTTTCTTTTATTAGATCTATCGACGTTTGATGCATGAAGTCTTGGCAGATTATAAGCAAAGACTGTGCTAATCTATCTACTCGCAAAACTCCAGTAACAGTTTCTCCATTAAATAAGCAAACGGTGATTTTGTGCTTCTATAAAGCATCATTTTTGATGTGTTTTTATAAGGAGACCATAATCTCGAAATATTTACACCACCTTCTCTGTGTTTAAGGAATAAACGTCTTGGAGAAATCTACTAACAATAGTGATGCATCGAGATTTTTGGCACAAACTCGATGATTCGATGGATCGTTAGAATCTACGATGCTTTGGAACGATTTCTTCGAAAAATGTTCTCTGTTATTTTCTAAGAATTTTCTTAATTTCTGGTTTGATACGGTTGACAAGCAGATCATTATAAACCTCGGCAGCTATAGAAGTAAGTGTTGTGCCTCTATAGTTCTTGGTGATTGCGAGGTCACCTCTCTTTGGAAAGTGGATGATGCAACCTTTAGCCCATTTCTCCACAGCAATTGTTTTATATACGGCGTTGCAAAATCCAAGAAGTAAATCACCATCTTTCCTCATCTTCCATACTTTTTAGCGCTCTGACATGTGTGGTATACCACACTTTTAAAGAAGTATCTTCCAATCACAGAATCGTCATGTCAAATATATACGGGAATCTACTCAGAAATTCGAAATAAACAGTAACCACCACACGTCACGATTGGTCCTCACTTATGAATAAAAAAAAAACAATAAATATACGATAACTGTAAGAAAAAAATATCTCTTCAGGAGATATCTGAGTCACATACTCCGAATGACGAATATGAAAATGTGTCACTGTCCACGTTGAAGGAGCCTAACTTCAAATCAAAATGTTTTTTCCAGCCGCTTCTACTGATTTAATCTTAAAACGGTTCCATTTCAAATGTGCTATGTTTTAACTCAGTTAAACTCCAAGTACTCACTTTAAAAAAAATCAGTTTTTTTTTAATTTATAACTGAAAATTATTGCCATTCTTTAGTTATTAAACTAAGAGCAATTAGGTGTTATTCGTTTAAAAAAAAAAGCTCTGAACTTCATGTAAATTATATCATTTATATCTTCCGAATCTGCTACTAAAGGGTTGTTTTTCCGACAGGTTTAACTCTAAAAAGTTAGTCTTGTGATTTGGAAGTATATTCTATTTTTCTGTTTCTCTGACACGACGCCTATGACCAACCATTTTTCTTTCCTCTTCTTCTTTTGTCTTCCTAATTCCATTGTGACCACCTCCCTCTCCAAGCAACATACTAAATTAACTAAATTTACTTTCAAACTAAGACAAGAAAATAAAAGCGTACAATTCACTTCGATAATACAGCTAGAAATTTATGAAAATATTTACCAACTGTTCCTTTCCAGCATGTTTTTTTTCTCGAAGATTAACTGTAATAGTAAAGTGAACCTTTTTTTTTCTTTGGTGGGGGGAACTTGCTTATATACTTATATCCAAATATGTATCGATTTATAATTTAATTAAGAAATATTTTCAACCCCGTCAGAACATTTATGGCATCTCCCAGAGTTGATAAAACAAAAATGGCAATATTTCTATTGGATCATCCTAAAAATTAAGAACGTGTTTAAGTTACCCTCTCCACTATATTTAAAGTAAATGTATATGAGTCGAACGAAGATACCGAATTTTTTTAATTTAGAAGTTTAATAAAGGCCTGAGTTGAGAGGTAGCCTTTGTGCTGGTCGTCGTATTGGGAGGAAAACAGTTAAAAAGTGATGAGCAGGTATTTGGCGTTTAGCCAGTAGTTCTAAATCCCATTGATTTTGTAGTGAGGAACAAATGTCTTCAAAATAGATAAACAGAATAAAGATGGAATAAGGCAGCTACGTGTCTGTGCGAGATTTGCATCACTACAGTCATTGCAAAGGTTTTGTCGCAGAAAAAGGACAGGAATGATGTAGTCAACGATAATCGTAGTCCTATAGCAGTGGGAGAGAGAAGAATGATGATCTCCCACAGATTTAGGAAGAGTGAAATTGCTGAATGTCTGAGCGTCGCTGTAGACATAACAAAAGTTAGACATAAAAGTTTTTCCGTAAGTGGCTGAATAAATACATCCAATTTATATTCAACTGGGAACCTTTGTTCAAGGAGGGTAGCCTCAAAGGTCCATAAATTAGATGGCTTTCCTCGTGATTTAATGGTTCTGCTGCTATGAAAATAGACAGAAAATACGTCTGTCCTGCTCGAAAGATTCTGAGGAAAACGAAATTTAGCGGGCTTCATCATTTTTTATGTTTTCCCGGGAAAAATAGTCCGGGCAGAATAGGATAAGTCATCCTCATTGGGTGAAAATATTCGACGACCAGAACGGTCAAATTAATTTACGCGCCAAAGAAAAATACGAAGTTCTTTCTGCTACAAGAGTTCCACTCCAGAACGAAGTTGAGGAATACATGAAGTTAGACAAATAACATCAGTTGTAACAGAAATAAAAGAAAAGAACTATGAGTCTCACAACACAACAGTGCATAGTACAAACAATGGAAACAAATACATATATAGAGGCAAGTAAAATCAAATAAAAAGTGACCTGGTCAGTTTTTATTGAACCATCCCTTCCTAATTTGACTTGCATGGTTTAGAAAGAATAAGAGTCTGTGAGTGCTACAAAATTTATTGTGTCATGAAGGACAACTAGTGATGTCACAACCACATGACCCTACGGGAGTAAAATATCACACGTAAAATAGATATTTTTGTACAGTAGATGAAATTGTTATCTGATTGGACGTCCCAGTTTTTGAGATAATTTACATGAACTGGGGAACATTTGAAAATAGTTGCTAAAGTAGACGAGGTAAAACAAAATTATAAGAAAATTAAAACTGATATTATTCGTCTAAATTTCATCAATGAAACTTCATAATTATTTCTACTTAAAATATTTGGACTACTGATCTCATCTTAATTGTTATAATCACAAAGTTTCAGTCGATATGTCCTTCGGTCTTCTTCGGGTGTTTCATGTTGAACTCAGGAGTCTATAGATTATCAAAGTGAACCCTTTATTGACCCATGGAAGCATTAGGCGTTTGATTGGAAGGTGGTTCTGAGTTGCAGGTTCAATCCCAACAACAAGTAAGACTAACAGGGAATACTTCCTATACTTTAACATTTGTACACAGTCATGTTCAACAGGATTGGAATAGAAACCGTGGTTCAAAAAGAGGATTCAGATCGAGATCCAGTGTGATCTCTCAGTTTGATGTAAAACGTCTGAAGAAGGCCGAAGAACATATCAGCCGAAATATTGTGATTATAACAATGAAGATGGGGTCAATAGTCCTAATATTCTGAGTAATAATAATCAGAACTGTTATTACGTTGTCCACATGATAAAGATTTACTTAATGTATTGACGGACATAGTTAACATGAACAGGATGTAATTAAAGATTAGTCATTCTTTGGATAATAATATATATATATATATATATATATATATATATATATATATATATATGTATATATAATTTCAGATATTTTATATTCACATCAAATAAACCCATTATTATTAGAGAGATAGGTTAGATCAAGTGAAACTTTTCCCCACCCCCTCAACACCCACTCTTCCCTTCTCTCACTATCTTCCTTTGCCTCGCTGCTTCCCAACCACAGACAGCCGAAATATGTGTATATATGTAAAAATGTATGCCACACTATGTGAAAATATACGTATATATGTATGCGCAAGTGAAATCACATACACAAACATACTGACATTTAATAGTTTTCTCTCTTGGCTTGACTTCGCAAACGAAGATTTATGAAGGAGGTTGTCCACGTCCACATCAGGCATGCTAATGGCTGACAAGGCTGATGCGGGAAAGGCAAGTCCGGCCGCAGCGACTGCATTTAAAGGTGTGATCTTGTATGGCTTTTGGGGTTTCCTGGATCTTCTTCCTGCGACGTTTCTCCCTGAGGTTGCCTTTGTGTCAGTCCTCAAAGGTGAAGACGACCTGGTGGACGGTGAATCGCCAGGCCTGACGGTCACCAGGAAGTATTAAGCACTGGTGGTGGCCAATGTGGCAGGTACTGAGGGTCTTCTCGACGAAGTCTTCAAGACGTTTCTTTGGGGCTCCTCTGTCATGGTGGGCAGTGAAGAGTTCACCATACAGGGCTATCTTAAGCGGGCAATGACCCTCCCCCCGTTTTCGAGACATACCCTGTCTCGCGTAGCTGTGACTTCAGCAACATGGCCTTTACGCTGGTGATTTCTACCTGATCCAGGACCCCAACATTGGTGACGTGGTTACTCCAACATTTAATAATACACAAACTTAAGCACACATGCACACAAAATCTCCCTTCAAACAAAAAAATGAAACATATCAATCGGTCTTTTGTGTAAAACATTTTTATTTTACTCTGTCTGACAAATACGTAATGAATAAAACCCAGTGTCACAGATACTTACATGCAATATATATATATATATATATATATATATATATATATATATATATATATATAAGTTGGTTGAAAAGTTGATAGAGGGACCAAGATACTCTGATGAGTTGCAAATAAATGGCGTATAATTTTCAATCTAATTAGTCACTTTTGTGGTCCATATACTTCTTCCATCGGTGTTTTTATGCTAGGATCCCATTCTCAGGAATATTTATGGAGGTGCCCGTGGTGTAATGGTTATCGTCGTAGGAAATGGACAAGATGACACGAGTTCAAATCCTGGACGAGACTGACTGCATTTCACATAGCACTAATACTCTTGGGAAAGGTATGAATCCAATTATTCTCCCTCCAGCTATGGGTAAATAGTAGGACAGACTCGATTCTTCAGCCTTAGTGAGGCAACTAGTCTAGGAGAAGGAATACTCTGAATTCAAACTTGTTAAACTTCGCTTAAAAAATTGTGTCATATCCAGCTCGAGTGGAGGGGTTGGGAAAAAAAAGAAAAAAAAGGAGGTACCCGTGGTGTAATTGTTATCGTAGTATGAAATGGACACGGCGATTCGAGTTCAAATCCTGGACGTGACTGATTGCATTTCACATAGCACTAATGCCCTTAGGAAAGGTATGAATCCAATTATTCTCCCTTCAGCTATGAGTAAATTGTAAGACAGACTGGGTTCTTCAGCCTTGGTGAGGCAACTTGTCTAGGAGAAGGAAAACTCTGAATTCAAAACCGTCAAACTCCGCTTAAAAATTGACCTTGTGAGGGGTTGGTAAATAGGATCCCATTCTCAGGAAAGTCAATTGTAGATATGATGTCATCATATGAAAGTTTCGGCCTATTTCCTGGTAATCCTGATTGTTGGAAATATGGATGTCGAACCTACAATTCTTTTATAGGTTTAGTATTCCTAACTTCTACCAGATTTTCACATCATACAGAAATTTAAATCATTTTTCCGCATATATTTACAGTGATACAACTGAAATATCCTGCTATACAGCTGGGAAAATTGAATTAAATTCGAGAACTCTTAACTATCAATACAGGAAAATATTCCTTCTATTACTTACGGCTATATGAAAAGGAAGTAATTGATGTTCATACATAAAAAGATTTCGATTACTCTTTAGCACCATCTTGAAAAGTGATTTAAAATAGTTTGTACTCAAAGAGTGATCATACAGTCAAAAGAATCGGTGAAAAATATCCCCGTTGCTTGCAACGCAACTTTTGAGTTGAGAAGAGGCTGAAAAGCAAAAAGGAAAGAGAAGAAATAAACGCGAGGAAGTCAATAAACGTTAGCTATGGTTTTTAATCCAGAAGATTAACGTAGTTTTCATTTTGGGGGAAAAGGTAAACAGTGTGTGAATTTATTTCGCAAGCATGGATATAGGGGATGAGTAATTAATAGGATTAATAGACAAATTGACTCCTCATAAAGAGTAATTCATAGACGCTCACACAAATCTCTCTCTCTCTCTCTATATATATATATATATATATATACATGTGTGTGTGTGTGTGTGTGTGCATGTCCATGTTTATATATATATATATATATATATATATATATATAAGCATAATGTTGGATACTTTTGATGTTAAACACATTTTATATCTTATGATTAAATGTGAATTATATGTATGAGGGTGTGTGGGAATACGCCCGTGTGTGTGTGTGTGTGTGTGTGTGTGTCTGTGTGTGTGTGTGGATGTATGTGTATATGCGTACATGTGTGAAGAATTCAGAGTGGTTTACAATTTTCAATTGCATTTTATATATCTATCTTTATGTTCCTCATTTTTCTGGAAGATTCTACAGCGACACTAATCCCGAATTGTATAACATCTTCCCTTCCCATGTTTTCGTGGAAAGGGGACACTTGCTGACAGGCTTCGAAAGGACTTTAGCTATTCTTGTGCTGATAAACCAGACGTAGATCCACTGTCTTATGAACTTAAGAAGAAAAAAATATATATGTATCTATCAATATATTACAACTAGTAAAATCGTATCAACACTCAAGATCATATCTACTTGTTAGTTGGTTTTTGGTAGCACAGAGGGTTATTAAGCAGTGGCTTCTAAATTTTATTGGAAATATAACAAAAAAATATTTGAACAAAGCCCAAGTCTATTTTTTGTTGGGAATATATGGGATTTTATTATGAGGTGATCAAAATGAATTATGAGCAACTGGTTGGGTGTAGAACATGATTGCTTTATTAAGTGCATAGTGTAAGAGCTTTTCCTGAAAAAAAGATCTTCCAGGAATGACACCAAACTGTATCCGGTGGCGAGGCTTCTGCTCTGGACTTTTGCAAGTGTAGAATCAACTATTCGTTGTCTCTACATCTAAGTCCACCCTAATAAGGCGTGTTAGTAAAAACTAAAACCCCATCTATAGTCAAGTAGATCTATTTAGGGTGTTTGGAATGATTTTTAAATTAATTTGATCATTGACTCATAAAACTAAAAGTGTCTATCATTTAACTTTCTTTCGTTTTCACTCAATTGTCTGGGTTTTCGTCGTTGCAGTTAATGGTATGTCTGCAGTTGCCATTACTGTTTTATTCTTTCTGTGGTTTCGCATCAAAACTAACTGGCGCTTTAACCGAAGTCTGAATGACAGCAGGTTTACACACTTGTCCATGACCCTTTTCAATATTCTAGCCAATATTTTTTAGTGCTATGATCTGAACGGTTTAATTTCCCCACCACAAAGTACTTCTGCTCAGCTAGCCTTTTTTCTAGAGTCTGTGTTATTCTTCCATTGGCTACAATTGTTATTTGTAATACTGAAGCTAATAAGTCCCGTATTTTTTAAAAAGTTCGCTAGTAAGAAAAAAAAAAAGTTATTTCGATAACTAAAACTCGGTTTAGTATTCTAGTCTGGATTAGGTGGAATCTTTTACGAGGTGCATAGGATAAGTTTCGAGACTTTTTTCGTATGGGAATTTAAAATTATCATAGACTCTTGAAAATTCACTATGTTATTTATATACATCATATGAAACTGACCAATTTTTATGATTTCAGTTTAAAATGTATAGCTACAGCAGCATTTGGAATACACCCTACTAAAACCTGATTGTCACAGCTGGTTAATTTCAAATATACAATCTGGACGTGAGGACACTTTAGAAAAATGATATGCAATAAAATTCTGTTTTAAATTTGGAAAAATGCCACAAAAACGTACGGAATGCTTCAGAATGCTTTTCGACCATCTTGCATGAATCGGGCATCGGTTTTTGAGTGGCATTCGAGATTTAAAGAAAGCAGGGAGTCTGTGAGCGATGATGAGCGGTGTGGAGGAGTAAGGAAGTAAATACACCAGTGTTGATTGGCCAAAGGGTTAGAGTTATGGTCAGGGTAACTATGTTGAGGTTTTAAGGGTGTTCAAGAAAAGATTCCGTTGGAAGAGCCCAGCACTCTTCAAATCGGGTCAGTGGCATTTCCACCGGGACAATACACCAGTCCACAACTCCATCCTTGTCACAAACTATTTGACCAAGATTGGCATCAAGACAGTTCCTCAATCTTCCTATAGTCCAGACCTTGCTCCCTGTGACTTTTGGTTATTCCCTAAGCTCAGAGGCTGTCGTTATGAGACAACTGAGGAGATGAAAGAAACTGTGACGAAAGTCATTGACACGCTCACACAAGAGGACTTCCATGTGGCCTTCCAAAAGTTGTTGGAACCGTACTAACAGTGCATTGCAGCCGGAGGAGATTACTTCGAAGGGGACTAGAGTTTCATGTGTGTACTATCAATAAAAGTGCCCATACGAAAAGGGTCTGGAAACTTATTGTATGCTCCTCGTGTATATTTAAAATCCCGATATATTTAAAATTCCGATCCATGTTAAAATCAGATGTTCATCTTTATAGCTGTTTAATCCACTAATCTATGATTATTCACTCGGATAGAAAATAATTGTTGAACTATGGCTTGTCATAATGCAAGGGTTTGATAAAAATGAAATCGAACAGAAACAGATTTATACGTGAACTGACTCCTCAAAATGTCGGTTCTGTGGTCTTTTTTGTTTCCGTTTTATTTCTTATAAATAGAGTGCACTTCAAAAGCCCTTATTCATGGAGATTAACATTTCCTTATATTTTGATCTTAACTTTCTATATCATTTGCTTGCATACATATTGCTTGGAAAAGTCTCTGATCCTTTAGAAATTTTAGCCCGGTGTTTAGCTTTGAACAATCAAAAACCTTTCTTTGCGGAAGGTGTTAAACTTCAAATTTCCATTCCTTAAATTATGACCAAAACTTTCGATAGCAGCGGTTGACATAGATATCATTTAAAAACCGACAGAAGAAGATAGTCGTGGTGTAAAGATTATGGTCGTTAGAAATGGACACAGTGATAAGGGTTCGAATTCTGGGCGAGGCAGTTCGCATTCCAAATAGCACTAATACATATAAGAAAGGTACGAATCTAAATATTATCCCTCTAGCTAAGGGTAAATAGTAGGACAAACTGGACTCTTTCACTTTGGTATGGCAACCGGTCTAGGCAAAGGATATATCACAAAAACTCTTTAAAGTAGGCTTAAAAATTGACCGAGTGACACATCCTATCCGTGGTGAGGGGTTGATAAATATATAAATAATGTTTTAAAAATTGAAGAAAATACATTTTGAGAATTTTTTTTTTATTTATTGCGGACTTTTTGTCCTCATCTTGGTAGTTTTTTTTTTTTTGTTTCTTCTTTCACTACATTTCGGCCAAATTTCAACTCTGGCCTTCTTCAGGTGATTTTTACCGCGACCTCGGATAGGAATGATGAGTCTTGTAACCGTATCCCCAGTAATTACTGCCTTCCATAGTTGTTGTATATCGCACCACGTTTTTGACCAAGTAAACCTCGGGCCGGCTTGGGTAGGATTTGAAACCGCTATCTTCTGACAATGCTCACCTGGAACCGTAGAGACTCAACACCGCTATCTGCTGCGCCACGGATCGATTTTTTTTTTGGTCTTATAAATCCTTATCTGATCTTCTATAGTCGGGTCCGTACCGAATTTTTCTAATCGTCTTTAATTGGATCATTTTTGAGATGAGGCTTCTTAATCTGGGAGTTAATTTTTTTTATTTATTGTAAACTTTTTGTCCTCATCTTGGTAGGTTTTTTTTGTTTTTGTTTTTTTGTTTGTTTGTTTCTTCTTTCACTACATTTCGGCCAAATTTCACCTCTGGCCATCGTAGTGAAAGAAGAAAAAAAAAAAAATCCCAAGATGAGGACAAAAAGTCCGCAATAAATAAAAAAAAAAATAATTCTCAGATTTAGAAGCCTCATCTCAAAAATGATCCAATTAAAGACAATTACAAAATACATTTTATTTTGTTTGTGCTTAGTCCTTTTCATATTTTTGCCCGATATTTTGTTTTTTACATAATTGACCGATCAAAAAAAATTATCTCGTCGTAGATTTTCAACTTCCCTTTACTTATCATCATCATCATCATCATCATGTCGTGCCGCCAGCACGGATATCCCTGACCCTCTCTCGCCACTTCTCCCTATAACTCATCGCCTCGGGCAGGTCTTCAGGGTTACATCCTGTGTCCTCCCATAGTTGCTGTATATAAGTTCGAGCTGGTCGTCCTGCTTTTGCACGGCCATGTGTGGGGGTCCATAGGAGTACATCACTTATGAGCTCGTCCTTGCTTCTCCAGCAGTGTCCAACGTGTCTAGTTCGTCTAACTTGTATAGTTTTCGTGATGGGGGAGCAAGTGTCCGTATAGTTGGTGTGTCGTGGGGTGTTGTCGCCAGGACTTGTTCAATACTGCTCTCAACATTCTTGAGTAGTTTCCGTCTAGTTTCTTCTCCAGCCGTTTAGTTAGCGTCCATGTAGTGCATCCATATAGCAGTATCGACACAACCGCTGCCTGGAAGAAACTGCGTTTCATTTTATCGGTTAGGTCTGATTTCCATATGATCAAGAGCCTATCGATAGCCGTCCATGCCTTCGTCAGTCGTGTGTCGATATCTTTTTCGGTAGATGAGACGCTACTTCCTAGGTAGGTGAATTTATCTACTAGTTTCAGAGAGGCTCCGTCTAGTGTGGCAATGTTGCCTGTTTGGTTGTAACACATATATTCAGTTTTGTGTGCGTTGACATGGAGGCCTATGCCAGCTGTGGCTCGTTCCAGACTATGCAGTAGTGTCTCTGCTTGATTAGGCGTATTCGCCAGTAACGCCAAGTCATCAGCGAATTCGGCGTTGGTGATTGTTTTTGCGGGGTATCTTTTGCTTCTTCTCTTAGTCAGCTCGAAGCCATTTTCTCTGATTTTGTCCATCGAAGTTCTAAGCACGTAGTCTAGACAGATGATAAAGAGGCATGGGGCTAGTGTGTCTCCTTGTAGTACTCCTGCAACAATGTCGAAGTATTCTGTGTCTCCATCTGGTGAACGTACTTATAATAAGAGATAAAATTGAGTTTGATATATAAACCCTTATTATTATGTATGAAAGCGGGAACATTTTTATCTATAATTAGTAAACTGTTGATTTGATAATCAATGTGAAATTTTCTCCTTTGAATGAATCACCCTTTTTTACGGCTTAGAACACACTGACTGTATCCCTTCTGAAGGTATAAGATCCCCAATAGAAGTTTTCTCGGGATGAATCTAAACTGCATCTCTTGAAGGGGGCTCTAATTCTGGAGATCTGCAATGTGTCATCCACCTCTTTGTCGTCATTAATTTCAGGTTCAATCAAACCCGGTGTGTTAGTGTCCCACTAATGGGTCAAATACTTCTGTTTCAGATTTATTATAACTATTTATTAATACTTGATTCGATATAATTACATACCTTGTTTTGAAAATCATTATTTGATGTTCTAATTGTTTAGTAAGGAGTATTAGCATTTTTATTTACTCATTAGTTTTTTTTCACATCAGCGTTAGCTGATGGTCTTTCACTGGAGTTTGAGTGACAGCATGTATCCTCAAGTCTACAGGACTCTTCTCAGTATTCTGGCCAATCTCAATAATGCTGTATTTTGGATGGTCTTCATTCGTCCGCCAACTTCCATGTCTTCCAGTCCCTTTAATAATCCTTTAGTTACTGTACCAAAAGCACCGATAACAATTGGTATAATTGTCACCTTCATGTTCCGTAATTTTTTCAATTTCCTAGCAAGGTCCAGGTACTTATCCTTCTTTTGAAATCCTTTCAGTTTTATTCCGTGGTCAGTCAGAAAAAGCTAAGTCGACAATTTTGCGAATTCACCCTTTTTTTTATTTTGTTGTTGTTGTTGTTGCTATTGTTGTTGTTGTTGTTGATTATTATTATTAGGTCTGGTCTTCTGGCCGACATTAGGTGATCCATCGTATGTCAAAGTCCCAAATAATTATTATTACTCATAAGAGTTTTTCATATCAACGTAAGCTGATGGTCTTTCACTGGAGATTGAGTGACAGCGGGTCTCCTCAAGTCTCTAGGACTCAGTATTCTGGCCGTTTTCAATAATGCTGTTTTCTGGATTGTCTCCACTCGGCCGTCAACTTCCAAATCTTCAGGGCCCTTTAATAAGCCTTTAGTTACCGTGCCAAAAGCACCAGTCACAATTGATATAATTGTCACCTTCATGTTCCAAAGTTTGTTCAATTCTCTAGCAAGGTTGAGGTACTTATCTCTCTTTTCACATTCTTTTAGTTTTATTCTGAGGTCACCCGGGACAGCAAAGTCGACAATTTGGTAAATTTTCTTTATTATTATTATTATTATTATTATTATTATTATTATTATTATTATCAGATACGTGAAGCAATATAATTTTGTAAGAAGAGGTGACGAATATTAAACAAAAATAATTACTTTAAAGCACATAGTTAATCATAAATTAATATTATGTTATATATATTCTTGTTATAACTCTGCATAAATTGTTTTTATTTTGTATAGTCATTTTAAACTGTTACTTTTTACAAAAGATCATCGTTATTATTTTACAACTTTGAGAGATTTTCACGCCAGCGTTAGCTGATTTTTTTTTACTGGAGTCTGAGTGACAGTAAGTCTCCTCAAGTCTTCAGATCTCTTCTCTGGCCGATCTGTATAACACTGTAATCGGGATGTTTCAGATTTGCCTTTTTATGTCTAAATCTTTCAGTCCCTTTTACCAAGCCTTTGATGATTGTTCTGAGTGTATCAATTCCTATTGCTATCATCGTCACCTTCATGTTACTTAGACTTTTTTGCTCTCTGAAAAAGTCTACGAACTAATATCTCTTTTTGTTCTCTTTTAATTTCATAATGTGGTTTGCTGAAACGACTAAGTTTACTATTCGGCAAATTCTTGTTTTTTATTTCTTTTTTTATCTTAATTTATTTAACAATTTATTTGTTAACTATCATTAGGTCTGGTCTTCCGGCCAGGATTATGTGATCTGTTTATATCTCAAAATCCCAGACAATTTTGTGCGCTTTGTTTTCTGACAGATTCTGGCTTATGCATATATCATTTAGCAGTATGATCAAATTTCAATTTCCTGTACAATCCCCAGTGGAGCACCTTCCTCACCTCACGCCTTTTACGCCAATTGGCTGCATTCGCTTAATATTATTTACTTGAAACCATATCACAGTGCAGATAAATGTCTATCATTTAATATAAATGATCACTTTAAAGTAAATAAGCTTGTATACATTATAAGGATTAGCTATGAATAATTGATGTCGTATTGTTATATAATTAAGTAATTTTTATTTTATTTTACTCATTTTTCATTAATTATATTTTATCTTTCAGTTTGGTTGGGCTTTGTACTATTCGAGTTAGGAGTTCCGGTGCATAGTCATTGGGTACAGTTTACGCTCGTGCGCAAAGGATATGACAATTACCATTTCATAATAAACCACAGACACGAAATGGGGATGGACTGTGGATGACGTCATGCCCAGAAGAGATGTTCCTGAGAATTTGGAAGATTTTGAAAAAGATTCAGTTGAGGTCCCACCATGGTGTTGAGAAGTTGAGGTCCCACCATGGTGTTGAGAAGTTGGGGTCCAACCATGGTGTTGAGAAGTTGGGGTCCGACCATGGTGTTGAGAAGTTGGGGTCCGACCATGGTGTTAAGAAGTTGAGGTTCAACCATGGTGTTGAGAAGTAGAGGTCCGACCATGGTGTTGAGAAGTTGGGGTCTTACCATGGTTTTGAGAAGTTGGGGTCTGACCATGGTGTTGAGAAGTTGGGGTCCGACCATGGTGTTGAGAAGTTGGGGTCTGACCATGGTGTTGAGAAGTTGGGGTCTTACCATGGTTTTGAGAAGTTGGGGTCTGACCATGGTGTTGAGAAGTTGGGTTCTTACCATGGTTTTGAGAAGTTGAGGTCTGACCATGGTGTTGAGAAGTTGGGGTCCAACCATGGTGTTGAGAAGTTGAGGTCCGACCATGGTGTTGAGGATCTGAGATTGGAGCATACAGGCAGACAATTGAGTTTCTGCCATTGGGACAGAAAACTGAATTCTCTGCCATTGAGTTGAGTTTTCTTCCGTTGCGGTAAAATACCACGAGATGTGCCAAACGTTGGAGGTGTTGTTAGCATAGTGTGATTACGAAAGACTTTTAAGAATTGTGTCTCTCTTGTCGTGTCGAAGAACCGAAGTCAGAAGTTAATAAATGCGTTCGTATTTGAACAACGGAGTTTCCTGTGTATTTGTATCTACCTATGTATCTATTTGTATCTACTATGCAATTGTATTGTGTCGTTTGTTTATGTATACGTGCAGAATACGACAGTATGATTGTGAGTATAAAACATACCCATACATGAATATGGGAAACGTACTTAGAATGTTTATAACATATATATATAGAACATGGGAATCCCGAAACACGGAAAACACGTAACGACTTCTTAGTTCAGGTACGAAACCTTTTTAATACCTTTGAGTTAAAGGTTACGACATAAGGAAGAGGATGCACAATCTTTCTATTACTTTTCCATCTGCCCACCCACCATCACGTGCGGCGCCCGTAGCGCACAAATTCGTCTGGCCTCAGCAAGCCCCGAAAGTCGACCCTTCCCCTTTGGAGTCTAGTTCTCAACGACTGACTTTTTTCAAATCTCCCCAAATCCTCCGCGCACGCTTCCGGTGCATGACGCGATTCGCATCCCTGGTCACATCCTTTCTCTGGGATTTTTATTTTGACATCTGTGAACGACACATCTTCCCCGCACGCGCGTCAACACCTGTGCTCTAGTTTGCGCCTAACTAACCCATGTGCTTAGCCGAAAGGTTCTCAGCCTAACTAAACCCAAAGGCAAGATATATAAAACAAAATCCCTCGGCCATTATATTACACGTAAATTATTGCATTAAGTATAATTTCTGGGAGATATAATTGTTTACAATGGGTTATTATGATTATAATTATTTCGGTGAAAATATGTAAAATGATGGAAACAAACGCTTTTTATTAAATAGAAATATTCATTTGAAACAGTCTAATTGGGTATATTTTATATTAGATGGGAGGGAGTATTCGAAACCATATAACTATGTTCATTCTATTTGTATGAAACTAGAATATGATTATAAGCAAATGAAAAAGAGGGGGTGTCCTCGTGGTGTAATGGTTAAAGCGATCGGCTGCGGAATCGTAGTAAGCGAGTTCGTACTCCAGTCGCGCTATTACGTTCACTTTCGGGAAAATACTCTTGGGAAAGGTATGAACCCTCTTATCTCCCCAGCTGTGGGTTAAATAGTACCACTACTGTTCCTCTAGGAGAATAGTTCTGGCATTAAGTAACCTACAAAGGTTGATATGCCATTAAACAAAGAACCCAAATAAAAAAGAACGGAGGAATTTTGAAAATACATTTATGATTTTAATCAAAAATCAATCCCATTTTAACATTAGGTAAACCAAAAGGAGTTGATAAACATATTAATCAAACCATCATATTTCTACTGATACAGATTCCACATTTTGATCTTAGGAGAGACACTTAAGAAACATACATACAATTGTGAATATAAATGTATCGTGAACATGATTACGTAACCCGTAGGTATAATATAACTCTAGATGGTTGACATGCTGCTAAAAATCAATCAGTCGATCAATTAATCCTTTGAGTGGAACTTACTTCCAAATCTCCAGTGGTGAAACTGGCGATATTTCTGCATCTGTAAACTTAATGGGGTCTGAATTGTTTACTTTCTTAGGGTGCAGTTACTTGTGCCAGCTGGTTCAGTTTACCATTTACCAAGTCTGCGTTACTTTGGCTTGGGTCCAAAGCACAAACACGAGTTAACCTCAACGTATTCTTCTTGTAAGAGGGTTTGACCGGCTTTTTACTTACTTCTCAAGATATGTTGTCCGCCTGTTGTTAGAATGACGTTTCGATTTTCAATAAGTCCATTAGGAAATTGGTTCCAGTGAAAGTTGCCATTTTAGCAGAAAATTAATGCATCTAGTCGCTTAGTTCACAAGCTTTTAAGTAAAATGATTTGGCAAGATGGCCAAGTTTTTGTCAGAAAATTATTTGACATTTTCTTTTTTCTTTTCTTTATCCAAAGTCTCAAGTTATCATAAATAAAAAATATATAGCAAATGGACATATATTTTTCTAAAAAAAAACAGTTGACTTTATAACAACAATCACGAAAATATAATCAGTTCATAAGGGAGTCAAAAATAATACTATTACTTGTTCCATATCATTGTTTTCCCAGTCAGCTGGGGCTGTAGAATACACCGACTGCATCTCTGCCGGGGAGTAAGACCCCCTCATCCCGCAACGAGGGTCCTGGATATGATTCTTATCAATTTGACAGTGAGGATCCAGTAATGCTGGAGCATTAGGGAATGCTGAGTATCCCTTCCATCCCATCACTCCCAGACTAACTCTGATCCAGACAAAACATATACTAAACTGAATTGCTTGAAATAGAACAGATTTGACTTACGAATAAGTGTGGACAAAACATATACTTATACTAAATTGAATTGCTTGAATTAAAACTTCATTAAACTAAATAGCTTGAAATACAAATGATTTTGACCATGAAACTATGTGCTTGAATTTAAACTGCATAATTAAGCTAAACTTAATTGTCTGAAATAGAACTGATTATTTATATAAAAATGGATTTGGTATTAACCAACAAAGGTTGATATGCCATAAAACACAAACAACCAAACATATCGCTGGATTTTCTCATTCCTCCTCTCAAGATAATTATCGATAAATAATTATCAATCATAGCAATTAGAATATGTTGGTTGGTTGGTTATGCCATTCTAATTTCTTGTCTAATACCAAATCCTTTTTATATTTAAATTAATTTTCTCTCCTCGCTAATTTATACCTCTCTGAGTCCCATGAATTAAATATAAATTCATTCCAAATTCTATACTTCGCCAATGGCCCAGTAGACCGGTGTTCAGTCCGTGGTCGAGTCGTACCAATGACTCAAAAATATTCCTTGATGCTGCCTTTCTTAACACTCTACATTATGCGATATGGATCAAGAGTAAAGTAGAGTAATCCAGTGAACGGAGTAGCACCCTCTCCTACAGTTCGTTGGAGTGGCCAATGAAAAGGGAGGCGTCGGGTCAACCTTGAATAAGGTCACCACCTTACTTTTAGAGATGCTCATGAATAATACGTTTATATTCATTTTCTCTTTCTTTCTTTCATTATTTTTCAAAAATATTCAAACAATAATTTTTGTATCATCTTCCGTTGTATCTCTTAAAAAATCCAACGCATTTTAAAGATCATTCCTTTGATAATTACGTAATAATATTTTCAAAAATAAGAACGCTGAGTATACGTTTGTAAATTTTTATATATAGTTTCTTTTCTCCTGTTATTTCAACTGACATTCATCCCTATGTAAACAATACCTTTCATGAATTCAAACTCTAGCAGAAAGTTATGAAAATAAAATCATTTATCGTCGACTTTTATGGTAAATTCATCAAATTCAGATTATTTTTGTCTACACTCTTCATACAGTCAAACTTATTTTCTATATTTATTTCCACACACACACACACACACATATACATATATATATACATATATATCTGTGTGTGTGTGTGTGTGTGTGTTGATTTTTAAACTAAGAATAGTCTCTAGGTAACATTATCTTTAACGAGTTAGAGCTCATTTCTTACGGAGTTAAATGGTTTCAAATATTGGTATCGAACTGTAATAGTCGTATTTGTAGAGTTGAAAGTTTTAATTATAACTGTTTGATATTAGTAATTCTGTATATCAAGAATTCTTATCTAATTTAATAGTAATCGTTTTTTTTTAGCTGAGAGAAATGGTTTCAAGTAAAACTAAAACCCTAATAATTCTATTTGATATTAATCATATTATCACACGCTATTAATTGGTTTCAAGTATTCCTATTTAACACAAACAATTCCATTCAACATCATTCATTCATTCGCACTGGGGAAAATGATTCGAATTATTGCATCTTAATATTAATGATTAAACTTAACATCAGATTGCACAAAGTAAAATGGTTCCATGTATAATAAATGATTTAATATTTTCATTCGTCCCGTAAATGGGACTATAACTGGTACTCTCCCTCCAATTCAGAGTTGAACTGAGAAAAATATTAATGAAGCGCACTCCATATTTCCCACATATCCAGGACAAGAGCCTCACCATCAAATGTAGTTTAATCTTATATCCCAGAAATGTTATTATAACATTATATGTTCATGGATTGATTCATAAACTCACATACTGATTAAATGATTGACTATTTTTGTGTCCAGATGTTAGGAAATTGTTTTCATTGTACATTTATATTTACATCCATTGTGACGTTATTTCTTTAGAGTTTTGTTTGCACACAATCATTTGATATCAAGTATTATTAATGATAATTAACATTTGCTGTTCAGTAAGTATTTCTAACTAATAATAGTCGTTTATTTTATCACAAATATTTATTTCTAGTGACTGATAATCTTTATTTCTCTCAAATGTTTATTTCTTGTGAATGATAATAATCCTTATTTTCTCTCAAACGTTTATTTCAAGTGACTGATAATAATCCTTAGTAATCTAAATCAACTTCAAGCAACTTTTCTTAAAACTAATAATTTGCTGTTGTATAGCATCAAGTATTCCTATTAAATACGAATCATAGATGAGACTCTAACTAATGTTCAAATCAAGTTTGGATTTTTTAAAAACTAATTTTCTTCTAAATCAAAGACGTAAAAAAAACAAAATTGAACAACGACATAGTGTCAAAGTGGTTTTCTAAATTTATTTGAATATCCAAATCAAGTAATATTAAAAGTAAATGGAATAGATGGGGCAATAACAAATATTAAATCTAATTACCAGGACCAGAAAATCCGGCAAACACTGGACAGCTGTTTCGATCTTATTAGGTCGCATGAACAGTGTATACCGTGATCTCTCCCACTGGAGGTGACTGTGTTCTCTATAAAGAGTACGGATGTAATTTACATGACACATTCAGGTTAATTGTCTCCTCAATTGCAATGGCTCGTTAATTTGGCAGTGGTTGTGGGCGATGTGGACCGTTGGCTCAGTGGTAGAGTTTTGGCTCTGTGGTCACTGGTTCGATCTCCAGTGTGGGGATCACGTTATACACTGCTGATGAGACCTAATAAGATTGTAACAGCTGTCCAGTGTTTCCGCATATCGCACGCAAGTGTTTGCCGAATTTTCTGGTCATGGTAATTCAATTTACCATATAATTCCTCTTCTTAAAAAAGACCCAGCTAAATGATAATTAAGAAAGTTACAGTTGTTCCTTTTTATGGTAGTGCTACTATGAATAAAAGTGAAAGGTAAGATTGAGTAGTAAACCTCACCTTTGGCTGAGATAATTAGAAAATTTTGACTGCAGGCTTAAAAATAGAAGGCACCGTTGTACTAATTAGTAAATTGATTTATTTATTATTAACATGTCTAAACTTCTGAAGATATTTTATGCTCTGTACGTTAATATTTACATTTTGGGGCAACAGTTTCTAAAGATTGATTGATTGATTTGAACAGCATGTCAATCCGACTGGGGTTATTTCCTGTTGAAGGGTTAGATAACTCCGTACATTTGACGCTCATATTAACATTTTCGGGTAGCAGCCAATAAAGATTGGTTAACTGATTTCCACGGTATGTTAACCCTTATGGATTTTTTTCGATGCAAGCATGTTAAGGAACATCATTCATTGAACGTTCATGTAAGGTTTACTTGTTTCCTGATTTTTTAAAAAGTTTTGGTAAACGATCCCATCGGGTACGTATACTTTTCAAATAGTTCTATTTAACTTTGATAAGTTCGAAACAGATACTAGCAGACAGGGTTAAAGGTGACCTGGGAATAATGGTAATAAGGGGTATTACACAAGTCTCTTATCTCCAGATCTGAAGTCTTACAAACATATGCCGTTTATTGTCTTTATTGGGAATCCTTTTGAGATGAGGCTTCTTAATCTGAGAATTAATTTTTTTTTTAAATTAATTGCGCACTTTTTGTCCTTATCTTGCTAGTTTTTTGTTGTTTCTTCTCACTACCTTTCGGCCAAGTTTCACACCTGGCCTTCTTTTAAATTAAAAAAAAAATACTGTTTAGTATCATACCCAAAGTACACTTTTTGGAGAGGTGTAATCCTTCCGCTAAGGATCTAGTCCTCCTATTCTAAGCCCCATCAACAGAGAATGAATCAGCTCTACCGTGTCATAGGGAAAGTAGTCTGATAGAAATAATATTTTCAGTATACACATAATTATAAGGTTAACAGTGATATATACATACATCGGCATTCAGAAGTCTATTCTAAAATTCGGCATATGAAGAATAGTCACTAATCACTGCTATGTCAGTGAGGGCTAATTGTTGGATTGGTGGGGAGTTGGATAAAGACTGCACAACTCTCATCGTACTACTGTTTTTTTTTTTTTATTCTCTTTATTTCGTCTTTAAGATTGTCTAGGTACTTGAAAATGGTTAAAGGACAGAACGTACTTAATCGATGTAGTAGTAGGTGACTCCTCGCGTATCTTTGAAAGTTTAACTCATTCTCCGTACACGCCAACGGTTGTCTCACATCTCCCAAAAGAGCAGGAAAATCGAAGTATCTGTTTTCTTACAGTATGCTTTACAGAAAACTCTATCCTGACATCGATGGCCGATCGAATCAGGTGATCTCGACATATCATGTTTGATTGATGTTTTTATTCGTCTTTTAATTATTCTGAGTTTTGAAACGTATTCTAGACTCCAGAATAATGTAACAAATGCCATGTACCATTGGCAAACATTAAAATTTTTGTTTAGACTTAGCCTATTAGATGAGATGTTGAACGTTGATAACTTATCATTTTTGCGGCAGCTGGCTTTTTTATGAATTGTATCTTCGCACTTCAGTATCAATCGAATGCAATATTATATATATATATATATATATATATTTAGTCATGTATATATATATATATATATATAAAGAAAAATAAATGGAAAAGTGGATAAACTAAACACTGACGATGGATTCCAATTGGATATTTCGTCTTTACTTCAAGATTTCATCAGAATGATAGTTTCTTCTAAAATTCTGCATTAGAGGAAAGAAATTAATTAAAAACAAAATAAAAGGAGGGAGGCGTCGGACAGAAAAGACAGAGAGGGAGAAATAGAGATATATATCAGAGTGGTGGGGATGAAAGGTTATATGGTGGGACTGTAATTCCTTCTTGGAATAAACACAGTCTTAACTTCAGTAGATAATTTTCTTCATCTAGTCGAATTTACAAAATCCACCATTCCCCCTACACAAATATATATATATATATATATATATATATATATATATATATATATATATATATATATCTTAACGAGCAGTTTGTTACATAAAGTCATTGTTAAGCGGAGTTTTACAGTTTTGAAGTCAGCTTTCCTTCTCCGAGGTCGGTTTCGATGCTAAGCCTATAGAACCCGTGTCCATTGCTGGTGAGAGAACGGCTGTATGCATACCTTTCCCAAGAGTATTAGAGCTATGTGAAATGTAAATGGCCTCATTACCTATATTATGGCCAAATTCCGTATAGTTTCCAAGTTAAAAAAGGAACTTTTCAAGCTAAAATAGTAGTGAAACGACTACAATGTAAAACGGAAAGCCTGAATGAAGTATTTACTAAATCCGCTGCATATTCGACTGAGGATCATATGGTTTTAATTAGAATCAATATATTGTTTGATAGTACTTATTTAAATTGTCTTGAGGTGAAACGCATGATCGGATTATTGAGAAGCAAATGTGGATTTACCCGGATTAGGCCAAATTTTTCCGAGATTTATTAATTTATTTCTCTTCCTGTTCGAAAACAAGAGCACAGCTGAAGGAAATGAACAGATTCTACTTTCTAATCCTGGCACGAGGGCTGGGACAAAATTGGTTGTCTATTGTCATTCTTTTCAAATGGTGTATTTCAAATTGCAGAACTCTTCCTAGAAAAGCAGACGATTTTCAGACATCAATACAATTACAGTTTATTTCTATCTTTTCTTTTTTTGAATGATCAGGAATTTGAGAGACAGACTCCTGTGTGAATCAAATTTAATTGGACTGAAAAAAAAATATGCTGTCTTTTCTAGTTTTCTTGCTCTTTTTTTTTTTACCATCGAGTGATTCGATTTACCTTTCTTTACAAAAGATTACATTTTTTTTTTTTGTTTTTCAAGTCTAAAAATGTTACAGAACTTTGTCCGGAAAGTTCACGAAGAACCAACTGACAGCTAAAATTGCACTCTATTACCAACTTAGAAACTTTGTAAATGCATCGAATACATTTATTTTTTGGATAATTAATTCGTTTTTTTTTTCTTTAGTTTTTTTCTTAAAGCTTTGAAACATATTCTCAATCCAGTATTATTTAACGAATGTTATATACCACTGTCAAGCTCTAACTTTATTATATCAATTTATCCAAATAAATTCGTTTTCAATCTTACTCATTTTAGATGGTTAAATTAAAGACAAAATCCAAGTATTGTATACCGTGATTTCTATCACAACTCTCATACAATTCTTATACAAACGCAGATACAAATACAATACCATTACAGGCGTATGCAAATGCAGGCGGACTCTGTTGTTTCAGGTACGGACGCGTTTATTAAATGATTTCAGTTCATCGACACAAGGAGAGAGACACAATTCTTGAAAGTCTTTCATAAATAATACTATGCTAACGCCTCCCCCAACGCTTGGAACATTTCGTGGTGTTTTAGATCTCACTTCATCTTCGCTGGTCGGGACCCGAAAAACTTAACCGCCGCCGCAACGTTAGAAAACTCAACTCTCTACCCTAATGGCAGAAACTCAACTGTTTACAGCATAAATTGATAATGACGATGATAAGAGTGTAAAAGCACTCAAAAATATGCCCGAGCAGCTACATATGATTTGTGCTCTATTTTACACACAGTTAAATTGTCTCCAGTATTGCTACATAAATCACAATTTAACATCAGTCATTTGTTTGCACACTGCTTGTTCTATGTGACCAATAGGTAGGATCCTATCAAGTACAACCACTTTAGGTCAGAGTGAACCTGGGAGCAATGGCAGTAAAGGAGTACTCCACATGTCGCATACAACTTGTAGACATAATGATATCAATCCAACGGAACATATACAAATGCAAATACACAGGCAAATACAAACACAGGCGAAAACAGGGGGACTCTGTTGTTTCAGGTACGAACGCGTTTATTAACTTCCTGTTTCGGTTCTTCGACACGAGGAGAGAGACACAATTCTGACTATGCTAACCTATCTGACCATACTATGCTGACGCGCGGCGCATCTTGTGATGTTTAGACTCTTTGTCGGTAGAAATCGGAAAAAAAAAACAACTACATCTTCAACGAGCCAAATCCAACTCTTAACTCTCACCTCCATTGTCCAATCTCAACTTTCTTTTTTTTTAAATACCTTAATTCTCAAGACCATCTCTTCTGGACATGACGTTATCCACACTCCAGCTCCATTTCTTGACTGGGGTTTATTATGACAAATGGTGACTGTCATATCCTTTGCGCACGAGCGTAAAACTGTACCCAATGACTATGCACCTGAACTCTTAACCCGAATATTTCAAAGCCCAACCAAACTTAATCATAAAATATAATCAACGAAAAATGAATAATATATTTAAAAAAAACATTCCTTAATTATATAACATAAGAAGAGTCAAGCAAATTTATTTTAATAGCTCAGAAGAAGCCGAAGGAAATTCTTTTCAATGTAAAACAGGTATGTGGTTAAGGGATTATTACACACATGGATTTCTAGCTATAATAGTTCGATCATTAATTAGTTAATTAATAATTAAATGTTAAACTTTTAGAAAATGGTGGACATTTACACAAAACTGAAAAAACAAAAATTCTCAACAAATTTGACCGCAAAGGCGAACGAGGATGAAAATATTTGCTTTAGAAAGCGGTGTAAAAAATATTTGCTTTAGAAAGCGGTGTAAAAAAACCTAAAAAAAATAATCATTTACGGTGCAAGAATCTCGGTCATAAAATATAAAGTGAATTATAGATATTAAATTAAACAATAAAGAAGACAAAAATAAACCGCGACAACAACAAAAAATGTACAAAATCTACTGATTGCATGAAATAAAATTTATTTTCGGTTATCATAGAAAAATAGCGTTCGTTTGATTTGTGAAGAAACTAGACGAAGCGAAAACACACAGAATTACACTTGAAGAACGTGTCGAGGATTATTTTAATGTTTAAAAACGCGTTAAGGTTTCTAATGAGCAATTAATAGTTATATCTATTGTAGAATGAATTGGGATGTTGAAAGCTGATTATTACTGAGATGAAACAAAATTAACATGCAACTGCAAACTGACCGTACTATTATGTGGCAATACTGACATTGAGAATATGTAATCAGGTTCTTAAAACACAAAGGGAAAAAAGAGAAAGACAAAAGATTAACAAACAGAGACAGAGTGAGTGGACCTTGCGACTTTATCAAGTAATGACCCCGAAAACAGCTGTACGATTGGTATGGGGTGTCAAAATTTGTAAACCTTGTTTCCGAGAGGAATTTACAATTGTTTCATCTCACTTTGATATACCGATTTTTCTGTGGTATGATTACATATAGACACAATCACATTTCAATACGACAGAGATATCAAATAGAAAAAAGGTAAAGCGAAACGATGATTACTTTACTGATTGATTTTAACGGCATTTCAATAGGTTTTTGATTTTTTATACATAGCGGTCAGTGAATCGAACCCATATTAATATTTTTGTGTAATTGTCTTTTTAGGGTTTTTCATTGTTTTTGACGTACAGGTATATTGAAAATGATAATTTTTAATCATATCTATCTTAGCCTTAGAAACTGACATGTACTGCCACTCTTGGTCAGAAAGAATCCAGAACTTATGGCAATGAAGGGATACTCCACACTTATCAAATCTTTAGAATAAGAGACTCACCATTAGGTTCATCCATTTTAATGTGTGAGAGGGTCTCACTCCTCTGTTGGTGGTACATTCAGAGTATTGTAGACCCCACGGAAAGAAAGGTAAAACGTAACAAGAAAACGGGTAGAATAGAAATAAGAGGAAGTCAATTGTGTTTCTGGTGTTAAGATTGATTGATTGATTAATCGAATCTTCAGCTGTCTTGAAGAAGTTCGTGAAGATGAAATAAAGTCAAAATGAAATATGACACATCTAAATCTTAGTTAAGTGTTTGATTTATCCAACTTTCCACATATTTCTATGATATATATATATATATATATATATATATATACCAACCCCTCCGCTCGGGCAGGATATGACACAAGGTCAATTTTTTAAATGGAGTTTAACAGGTTGGAATTCAAAGTTTTCCTTCTCCTAGACCAGTTGCCTCACAAAGGCTGATGAACTAAGTCTGCCCTACTATCTACCCATAGCTGGAGGGAGAATAATTGGATTCATACCTTTCCCAAGTGAATTAGTGCTATGTGAAATGCAATTAGTCGGGTCCAGGATTTGAACTCGTGTCTCCGTGTCCATTTCCAGCGACCATAACCATTACACCACGGGCACCTCCTATATATATATATATATATATATATATATATATATATATATATATATGTGTGTGTGTGTGTGTGTGTGTGTGTGTGTGTGTGTATTAACATTTTTGTGTAGCCTCTAACGAGCTTTTTCGACATATTTATATGATATCAAGTGTTCCTATCAAGTACAGATAATTTCCAAAGTGAGTTATTTGATCCAAATATAGGACCCTAATATATACTAGCATTCCAGCTGTGAATGGTCCAGGAAGTAATGACAACAAAGGGAGACACTACACTTGCTAAAGTTTCATTTTTAACGCGTTACCACCATTTGCTTAGTATCATATCCAAGACATCTCTATTATTGTAGGGGCTTCACCACAAATTGTGGATACAATCGGTCTATTCTAAATAATACAAACAGGATGGAAATTGTTTTATAAGAAAATGGTTTGTTTTATTAATTAACAACCAAAACCGTGAATTATTTTTAGTTGGAAATCAACAGTATTGAAAGAAAATATAAGCTACAAAGAAGAAAGTAAAATATTAAGAAAATAATTAAGCTGAATTAAGACCTTTTAACAACACTGAAGCGGTATTGTCTTAACTCACGATCAGCAGGTTCCGGCAGAAAAACAGTAGGTACAGTGTAACAAAAGAGAACAAATGCCCGGCAGATAGAAAAGCATTTCAGAATGTGAAATCATAGAACTAAGAGATCTCTTGTAAGAGCCTAAAAAAAAACAGAAGTTGTCTTCACGGTTAGTTAGACTGTAAGTGACACGGTGTAATCCGAAGTTTATTGGAAAGCAATTTAACCGTTTTTTTCCGCTATCTCAAGCCATTTTTAAGCCAAGTTTCTAATTCTATCGTCTAAGAACACGCTATTTCTTCTGAATGAGATGAAACAGCATTATCCTTTCGGATGCATTGAAAGCAAGCAAGGGATAAACCTTTCAAATGGCAGTAGAGCATAAATATTTTCAACAACACAAAATCTCTAACCGTAACTTAATACCAGTTATATTCAAAAGAGTATGTATACGGTTGTAACGCGAGATATAAATATTGAAGTGGAAATTTGATCTTGAAAATGTATCGGTGGTATCTTAATTGGAAGACTTTGCTGGTGTCTCTCTCTTTCCAAAGGTTTCTGCTGCAGAACTTTGTTTCAAAAAGTTGTCTTCTTACGTACAACGTGTCTCAAA
Source organism: Sepioteuthis lessoniana (assembly GCA_963585895.1). Classification (NCBI taxonomy): domain Eukaryota; kingdom Metazoa; phylum Mollusca; class Cephalopoda; order Myopsida; family Loliginidae; genus Sepioteuthis; species Sepioteuthis lessoniana. The sequence continues at coordinate 21,824,544 of OY757928.1, read as the reverse complement.
ATAGATGCAACCCATTAATATGATAACTCCAATTGCATCAAGGCATCTTTACATCTGACTCTTAAAAAGCAATCATATCACATAAGAGAGGTGAATCCAGATGACAAGAGCAGAAATTGATCAGCTTTAACGTACAGTGCACGTGAAAGACCAAAATCTTGGGAAAGTCTTCGGAGGGACTTTTTCAGACTACTTCCGACAAAATATCTCACTGTATCGATATTTTCAGGACCTCTTGATTTCAACTTCCAGCCAGATCTGTGAATTTCTGCTTTCTTGTTAGGATTGCTTCCTGACCCAGTGGCTTGAGATTTGTGTACCCAACGATAAATTTGGCTTTTCTAGGGGTAATTTTAAAGTTAAACTTCCTGCGAATTTTTTTGATTGATTTAGGTATGATAATATATTATTTTCAAATCTGAAACAAACAAGAACACAACATTATTATAAGTAGACAGTCACATGGTCCCATGTATATTGAAACACCTCAGATAACCATACACATTGAGATAACCCACATAAGCATTTATATAGAGACACTCTTCATAATCTACCAGGCCATTCAGCTAATAAGTAAAGTGTTCTCAAGTGGTTCCGGAGACCGGCGTTCAATCCCACGTCGAGTCACACTAAAGACTTAAAAATGGTACTTGATGTAGCCTTGCTTAACACTCAGCATTACAAGGTAGAGATCAATGGTAAAATGAAACAATCCAGGGAAATGAGTTGCACCCTCCCTACAGTTCGGTGTAGTAGCTATTGAAAAGGGAGCCTTCGGGTCCCCGCTTGACTACGATCACCAACTTTACTTTTTCTATATAATGATGTATATTGAGACACCCCACTTAACCATTTTTATTGAGACACCAATTTTCTTATTTCTCGTTTGGGAAGTTCTATCCATAATACTTCTTATTCTTTTCCTTTCTTCATTATCTTGCTCAGTTGACTGAGGCTGTAAAATACACCAACTGCACCTCTGTAGAGAGGTAAACCCCGACCAACGAGTGTCCTGGATATGACACTAAAAAGACCTGATGGTGAGGTCCCAGTAATGCTGAAGTTTTGGGAATGCCGAGCACCCCCTAACTGCCATCGCTCCCAAGTCAACTCTTGCCCAGAGTGGTAGCACATAATGGGCCCCTATATATGGTTTAAATAGAACTAAACTGCGTACTTATACTAAACTGAATTGTTTGAAGTAGAACTGTTTGACTAAACTGAATAGCTTGAAATAGAAATATTTTTGACAATTAAACTGGGTACTTACATTTAAACTGCATACTAGTGGTTAACTGAATTGTTTGTTATAGAACTGTTTTTGTGTGTTAAACTGTACTGTCTGAAATGGAAGTATTTTTGGCATTGAAATTGTACTTAGGCTAAACGGAGTTCTTTAATATAGAGCTGTTTTGATATTTAACTGTATGTAAAGAAAATATATACTTATACTAAACTGAATTGGTTGAATTAGAACTGGTTGACTAAACTAAATTGTTTGAAATAGAAATGTTTTGACGGTACATATTCTAAACAGATTTCTTTGAAATAGAACGGTTCATTTATATAAAAATGAATTCGGCATTAAATAACCTACAAAATTTTATATGTCATAAAACCCAAACAAAAAAGTTCTTCCTTAAAACCATTGATCGTTCTCCATTCCAAATATCATTGTTATTTTGACCAAACATTTTAATTGTTTGGGTGTGTCTTCGTGATATAATCGTCAAATCGATGGTCACCAGAATAGTCATAAGTTAGTTCTAACTCCACTCGTGTTATGTTCACTTCCAGAAAAATACCCTTGGGAAAGGTATGACCCCTAATTCTAGCATCTCTGGGTTAAATAGTGCCTCTAATGTTCTTCTAGAATGATAGCTTTGGCATTAAAACACCTACGAAGGTTGATATGCAAATAAACCAAATTTAAGTGTTTGCATGAGGATTTCTAATCATTTATCATCGATGTCGAAAATTTTAATATCGTCTACTTATAGGAGAGGCTTTATCTTTTCTCATGATTTTATGAATATGTAGACATTTTGCCTTTTGTTACTATATAATCCTGTGGCATCATTGATATAACACAGTGTAATAGCGATAATGAATCTCCCTAGACGATGCCGCTTTTGATTTAAAAAAAAATTCCATCATTTGTCTTCTAGTTGCCCGTTCTACTCTCTTATTTCCTTTTGCTCTCGGGATGATTATGATTACTTGCTCTGGGTCCTAAAACATTTTTAGATGTTCACTTATCCATGGCGATAGAATAATTCTACATACATTTCTGAATTATATGCAAGAAATGACAAGATATGCTCCTCTTTGTTTTACCTCCTTTAAAATTTGTTGGTATTCAAATAATAGATCATTTGTGCTTCAAATTCTTTGCTGCAGAATTTCTGTTCTTCGATAATAAGCCCGCCACTTTTAAACAACCTAGGAAGCAGCGTCGAATCAACTGAAAAGGACATCGAAACGAGGTTAGCGAAAGCATGGACAGCTATCAATAGGTTATCGATTATTTGGAAATCAGACCTAACCGATAAAATGAAACGCAGTTTCTTCCAGGCAGCGGTCACATCGATACTGCTATATGGCTGTACTACATGGACGCTAACAAAACGGCTCGAGAAGAAGCTAGACGGCAATTACACAAGAATGCTACGTGCAATCTTAAACAAGTCCTGGCGACAACACCCCACAAGACACAACTGTACGACCACCTACCCCCTATCACGAAAACTATTCAAGTTAGACGAGCCAGACATGCAGGACACTGCTGGAGAAGCAGCTTCTGAGTTGTGCATATACCACGTTTTTAACCTGTAGTCAGCCGGAATGAGAAAGACGACTATCCAGCAGGTTCTCTTCTTTTTTTAACCATCTCTAAGTCTGGTCGTCTGGCGGAGATTAGATGAGCCATTTGTATCTCAAAATCCCAAAAGGTTTTGTGCGTTTCATTTTATAGGACCTATTCCGGGTTTTGCATATACCATTTGTTGGTATAGTTAAATTCAAATTACCAGTGGACCACCTTCCTGTCTCTTGTCTTCTCCTTTTTTTTGCGCAAATTTACTGCCTGCCTACTTCGTTGCATCTTATTTTTTTGCTTTATCGTAATTTGTCCTTATGACATTTTTTGCGCTTCTATTAGAAGAGATTCAGTTCCTCTCTAAAGGTTTTACTTTTTTAGCGATATCCCTGTTTTCTTGTCTGAGATATCATTTGTTTGTTGCTAGAAATATCCATTCAATTGCTTTTGTTCCCGTTTTAGTTTTCTTGTTATTTTTGTTCCGTTGACTTTGTGTTGTTTGTATGTTTATGGACGCTGTAATTAATTTCTTTTTTTTTCTTTATGTAGTCTTTGAGTGTTTTTATCAATATATCGACGTTATCTTCAACTTCAACCCTGGCGAGTCTTGTCCTCCTTTTCTTTACTCATACAGCCAATAATAATTATTATTATTATTTCACTTTATTATTAGTAATAGTATTTTACTCTGCGATTTTTTTACTCCAGCGTTAGCAGGTGATCCTGCTTTGGAATCTAAGTGACAGCAAGTCTTCTCCGGTCTCCCAGACACTTCTCAGTATTCTAGTCGTTATTAACTATGCTGAGGTCTGAATGGACTCGACACTTCCTGTTTTCTATTTCTCCCGGTCCTCTTTTCTAAGCCGTTGGAGACCAATCCTAACGCACCAACAAGAATTGGTATTACTTTCACCCTCCTGTTAAAATTTTTTTTCTAGTTCTCAGGCAATATCTAAGTATTTCTCAATCTTTTCGCTTTCTTTTATATTTAGTCTTTGATTAGATGGAATGGCAAGATTCTATCGATTTCGCATTCTTTTTTTTTCTTTTTAGTTGACGTAAGGTCTTCTCTACTGGCTGAAATTATGTTATTCGTTTGTATATCTGCTGGAGAAGCAGGGACGAACTCATAAGTGATGTACTCTTATGGACCCCCACACATGGCCGTGCAAAAGCAGGACGACCAGCACGAACATACATTCAGCAACTATGTGAGGATACAGGATGTTGGCCAGAAGACCTGCCTGAGGCGATGAACGATAGGGAAAAGTGGCGAGAGAGGGTCAGGGATATCCGTGCTACCAGCACGACACGATGATGATGATGACGCGTCTCATTCTGCGGGACAGGTTCTGGTTTGTACATATACCATTTGGTGATATGGTTAAGTTCTAATCTCTTTCTCAGATGATCATTTTTTCCTACTCAGTGGTGGCTAGTCTTGTACTACTTTTTTTCTAGTTTTTTGTATTCTCTAAGTATGGAATTAAAACTCTCATTTGTCTCATAGTAAACTACTCAGTGAAAGCTAGTCTTGTACTCCTTTTTTCTAGTTTGTTGTATTCTCTTTTTATAGAATTAAAACTTTCATTTGTCTCATTGTAAACTACTCAGTGGTGGCTAGTATTGTACTCCTTTTTTTCTAGTTTGTTGTATTCTCTAATTATGGAATTAAAACCTTCATTTGTCTCATTGTAAACTACTCAGTGGAAGCTAGTCTTGTACTCTTTTTTTTTCTACTTTGTTGTATTCTCTAATTATGGAATTATAACTTTCATTTGTTTCATTGTAAACTACTCAGTCTTGGTTAGTCTTGTACTCCTTTTTATTTTTTAGTTTGTTGTATTCTTTAATTATGGAATTAAAACTCTCATTTGTCTCATTATAAACTACTCACTGCACTTGACATTTTGTTACGAATTATCAATTTTCGCCTGAATACAATCGGCCCTTATGGCCATATTTAATGTTTCTCTTTAAAAAAAAGGTGCAATTTCTCGCTTGATTTTTCCCTTTCTTAGCTATGACTATTTCATTTCGTATGCAATGTTGCTAGTTTGTCGTTTAGAATTCCTATAGATTTTTTTTTTCTTTCCATTCCATTTTTTTTTCAAATTTTTCTCTCTGATATTATATTGTCATTGATGTTGTTGGCTGTTATAATTATTCTTTTCTTGCACATCTCAATAAAGTCCCCTAATCATTGTATCAATGAATCTAGTCAATCCTCAATGATAGCACGTCCTCTTCCTAATTCTTTTCTGGACATGTATAGACAAGTTTATCATGTCTCGGAGAGTTGAGTTTCTGATTATTAATCAATTTCCTTGTCCCTTTCGTTCATTTCTCAGTATTCCACTCTAGTCTGTTTGTAACATATTGACCCAGTCGTCAATCAAGGGACAGGTGCATCCGGTCGAAGATATCATCCTTGACCGTAGACGGGTTGAATTCGGTGCAAATGTGACGCTCACAGGAAGCAGATTGATGTCAAACAATGATATAACCCGGTGCGATAGGAAGTTCAGTTAGTTTGGAGTTTGGAGTCAGTTGTTCTAGTTCGAAGTAGTGAGAACCGGACCCAGCAGAGAGCTGAGCCCTCAGGGCCCCCGGTTGAGCCGCCCCGCAGGATGAAAAAGAAGTGTTGCTATAGCCAGAAGAGCAGGGGGTCCATATGTTGCAGTTTTTGTTCAGTCTCCAACTCACCTCTCGAACATAACCCTTTCGTAACCCTCTCGTACCATTTCCAATAAAGTGTTAGAGGTATATTTTTCTAAAGTACTGTTTCGTTCGTCATTATTGCGTTGACTATGTTTCCGCGTGTATATGTGAATAGTTGGTTGTGACTATGCAACATGTTTTAAGAATGTGAATTAATTTTTATTTATTGCGGACTTTTTGTCCTCATCTTGGTAGTTTTTGTGCTGAGGACATAAAGTCTGCAATAAATAAAAATTAATTCTCAGATTAAGAAGCTTCATCTCAAAATGATTCCAATTAAAGACAAGTTGTAAGAATGGTCCAGAATATTTAACAAATGCGACATCCAAGGTATTTATTACTTGACGAGAATTCTGCTATTGATCTTGGTTTCTAAATGTTTTTTGTTCTGTGTTTCTCAAGATTTTTTTCCTTTTTTTTTTTTCTGATGGGTTTCCATAGATTTTTTATCTTTGTTTTTTTTTTGTTTTTTTTTTAATTTTTTGTGAAGGCATCTAATCTTGCCAAGTACTTGTCCCTTCCCTACCAGCGTTCCTTTGTTTTACTGAATTGGCAATTCTACTCATACTGCTGCTTATTTTCCTCCCCTTTTCATTATCAGCAAGACACATTTTTTAATCCCTAATTCCATTTTTATATGCTGGTTGTATAATCTTATTGTTTGTAACAGGGTTTATTGCCCAGTCCCCAGAAGATGTAGAATATACAGACTGCACCTCTGCAGAGGGGTAAGGAACCCAATAAGTGTCTTGTTAATGACACTAAACAATTTGATGATGTGGTTCCAGTAATGCTGGAGCTTTGGGGATTGCAAAGAATCCCTTCATTGCCATCGTTTCCAGGCCCACTATGGCCCGGAATTGTTGTATCTGATAGGGCCCTATCTATAGGTTGAATAGAATTAATAGCATACTTATGCTAAACTGAATTGTTTGAAGTAGAACTGTTTAACTAAACTGAATAGCTTGAAATAGAACTGTTTTTGATAATGAAACTGAGTACTTACATTAAACTGCGTGCTTATGCTAGACTGAATTGTTTGAAGTGGAGCGATTTTTGATATTGAAACCCTACTTACAGTAAACTGAATTGTTTAATATAGAAATGTTTTGACTTTTAAATGTGTGTAAACAAAATCTGTACTTAAATTAAACTGAATTAGCTGAATTAGAAATGTCTAACTAAACTGAATTGCTTGAAATAGAAATGTTTTTGACTATGAAACTGTGTACTCATATTAAATTAAATTGTTTGAAATAGAACTATTTACATAAAATTGATTTGGCGTTAAATAACCTGCAAAGGTTGATATGCCATAAAACCCAAATAACCAACAACCAACAACAGGGTCTCAAGCTGGATTTTCATTGATAAATAAGTTGATATCATTTATGCACATGATATTGTGTATCTTTAATCATATTACCATTAATATTGTTACCCCTTTGAGAATTTTTTACACAAGCAATAGCAAATGGTTTTACACTGGAGTTCCTGTGCAGCAAGTCTCCTCAAGGCTCCTGTAATCTTCTTAGTATTCTGGTCGATCTTATTAATGTCCTTGGGATGGACTCCAATTGCCCTATTATTTTCAAACCCACTAGTCCTTTTACCATTTAGAGTGCGTCAATTACAACTGGTATCACTGTCACTTTCATGTTCCGCATTTTTTAGGTCCCTCGCAAGGTCTAGGTACATATTTCTCTTTCGATTTCCTTCAGTTTTACCTAGTGGACAGCCGGAACGATAAAGTTCACTGTTCGATAGGTTCTCTAATTCTTTATTTACAATCTCTTGATCTGGTCGTCTGGCGGAGATTAGGTTATCTAATTGTACCTCAAAATCCCAAAAGATTCTGTGCGTCTCATTTTATCGGGTGAGTTCGGGTAAACACTTCTCCCAGCCGTGTATCTTATAACGATCACTGATACAGTCGATGCCTCAATCAGGACTCGTTTCTGATTGATTGGTGTTCAAATTGGCTTGGTCTTCTCTTATTCGGCTGCCCAAAGCTGACAAAACTCTAGTTCTCGCATTTCTCTCCGTCCCAGCGAGTTGCTGTCGATGATAATCTAGCCATTGGTTTGCCGGTACAAAGGGTATATAAATTATCCTTCTAATCATCTTATCATCTTTGTTCCTGCATACGAACAAATGGTAAATGCATTTTAGAACAATTTTTAAAATTTTTTAGTAACAAATTTTCAATGAAGTATTAATCCTCCCGATATACTTCATGACACTGAGTTGTGCATTTAGCATTTGTTTGTGTGGTCAAATTTAAATAATTTGCACTTTAGCATATGTACTTTAAAAGAAGTTGGGCCTTATGGCGTTGTTTTATATTGCAGTTAGATGAGATCCAGTTTCTATTTCAAATTTCTCTTTTTTAGCTGTGTTCTAGTCTTCCCGTGCAATATTTGGCTTGTTTGTCACTGGAAATGTCCATAGAGTTGTTTTTCTTCCCATGTCTGTTTTGTTGTTGTTGTTATATTAATCTTTCTGTTTTCTGTGTTGTTTCTGATCGCTGTAATTCAACTTTCTTTCCTCATTTCTATATTATCTTCGAATTATCGTATTAATGCATTGACTCTATTTTCAATGGTGGCAAATCCTCTTCCATCTTCTGTTCTTGACACATGTAGTCTATACATATCATGTAAGGGACGTAGAGTCTAATGCATCATCGTCAGTTTTCTTGTCATTTCCATTTTTTGAAGTTTCTTCACTCGTTCATTCCAAGAATGGTGCCGCGTATCTTAAAGGGGTTACCAAAGTATTCATTTTTTAATGAGAATTTTGCAAGATAGTTTGGTATCAAGTTCTTTTCTCGTTTTTCTGATATACTTTCTTAATTTTTGCTTTCATCAGCGTTAGTTTAATGTTATGTGCTTCCACAATTCATAAGTACTTGTAAGTTTCCTTTTCTCCGAGCGTTCTGATATTTTTTTTTTGATTTAATATTTCTTCTTCCGTCATTTGTCTTTTCCCGCTTCTTGTTATTAGCATGGGATATTTTCTACGCCAAATTCAATCCTAATATATATATATATATATATCATTAAGAAAAAAAATAAACCGGTTACATTAGGATTATAAATTTATTTTCATCCTGTTATGTGTTTTTGAAAAATCAAAAAACACGAAAAAAAATTAACAGGACCTCTTCAGATCTTATGAATAAAATTTATCCATAAGATCTAAAGAAGTTCTGTTAATTTTCTTTCGTGTTTTTTGATTTTTCAAAAACTCATAACAGGAGGGAAATAAATTTATAATCCTAATGTGACCGGTTTGTGTTTTTTCTTAATGAAATTATTGCTCTGTAATGTCTGTTACATTGAGCCTTTTACCGGGAAAATTTAAATATTCGCTCTTGAATAGTTTTCTTGTCCTGATGGAATTACTCCCAACTCCGGTTTAACTGGACCAAATAATACTATATATATATATATATATATATATATATATATATAATACTATATATACATGGGGTTACATTTGGACTGCTATATATTCATAGTTTCTGTCAAAGAGTTCCATTTAAGTTTGAATTTATTATAAATATTACCAAATAATATACATTTTTATTGCATGATATACAGCTAGAAAATCTCCCAATATTTTTAATTCAGAATAGAAATAAATTTTTATTTAAAAAAGAATGGGGGGGGCTGTAGCCCTATTATTTTTTCATTGATGCTATGTAATTACGTTTGTGTATGTATGTGTGTTTATGAGCAACAGAGAGAGACAGAGAGAGAGAGAGAGAGAGAGAGAGAGAGAGTGTGTGTGTGTGTGTTTGAATATTTGTGCGCTTCTTAATATTATCGATAGAAAATTTGAGAATCTTGTGTAGACAACATGTTTAAGTATTCAAAAGTAAAATGATGGTAGTATAAATGAGCATTTACTCGCAATAAGCTTTCTGTCTGTATCAAAAAAAAATGTTTGGTTATACCTTTATGCATTTTTAGCATGTTTGCAAAACCTCGAGTGTTCAATGCACTCGCAAATCAGGGTTGCAATACAATCAGATGTTCTATTAGGATTAATGCTTTTTGTTATTCTATAGTTTTCTCATATTCTAAAGGAACGTGTGCCAATGTACCAAGACTACCAAATGAGACAGATGCTCATAAGTTTCTGGGTTATTTATTTTGTTTAATAACATATAAACCCTTATGGGCTATTTAATACCAAACATTGTTTTTGTTACTTGTTTTTGATGTATGATTTCAAGTGTATTAATATATTAACAGAAAATAATCATTATTTAAATATATATTGATGAATAAGTAGAAATACTGTTCAATAACAATTTCTTTCGACACAGTTGATTCTTAGTCACCAACTTCTAGCATCTTTAAGAAAAAATGGCTGATATTTTTTTACAAGAGCAATTTGAAAAAAAGTGTTAAGACACAATCGAATAGGTTATAAGGTTTGTCATGATCATAGGACTGATGAGATCAGGCCTCTCCGACCGTAAGTATAGCTCAAATGAGTGCCGTAGTGGGGTGTTGCTAGGATTACTTGTATTCAGGTCATGGATAACGGGTCACCGCTTAGGGCCAGCAAGTGACCCCATATTGAGTACCTTACCCATCAACATAAGTACATTCGGAATAATCTACTGAGTAGATAACACATTCTGAGTCTGATGATAATGTAGTAACAATGTTGGCTACGACAGTTGCAAATTTTTTAAATGTCAATTCACCATGATTTTAACAAGTCTTTCATGCTTTCTTTAATCATAGTCCCTTCTGTATGGACAGATGATGCAATTTAAAGGGTTAATTAAATCAACCCCCAAGAGATATAGATCGAAAATTGGGGAGAGAGAATGGATTTTGTCCTGCCAGTCCGTCACGATGAAGATGATGATGTTGATTCTTTGGTCTAAAGTATACTTTTTCTACAACAAAAATTATATATAACCGTAAATGTTTTAAATTTTATAAAAATCAACATGTAATTTGACCTTATTTGTATCACTGGCCTCCTCACCATTCATTAAAGAAATACATCATCTATAAACCTTGAACGTACAAAACACTATTTCAAACAGTTCCAGTCGATATTTTTCGGCAAATCTTTTATATATGTTAGCCTGCAAAATACAATTTATTCAGTTGATCATGCAAATATGACCTGGTTCAGCTGCTTATTCTTCATTGATTGTCTGTACTTTATTCGTTCGGGAAAGTTCACAAGATATTAAAAACTTAAATAATTACTCTTGAGTTTATGAAATTTATGTCTTTAATATTTAATTTTGTGTAGGTCTACACTTGAAAAAATTGACCTAACCTTCCGCTTATAAGTTATAAAAACTGTCAAATATGGTAACCAAAATTGGTTTCTCTTTATCCATATGTATACTTAAAAGCTTGCAATATATTATCGATAATCATACTTTCTAAGCATAGAGGAAATTAAACAATTAGGCAAAATTATTAAGCAACACAATATTGTACAATATAAAAACAAACACAGTAACCATGGGGCTTTGGAGAATGCAGAGTACCCTTTCATTTCCATCACTCCCAGGTCTACTCTGCCCCGGAGTGGTAGCACCTGATAGGGTCTTATCTACGGGTCAAATAGGAGTAAAATACGTACTTATGCTAATCTGAATTACTTGTAATAGAACTGTTTTGATATTTAAACTGCGTACTTATGCTAAACCGAATTGTTTAAAATAGAACTGTTTGACATGTAAGCGGCGCACTTACGCAAAACTGAATTCTTTTAATTCGAACTATTTTTGACACTAAAATTGTACTTACCCTAAACTGAATTGTTCGAAATAGAACTGTTTTAACATGTAACAATGTGTACACAAAAACTATATTTACACTAAATTGAATTATTCAAAATAGAACTGTTTATTTATAAAAATGGATTTGGCATGAAATAACTTGCAAAGGTTGATATGCCATAAACCCAAACACACACACACACTTACACACACACACGAACGCACACACACACACACACACACACACACACACACATATATATATATATATATATATATATATATATATATATATATATTTACCGGTTGACTAAAATATAACCCGCTTTTTAAAAATTCTTTGAATTTATTTCTTTAATATAATTTTTTACAATTTTAACGTAATAATCATTTCAAAATAGGGAAATAATTTTCAGTCAACTTATATATACAGTAGCGTCCAAAACTAAGGGGCAAAATTTTAAAAGCTAATATTTGTTAGAAATAACAACTGTGAAAAGCTGAAATTTTGACAACTGGTAGTCGTTATCATCCATAATAACATACTAAAATTTGAATCATTTGCAAAGGATAGAAAAAGAATTATAACAATTATTTATTTATTTTCAAATTTGGAACGTCCAAAAGTAAGGAACAGTGTAATAACTAGTTTCAGAGTGCTACCCTTTAGTTCACCTACCTAGGAGGCAGTGTCTCATCAACCGAGACAGACATCAGTATGCGACTAGCAATGGCATCGACAGCAATCGAAAGGATATCGGTAATATGAAAGTCAGACCTGATAGATAAAATGAAACATTTTTTTCCAAGCAGCGGTCGTGTCGATACTGCTGTATGGATGCACTACATGGGCACTAACTAAACGCACGGAGAAAAAGCTTGACGGCGTCTACACAAGAATGCTGTGAGCAACAATGAACAAGTCAAAGGCCGTACGTCCATTTAGAACCTACATACAACAGCTCTGTGCCGATACAGGATGCAGCCTTGAAGACCTACTGAGAGAAATGGACGATAGAGACGGACGGCGAGAGAGTGTCAGGGCTGATGGCACATGATGAGGATGATGATGGTATATATATATATATATATATAAAGAGGATTTGGAATTTTAAAAAATACAATGGTTGATATGCCAAAAACCAAACCAAACCAATCCTGATAATCAAAATATGTTACTTGAGCGCCGTGGAACAATGTAATGGTTAATGAGCTAGGCACACAGATCATTGTTTTGATGTTCACTTCAAACTAGGTGCCTCATAATTTGGTCCCCGGGCGTAGCTCAATGTAAGTATTTACACATCCTCATCCAACAACAAACAGGATGTGACAAAAAATCAAGTTGTTAAAGGAAATACTGTTGGCTTGAAATCTGCATTTTTTCTCCTTAATTGGTTACCTATCCAGTACACAAGAACACCATCTGCTTTTGAGTTTACCCATAGTTCTGTGAAAAAAAAACGTGTGGATTGCTGTCTTTTCTGAGGGCAATAATACCAAGTGAAACGCAGGCAACTTCCACTGGGATTGAACTCGAGTCACAGACGCAAATTTCTCAGACGATAACCGTGGAAGAAAGTATGCATGCTGTATTCTCTTTAAATAACTACAGAGCAAACATTCATTAAACAAAATTGGTTTTCTTCTAACCCTTAGATTTTAGGATATTATTATCATTTCTTTACCATTATTGAAGCAAAACGGATGTAATTATTATATACAAATTATCACTATATCAAAAGCATTGAAACACAGTAACTGAAAATAGAATTGGATACATACATAATTATTCACAAAAAGTTACTTCTATCACATGACCAGAAATAAGGGTCTCCCAGGGAGAAATGAACACACTGACAATAGTGTATTGATCTAGCGTGCTAAGCATAACACGTGAAATTTCAGTCGCATAAATATATAAAATATGTTTACTTATTTTTGGATTGCTGCATTGAACTATTTTCGCTTTAACAATCCTTTAGAGAATAGTCGTAAACAATACTTAATACTATCAGATTTCAATGCGTAACGCTCCATTAGAAGTAATAAAATCATGATATATTTGGTTTAGAAGAAAATCAATTGTTCATAAGAAATTCAGCGCGTTTTGTGAGTAATATCACTAGACTGTGTCAAAAGTTTTGCAATTTTTCGTTACGTGCAACTTTACGGCGCCTAGATTCCGAGACCGAAGCCGTTCAAGCCGTAAATAGTATCTGCTGAAGATGACAGGATCATGGAAATCGGTACGCTGATACATTGTATGTTGCCTAACACCGTATCCGATGAACTGGTTCGTCAGCGGCATGAACTCAATAAAAAAACAAGGAACTGCTGTTCGTGCATAACGTTCCCAAAATATAACAAAACTACTTTGTTTGTTTGTGGTTGTTTAATGGCATATGAACTTTATTGGGTCATTTAATGACAAATCTATCAATGCCGAAGGAGAGTGGTGGGACTATTTAACAAATAGCTGGTAGGATGAGGGGGTCATACCTTTCTCAAAGGTATTTAACTAAAGGTGAACGTAATAGTACGACTGGAGTTCGAACGCGCTTACAACGACTCCACAGTCCAGAGCTTTAACAATTACGCCACGAGCACCACCTTCTGACCATGTTCTGGAATAGAATACAATATAAAATGATTTAATATGATGGTATGATTTCTTTACTTCTCAAATATATTGCTTTTATTGTGTTTATTCCTTTATTGTTAGGTTTCTAAGTTTAAATGCATATCAACCTTATTTGTATATTGTATGCCAAAGCTATCCTTGAAGAAGAACAGTAGTGGTACTATTTTACCCATAGCTTGGGGATTAGGAGATTCAAATCTTTCTCCGATATCTTTGCTCAGCACTGCGTAAATTAAATTAAATATATGCCAGTGAACGTCTTTGCATTAAACATAGTCGGAAAAATAAAGTCTCAAGGTATTAATCCTGAGAATAATGAAATAGACACAGGAATGTGGGAAGTAACGCAGATTTAGTTGGTTTAACCGCGAAATTATAGGAATTCACTGCTGTCTCAGACACTTGCAACATTCTGTACGACAAATTAAGCTGGGTGAATGCCACGAGAGAGAAGCTGATCTACCTATTAACATTGCCTTAAACAAAACCGTAGAATCGAGGCAGATGTGCATCACAGGTAATGCGTAAGATACCGACAGATGCACGTGTCTATGTCTTTGTTGCTGGGAAGCTCTTCAAGCAAATCATTTCCAGCTCAGATGGAATTGGCCTAAGGCAAAAAGAAATTGAGACAATATCAAAGGTGAGTTGTAAATATAATAAACATTATAATTTGATAACCGACAATCAAAGTAATCGCCATGAGCTTGGTTTCTTTGTTTAATGATATATCAAACATCGTGGGTTAGTTACAGCCTAAGCCATCCTTGTAAAAGAACAACTAAATTTTTGTCTTATACTCGTCGTTATAGACTGCCAGTGCTTTTTAGCATCCTAAATTCTTTAACATATAGATCTAAAGGGTGAAATGTGATCTACGTGGTGCATTCAATAAGTTTCCAGACTTTTTAGTAGAGCCATTTAAAATTGTCGTAGACTCTTGAAAATTCTGTATGTTATTGCTAAACATCTTATGAGATGACTGACCAATTTTTTATGATTTCAGGTTCAAATGAACAGCTACAGCAGGAATCAGAATACACCTTACTAAAGCCTTATGGTCACAGCTGGGTAATTTCAAAAAAGCAATCTGACACTTTAGAAGAACTATATGCAATGAAATTCTGTTTTCAATTTTGAAAAAACGTCAGAGAAACTTATGGAATACTTCAGACTGTTTTCGACCATCTTGCATAAATCGAGCATCAGTTTTTGAAGGGCATAAGAGATTCAAGGAAAGTAGGGCGTCTGTGAGGGATGTTGAAAGCTGTGGGAGGAGTAAGAAAGTCAATACACCAGAGTTGATTGGCAAAAGGGTTTGGGTTAGGGTTAACATGTTGAGGTTTTAAGGGAGTTCAGGAAGAGGCCAACACACTTCAAATCGGGTCAGTGGCATATTCCACTATCAATAAAAGTGCCCACAGGAAAAAAAGTCTGGAAACTTATTTAATGATCTTCGTATGACTTCTGAAATTTTATGAATAGTTAAATTTCATGACTGGTGCTGAATCACCATTTTTTTCACAATTTGGTGCTTGAATCACCATTTTTTTCACATTTTCGTCAAATGTTTGTGTAAGATACGTGAAACCTAAAGTAACGAACTTATGGTGTCCATTGTGAATTGAATTACCATGACTAAAAAATCGGCGAACACTTACACACGACATATGGAAACAATGGACAGCCGTTTCGGTCTTATTAGGGCTCATTAGCAGTGTATACAGTGATCTCCGCCACTGGCGATCAAACCAGCGACACTGGTGGCTCAGTTGTTGAGTTTCGGCACTGCAATCTGCGGTCGCTGGTTCGATCTCCTAGTGGTGGAGATCACGGTATAAACTGCTGATGAGACCTAATAAGGTCGAAACAGCTGTCCAGTGTTTCCGTATGTCGTGCGTAAGTGTTCGCCGGATTTTCTGGTCAGGGTTATTCAATTCACAATATAATTCCTCAACTTAAAAAAAGAAAATGAAGATTTATAGCGTCAATTATTAGAAAATTAAAGGTTTTATTACTTCTCTGGCTTAAAAGTTTTGAGAACTCTTTATATGCATCCTTTTACTTTACTTATTTCACTGTTCTTTTATCATAATATATCTATATCTGTGTGTATGTATGAGGGAGTATCTGTGTGTGTGTGCGCGCGCGCATCTGTGTGTGTGTGTGTGTGTGTGTGTGTGTGTGAACTAAAAATGATTTAAGTATCACCTCCAAAGGTTTGGTTTATCATAAACAATTTCATGTTTTCTTTGAAAAGAAAAACGCACTTAGCTCATGGATGTTTCATCAATTGCTTTTCCCTTTTATAGTAACTATATGAAATATAATAATAAAAGTAAATTATTGAGGTTTAACTTTTTTTAAAAATTCACACACAGACGCGCGTGTGCGTACTCACATATACTTTAATTCACATAATTGGTTTTCTGTTTGATGTTGTTTAACTGGAAATCATTTCACGATGCCTGCGTCATATTTTTTTTTAAGAAGACTTTATTATTGTAATATTATTGTAATATTATTGTCATGTTATTTTAAAAAAACATTATGTAAAATAAGACACTTCTACTAATGAAAAAAAAATACTGAGAAGGAGAGATTTAAATTATTTTTAATTTATATATAAGCAAAGAAAACTTAAATATATACGCATGCATACAAACACTTTCACATACACAGACACAGACACACATAATACATATATATATATATATATATATATATATATATATATATATATATATATATATAAAGAAAGAGACACACACACACAGGTAGAGAGAGAAATAAAGATATGGTGGATTTGGTAAATCCGACAAGCTGAAAAAAAAGTGGATTTAGTGGATAAACTGAAACGCTGAGAACAGTTTTAAAATTTCGTCTTTATTTTAAAAAAAAATTCATCAGAATGATGAATTTTTTCTTATGTTCTGTATTGGAGGAATTGGACAAATGAAAATAAAAAAAGATGGAGGGGTCATAAGAAGGAGAAACAAATAAGAAAGAATGGGAGAGAGAGAAATATATATCAAAGTGATGGTGGCAGGTGTTATTGACTGCAACTATAAATCATTTTTGAATCATCTGGCACATGGCTATGTTGACAGAGGGAAGACTAGAGCTATTATCAAGGGTATCAAATTTCATCAAAGACTTGTGTAAGAGAAAGGGAATATCTAAATGAAAAAATCCTTCTGAATTATGGAAGTATGGTGGGAATATAAATGTCTTAGGTTTTGGTACAAAAAAAAGTTATAATCCATTTTCTATTTAAATATTATTATCACGTAAAATAATGTGTACCATGTAGGGTGAAGTCTGGTAGATGCTGGGCTTATTTTTACAATCGACGAGCTTTTTTGCAATGAATAGGTTTAATCAAAGTCGCCAGGGGAAAATCAAAAGTGTATGAGATTTACTATGTGGGAGAACCACACTTATATATATATATATATATATATATATATATACATTTCTCTCTCCTTAGGACTTTTCCTTTTTTATATTTTCATTTTTATTTATCTATTTCATCCTGTAATGACCTATAGAAAAACTTGTCATTCTGATAAAGTATCTTTGAAATAAAGACGAAATATATATTTTTTAATCCATTGTCTATGTTTCGGTTTATATACGTGGTGCATTCAATAAGTTTACTGACTTTTTGGTACAGGCATTTAAAATTGTCGTAGACTCTTGAAAATTCACTATGTTATTGCTATACATCTTATGAGATCACTGACCAATGTTTATGATTTCAGGCTCAAATGAACACCTACAGCGGGAATTGGAATACACCCTACTAAAGCCTGATTGTCACAGCTGGTGAATTTTAAAAAAAGCTATCTGGACGTGAGGACACTTTAGAAGAACGATACGCAATAAAATTCTGTGTTAAACTTGGAAAAATGCCACAGAAACGTATGAAATGCTTCAGACTGTTTTTGGGCTATCTTGCATGAACCAAGCATCAGTCTTTTAGCATAAGAGATTCAAGGAAGGCAGGGAGTCTGTGAGGGATAATGAGAAGTGTGGAAGGAGTAAAGAACTCAGAACACCAGCGTTGATTGGCCAAAGGGTTACGGTTAGGGTTACTATGTTTTAAGGGAGTTCAGGAAGAGATTTCGTCGAAAGAAGCCAGCACTCTTCAAATCGGGTCAGTGGCATTTCGACCAGGATAATGCACCAGTCCACAAATGTATCCTTGTCACAGACTATTTGACCAAGTTAGACATCAAGACAGTTCCTCACCCTCCCTATAGTCCTGACCTTGCTCCCTGAAACTTTTGCTTATTCGTTAAGCTCAGAGGGTGTCGTTATGAGACAATTGAGGAGATGAAAGAGTCTGTGACGAAGGTCATTGAAACGCTCACACAAGAGGACGTGTATGGGGCCTTCCAGAAGTTGTTGGAACGGTACAACAAGTATATTGCAGCCGTAGGAGAGTACTTCGAAGGGGACTAGAGTTTTATTTGTGTACTATCAATAAAAGTGCCCATACGAAAAAAAGTCTGTAAACGTATTCAATGATCCTCGTATATATAATATTTTAATATTACTCCTGCGATATATATATATATATATATATATATATATATATATATATATATATATATATATATATATATCACGTGTAGTATATATTCGCTAACATTCAGGGACAACGGCGTTCAATCCCAGGTCGAGGAGTACCAAAGACTTAAAAAATGCGATTTTATGCCTCCTTGCATAAACATTATGAGGTACATATCCAGGGTAAAGTGGAACGAACCAAAAAAGGGGCTTTTCCCCTTACATTTCGTAGTAATACCTAATGCAAAACCTTCCGGGTTGCAATTTTCTACCGCCCATCAACTTTACTTGCGTAGATATATATATTTTTATGAAAGTAAATATGGATTGAAATCTCTCAGAATGAAGGTGACAGTAAAAAACATAATCCAAATAATTATGAACGCTATGTGTTCTGTCAGTAGACATACATCGCTATGTTAACTATTTTGATATCCATGTCCTTATGATGGTAAATGAAACCGAAACGTTAACATCGACTTTACATCATAATGTATACACCTATTTGGATTAAGCATTTTCTGCTACCTTCATATACATATATATATATAAAACACGAAAACGCAAATACATGATTGCACAAACACACACGTGCACTTATCATTTCGAGTGAAAAAATTTCTACTTTTTTTACTTTAAATCCTGCTGCATATTATACCACATCCTTTTTTTTTTTTTTTACTGAAATCATCATTATTTTTTCTTATTTAAGTGTATTTCATCATTTCATGGTTATAAGAGTGCAATCCCTAAGTAATTGGAAAGTTTCTTTGAATCCTGTGAATATAAACCCGAACGAAATAAAATTAAACAAATATATAGAATAATATAATTCAAAACGTTCTGTAAGATAAAATCCTGTATATTCAACTTAACTCTCAAATAATCAGTTCAAAGAAACATGGTGTGTTATTGAGATGTCGTTCTTATGCAGAACACGTCAGTTTGAAGCGAGCCTATTCACAAGAAACACAATACAAATGCTGTCATTTGGAGAAATTTTTTAGGGATTATTGGATTGTTCCTTTGTGAAAATGTTATTCATTTTGAAAGAAGATTTAAGGAACATATTAAATGGTTTTATATTGACATCAAACGGAGAGATTTTTAATTGGGGATTATACGAGATTTGATTATGTAATGGACTAGTACCATTCAGTGTCATTATATGCAGCAAAACATACAAATACATTTCTTCATAGGATTCTGTTGACACTTTTATTTTACAGCTGGAAAATAACACGCGCGTGCGCACACACGCACGCACACACATACACGCCCGCGCGCAAACACACACACAAACACACACACTCACCCATATATATATATATATATATATATATATATATATATATATATATATATATATATCCAGAGTTCACCTTTCTTGGAGAAAGGGAGGATGGAACCTATTGTTCATCTCTCGATTGTGTTCTGATTATATACAGCGTTGCTGTAACGGAGCTGTAAGTCATCGAATCTTCTTATCATCCATACTTCTGTCGGTATTTCATCCTGAATTTCAGCTTTCCTGTTTTTAATTTTTGTTAATAAAACATTGAGCTCCTCTTGAGTAAACTGTCCTAGTTTGATGTCTAGTTCGCTATTAATAATTTTCCTGATCGGTTTATCTGTAAATTTGGGGAGTTTTCTAGCTGACTCTTTAAAAGTTCTTTCTACGTGTGCATTCGCCCTTCTTAACTAGCAGATTCTAAGTTAGCTCTTGAAGATGTCTTCCCTTTACTCCCTTTATTTACACTCTGCCACATTACACCAGATTTTCTATCTTCAACCAAGTTTCTTATTTTATTGAGATGACTTTGAATGTATTCTAATTGTTCTTTTTGATATGCAATAATAATTTCTATTTTTTCCTTTTTAAGTTTCTGATCTTTGAAATTAGTTGGGTTAATTTCATAATATAAGGATGCTGTTTTCACATTCTCACGTTTTTTTTTTCTAACAGTTAATGTCTTCCATGGAACTCTATTTTTAGTTTTTAGTTTGGTTGGTATACATTCTGCTGATGCTTTCATGTAGCCATTGACGAAGTTCTAATATTGGTCATTTAGAGTAGGTGCTTCGGATATCTCCTGAAGAGGGTAGGGGTAACATTTGTGGTTGCGTGTTCTCTCACGTCATAAGGTCACCAATTTGTAGGGCTGACATGTCGTTTGGTGGATATATTATTCTCCAATTTGTAATGGTATGTTGTTGGTTTTTATTTATTACTTCCCCCCACCATTTAAGTTTGGTTTATAGTTGGAAAAGGCAAATGAAGTAAAGATGTGTGAAACGACACGTGCAAAAAAGAACATATAAAACAAAGCAGTACAAACAAATTCAAATTTATATATCAACAATTCATTCAATGGAGTATTTCAAAACATTACTTGTGTTCTAACACTGATCGTTAAATATTAAATGTGTTAATGCGTTCAATATTAAATGTGTGTTTGTGTGTGTGTAACCTACACTAATACAAAAAAAAGGACTACTTAACAAAAGTGTCCTATGCATGTTGACTAAGTATTTCTACTGTTTGTTTCTTTCTGAGGTTTGACGAAATTTCTGTGTTCGAGTCTGGAAAAAGTCTCATCGAAAAAGTATAACGAGGAAGAGAATGGTTGCAGAGAGTAGACATTTTCGTAACGTTTGTCTGCTGGAAGTCAAATGTAAAAAAGAGGAAGACTGTGTTGACTCTGTTAGTCGAAATGGAGAGAGTGAGAGTGTTCTATTTGGAAGTCACAATGGAAAGAGCATGAGTGTTGGAAGATGAGGGTATATGTAGACAATTTTTGTCATGCAGTAGGCTTCAAAATCGTGGGACAAAATTGAAGTTTCAGACGTAGTTGTGAGCACGAAACACCTGGTTTTCCTGGCCAATAGGTTCCCGTGATTTAAAGTTTAACGTCGTCTGCCATCTTTGTTATTTTAAAAATTAGGAGTGTAAATCGTATAAGAGCATCAAATCTGTTTCTTAGTGTTATCGTATATCTATTGCAAATTATCTCTTTTGTTAAGTGAGGAAAATCATGATGGATGATTTCGGTTGTTTGCGTCTTATTCATGGGTAGGCTCAGACGTATCTTTGCCGTGACAATTCTGTGACCACTGGACACTCCTTAAAAAAAGAAGAATATGTTTCACAATTCAAAGCGTTATTAATCTATTTCTTTTTAATGAGGAGGTAATATATCTGTACTTTAGTATTGTTTGAGTACGTGTAGGTCTATTGTTTCACCAGGGCACCTCTGGTGTTGTAACGGTTTGCAAGCTAGACTAGGAAACCTACACGAGTGAGTTCGAGTCTCATTGGGTACCCCATTCATCCGGCCTTGTGCCACATCGAAGCAAAGAGCTTCGTAAATTGCTATAATTTCACCATCCTCTTGAATTTAGTTTTAAAGCATGTTAGTCAATTTTCAAATTAGAATTCTGTCAGACGTTCCTCATTTCTGCTTGACGAGTTGTATAAGCAGAATTTGTTGTTTTCGTTTTTACCTATTTGAGCATTTATGTCTCAACTGATTATTAGGACGTTGCATGTGGGGATGCTACGGACGAGGGAAGAGATTTCCTTGTAGAAGGTGCTGAGGTCCGTTTCATCACTAGCATCGGTATGACTAGCAGGAGATAATTGCCGTTAATTGTAGCTAGCATCATTCTCGGTTGTATTATTCTCGATACTTTTAAGTGACTTTAGGGAGCAAGGACTAAGAAGCATTCCTACACCCTCTATGACGGCATTGACATACTTTTTCCATGACGATGCTGAGATAAATGTCCATCCATTACCAGTATCGCGCTATTTTATTTCTACTTCGCTATGATTGCATCTGTTCTTGTATGCATATAATGTCTATGTTATGCTTTGCCGCAAACTCAGTAAGCTCCGTTAGTTGGACAATTCTATCTAAAGTTCTAACATTAAGTGTTGCTATATGTAATGTGCTTTTGTATTTAAGAAAAACTATTTTGGGTTTGAGTTCTGTTGCTGACTTTTCAAACACAGACACCAGAACTCCAACCTAAGCTGAACGCACCCCTTGTTTATCTACCTGAAAAGCGATTTAGTTTAGAGATATTGTTCGAATGAGATTCGTGGTAATCCTTTGATGGCTGTATATCAATATCGTTAATATACATCAACTTTATAGATAAGTAGCAGTGGTTTTCTGACGGAAGAAAAGGATCCTGGTCGTTGACCTGTAGGCATTTTCTATCCAGCGTAATAGGAAGCGTGACGTTGAACTGTCGTTGTGTTCACCCACCATACTTCACACCCACAATGATGTTTCCCATGGTTTCTGAGGTTTAACAAGTGGATAAAAAACATTTCCTCTCATAGTACTAAAGTATTAGCTTAGTTAAGTACAATTATCAAATTTTTTATTTTTAATTGTTTTTCTTCTTTTTTAATTCCATAGTCGACCTTGTCAGTTTCCTTGTCTTAGAAATGTTTTTTTTAAAATTTATTACAGTATTTGTTCACGTGACTTTAATAAGATTTAGTTGATATATTCCCAATATATCAAAATTTTATGCTTTTTCTTTTTCTTTTTCTTCCTCCTTTTGATTCGAAATCTTTCTCGATAAACAAGCGAAACATAAATTCTACACACTATTTCTAATATGTCACATGACTTAATTTAAAACGACAAACGCTGTTTCACTAACACTGAGAACTGAGACGCCCTCGTCTCTCATCATTAAGCAAGATGTTCCCTTCTTTGAAAATACTCCTTGGGCAGCCCTTAAATACAAATGTACAGGAGGAAGGACTGCAGTACTGTACTATTAAGCCCTGACCAAATCTTCTGTTATAATTGCAGTTGTTATGTCTGTCTGACCTATATCAGCCTTATCAGCTATGATTGTGACTTGTAGGCGTGGACGTCATCCTTTTTGATCTTCGATCGTGAAGCCTAGCCACTCTCTGCATATATATACATATATATATATATATATATATATATATATATATATATATATATATATATATATAGTATTCTTGGTCCAGTAAAACCAGAGTTGGCAGTAATTGCATCGGGACAAGAAATTATTCATGAATGAATATTTAAAATTTTCCTGGTAAAAAGCTCAATGTACCAATAATACAGAGCAATAAATTCTTTAAGGAAAAACAACGAAACCAATCACAAAGGATTATAAATTTATTTCTATCCTGTTACGCATTTTTGAAATTTCCAAAAACACGAAAAAAAATTAACAGGACTTCTTCAGATCTTTTTGATAAAAAAAACTAGAATAGACACATAAGAGTGGGAGGGGATAGAAGAGGGGTGAAGAGTTACCTATTCATTAAGCCCACTTCCGTTTTAAATTTAAACTTCGGTTAGCAATATAGTAAATCTATTTTTTTAAAAATTTCTTTAATTAATAATTTTTTAGTTACATTTAGACCTAAATTATAGATTTTTTATTGAATTAGATTTAAACTTTAATTGATAACCTCACGTAAAGATACAGTAATAGATATATTAAAATAAAAATAAAAACAAATATTTAATTTAGTTACTATATTTTAATATTTCAAAACTATTTAGAAAGCATTAATCGGTTGCCTCTTTTATGCGTAGTAGGTATGTATTTTATGCTTTTTCACAATTTTCTATCTAACAATTTATTTTATTTATTCTCAAAACTAACTCTAATTCTCAAAATTAACTCTATGCTTATTTTTAAAAAAAATTTGTTTAAATATTTATAATTTGAATTTAGCCCTATGTCTACACCTAGCTATTAGTTCATTTCTCTTATTTAATAATTTTTTTGGCTCAGGAAAAAGCAAAATGTGGATTTTTTCTTCAAGACACAGATTGCACCTACTATCGAAAGATTTTGGGGTACTAGATCTTTTCAATATGGACCATTGTATGTCAGGGTTTGCTTAACCCTTTATTTTTTAATCCCCAATAATGTTTTGATAGAGCAGTTTGATTTTTTTATGCTCATGGGAGAAGGAAAATTCATGATTTCCATATCTAAATTTCCAATTAGTAGACGAAACGCCAATATAATATTTCTCATCACTTATGTCCTCTTTTGGATAAATAATAGTTTGAGATACCACATTATCTAATTTGCACAAACCATTTATTGGACAATCACTTCGAGATTTACAATTACATTCTATTTTTTTACTATTAATATTATTATTATTTACTCGGTTATGAAATTTATTAATTAATTCATTATTATGACTATCTATTATTTGAGAAATATTTTTAGTGCAAGAATAACTTATTTTCAAGGTTTTCCTATTACATATTTTATGTAATATATTATCTTGTTTAAAATGTTTATCTATCAGTCTCAAAAAATATTTACCTACATCTATATTTCCTAATTTACAAAAAGTGGGGTTAAACCATATAATTTTCTTTTTTCTATTTTTATTTTTTTGATCGTAAGTATTATTTTCTTTGGTAATTTCATTTGTTATATCTTCTTTTAGATACCTAAAATCCTCCTTAAAACCACTAATTTTTAGGGCATATATATATCTCTTACTACTCTCTTTGAAAATCTTTTCATTTGCAGATAGCTTACCTATTCATTTATTTACTGCTTTTGGGATTTGCTTAATTATGTTTTAGAGTGATTTGAATTAACATTAATTTACGATGGGTTCTGATTTGATTTTATGAAAGGTTTATAAGAATTATTTGATAGATCTAAAGTCACATCCAAGAAATTGACTATTTTAATATTAGATGAGATTTCTATCTTACATTAATGTTAATCCACATTTTGCTTTTTCCTGAGCCAAAAAAATTATTAAATAAGAGAAATGAACTAATAGCTAGGTGTAGACATAGGGCTAAATTTAAATAATAAATATTTAAACAAACTTTTTTTAAAAAAAGCATAGAGTTAATTTTGAGAATTAGAGTTAGTTTTGAGAATAAATAAAATAAATTGTTAGATAGAAAATTGTGAAAAAGCATATAATACATACGTACTACGCATAAAAAGTGGAACTGATTAATGCTTTCTAAATAGTTTTGAAATATTAAAATATAGTAAATAAATTAGATATTTGTTTTTGTATTTATTTTAATATATCTATTACTGTATCTTTACGTGAGGTTATTTATTAAAGTTAAATCTAATTTAATAACATATCTATAATTTAGGTCTAAATGTAACTAAAAAAATACTAATTAAAGAAATTTAAAAAAAAAATAGATTTACTATATTGCTAACCGAAATTTAAACTTAAAACGGAAGTGGGCTTAATGAATAGGTAACTCTTCACCCCTCTTCTATCCCCTCCCACTCTTATGTGTCTATTCTAGTTTTTTTATCAAAAAGATCTGAAGAAGTCCTGTTAATTTTTTTTCGTGTTTTTGGAAATTTCAAAAATTGGATAGAAATAAATTTATAATCCCATGTAACCGGTTTGGTTGTTTTTTCTTAAAGAATATATATATATATATATATGTGTGTGTGTGTGTGTGTGTGTGTATTTAATAACACCTACACATGGGCTCGAAGTAACTTTAGGTAAAGATTTAGTTTGCTTTCGTTTGGTTTGATTGCACATTAATCATTGTAGGTGATGTAATGCCAAATTATATATATATATATATATATATATATATATATATATATATATATATATTCAATTTGTGAACTAATTTTATTGATACACATAGTTAAAAGAACAAACCGTTCTTGTTCTAACAATTCAATTTAGCATAAATCCACAAGTTAGCCCAATTATTGATGTGTATCACCAACAATTCAATTTAACATCAGTCATTTTTTTGCCCACAGTTTAACCGTTCTTTTTGACCCATTGATAGGACTCTATCAGGCGCTACCACTCCAGGCTAGAGTGGAGCGGTGAACGATAGCAGCGAAGGAGTACTCCACATTTTCCAAAGTTCCAGAATTACTGGAGTCTGACTATCAGATTGTTTAGTGCCATATCAGGACACTCGTTGGGGGAGTCTTACTACGTCGCGGAGATACGATCGGTGAACTCTACTCTCCCAACGGATTTTCACAGGTTTGACTTCACATTCACTGGTTTCCTAACCAAGGATAAAGAATCCAGTCTGCCCTATTATTTACTCATACCGGAAGAATGATTTAATTCATACCATTCCCAAATGTATCAGTGCTATGTGAAATGCAGTCAGCTACACCCTAGATCTAAATTCGTGAGCCTGTGTTCATAACAGTGAAATGATTAATGTGGTATTTAATAGTATTAATTATTTCATTATTTAGTTTGGTCAGGTCACGAATTGTTCAGGTGTCTTTTACTTAACTAAAATCTTCGAGTGGAAATGTTAGAGCAGCGTGTTCACCAGCGAAAATGATAGGGGACACCTGTCATCTCTAGACAGGAAAGCCAAATGTGAATAAAAGAGATTCATGTCTGGTCTTAAATTTGATTGAGGTAAAATGAAAATCTGTTGAAAGTTGGGGACACGTATGATGATCATAATGAGTTGACGAAATACCTTAGTGAGATGATGTCATACTAATGATACACTGACTTTTAGAGTATATAACATTCTGCGGACTTTGAAAATTAGTTAGCCGAGTCAGTTGGGGCAGTAGTCAGTGAGAAATTGACAGCTGAGCTAATTTGACATTCACAAAGCCCTTCTGGACTGAGAGAGTAGGTGGATGACTGTGTAGCGGCAAGCATGTCTCTGTTCATATAACAAGTTCGTTCACTGTCTCTTGTGCTTCAATGACAGAAAAACTGTATGTAGACTGAATAATAAGGCCACGATTTCTCTCTATAAATATATTGTTTATATTATTGTTACACAAATAAGTTCAAATAAATAAATAAATAAATAATTGTTAACTGAGAGTTTTTCTTGTCTTTGTGTTGCTGGCACCCATGCAACATATTCCAATGAACCACCTCGACCGTCAGAAGAAGTTCCGGGTGGATAGTGTCAGTCACTATCTGATGATATTTCAAACACAACGTGGCCATAGAGAGAATTGATTAGCAAACATCCCAGAAACAAATTTGGAAGTCACAGAACGAAGGCCACAATACAGTAGAATTACCGTATCACATTTGGCGCTGGTCGAGTGACAACTATAGTGTTACATTTAGTGTCATGATAACCATAGTATTACATTTGTTGCCGTGACAAGAATTGATTTACATAATCATTACACTATGGGCACAGCTCTCTCCCCACCACTCTCTCTCTCTCTCTCTCTATATATATATATATATATTTAAAATAAGATGGTCAACGAAGAGATTTATATTTTTTAAATTTATTTATTTTGTTTTTACATACATGTTATGTATATGTATGTTTCTCGCATGTTGCTTTCGTCAGAGAAGATGTGTGGCACAAAGCCTTTTAAATAGGGAACTCAATAAGACTTGAAATCACTCCTGTTTCCAGTATAAATGATTCTTGTCTGGACACATTTGTTTTTATAAGGGTTTTTGTTCCCCTTTCTTGGAGTATGTTTACTTTGGTCTGCTTTACCCTTCTCTGATATTTGATATGTTTGTAGTTGTGTGTGTGTGTTGGGTTTCAGTAACGCCTTTTTTGTGTACCATGGGTTGTTTTGTGTTTTTTTTAAATTTACTGGTAGCTCTTCCGTTTTGTCTGTAAACATCTGTGGTATAAGGTCTAGTTATTGGGTATTAGACGAAATCTTAATTTGCTAGTGTTTGTAGTTTAAGTGGTTGCTTATGTTTTGGCGTGCATGTATATATATATATATATATATATATATACCCATATACACATACTCACACATGTATATAAAGGATTAAGTATCCTGCTGCGTGTTCCAGACGATGCAGTAGACTTTAGGCTTGTGCGTGCGTGTTTGTGAAAAACACTTGATCATCTGTGTCGTCTGATTTCGTGATATTTTCTGCCTTATATCATCTTTTTCTTCCGTTTTTTATAGAGTGAGATCGTTTTGTTTCATTAGATATTTTCGCACATAGCTCATGTGTTTAAATTAAGATGGTGTCGTCTTCGCACCTCATAAGAAGACATTGAAATCAGTAGATCCTTTCACATACTGCAGTATTAATATCTCGCCGACGGAAACTGATGTCAACTTAAGCTTTAGAAAGGGACGGGCTGCTACTGACAGATTATTGACCTTATGAAAATGTAATGCCTCTGATAAAATAAAACAGGAATTCTTCCCAGCAGTATCTACGTAAGTATGATTGTATTGCTGTATCACCTGTACTTTAAGATAGCGCATCGAGAAAGAAGCTCGATGCTGCGTGCAGTTTGGAACAAATCTTAGAATCAGCTCACTAAACCACAGCAGCTGTATGCTAACTTAGCAAATATTTTCAAAATCCATCCTATTAAGAAGACCAAGGAACTGCTGAAGACGTAGGGATGAACTCAAAAACGAATTACGCCTGTGGGCTTTCTCACATGGACACACTGTGTGGTCGAACTAACAGAGACCTATATTCTTTAGCAAAGAAACGCTATTTATGGATGTAGACTTTGGGTGCCGTCTAGAAGACTTCGCTTGAGAGATGGTTTAGAGAGATGAATGGTGAGAGAGAGAGGCAAGGGAACCCTTGCTATCAGCATGTCAGGACGATATATATATATATATATATATATAGCGATTTTGAATCAGTATCTGTACAATGCAAACTTTTGTGATTTGGAATATTAACGATAAATTACATTTGTTTTGATCAGAGTTCATAACAAATATATCAGTTTTGTTTGTTTAAAATCATAACAACTTTCGAGGGTTATCTCATGCCAAAGGTATCGTTATTGAAGAATAATTGTAGTAGTATTTAACACATTGGTATAGAGTGAGGGATAAAGTGTTCCATAACTTTCCCATGGATATTAGTCCGAAAGCGAAAGTTAGCTTGATTGGATTTCGAACTTACTAAGATGTTGCAGTTCACTTCTTTAACCACTACACCTCAGAGAGGAACAACTACGTTACTCCCTCACAAAAATATTCAGAGTAAGTATGATTAAATTGTAATTAGCATTGGGAGAGTTATTTCAATTCTGGTTGGTTCATACATTTGACCTCATTCCATAACTCAGCGAAGTTTAGTGAATAACTAGTTACAACGAATTTAAATGTAGGACATTTAGACAACTTAGAAGTACCATAAATATTGGCCGACCTTTTTAGCATTATACGCTGCAATTTACTGAAATATCATCATCATCATCATGTCGTGCTGCTAGCACGGATATCCCTGGCCCTCTCTCGCCACTTTTCCCTATCGTTCATCGCCTCTGGCAGGTCCTCAGGGCTACCTCCCGTGACCTCATATAGCTGCTGTATGTGTGTTCTTGCTGGTCGTCCTGCTTTTGCTCGGCCATATGTGGAGGTCCATAGGAGTACATCACTTTTGTTTTTGTGCTGATAATTTTGTATCTTAAACAAAACTTTTGATTCTTTTAAATCAAAATTATGTTAATTTTCTAAATTATGTTTGACTCTTTTAAAATTTCGACTATGCGCATTCGTATGATTTTTTTATCATTCTGGAACTGTCCTCTATTTTAATCTGGTTACAAACGTTGCAAAGTATGGGATATACACAAGGTTGTTTCCGAGTGCACATAGTGATGTATCTACACAATCTTTTTATGTTCTGGTACTCTCTTCCTCTTTTTTTCCTTAGGTATATTGTTTGTCTGTTATTTTTCAGGTATAATGCCTTGTGCATCGTCATCAACTTTATACTCTTCTCGTCCATTTTTCTGAGTTCCTCCCTTGTCTAATTTAATAATGGTCTCGAGTATCTTACAAAGGGGATGGCTTGGATATGTAATCTTCGAGATGTCTTCAGCTCAGATTGTTTTCGAGATGATTTTTCGTTCGTCAGTGGTACTCTTATTTATTCTTTCATCTCCGTTTGTTTGATATTGTCCACTTTTAATATTGCCAAATACTTATTATTTTCTATTTCTACAATTGTTCTGATTTTTTCCTAATTGCGTAGGTCTTTTCCCTCCGTTATCTGTTTTTTTTTTCAACTTTTCATGATGAGAAGGGCACATTTTTCTATGTTAAACTCCATTTCTATATCATCATATTTACCAACCCCTTCGCTCGGGCTGGATATGACACAAGGTTGATTTTTAAGCGGAGTTTAACAGGTTTGAATTCAGAGTTTTCCTTCTCCTAGACTCGTTCCTTACCAAGGCCGAAGAACCTAGTCTGTCCTACTATTTATCCCTAACGGGAGAAGGAATAATTGGATTCATACCTTTCCCAAGAGTATTAGTGCTATGTGAAATGAAATCAGTTTCGTCCAGGATTTGAACTCGTGTCGACGTGTCCATTTCCAACGACTATAACCATTCCTATACCATGGCTGTATATTCGTATCGTGTGTATCAGTGTCCAGTTCTTTTTAATTTTGTGCTAACAGCTTAATGCTGTCTATGAATTAATCTTTTTTGTGATTTTGTAAATTTGTATACCCCAATGCAGTTCCTGTGTATGTAATTGAATTGCAATATTGCTATTACAGAAAGTAATGGTAATAAAGCTTCTCCCTAGAATATAACTCTCTGTTTTTTTGGGGTTTTTTTTTACCTCTGCTAAAGTGTTTCCTCCCGTTGTTAATTGTTCTTTCTAGTCTTTCTTGCTTTCTGTCATGAAGTGCATGAATTTGTCGGATAGCTTGAGATCCTCTAATCCAGCTCATCAGAAAACCAGTTCTATATAATTAATCTCACTAGGTCCACAAGTCCTTCATTTGTATTAAATTTAGTTTTACTCCGGTTACTTTGCTATCATAAATCTAATATACCATTGTTTCTTTAGACTGCTTTTAAAATACTAGTAGACAACTTTTTTGGTATCTTTTTTTGTCCATTTTTTCCTATGGTGTCTCTTAGACACAGTGTTGATTTGGTATTTGATTGTTTACCTGACATAGAATAGGCAACATTTTCGAGTTACGTACGCCTCACCACTGTAGTGACAAATAAGGGAGAACATAACGATCATGACACTAAAATCTGTCATCTGAGTCACACGTTCTTTTGTCGGCTCACGCAGTTTCAGTTAACCTATTTTTATCGCTCCGCTAATCTACATGATCTTTGGTGATTCTATAGGCTTCGGCGCCACTATTCTCAGGAAGGTCACGATTCCATCTCGAATTTTTCATTAGTTGTTGCTTTTTCCAACTTTTATAAATTCTATCATCATTATCATAATTATTGATAATCTTAAAAATCTTTATATCTGGGCTGATGAGCTCGATATTAAAAAAAACATATGATCACATTTTTTCCAGCAACAACAAAGTGCATATAACAACAGACTTAAGACAGATTTTATGACTTAACATTAGAAAATCACAACAAAGACGTTTGCTGTATAGACATGTGGTTATCTTCACTTGACACGTAATAAATTAATGAAATACAAATAGAAATAAACGCTGTGTCATTTTAGTTAACCGTTTTGGACACTGCGTTTTATTAATGTTTCGAGGCTCAAACAGACATCACTTTGTAAATCAGTATAATCATCTCAATGTACCATAGCTATAATACATGAATATGCGAAATGTTCATTGGATGTTCATATATATATATATATATATATATAGGAATCTCGAAATTCGAAAAAAACGTAACGACTTCTTTGTTCAGGTAAGAAAATTGTTATTACCTTTGAGTTTAAACGTTCTTCGACATAAGCAGAGAGAGGTTCAATCTTTCTATTCCGGCCTTTTCATCTCCCCCCCCACACACACACATGTGGCACCCGCCACAAAGGTCTCCGCCAGCAAGCGAAAACCAACCGTCTTGCCCCGAGGCAGGTCTCATCTCAACTCAGTGACTTTTTCAAAATCTCCCTAAAATCCACCGCGCTCTTCCGGTGCGTGACGTCACCCGCACTTTGTAACCCCGCTTCCAATGTGGGCTATTGTGACATCTCTGAGTGACACGTCCACTCTGCCGGTGCGATCGTGTGAACACCTGTGTTAACGTTGCACCTAAATAACCCATGTGCTAAGCTGAAAGGTTCTCAGCCTAATTAAACCCAAAAGCATGAAACCGAAATCCCTCAGCCATTATATTACATCAATACTAATTAAGGAAAGGGACTAGGGTTTCGTGTTTACATCTGAATATGTTAATCATAAAGGGGTGATTAAGTTTGCTTTTTTTTTTTACTAAAATCAGGGAAACTGTTCGATCTCCACGGAAAATTTAGGAAACAGAGAAAAGTAAATAATATTTTATTATCTAAGTGAGACACAAATCTGTAAAGCGGTTTCAATTTCTTTTTTACGCCATACAAGTTGAGGTTTGTATATGATACATTGTAAGCTTATCTAGGAAAATTAAGCTCAGACGTGTGGGCAAGGACAAAGACTGCCTGCTCAGAATGATCTGTACTACACAAATGTTAGCCTCATTTTATCGCTATTGACAATTATGTTGCAGGGGTCACGTCCTGCCCGTAAAGAAGATCACAGACGCGGCAGATATACAGATGCAATATTCTAATTCCTAACTGGTTGACAACTAGTTAACGGATTGATAAATTGATTGATTTTAACTGCATGTTAACCTGTCATGGGTTATTTTAGGCCTAGAGTTTAGAAAATATCGTCCCTTGTATCTTCAGTAATATTATTATGTAGTTGTTTCTTTGATATATTTTTGGTAAACGGTCCTATCGAATATGAATAATTTACAACAGATATATTGAACCTAGACATGGGACCCTAAGGGGTACTACCAATCCGGTTCAAAGAAGAACTAGTTTGAATGGCAATAAAGGGATGTTCCTCGCTCCCCAGATGGAAGTACACTATAAGATACCTTCCATGTCATATCCTAGACACCTCTTTGTTACGAGGAAGGAATCTTAATTTTCTGCATGGGATTTATTCAGCGTATGTTAATCCCTGGAAACGAGATGAATAGAAGACAACAAGTTCATATAAACAGGAAAGTGAGACATGTGTTCCAATAAAAAATATCAATCACTTCATTAGTTTAAACTTCTCTCTGGGCTGGCTTCTCAATAAAGGTGACGTGCTATGGTATTTTTGAGTCAATGGAGGAAAGAACCTACAATTCCATAATTGGTGGCACACTCCTAGCCACAAAATCTAAGCTCTTTAATTGACCTTTATCTGTTATTCCTTGACTGCTCGACCCCATTTAAAAATGATCTACTCTAGGGTAAGCGTTTTTCGCACTTACTACAAGAATTCTAAAAGTCAACGTCTTCTCTGGGGTGAGAAGGCTACAAGAAAAACAACGTTGTTTTGAACGAGAAGGGAAGTAAGGTTAGTACATACTTGAATTTAAAGTTATCTTTGCTTGATTAATTTTCAAAAGCAAGTGATTTAATTCTGCGATTTAAAATAAATGCTGTAGAATGTTAATGAATCATAGTTCCTTACGAGATTTCAACAATAATAAGAAATAATGCTCTTAGTGTATATATGCCCGTGGTGTAATAGCCATCTTTGTATGAAATGGACATGGCGACAGGGGTTAAAATCCTGGACGAGACTGATGGCATTTCACATAGCACAAATACGCTTGGGAAAGGTATGAATCCAATTAATCTCCCCCCAGCTATGGATAAATAGTAGGGCTGACTGGGTTTTTCAGCCTTGGTGAGGCAACTACTCTACGAGAAGGAAAACTCTGAATTTAAACCTGTTAAACTCCGCTTAGAAAATGACCTTGTGTCATATCCTGCCCGAGTGGAGGGTTGTTAAATATGATATGCAGACGAAATATTAAAATGTTGTTCTGTCAACAATAGCAAATATTCGACCGGTTTCAGTTCTACTCTCGTATTTTTATCACTGAAATTAAAATTCATATGTGCTTTCCATTCTAAGTGTCGTGATTTGTTTCAATTCTTTTATGATATATCATTTTTTCTTGAACACCTTGAATGATTTCGTACTCTAATATCTGGACTAATTCTCGTTCAAATGATCGTAAATTTAAAAGCCTGTGTAGAAACACGTCAAAACTTTCTTTAATGCTCGATTTTCTTCCTTTTCTATTAAAGAAATGGTAATCACAGAAAAAATGGTAATCACAGAAAAAAAGGCGTTAATTATTACGCATATTGTTTTCTGTTGATTCTACACACGTTTTTAAAATTTGAGATCATTTAGACGTTAGAATAGGAAATATCCTTTTTCTGAAACACTTATATCTTGCATGGAATCATTTTTTCTTAAAATATCTGTAGTTCCATTTTTGATTTCTTTCTAAAATTCAAGAAATCCGTCAGAAAATAAATCAACATTAAGTTAACTAAAACTAAAAAAAGAATAATTTATTAAAAGCAATAAAGGTGCACTTTAAAATAAAATCTTACTGATTTATTTGCCTTTTTGAAGCACATAAATCTTACTATACACTGAGCACAAATATAAAAAGAAGAATTGAATTATCGATATGTTTTTGCAAAGGATGGAAACGGTAACGAAAAACTAGTCATGAAAAAGAAAATACCAGTGTATATACTTAGTCATCCACAGACAAACTGTTTCGGTGAATCAGAGCTCACCCGTGTGGATAGACACGCGAGGTGCTTCAAGATGGAATCGAAACCCGGCTATCTTTACACCAGACATGAATTTTACCATACAGACAACCGCAGTCTCAGGGGAACTGCTAGGATTTAATGCATATATATTATTTTATCTTTGTTTAGAACTGCGCTTAACGGCCACAGAAGTGTTCAATTCGTTAGAAGAGCTTTGCATTACGCTTGTGAAAACAAGTAATTCCTCGCGAGAGTCCTCAACGACAATTTAACATAGATAATTTCAATTTGATCTGTAATCAGTTCTGTGGTATATTTTTGGATATAGCATCTTACTGACGAAATAAAAGTGAAAATCGATGAACAAATAGAATACGTAAATTCCAAACAGTCACATGATATAATTGTGAATACAAACGCTGATTTACTGATTAAACGGCTGCCTCTTTCCCGATATATAATTTCCCCCTGTGTTTTTGTATTTTAAACACCAACGTTGATTCAACATCACTAAATAGCATGAGGGTGTCTTCATGATGTAAGGGTTAAAGTGCTGGACTGCGGAATTGTAGTTAGTGAGTTCGAACTCCAGCCGCACTATAACGTTCACGTTCAGAAAAATACTCTTGGGAAAGGTATGAACCCCCTTATCTTCCCGCTATTCTTCAAGAAGGATGGCTTTAGCATTAAATAACCCACGAAGCTTGATATGCCATTAAACAAAGGAACCTAACTAAATACCATCCTTTCCTGTCCTGACGATGGTTCATTAGAACCGTGATGCTATAGAGTCGACTTGGTTCTCAATAATTCTTACCTTCCGCTTGGATTACGTTGTTACAAACTCTCTCCTTCTCTCTATATATATATATGTTATATAATTATGGAAGGATTTTTTTATATTATCATTTTTCGTTAGTTATATCTTATCTTTCAGTTTAGTAAGGCTTAGAACTATTCGGCTTGGTGCACGGGTAGGGGCACACATTGAGCACAGGTGTTCACGCTCGCGCGGGGAGGATGTTACAATCACGAATGTCATAATAAAAACCCCGGATAAGAAAATTGAATGGAGATGTGAATGACGTCATGCCCAGAAGCGATTGGCTGAGGATTTTGAGTGATTTTTGATAAAAAGCAGAGTTGAGATTTGAAGCAAGACGAAGCGAGTTGATTTTCGAGCTGGGCGAGGCCAGTCGAGTTGGGTCTACAAGATGAACCACGCGTGGTGGGGTCAGATGGAACGGTCAGCATAGTAAAAATTGTGTGTGTCTCTCTCTCTCCTCGTGTTGAAAACCTAAAAGTCAAGAAGGTAATAAAAGTTTCGTACCTGAACTACCGAGAGTTGTCAGTGTTTCGAGTGTGTTTCGGGATTCGTATACTTGTGAACGTTCTACGTATATGAATATTTTACGTATATGTATATTTTACGTATTCGTATTATTCGTATTTGGCTATGTTACATATATATATATATACATATATATATGTGTGTGTGTGTGTGAGAGAGAGAGAGAGAAAGAGAGAGAGAGAGAGAAAGAGAAATGAATGAGACAAATGTGTTGAAAAGATAAACAGGATAACTATATATATTTAGTGGGCATGAAGATTTATTTATTAATTGTTTATGTCGACTTGTGTTTTTGTTTTATTTTGCTCACATATAGAAAGCATTTTATTAAAAGTTATTTCAAGTATAATATATGAGAATGAAATGAATTAATAAAAATAACAATAATAATAATAATAATAATATAACCGAATTAAATGAACTAATTTCTGCTGGAGCGAAAACAGTTTGTGAGAAAATTGGGATCCCTTCAAAAAAACATGAAAGAAAAGTCAAAACCAGGACGGAAATTTCGACAAGAAAACCTACGAAAACAACTGAAAGTGATAAAACAAAAGAAAAACGCTGAACTAAATAGGAAAGAAAAAACAACACAGGAAAAAAACTTACGATTCAACTTGAAGAAATATACCAGAAAGTACTGGCAAAAGAAGGAAGATTAAAAAGATATCGACAAAGGTAAAACAATACAGACAAAATAGGACATTCCAAAACAATGAAAGAAAATTCTATCAACAAATGGGAGGAGATGACAATAAAACATACCAACAGCCGAATGCAAAAGAAACTGAACGATTCTTGACTAAAATCTGGCAACCAAAACAACATAATGAAAATCCTGAATGGATAAACCATATCACAAGAGAACTAGAACAACTTGAAGTGGGCCTGAAAGCTGAAATACACACTGATTTACTCAAACCGCACTTAAAAAGATATCAAACTCGAAAACGCCTGGCCATGATGGAATACATTTTTTCTGGTTCAAGAAGTTCACCTCAATTCACAATAGACAGACTAGCATTAGAAATGAACAAATGCCCTCAAACAGCACACGTACCCGAGTGCATGACAAAGGAAGGACCACATTGATACAAAAGGACCCAAACAAAGGAACCGCCCCAAACAATTACAGACCCATAACTTGCCTACAAATGATGTGGAAAATATTAACAGCACAGATAAGGAAAGAGATTTACTACACTGTAACAAGTCGCAGATTGTTCCCTGACGAATAGAAAGGATGCTGCAAAAGATCCAGAGGCACAGCAGAATTACTCTACATAGATCAACACATCCTAGATGAGAGCAAAACCAGACGGAAAAATCTAACTATAGCCTGGATTGGCTACAAGAAGGCATATGATATGGTTCCGCATAGCTGGATAATAAAAAGCCTCAAAATGTACAAAATGTCAGACGAAGTCATAAACTTCATCGAAAAAATATGAAAACCTGGAGAGTCGAACTGACAGCGGGAGGAAGAAGATTAGCTGAAATAAATATCCAAAGAGGGATTTTCCAAGGAGATGCTCTATCACCCTTACTATTCATAACTACCATGATGCCACTTAACCATATACTCAGAAAATGCACTGCTGGATACAAACTCAGCAGATCACAGGTAAAAGTTTATCATTTAATGTACATGGACGACATCAAACTTTTTGCAAAAAATGAAAAAGAACTGGAAACCCTAATACACACAGTTAGAATATACAGCCGGGACATAGGAATGAAATTTGGCATAGAAAAGTGTGCAATGATTGTAATGAAAAGTGGCAAACTACATCTAACTGACGGGATGGAACTTCCAAACAACGGTAAGATAAAAACGCTCGCAAAAAACTAAACCTACAAATACTTGGGCATCTTGGAGGCTGACACCATCAAACAAGCAGAAATGAAAGAGAAAATTCAGAAAGAATATCTCAGGAGAACTAGAAAACTACTCGAGACAAAACTCAATAGCAGAAATACCTGGGCTGTACCACTCGTTAGCTATTCCGGACCCTTTTCTCAAGTGGACCAGAGACAAACTTAAACAAATCGACCAAAGAACAAGAAAACTAATGACAATGCATTAGGCATTACATCCCAGAGACGACGTTGACAGAGTATATGTTTCAAGAAAAGAGGGAGGAAGAGGACTTGCCAGCATTGAAGACAGCGTTGACGCATCGATACAACGACTCAAAGACTATATACAAAAACACGAAGGAGGACTCATTACAGCCACCAGAAACGAAACTGAGAACACGATGAACAACAGAATGACAATAACTAGGGAACAAAAATGGGAAGGAAAACAAACCTTTGGGCGGTTTAAACGACTAATAAACAACATCTCACACGACAAAACATGGACATGGCTAAGAAAAGGAAATTTTAAGAGAGAAACGGAATCTCTCCTAATAGCAGCATAAAACAACACCATAAGAACCAATCATATCAAAGCGAAAATAGATAAGACTCAACAAAATAGCTAATGCAGGCTATGTGGTGACAGAGATGAAACCATCAATCATATAATAAGCGAGTGCAGAAAATTAGTACAACGGGATTATAAGGAAAGACACGACTGGGTCGGTAAGGTGATTTACTGGGAAATGTGTAAGAGATTTAAATTCGACCATATTAACAAATGGTATATGCACAACCCAGCACCTGTCTAAGAAAATGCCACGCATAAACTCCGATGGGACTTTAACATACAAACGGATTACTTAATCCCGGCCAGAAGACCAGACTTAATAATAATCAAGAAAAAAGAGAACTTGCAAAATAGTCGACTTTGCTGTCCCGGCTGACTACAGAATAAAACTGAAAGAATGTGAAAAGAAAGATAAGTACCTCAACCTTGCTAGGGAATTGAAAAAACTGTGGAACATGCAGGTGACAATTATACCAATTGTAATTGGTGCGTTTGGAACAGTAACTAAAGGATTTCTAAAGGGACTAGAGGACTCGGAAGTTGGCGGACGAGTGGAGACCATCCAATCGACAGCATTATTGAGAACTGCCAGAATACCAAGAAGAGTCCTGGAGACTTGAGGAGAATTGCTGTCACTCAGACTCCAATGAAAATCCATCGGCTAACGCTGATGTGAAAAGCTCTAATGAGTGAATAATAATAATAATAATAGAAAAATATTAAGCACGTACGCCGAAAGTCTTCTTTGGCCAAATGTTTTTGATTTTTTTTCAAATCAAAGCAGCAGTTTGCAACAAGAACGGATAGTATTAGATATTAGGTATTAATATTTTAAAGCATTATACCAAAATATCAAGTTAAAATAAACAAAATAACAGTAATTTTATCGAAATGGGATATCAGGTTATCATAAGATTTATAATTAACTCTTGGGCTGCAAATTATATTCTATTATGATCTATCTGAAATACAGAAGGAAAAGAAAACGAATAGAAATAAAAAAAAAAAGAAGAATTCTTTCGTGGTATTTACGAGTCATGAGTTACGTAATCCAGTTTTTAGCACAGTTTATATCGTTGATTCCACACAGAAAAAAGTCAGACTTTAAAGAAATTCTAAGAAGTTTTCTATTTTTTTCTCTAGAATTAGGTTATCAGTTCAGCGAGCTGTGGGCGAAATGATTTCTTTTAACTTCAAGGTGTCTACCGAAAAGATTAACTTGAAATCAAATTAACATAAATTGTATTTAAAAAAGTGGCAACGATTTTTTGGAAAATGAAACTCACTTATATTCTCATTAAAGACTCTTTAGTTTCGCATATAATGGATTTCTCCAAACTGTACCAATAAAATATATATTCAAACGGATATAATACTTTAACGAATAATGAGACCTCTTTGTCATCTTATTATTTAGGCATATACTTGCATAATTTTCAGAGTTAGGACCAAGGTGTCTTTTAAAAAATAGATACTTAAAAATCATGAAATATAATAGAACTTCTAAATGCACATGTACGCAGCCGGCTTTGCAACAGATTCCAAACCGGTGAATTTAATTCCTTCCAGTTATCTATAATGGATTCTACCTTATTGCTTTTCCTCACGAAACTTGTCCGAAATTAAATTCGACGTGTATAACCATTATAAAGTCAAGGCACCTACAGCTATAGTAAACCTATGATCGATGATGACATTTTACCGACAGTGACAAAATCCATGTTATAAACAAGCTAGTCTCAACCATCAATTGCTTCCGAATACTTTCTCAGATCCTGCGCCTTCAATCAAATCAGGTTAAAACACCGGGTAAATAGTAGAGAAAATTGAGAATATTTAGACACGAGTCAAGGATTTAGAAAACTCTTAATTAAAACTAATTGTTGGGTAGGTATTAAAAGATATACTTGAGCTTGCCTTCCTGACTGAAAACAGCAGTTAGCAAGGATTTTCCGCGAACACTAGACTCGATCGGCCAGTTAAGAAACTCTTTTCGTCAGCTGAGGACGCAAAAAGACCAGCCCTCGTTTGGACAGAGAGTGACTGAATCATTAAAAGATCCGAGATAAGCTGGCTCCCACGAAAACTAAGAACATCTGGTAACCACTGTGTCCGTAATTCTGCCAGACATTCTTCCACTGCGTCAGAAATCGAACGGACAGAAAAAAAAGCAATAGACATTATAACAATTGAGGTATGTTCGTTTTTTGTATTTCCCCTTCACCATTAGACGACCGGCTATCATCAACGTCAATTTTTTCCGGATTTTAACTCTATGGCAACTTCTAATTTCTGGGAAAACATTCGTTAAAACAAACAAAATAGACCGATTGTCGATGATAAAATAGAAATTACGCCAACAAGGGTCAAAAAGTCTTTAACATGGTATAGTAGTGAGCATTTATGAAGTTTCTGGGAAGACCGCACTGTCAGTACGGGCATAAATTACTCAAACAACAGCAACAAACAAACATTATCTCAAAGTCTCTCTCTTTTTCCCAACCTATTAAGATTCGAATTCCTTAGAAAATGCTTTGAGATTAAATAAGTATATATCAATCAGAACCCTTCTCCACAGGCAGAATGAGACGTAGGGTAAATTTTTATGCGGAGTTGAATTAGATTGAAATCAGGGTTTTCTTTTTCCTACACTGGTTTGCGTAACAACGTTAATGAGCCCACGCAGCTCAATTATTTTTTAATATAATTGCGAAGATATATAATTGTCCACGCAGGTGTCCACGCATACGCGGGGAGGATGTGTCATTCAGAGATGTCAAAATAAAAATCCCAGATAGCAATAGGGCCGGGGGATGTGAATGACCTCATGCACCGGGGCGTAAGCGGAGGATTTTGGGGATTTGAAAAAAGTCAGAGAGTTGAGTTCTTGCCTCGGAGTAAGAAGGTTGACTTTCGGAGCTGGACGAGACCAGACAACTTTGTGCGCTACGGGCGCCACGTGTTGGTTGGGTTGACGATGTAAAAGCAGTCAGCATAGAACGATTATGTATCTCTTTCCTCATCTCGAAAAACCTTTTAAACTCAAAAAGGTGAATAAAATTTCGTACCTGAACCAATTTCGTGAATTTCGTGTTTTTAGATTCCCTATGTCTATTTCACACATCCATATCTTGGTCGTGTACATCTGGCTATGTAACAATTTAACCATAGCTCAGAGTAAAAGAGATTGTTTAATTACTTTTCTAAAGATATTAGTTCGCAAAGAAATGCAAAAACCCCAATTCCAGGATTTGAATTCGGGTGACAGATTTCATTTCTTACTTATAAAATCTCGTTTCCGTTCACCCACTCTCAGTAGTAAACAAATAAAATTGAGTAGACTAGGTTTAGAGGGGTATACAATTTGGGAACGATTAGTTAAATAAGTTCGATGAAAAAAAAAACGTGAGAGAGACATTAAGTTTTTTAGTCTTAAAAATTCACTCCAAATTGTTCTGCAGAATACACTGACTGACTCTGCAGAGAGGTAAACGCCCTTCCAATGAGCATCAAGGATATGACACTAAACAATCTGATGGTGAGGCTCTTGTAATTCTTGATCTTTGGGTAATGCCGAGTACCGCTTTATTGCCATCGCTTCCAGGTCCTCTCTGGTCCAGATTGGTTGCACCTGAGAGAGTCTTATCTGTGGGTTAAATAGAACTAAAAAGCCTACTTATGCTAAACTGAATTGTTTGAAATAGAACTGTTTATATGTATATAAATGGATTTGGCATTAAATAACCTACAATGCTTGATATGCAATAAAAACAAACCAAACCAATTTGAATTGTCCAGCAATGAAATATGGAGCAGTGGGTAAGGCGTTTGTTTAAAAGGTGCTTTCGAGTGAAATC
Source organism: Sepioteuthis lessoniana (assembly GCA_963585895.1). Lineage (NCBI taxonomy): Eukaryota > Metazoa > Mollusca > Cephalopoda > Myopsida > Loliginidae > Sepioteuthis > Sepioteuthis lessoniana. Next base: position 21,781,832 of record OY757928.1, on the reverse strand, counting down.
ATCCGACGGCTGCAGGTTCTATCCCAACAACAAAGAAGACCAACAAGGATTACTCACTATAACTTAACACTTGTACCCGGTCATGGTTAACAGAACTTGAACAGTCTACCCCTGTGGTTTAAATAAAGGGTTCAGTTCGAGATCTTATTTGGACTCCCAAGTTCATGATAACACCTGAAGGGGATCAAAAGATATAACGTCTGAAAAGTTGGGATTATAACAATAAAGATGAGGTCAATAGTCCAAATATTCTATTGCCCTGTAAGCCGGGGCTGTAGAATATACCGACTGCACCTCTGCAGGGGAGTAAGCCCTGCCCAATGAGTGTCCTGTTTATGACACTAAATGATCTTAGAACGAGGGATGACCCCAAGGATATTACTTACCATTATTCCTTCCATATGAATAAATTCTATAGAAAAAACTGCATGGCTATCTTTGTAAATATGACTCGGTCCCCAGGGATCACTTAAGCTGTCTCTCACCGACTAACAGTCTTCCATTTATGGAGTGATTACTTTTCTTTTACAAGAAAAATAATTCTATACAATTGTTGTTTGATCAAGAGGGATAGAAAAATGCTTGATAGTTGAAACAGCAGGAAATAACTGTCTAGCGCTTCTTGTGAATACATCTGCTCAAGAAGAATAAATGCTGCGTGGTGCAGAAAAATAGCATGTGTCTCTTTGTAAACTCAGATAAAACATAGTTCATATATTTTAGTCAAGATAATGCCATGCCAACATTAAATAACATGCATTTAAAATTATTTCACAAGTTCATATGCCCTGTTAGCAATATCACATCAACCTAATTTAGTTTGGTTGTGTTTTATATTGCCAAATCCATTTTCATTCATATAAACAGTTCTTTTTCAAACAATTCAATTTAACATAAGTACACAGTTTAAATGTAAAAAGAGTTGTATTTAAAACAATTAACTTTAGCATCAGTACACAGTTTAGTTCTATTTGACCCACAGATAATACCCTATCAGATGCTTCCACTCCAGCCCAGGGTAGACCGGGGAGCGATAGCGACGAAAGTGTACGCCAAAGCTCCAGCATTACTGGAGCCCTACCATCAGATTGTTTAGTGTAATATCCAGGACACTCGTTGTGGGGGTATCCCTCTGCAGAGATGAAGTCGGTGTATTCTGCTGTCCCGGCCGATTGGGTTTAGATGGTTTATTGATATATCCAAAAAAATCATCGGAGGAGTCTTACTATTCAGCAGATATGCAGTCGGTGTATTATGAAGCCACCAGCCGACTTGGGCAGTAGAACAATTCATAAACCTCTATACCAATATCTCATCTCTTGAAAGTGAAGTCAACATACGCATAGGAAAATAGGGGTTGCTATTGACAGGTCATCGATCATAAGGATATGTAATAAGGAGGTGCCCATGGTGTAATGGTTATCTTCGTGGGAAATGGACACGGTGACACGATTTCAAATCCTGGACGAGACTGAGTGCATTTCATAGAGCACTAATACCCTTGGGAAAGATATGAATCCAATTATTCTCCCTCCAGATATGGGAAAATAGTAGGGCAGACTGTGTTCTTCAGCCTTGGTGAGGCAACTAGTCTAGGAGAAGGAAAACTCTGAATTCAAACCTGTTAAACTCCACTTAAAAATTGATCTTGTGTCATATCCTGCCCGAGCGAAGGGGTTGGGTAAATATGATAAGGATATGTAATTTGTAGAAAAATTGATAATATGGTAAATCAAGTGAAAGGAAAGATTCATTGAGAAGTCGACAGTATAGTATTTTGGTTCTACTGAACCATCATCAGGACCATGAGGGGTGATATTAGCGATGTTAAGTCAACGATTGACGTTTAAAAATATGTAATTTCTAATTATAAAAATGGGAATTCTTCTAAGTTTTAACCGTGTACTAATATATGTTTGCACCGTGATCTTTAACGAAGTTTTTGCAGAAAAGCTATATCCGGACAACATAAGAATGGTATGAGCAGTTTTTATTTAAAAAATCCTGGAAGCATCACCTTACAGAACAACAGTTATACAGCTAATTACCATCTCGTAAACTATCCCAGGTATGCTGGTGTCTGCTGTGAAAATACGGGCGTACTCATTAGCTAGATTCTCGAATTGACTTCAAGACATTGGCACATCTGTGTTGGCCAACCAGCAAAAACTTATAATCCTCATCTCTGTTAGGATAATCAATAGCCTTAAAGGACAGTCGAATATATAGAGAACTCAGACCAGCAGGGGCCTTTTTTGCCCACAGATTTTCAACGATTCTTAAGAAACCCTAAATTAAATCTGCGATTGAATAAAATTACTTCAAATTATGCGATGAATACTCAGTGGAGTAGTTATCTTTGTCGGAAATGGAATCGTTGACTCGAGCTCAAATCAAGGTCGAGGCTTTCTATCTTTCATTTCCTGCTGACATCCTTAAGAAAGCCATGAATTCGTCAGTTCTTCCTCCCAGCTATGGGTAAACCGTAGTTAGGACTGAACTTTTAAGCAATGATAAGGCAACCATTCAAGAAGAAGAAAAATTCTGAATTCAAGCTGAATAAAATGCTTAGAATGACCCTGTTTAATATTCAAACTGCGGTAAAGTGTAAAGTAAATTCATATTTTCAATCGCTTTTACTCGAAAAAGATATTTCTCACTTACATTATCTTATTACCAACATTTTTAAATATCCTCCGACTGTGTATAAACTATATGGATAAACCCACTAATTAAAAATGTGATTAAAGACATTTACTTTCGCTAACTCAGAAAAGGAAAAACATTTGAATTTTCTTAGCTACTAATTTGCCCATCCTCTCACTGGGTGCCCCATTCACTTGGCCTTGGACTATATCGGAGCAATGAGCTTCGTAAATTACTACTTATTTGCCCATCGATCCCAGTTTTAAGACGAATAGTTAAATAAGCATCGATTAAAAAACAGACTATTTGAATTGAAATATTTCAGTAGATTTATTTCTGTGTACACCACAAAACGGTAAAAAAAGAACAGTTCGTCTCAAGCGTTTGGACATCTTTTGCTTTGTTCCCTCCATTTAGTTTATGAAACAGTTGAACGGAATTATGGACATTCGTCGAGGCATTTGCTTCCTTCAATTTAGATTCGGCTCTTCATGTATCTTTTAATCTTTATTTTTTTCCGTTTAGACAAACGTTTCTCTATTCGTACTCTATCTGCCAAAAAGGAGAGTGAACGAGAAATTCCATTGATTTCTACTGGGGTTCAGAAAACACTCCATCCAAATACAGAATCGTGTGGGTGACGTCGCCCGGCTAACACCGTCCATAATAAAATGATGGTTTACTGGTGAGCTTGGCTGGAACTAACTGATGCTTTTGGTCAGGGTGCTTAATTAAGTTTATATTTTTACCAACCACTCCACATGATCAGGATGTGATACAAGGTCAGTTTCTTAGCGGAGTTTCATCATCATCATCATCATCACGTCACACCGTCAGCATGGATATCCCTTACTCTCTCTCGCCACCCCCCCTATCGTTCATTGCCTCCGGCAGGTTGTCAGGGTCACATCCCGTATCAGCACAGAGATGTTGGATGTAGGTTCTAGCCGGACGTCCTGCCTTTGCTCGTCCATGTGAAGGGGTCCACAGGAGTACATCACTTATGAGTTCGTCCCTACTTCTCCAGCAGTGTCCTGCAGGTTTTAATTCAGTGTTTTCTATTTTCTAGACCGGTTGTCACACCAGGGTTAAAGAGCATCCATAGGTGAAAGGAGAATAGTTGGATGCATACCTTTCCCAGAGAATTTATCGCAGTGTAAAATGCAAACAACCTTGTCCAATATCTGAATTTCGGTCTCCTTGTCTATTTGCAACGACATTAACATAACATCACGAGGACGTCCAATATGAAGTATATCTTATTATACTAAACCCACTTAAGACATTTTCTTTCTAACAGCAGTTTTTTGAACATACCTTCGGATACCCCAGTACCATTCTCTTAAAATGTTTAAGGCACTAGATATTCCTTATAATTCATTAAATTTCACTTCCTAGGAGTGTAAAAACTAGCATAGCTGTAGACGATTCACTGAGCTGATCAATGCGGTCACACGATAACATCAACAAAGTGGTTTTCACAGGAAAGAGACATATAAAATATGATGGCGAGAATATAATTTATTGACTATGGATAGAGTGACAGATATTTCCGTTCGCAGATAAGATCAATAAATTACAGAAAAAAACGGAAGTACGTAAATTCCGATAACCAGCCATAAACAGAAAAATACGTGAGGCGAAGAGGATGTTCATACTTTCGCATGGGACTTGAAAAGACAATATAAAGCCTGTAATTTTGGACTGAAGGCAGAGACCCACTGGTCACTCAAGAAGGCCTGGCAGATCCTTGTGTGTGTTCTCCGACCGTCGCACTACTCCACAAAAAGTTCTCCACCCAAGGAGAAAGATATGTGAGAACTCTCTCTGACTGTATTCCTACTACACAATATTGTTGCCATCGAAGAATAAAAAATAAATTTTATTTTTATTTATCTTCGTGATAGTAATATACCACAGATGTATTGCCCAGATATTCAATAACGTAACATTTTTACTATCCTGATGGCAATTTAATTACAGTTGCAACTTACAGCTTATTTAAAAGTATAAGAGTCCGCAATTAAGTCTCTAAGAATCCTAAAGATCGTGTCAAGCCACACTAATTCCTACTCAATTACCGAAGTTAAAGAACTTTGACTCTCTTAAGTTCATAGATGAGTTACCACTTAAAACCAACATTTACAGTGAGTGATAGCGAACCTTATTGCATGAATAAGTAAGACTAAATAAATTCAAACTATAATCTACGTTTAATTCATGCACCGAGCACCGGCTTCTATTCTAGATCAGAGGATTTTAGCAGTGATAAGTCAGCAGAGTATTTACTGGTTGATTACTTGTTAGCAATACCTACTGTAATCAACAGGAGGCCTCGGTGTTTGTTTGTTTTGTTTTTTTTACTATTTTCGAGTCGTTAAACTGTTGCATCGAAGCAATCTTCAATGGGGGCAAGTCCAACCCAGCTTCGTTCCTTGACAGATAGATTCTGTCGATGTCATCTTGATTATAATTATTATTTCTTTAATCTTTCTGAGTTTTTCACATGGAATGAAACTGGTTATCTTTCACTGGAGTGAGAGTGACAACAAGTGTCCTCAGGTCTCCAGGACATTATTATTATTATTATTATTATTATTGTTTTTTGTTTGTTTTTTTACTCTTTTAAGAGTTTTCAACGCCTGTACATCTGGAGACTGGGTGACTGCAAGTGTCCTTATGTCTACAGAACGCTTCTTAATATTCTGGCTGATGTCAACAATGCTGAACATCAAAATTCCTTATACGGCAGATTCTCTTTTTTTGGACTATCACTAGGTCTAGTCATCTGGCCGACATAAGTTGATCCGTTTTTAACTTAAAACCCCTGATAATTTTGTGTCGCTCATTGTCCCTTACGGATTCTGGGTTTTGCGTACACCATTTGTTCGAATGGTCAAATTTAAATTGCTTCCACAGTTTCCGGGGTGTCACATTCCCCATCAATTCGTGTCTAGTTTTACACTTTCTTTGCGCTAATTTACTGCATTCGCTTAATATATGATTGATCATTTCAATTTTGTCACCACATAATCTACATCTATTTTGTTGCATCTTGTCTATTTTTGGAATCATTTTGAGATGAGGCTTCTTAATCTGAGAATTATTTTTTTATTTATTGCGGACTTTTTTGTACTCATCTTGGTAGTTTTTTTGTGCTGTTTCGGCCAAATTTCACCTCTGGCCTTCTTCAGGTGATTTTACCGCGACTTCGGATAGGAATGATGAGTCTTGTAACCGTATCCCCAGTAATTACTGCCTTCCATAGTTGTTGTCTATCGCACCACGTTTTTTGACAAAGTAAACCTCTGGCCGGCTTGGGTAGGATTTGAAACCGCTATCTTCTGACAATGCTCACCTGGAACCTTAGAGACTCAACGCCTCTATCCGCTGCGCCACGGACCTATTTTTTGTCTATTTTTGTTTAACATGGTCCTTATGGCGTCGTTTTATGGCGCTTTAGAAGATATAAAGTTGAAATAACCATATAATTTTTTTCTTCGCATTTTTGATTCCTGGGTATTTCGTTTAGATGATGCTTGTGTTGTCTTTAGTGTTTCTGGTGGTATCTCTAATCAGTCTTCCTCTGCGCTTTTTTATGAAGTCTTCTAATCTTTGTATCCATACATCGAAGCTTTCATGATTGCTTGCGCGTCCTTTTCTTAATACATACAATTGTCCCAAGTACCTTACGATGGAGACAGCCCAGGTATATGTCTCTTTGATGAGATTTCTACTATAAAGTTTAGTTTCGAGAAGTTCTCTCATTCTCCAGAGGTATTATCTTTTTTTCATTTTTCCTTTCATCTCTAATTGTTCGATGGAGTCCTCTTCCAATATTCATAAGTATGTGTACGTTTCCTTTTCTCCGAGCGTTCTGATCTTTTCTTAGTTTGGTAGTTGTATTTCTTCTGTCATTTCTTGTTTTCCACTTTTCACTATGAGACAGGCACATTTTTCTATACCAAATTCCATTCCTATATCTTCACTGTATATACGCACTGCCTGTCTTAAGTTTTCCAATTCTCTCTTTTTTTTTCTTTCTGGCAAACAGTTTGATGTCACTCATGTTCATTTAATGGTTGAATTTTACTTTCGTTTTAGAAAGTTTGCATTGGCTTGTGAATTTGAGTGGCATCATCGGTATTACAAATAGTAATAGTGATAACTCAACTCTTTGCAAGATCTCTCTCTGGATTTTTACCTCAGCTAAGTTTTTCTCCCACTGTCTCTTCGGCCCTCCAGTTTTCAATGGTATTTTCGATAAACTCTATGACTTCTCCAGGACTTTTCTCAGTATTCTGGACCTTCTCAATAATGTAGTAGTTTGGATGGTCTCCACTCGTCCTCTTATTTCCAAGTCCTCTAGTCCTTTTAATAATTCTTTTGGTGACTGTACCAAACGCACCAGTTACAATGGGTATAATTATCACCTTCATGTTCCATAGTTTGTTTGTTTTTTCAATTCCCTAGCAAAGTCCCGGTACTTATACTTCTTTTCCCTCTCTTTCAGTTTTATTCTGTGGTCAGCTGGGACAGCAAAGTCTACAATTTTGTAAGTTCTCTTTTTTTTTTCTTGATTATCATGTGGTCTGATCTTCTGGCCGAGAATTATTATTATTATTATTATTATTATTATTATTATTATTATTGTGGGTGTTTCACACCAGCGTAAACTGGTGATCTTTAACAGGAGTTTGAGTGACGACAAGTCGGTTCATGTCTCCAGGACATTATTATCATTATTACTCTGCAGAGAGTTTTTTCATCCAACCAGTGTTTTATATTTGTCTTCCACTGGAGTTTGAATGACAACAAGTCTCCACAAGTCTACAGGACTCTTCTCAGCATTCTGGTCGATCTTAATAACGTTGTAGTTTGGGTGGTCTGTACTTGTCATTTGATTTCTAAGTTTTCTAGTCTCTTTATCAATACTTCAGGGATTGTTCCAAGCCTACTATTTAAAACTGGTATCAATTTCACTTTTCTGTTCGTTTTTTTTTTTTAATTTCTCAAACAAGGTCCAGATATTTATCCCTCTTATTGCTTTCTTTTAATCTTTCTCAGTGGTTTCCTGGGAATCCTTGCTAATTCTTCAAACTAGCCTTTACTGGTTATCTTTCACTGGGGTCTCAGTGACATCAACCTCTTTCAAGTGTCCAGGATTCTTCTCAGAATTCTGGCCAATTTTAGGAATGCTTTTGTCTGGAAGTTCTCGATTCAGCCTCTAGTTTTCATTTCCTACGGTCTTTGTAACATGCCTTTGAGGACAGTTCCAAGCGCAATAATTGCAATTCGAATCAACGTAACCAACACGCTCAACAGTTTTTATCGTTCTCTAGCAAAGTCCGAGCGTTCAGATACCTTTTTGCTTTTTTTTTACTTTGATTCTGTTGGCGGTGGAACTTTTAAATCTTTTTTCAATAAAAAAAAAATGTCTGCACTGGCTGGGATTAGGAATTTGTTTGTATCTCAAACTACCAGAGAACTTTATGCGTCTCATTTTCTAGTAGGGATTATGGTTTTGTACACATACGATCTTGCACGGTTCTCAGTGAATCATCTTTCCTAACAAGTCGTGTCTAATCATATACTCCCGATTATTCGTTTTATTTCTTGCAAGTTTTTTCTTTAATATTAGCAGCTCTGGCTGAAAGTGTTTATTTTATTGTGGTCTGAGTGATTACTAGTCACCTCTAGTCTCCAGGATTCTTCTAATTATCCTTGCCGATTTTAGCTGTGTTGTCGTCTGGATGGTGTTAATTATTCCTCTGATTACCAACTGATTGACACTCCTAATCAATTTCTTGCAAACCATTCCCAAGGCCCCAACTATGATTGATGCATTACAGTACCATCCAGATAACACTGCTATTTTTTTAGCTGTCTGTTAAACTCAAGGTTTTTGTCCGGCTTTTCGCTTTTTTCCCTTACACTCATTAGACTTCTGGTGCAGCAAATTTCCCTCTACAATATTTAAAAAAAAATTAATTAAAAATATCCTGGAATAGGTGATCGGATTGTATTTCAAAGTCCGAGAAAACCGAGAACATTGATTAGTCAGTAAATGAACATATAACCCTGACTTCAACTTTATACAAAAATGAACCAGGAGCTTGAGTAGCAAACTAACGAATAAAAACCGACTCATTGGTATAGTGGCTAGTGTGTTCACCAACGCTCCGGGAGATCGGGGTTCAATCCCAGGTCAAGTCATACCAAAACCTAAAAAAAATTGTACTTGATGACTCCTTCCTTAACATATAGCATTATAAGGTACACATCAAGAATAAGAGGTGCAATCCAGGGAAATGAGTAGTGCTCGGCTCTACTCCTCGGTGTTGTAGCTAATGAAAAGAGAGTCTTCCTGTCGCCTTCAACTACGGTCGGCCATTTTACTTACTTAACTTACTTATATATGAATAATGACTAAATCCATTACATTATTTTCATTCATTTTTATTTTTGCCCTTTTATTACGACTATTTAGACCATTATATCCTCTAATCTTTAAAGAAGACAGCGTGAATTGCAATTAATCATTCGCCTCAACTGAGACGTGATTTTGAAACCAAATATCTAGCGTATCTGTCTGAGAATCCATCGATCTCAAAGATTTAGCTGCGAATGGTTAATTGAAGCGATTCAAAAACCTTCAGAAATGTTTCTATAAGAAAGCAAACTTTTTTTACGTGATGTTAAACAATCTTATCTAAAAGTATTCTTACCCAAAAACTAATAGAGAGTTCGTATGTTTACATTTCAAGCTGAGTTCTAACTTTTCCTTCAGTTAGTTTCTGCTGATTTTGACAAGATTTTTTTTTCATGAAAAATCCCATTTTTGCTTTTGTTTTTCGGGGAAGATCGTTCCAATACAAGGAATTCCTAACTGGAATTTAAAAAAAAAAGTCAGAAAGGAAAGTGTTTCACGCTGTTCATGTGAACTGAAGGCTGGGTAAATGGCTATCTTTCCAGCTGTGATCAGAGAAGTTCAAGTAATTCAACAAACAGTAGTTTAGGGTCACATAAAAGACTGATAGAGAGCAGTCTCATGAAGTCTTATAACAATTTGTCAAGTTCGTTTTGATATAAGCAACATATCCTTTACATTTTAATTTCTCAGGAAATCGACTACCCTAATATTACTATTTCTGATTCTGTAAATAATTTCATACGATATATTTCTGTCTCAAAACGACAAAGTGAATATTTATTCAATTTAATCTTCAAACTAAAGATGAATAAATGTTTAAGAAATCCAGTTTTCAACCCAACACAAAAAAATGACACATAGCAATGAAATATTCTAGCTCAGTAGCATTATTATTATTTCATTTGGGGGTGTCCTCGTGGTTAAAGCGGTGTCCTCGTGGTTAAAGCGATGGACTGCGGAATCGAAGTAAGCGAGTTCGAACCCCAGTCGCGCTATTACGTTCACTTTCGGGCAAATACCCTTGGGAAAGGTATGAACCCCCTCATCCTACCAGCTATGGGTTAAATAGTAACACTACAGTTCTTCTAGCTTTGGCATTAAATAAACTACAAAGTTTGATATGCCATTAAACAAAGAAACCATAATTTCATTTGGAGATAAAGGATAAGTTTGATCCACATTGTAATTTAATGAAATAGAAGTTCTTTGTGAACAGCATCATTATATATTTATTCAAGAGATATTACTATCCAATCCAAATAATTACTTTTACTTATTCATTCATTTGCACTTATCAAAATAAAAACTTTAGTAAGATGGGACTCAACTATAAGGTTAATAACAGTTTATTCAGACCACAGATCGAAAATAAAAGAAAATGAAAAATATAAAAAATACATGCACTTTGTCATAGAACTGAAAAAAAAAACTTTAAGAAATAAGCCAAAGATTTGCTGGCCATGCAGAATAGTATTAAAAAAAGGTGGTTTTTTTTTTACCTTGAAATAGAAGAAATTTGTGAACACGTAAAGGGTGAAGAATATGAACAGATCCCTCTGACTGAATTGAAAAGAAAAATATTGATGACCGAAATGCCACGGACTCCAGCGCAACAAAAAAAATGTTAACACAAGAAGACAAAAACATTTTGAGTTTATAAAGAAAATCACGATTGAAAAGAAAACTGCTAAAACCAAGACTGAAAAAAAAATTAGGGTTGAAATCGATAAAGTAAACAAATAATTATACTAATATCCCAACAGGCTTCGTCACAGAACAGAATGAGCAAATTCATGTAAGAGAGAAACTAGACCGAGAAAAAATCGGTTTTCTCTTAGGGTAATCGAAAAAAACTACAAAACCTGGATGGGAAATAAGACTAGAAAAACCGAAAAAGAAACTGAAAACATGTGAAACTATTAGGGAAAAGGAAACACACAAGGATCTATTGGGATACTAAGACCGAAATAAAGAAACAGGCTTGTCTGACGATGAAACTGGAAAGAGATATCTCAAAAGAAAGAAAGTAAATTCATTAGATATTATATCGAGCAACAAACTGGGAGATTGTGAATTGAATTACCACGACCAGAAAATCTACCGAACACATACGCACGACATACGTAACACTGAACAGCTTTTTCGACCTTATTAGCAGTGTATACCATAATCGTCAACCACTGGAGATCAAACCAACGACTACAGATTGCAGTATCGAAACTCTACAACTGAACAACCAGTTCATATCGCAAGCAAGTGACGCTAAATCAACTAGTCATGGTAATTGCGCGGCCAAATAAGCTAAATGTGTCTTATAAGTTACATTCGTACTCTTTCCACGACAATATTAATTCCTGTACATAAAAAATTTAAAAAAATAGATAAAAATATGTAAAACTGGGTGATTGCACAAAAAGATGATCTGGACATGGCGAAGAAGGGTGAATCTCAAAATAGAAACTGATTGAAAAACAGAATAACGTCAGTGTGACCAATTATATCTAAGCAGAAATTGATAATACACAACGGAATAACAAGAGTAGGTTTTGTGAACACAGAGATAAGGCGATTAATCGCTATATAAATGAATGCAGCAAATTTGCACAAAAGGAGAATAAGACTAGGTACGAATGGATGGGAATTTTGATGTAATGAAAATAAATGTATTTATAGTAGTAACAGTTGGTTTATTCACAAAGAAGTATCCGTTCTACAAAATAAGACACATAAAATTATCTGGGACTTTAAGATATAAACAAAGAACTTGTCTGGGTAGAAGTACAAATTTTCGTTTTAATTAACAAGAAAGAAGAGTTCGTTTTTTTAATGGTGTAATTTATTGTTTCTATGGGCCACAATGTGTAAGGAAAAGAAAGCGAAAAGTTGTAGAAAAATTTGATCTTGAAATCATGGTAAAAATGCTGGGGAAAATGAGAGTAACAATAATAAATAATTTAGTGGGGTCGTTTGGAATAGTCTCCAAAATATGTGGAAATAAGAATGGTGGAATTAGAAGTCAAATGAATCATCAAGACCATTCTGACATCAGCCTCGTTAACATCAGTTAAATTACTCAATGGAGTTCTGGAGACCTGAAAAGACTTGTTACTCAGACCCCAATGAAAGCTCATTAGCTAACAAAGGTGAAAAAAGACTACTACAACTACTACTACTACTAATAATAATAATGAGATGAAAAAACTTCTCTAGGATTTTGATCCCCGAATCTCGGCCTGACAACCTGACCTAGTGATGGTACCTGCCAAATAGTAGACTTTGCCCTCCCCGCAGACCACAGAGTAAAATTGAAGGAAGGTGAAAAGAGAGATAAGTACCTGGACCATGCTAGGGAGCTGGAAAAAAAACCCTATGGAACCTGAAAGCGACGGTGAAACTAATAATAATCGGTGCGCTCGCTACAGTCAGCCAAGGATTGATTAATTGAAAGAACACTAGTGAAGACCATCCAAACTACTGTATCGGCCAGAATACTTAGAAGGGTCCTGGAAACTTGAGCAACCTTGCTCTCATTCAGACTCCAGTGGAAGACCATTGGCTAACGCTGGTGCGAAAAACTCTCAAAGTAGTACATCTCACACGACAAAACCTGGGCATGGCTACGAAAAGGAAACTTTAAGAGAGAAACAGAATCTCTCCTAATGGCAGCACAAAACAATGCCATAAGGACCAATCATATCAAAGCGAGTATAGATAAGACGCCACAAAATAGCAAATGTAGACTATGCGGTGATAGAGATGAAACCATCAATCACATAATAAGTGAATTCAGCAAATTGGATCGGAAGGAGTACAAGGCTAGACACGACTGGGTGGGCAAGGTGATTCACTGGGAAATATGCAAGAAATCTAAATTTGACCATGCCAACAAATGGTATATGAACAACCCAGCACCTTTCCTAGAAAATGACACAGACAAACTCCTATGGTAGTTTGATATACAAACGGATCACCTAATCTCGGCCAGAAGACCAGACTTTATAATAATCAATAACAAAAACAAAGAAAATCTGCAAAATTGTCAACTTTGCTGTCCCAGCTGACCACAGAATAAAACTGAAAGAATGACGAAAGGGAGATAAATACCACGACCTTGCTAGGGAATTGAAAAATACTATGGAACATGCTGGTGAAAATTGTGATTGATGCTTCTGGCACGGTAACTAAAGGGTTATTAAAGGGCCTGGAATATTTGGAAGTTGGCGGCCGAGTGGAGACCATCCAAACAGCATTATTGAAAACGGCCAGAATACTGGGAAGAGTCCTGGAGACTTGAGGAGACTTTCTGTCACTCAATCTCCAGTGAAAGACCATCAGCTTACGCTGATGTGAAAAACACTAATGAGTAGTAATAATAAAAATTATTTTTTAGAAATTTTATCAATCTAATACAAATAATTGTAAACAGTTATATAGTTTCGAAAATTCCTATCGATTACAAACTATATGTAAGTAAATAAATATAGTTCCCAATTGTTTTATGCACATAAATACTTTGTACTTTGTTGCAATATCGATAATCTAAGAATCAATGCGTTATCTCTTTTATAAATAATTCAACACGTTTCTTCAAACAGATTTTAATTTGTAGATGGGATTTTAACAAATACTGACCACCTGAGAAAAATGATTATGAAACAGTGAATCATGCGAGAGCTTTCAGAACAGGAGTCTTAGCATAGGATAATTTAAAAACAGAATGGATAGCAGGTAGGTATATATGTATTTAACAATGCCGACACCAAGAGAAGAATGATAAGCACGGTTAAAATTTAAGTAAAGCGCAACTTAGTTTGAATTTGATTTTTACGTCTTCTGGACTGGTTACCAAACCAAGATTTAAAGAGCCCATCTTTATGTAATATAATTTATGATATCAGATAATATTTTTGTTATAACTTGTTTCCTTGCTGTACCTACAGGTCCCCTAGGTCTAAATCGGCATAGCTGTAGAAACCCAAGTTAAAAATAGAAATACGTCAGCAGCAAATCAGCCGCTGTTTGCGATTGGCGGAAGGAAACGGAAACGGAAAAGCCGCTAAAAGTTGACGCGGGATAGAAAACAGGAAAAGATAGTCAGTTGGTGACGAGACGCGACGATCTGAAGTCGGCCAAAAATCACGGAACTCATTTTTGGGTGAGCTTCTCGAAAGGTCCTCCCACCCGCTCTGAGGCCGTGAAGACGGAACAAACAAACAAAAACGTGCGAGAACAACAACAGAAAACTAGAAAGATATTAACGTCTGTCTGTTCTCTTTCTCTCTCTTTCTTTCTTTCTCTCTCTTTCTCTCCATCCCTCTCTTTCTCTCTCTCTCTCTCTCTCTCTCTCTCTCTCTCTCCTCCTCGTTACGTTTTAGTTCTCTCTGTCTATTTAAAGCGGTGGAATCATTTTTCATACTCTGTTATTCTCTTCTCGACGATTATTAAGTGGTGTATTAGCAAATAAACTATTGTTCATCGAACCAAGATAGTGTTTTCTGGGTTTGTCACTTTTTCTCACGGCGAGGTTACAATAGGGGTCTGACTGATACTAAATTTGTGGTGTTACATTTATAGGCCCGTTAGAAACATGGTAGTACAAATGTCTATGTAATGCTGTAGCGCTACAAAGGTATTTTGAGAACCGTAGTGATGTCAGCCTCTATTTGGTGTGGTTGTACTACAAACGTTTATTTGAGAACGGCAACATTGAAAATTTCTATTTGTGTCGTGGTAGTGTTACACAAGTTTATTACCTACAACTGGGGTAAAAAAGATGTTCTCATGCCTTACTTAACGGCGTTAGCACGACGAAAAATGCAAAAAAGTCTTACACAGGACTTAAACTTGCGTCACTTATTCCATTTCATACAATGTTAACTTTTCCACTAATCTCGTTTCCTAACATGACACTGTATAAAGTCGAACTGCAGATAAGAAAACAATTTGGCAAGTCAACATTAATCATTGTTAGAAATAATTTTCAGTACCTTTTTTGTAATTAGACGAATTAATAAGGTAACAATTCATTGCAGTCAATTCTTTCGTGTTTTAGGATAATCAGCATAGTCAATGTAATTATCTGCAGATTAAGATACTAACAATAATTATTTTACTGAACATTATTAACATTAATAAAAAGAAAACCTGAAAGCGTGGACATTAATTACTATATACACGACATGATGCATTTAAATGTAACATAATTAGGATGACGCCTAAAGAACCAATTCGCTAATGACGAGAGTTCAATCCTATCCCGTGACTTATAAGTGGCATTTTGCCTGGATTCACCGGATAGATGATCAGAGACACGATATACAAGACTATTGAACACGCAATAATTAACAAGCCGGTCTTGTAAACAGATTCCATGGTTTCGTCATGCGGTTATAATAATTAGAACTTACTAATTTGACAAAGATATTCCTAAAAAATTAATTGGAGATTCAGGCTTTTGTTTTTTTGTTTATTGGAATATTAACATTCCTGGATAATTTAATGAGAAATGCATCTTGGAGAAGAGTGATACTATTTAAACCATAGCTAAGAAGATTAGAAGGTTCAAGTGCTACACAAGACTATATAAAAGATAAGTAAATCTAATGGCGCAGCTGGATTTCGAAAGTCTTTACTCCAGAGCCTTAGTCCAGCATTTTAATAATTACTATATGTTGACTCACATTCGAAGAACGCCTTTTTGCTATATAAGTGATCTTTTACTAATCTTTAAAGAAATCGCCATATTCCGTCAGAGGAAAAAACTTGTGACTGGTGTCTCTTAATGTCACAGTCATCTAAGTGAATGGATAAAAAAAAGTACAAAGGTACAAAGCAAATGGTGATGTAATCACATATCAGGTAAATGGTTCAAGATGTCATGTAAAAGTTAAAAGATATAAAAAGAAAAGGATAACAGGTAAGGCTTACAAGAGTTAATATGTTTTAAGCAAAAATGTAATACTTAATACGTATTTGACAAAATGTATACACAAATTCTGTATCGTCCTGTTGCATATACAGCGAGCCTTTCGCACAGCGGTAAAAGATGAGAGCGTAACGAGTCTGTCGCGAAACGACAAAAAAAAAAAAAAAGAAAGGTTTTGTTCAAAGCTGCGCTACAAGCGGCAAATCCCTTAGCAATTGATAAAAATAGAATAAAGTGTTATAGAAAAAAATAGAAGAGGGATCTGCATATAATGTGCCCTTATTATCTTCACTGTATTATTGGATGGTCTTTCATTGGAGTTTGAGTGAGAGCATGTCTCTTAAGTCTCCAGGATTTTTCTCAGTATTTTACCCGATTTTAATTATGCTGTGGTTTCGGATAATCTCTCGTGCTGGTATTTTAAAGTCCTCCAGTCCCTTTACGGATTTTTTCCTAGTACACTATTTACTATTGGTATCACCGTCTTTTTCATGTTCCATAGGTCTTTTTTTTAATTCTCTTGGAAGGTCTAAGAACTTATCTATTTTTTCGCTTTCTTTTCTTTATTCATTGTTTCTATTTTTTTAATTTTTTATTTATTTATTTATTTTGTTTATCACTTGGTCTGGTCTTC
Organism: Sepioteuthis lessoniana; assembly: GCA_963585895.1. Classification (NCBI taxonomy): domain Eukaryota; kingdom Metazoa; phylum Mollusca; class Cephalopoda; order Myopsida; family Loliginidae; genus Sepioteuthis; species Sepioteuthis lessoniana. The sequence goes on along the minus strand of OY757928.1, from coordinate 21,765,194 downwards.
CGGCTGATATTAGGTTCTACCTTAAAATTCCAGAGAACTTTGTGCATCTCATTCCCCAGAATTGATTCTGGGTTGTGAATATACCACTTGTTTGTATGGTCAAAATTCAATTTCTTGCACGATTCCCACTGGATCTCTTTCAATACCCAGTCATGTCTAGCCCCTTACTGTTTTGGCGCTAATTTGGGATATCTATTTAAAATGTATATATTTGCTATTTTGTAGCGTCATATATTTTTGTTTTAACATGGTCGGTCTTTATAGCGTTAATTTGTGCTCAGTTTCTCTCTTATGGCTTATCTTTCTCAGCCATGTCCTAGTATTTTCCTGTGAGCTTTCGTTTGTTTATTACTTGAAATATTAATGTAATTGTTTTTCTTCCCTTTTTATTTCCTAGTTATTGCTGTTCTGTTGATCCTTTTATTGTTTATGTTGATTCTGTTCGCTGTGATTAGTCTTTCTTTACTTTTTGTATGAAGTCTTCGAGTTCTCGTATCGATGTATCGACCCTATCTTTAATGTGTCATCCTCTTCTCCTTGACACAAATAGTCTGAATATGTCATCTATGGGATGTTAAGTCTTATGCATTGTCATTAATTTTCTTTTTCTTTAGTTTATTTGTTGAAGATCTCTGGTTCACTTTAAGAATCGTCCCGCGTATCTTACAAGGAGGGCAGTCCACGTGTTTATCACTTCGATGAGATTTCTGCTATAGAGTTTGGGTTCGAGTAGTTTTGTCGTTCTCCCGAAATACTATTTTTTTTTCTTCCACTACTTGTTTCTTGGTGTCTGCTTCCAATATTCCCAAGAAAGAGAAGATTTCTTTTTTTCCGTATATTCTGATTTATTCTTGATTTGGTAGTTCCATTGATTAAGTTATTTTTCATTTTTCGTTTCACATTCTTAGCGTGACACATTTTTTCTTGGCCAAATTCCATCTCTGTATGCTGACTGAATATTTTCACTGTCTGTATTAAGGTTTCCAAATCTTTTTGATTTTTGGCAAACATTTTGATGTTGTCTATGTTATAATTGTGAGTTAATCTTACCATCGTTAGCTGATAGTCTTTCACAGAAGTCTGAGTGTCAGCAAGTTCTCTCAAATCTATAGGGCTCTTCTTACTAAAATGCTGTATTTTAAATCGTTTCTACTCGTCCTCTGATTTTAACTCCACTAGACTTTTTATTGAGTCGTTAAGGATTGCTCTGGGTGAACCAATTATAATTGGTATCACCGTCACCTTCATGTTCCATAGGTTTTCAGTTCTCTGGCAAGATCTAAGTATTTGTCACCTTTTTTTGTTTTCTTTGATTTTCTCCCTGTGGCCGTTGGTTCTCTTCGTTTTTTATCAACTCTGACTAGGTCTGGTCTTCTACCCGGGATTAGGTGATTTGTTTCGGTCTCATAATCCTAAAGAGTTTCATGCGTCACATCCTCTAGGTCGGATTCGGAGTTGTGCATATCTCATCCGGTCAAAATGTAACTTCTTGTACAATCCCCTCTAGATCACGTTCCACTCCCAGTTATATTTAGTCTATTATTCTTTTAGTGCTAGTTTGCTGAATTCGATTATTATTAGATTAATCGTTTCGTTTTATCATCACATAACCTACATTTGTTATTCTGTTGGGTCTTATCGATTTTCGCTTTGATATAGTTGGTCCCTATGGCTTGGTTATGAGCTGCTATTCAAAGGGATCCATTTTCTCTTGTAAAGTTTTCTTTCCGCAGACATATCCAAGTCTTTTTATGTGAGATTTTGCTTGTTTGACGCTTGCAACATTTGTAATGTTTTTTCCTATTTCTTTTTTCACGAGACTGCTTTCAAGATGCTTTCTGGTTCTTCTGGCTACTCTTTTCTTACTTTCTCTTTCATTTTTATTTATTTTATGGTACCCGCTCCCAGTGTTCCTTGTTACTTGTTATTCTCCTTCTCTTCAAACGTACTGATGCTTGTTATTTAAATAGTTTTGTTCTTTCCTCGTTTCAATTCTCTGCTTTATATATCAGCATGGAACATTTTTCAATGTCATATCGCATCCTCATGTGCTTGCTGTATATCTTCATGGCTTGTGTCAAACTGAATAGTTGATTTACATTTTTGGTAAATATTTTAAAATCGTCCCTATAAAGTGGTTGAACTTTATTGTTACTGAAACTACTATGTATTTCCTGATTAGATGATTGAGTGACATCATTCTGATACAAATAGCAGTGACAGAATTGGTCTCTCTGGAATACTTCTCCTTATGATATGGCCTCTGCCAATGTTTCTTCTATTACTACCGATTCCATCTTCAAGTTTTCTATGGCCTTCGTGATGTAGTTTATTATTTTCTTTGATATTTTAAGCATTTTCAGAATTCTCTTATCCAAGTTTGGGAGACCCTATCACTGGATATTTTATAATTAATCCATGCCATGGCAACGATTACCTGTCTCGTTTTAACTTCCTTGAGTATGTGCTGATCTATATATAGAAGGTCGTCTGTTCCGCCGGTTCCGTTGCTGAATCATTTCTGTTCATCCGTAAATAGTCTGCAGTATACTAGCGAATTATGTATTTTTCTCTTATCTTTGCGGTTAGAATTTTCCATATAAGTTATCGTTATTATTTGTTTACTCTTTAGAAGGGTTTTACACCCCAGCGTTAGCTGATGGTTTCTCTCTGGAGTGTGAGTGCCAACACATCTCCTCAAGACTTCATGACTGTTCCCAGTATTTTGGCCGAGCTTAATAAGGATGTAATCATGATGGGCTCTACTTGTCCTCTGATTTTCTGGTCTCTTTATTAATCTTTAATGAGTGTTCAACGTGCACCAATCACCACTTGTATCACCGTCACTTTATTTTTTCCATAATTTGTTTTTTTTCTTTTTGGTCCTCTAGCAAAGTCTAGATATTATCTCTCTTTTTGCTTTCTTTTAATTTTACCCTGTGTTCTGGCAAGAAGGAAAAGTCCCCTATTCGGCAGGTTCTTTTTTTTTTTGTTAACCATCCCTAGCTATGGTCATCGTTTATATCTCAAAATCCCAGAGAAGTTTGTGTGGCTCATTCTCTTGCGTGGATTCCATGTTATGTTAATACCACTTTTTTTATGGTCAAATTTCAGTTTCTTAAACAATTCCCAATGCCTCCTCTTCCCCATTATTATTATTATAATTATTATTATTATTTACTCATTAGAGTTTTTCACATCAACGTTACCAGATGGTTTTTCAATGGAGTCTGAATGACAGTAAGTTTCTTCAAGTCTCCAGGACTCTTCTCAGTATTGGCCGTTCTCAGTAATGTAGTAGTTTAGATGGTCTCCACTCGACCGTCAACTTTCAAGTCCCCCAGTCCCTTTTGTAAAACTTTAGTTACTGTTCTAAACGCACCAATTTTTTTTCACTTCCTTAGCAAGGTCGAGGTACTCATCCTTCTTTTCACATTCTTTCAGTTTTATTCTGTTGTCAACCGGGACACCAAAGTCGACAATTTTGCAATTTCTCTTCTTTTTGTTGAATATTATTCGGTCTGGTCTTCTGGCCGAGATTAGGTGATCCGTGTATATGTCAAAGTCGCATAGGAGTTTATGTGCTATTTTCTAAGACAGGTACTGGTTTTTTCATATACTATTTGTTTGTATGGTCAAATTTAAATTGTTTGCACATTTCCCAGTGGATCACCTTGCCGACCCAGTCATGTCAAGTCTTATATTCCTTCTGCGCTAATTTGCTGCATTCGCTTATTATGTGATTGATGGTTTCATCTCTGTCACCGCATAGCCATCATTTGCTATTTTTCTGCGTCTTATCTATTCTCGTTTTGATTTGATTGGCTCTTATAGTGTTATTTTGTGCTGCTATTAAAAGAGATTCTGTTTCTCTCTGAAAGTTTCATTTTCTTAGCCCTGTCCAGATTTTGTCATGTGAGATGTTGTTTATCAGTAGTTTAAAACGTCCCTATTATTATTATTATTATTATTATTATTATTATTATTATTATTTGTTAGTTTTCCATACCAGTTTTCTCGAGTAGTTTTGTACTGAACCCTAACTGGTTGCAATTTTTGTGAGATTTTTTAAATTCTTCCTATTATTCTAGATTATCTTAAAATTATAATGTGCACTTGGTGGTTTCGATTCTTCCTTTGATCTGCAATTCCTTCTTTCTTCATACCAAACACTTTTAGATTGGCCTAAATAAAAGACGAAAGATTTATCCGCTATTTTTGACAGGTAAAATCGGCCTAAGTGAACCGACTTCTATAGGGATCACTGTCGCCTTCATATTCCACAGCTGTTGAATATCTCTGTCAAGATTGCAGTAGTTCTCAATCTTTACGCTTTCTTTTTTTTTTTTTCACACCAAAGTTTGCTTGAATGACAAAATTTACCAGGTGACAAATTATTTTCTCCCCGTAGGTTAATATTAGATTTGGAAACTCAGTCGGCTGGGGCTGCAGTATAAACCGACTGCATCTCTCCAGTGAAGTAAAACTCCCCGTCAAGTGTCCTCGATATGACATTTATCTATCTGATGGCAATCTCCCGCCTCGGAGATTTAGGCGAAGTGGAGTACCCCTTCAGTACTCTTACTCCCAGGTCCACTCTGACTCTGAGTCGTAGCACGTGATAGGGTCGTATCTATGGGACTAATAGAATAAGCTATGTGTATAAATGCATGAATGATTTTATAGCACTGTTTGAAACCATTTAATTGTGTATAAAAAACTGCTCAGTGTCATATAAGAATGTTATTAACAGAAACATTTTACTGATCATATATATTCTAAATAAATATTCATAAAGAGGATTAAGCATTAAATAACCTACGGTGGTTGGCATGCAGTAAAACCAAATTAGACCAAACCAAGGTAGATTTGGGGAGGAGTGAAACTGAAAATCCGAAGAATCTTATGCATTTCATTTTTTATCGCTGATTCTCGTTTAAACGTGCCTACGTGTCAGTATAAGTAAGTAAAGGTAGCAATCGTAGTCGAGGGCTACCCAAAAGCTCCCTTTTCAATAGCTACTACACCGAGGTGTAGGGGAGGGCGCTACTCCTTTCCTTGGATTGCTCCAATCTACCCTTGATACTTACCTTATAATGCTGAATGTTAAACAAGGATGTATCTAGTACCATTTTTTTAAGTCTTTGGTATGACTCGACCTGGGATTGAACCCCGGTCTCCTGGACCATTGGCAAAAATCACGTTTTAATATCGAGAGCATTTCTCAAGGATAACCTTTTCCTCCAGTCATGCCAAGTCTTCTATTTATTTTGTTCTATTTCACTTCATTTGCTTATTATATGATTAGCCTTTTGATATCAGTCGTCACATAATGTATATTTACTATTGCATTGTGTATTAGCAAATTTCACTTAAATATAATTGGTTCTCATGGTGTTATTTTGAGCTGCCTTTGAAAGAAATTCACTTTCTTTCTTAAAGTATCCCTTTCTTGATCATTTCTAGGTTCAATTTCATTAGTCGGTCACTTCAAGTATCCACACAGTTGTTTTTCTTCCTATTTTTGTTTTCTGTACTTTGTTGTTTGACTGTTTTAACTTTGTTCCTATTGTTCACACAATAGTAACCTGTTCCAGTGAGAGGCATTTCCTGCAGATTCTATTAGCCAAGTTATATTCTATGTTTAGAACTTTTATCTTACTTAAGGTGTATGAACGAAAACTCAGTTTGCTTGTTTGTTAGGGTTATACGGTATATCAACCTTTTTAGACAAATAATCAGTTCTATTTCAAATAATTCAGTTTATCATGAGCACACAGTGTGATTGTCAAAATCATTTCTATTTCAAGCTTTTCAATTTGCTATAAGTATAGTTTTTGTCCACAGACAATTAAATCTCAAAGCAGTTCGATTTCAAACAATTCAGTTTAGTATAAGTACGCAGTTTAGTTCTATCTGACCCATAGATAGGACCCTATCAGGTATTACGACTCCGGGCCAGAGTGGACCTGGGAGCGATGGCAATGAATGATACTCCGCATTTCCCAAAACTCCAGCATTATTGGAACCTCCTGATCGGATTGTTTTGTGTCATATCCAGGACACTAGTAGTGGAGGGTGGTCTTACTCCTCTGCAGAGATGCCGTCAGTGTATTCTACAGCCCCAGCTGAATGGGCAAACAAAAATTTCATCAGAAGTACACTACACTAGGTATTACCTAAAAAATTCTTGTAGAAAGCACAAACAATTCTTATTAGTATTCTAGACTGAATGAATTGTATAAAATAAAATTAAGAAAACTAACAGAAGCGTTTTGTACATGATTGATGCTTCCGAAGATTTAAGAATAAATAACATAAATACTGTTTTTTTCTGCAGTCAGCCATTTTATCATCTGTAAAATGTTTTCCGAAAGTTATTTAATTTCCATGATTAATAGTTTCATTTTTTCCTTTTTTTTTTTTTTGTAGGAAAAATTATTCTATGTTTTAAAAATATGGATAATTTCGTCGCTAACGTAGCATGAAATTATATGAATTCTGTCTGAGATGGTTTTACAGGTTTCTTGAAATTATCTAAAACGGTTAACATATGTTCTGAAATATATTCACGGTTATTATCAAAAAACATCAAACCAGGCGCATACAAGTTGATTATATTCATTTTGGATAAACGTATGAATATAATAATGTCTCTTAATTTTCAAACAAGGAAATTTCCTAAAATATCTCCAATTTATTTCTGTGGAAAATAGAAAAGGATCACAATAAAACAGTCAGATAATGCAAGTTTTAAGACAGAAAACACCCTTTTTCTACTTAGTCAACGAGTGAAGCCATTCATTTTTGCCTGAATACAAACCTGGATAAACGTTTGTAGAAAGATTACCCCGATAAGAATATCTTCAATCTAATTTTGGTGTCTCATGACGTCAGTGGTGAATATTGCTGGATAAAGCATTTATAGTTGAACTTTCCGCCAGAAAGCAAATTATTTTTCTGTCATTATGGAGATAAACAAGGACACAAATATGATGTTTACCATTCATGCAGAGATGTACAAGAGGTTTCCTCCATGTAAAAAAATACAACTACGATCCTCATTCAATAAATCAGGTGAATTGCTCCATGTAGTAGACGTGCTGTTTACAGTTGCACATTTTTCAAGATTAAAAATGACTAGAAAAAAAAAGGGGAATTCCAAATCTTCTGCACGAAGATGGAACCACTGGAAACGGATGTTACTATTTTCAAAACACAGCCGGAAGTAAGGGGACGATTCGGGTTTGAATGTCAGTTGGCTGGGAGACACAACGAGGAAAAGATGAGAGTTGAACACAAAGCCCCAATGTTATTAAGCCAGACAAAAATTACGAGCCCTTTTTTGGGATGAGCTCCAAAAAGAGGTCTCACACAAGACGTGCCGCCGTAAAGACGAAACCAGGAAACAAGCTCGTTCGACCTACAACATAAAACCCGATATATAATTCAAGTTCTGTGTCTGTCCTGTCTTTCCTCCTGATATTTTGTTTCTCTTTGTTCAGCTAACAAGGTCCACTCAGTTTTTATATATTGGTCCTCTCTTCCGGTTGACTACCTCTAGTAACGAATAAAATTTTTATTAGCGAACCAAGACGGGTTTTCGTGCGTTCGTCACATTTTCTCACAGTGAGGCTACAACAGGGTCCGAGTGAAGATCAGGTCGTAGTAGCACACTCATGGACACGTTAGACACGTGGTAATGGAGGCGTCTATGAGATTGTACCAGCATACACTTCTATTTGAACACCGTCGCTGGCGTCTATTTCTGCTGTGTAATGTTACAACCGTACATATAGTGGGTAACCATGACCTTCTTTGCTGACCTTGAACTCAGTACTTTTCCTTTACCTGAGAGTTAATATATTCAACTTCATAAGCAAACTTTATAACTCAAGCTGGTAGCGACATACCTATATCTAATTCATCGGGAAACTTTCATTGATTAAAATTACCCATTACACATACTTCTGACAATTTCATATAGTTTACTACGAAAAATTTGATGACAAACCTTTGTTCTAGCTTGGCAAAATCTATTTCCGTTATTTCTAATAGACATATTTCTGTGGAATTGAAATAATTTTTGTGATAAACAAATTCCATAAAATGAAAAGTTTATATTCATGATAAAGAAAATATTTAAAAAGTTATTTTTCTTTTTTTTTCTTTTCAAATTTAAACTTCCCCTTAACGAATAATCATCGTATTAATATTAATCTAGACATGATAAGCGTTTACATTACTTCCGAACACAGGAGTAACTTATGCATTTCAATGGTGAGGGTTAATATGAATAGCATGCCCCATTTGACATGGCTTTGAATTCAATGAAATGATGAGGAATTCAATAAGTTCATCTACGTAAATTGGGCTGGTGTAATTTGGAACAGGGGATAAAGATTTTCGAACAAGGATGTTATCATTACTCCTGTGTAAAATGGGTTCATGTCTACTTTTGAAAAGTTGAACGAGTTCAGCGTACAGTCTCTTAATCGTCGTTGGTCAAAATACATATCCAAAGATAGAAAATTTAAAAAAAAGAAGATAAAAAAAGACACTGAGCATTATCTCAGGAATGTTCAAACAATTTCCAGAGGTTTTTGATTTAAATTCATTGATCACTTCGGAAAGTTTCTTATATTTTTGTTATACCCTCTGCGACTAATTTCTGTTGAAAATTTACCATTACATTTAAAAGAAAAAATTGCAAATTCAAAATAATGCTTTATTAAACATCTTTAAAAGTTCAATGAAATTTGATTATTGGATTGCTGAACAGCAAAGATATAACAAACACACACACACACACACACACACACACACACACACACACACACACACACACACACACAGAAAGAGAGAGAGAGGGGGGGTAGAGAAAGAAAGAGAGAGAGAAAAGAAAATATCTATGTATCTATCTATCTATCAATCTATCTTTTCGATTTGTAGCCTAGTCGGCAGAGACTGTAGAATACACTGACTACATCTCAACAGGGGGGGCAAGAAATCCCCAGCTAGTATCTTGAATATGACTCCCAAACAATCTGATGATGAGACTTCAGTACTGCTGGAGCTTTGGGAAATGCGAAGTACCCCTTCATTGCCATCGTCCCCATGTACACTCTGGTCCGGAGTTGTAGCACCTGAGACCATCCTATCTATGTGTAAAATAGAACTAATATGTATAATTACGCTAAACTGGATTTTTTTAAAGAACAGTTTTTACATTTAACTGTGTACGGTCACCTACCACCTATCACGAAAACTATACAAGCTAGACCAACCAGACAGGCTGGACAGTGCTGGAGAAGCAAGGACGAGATCGTAAGTGATGTACTCCTGTGGACCCCCGCATATGGCCAATCAAAAGCAGGACGAACAGCTCAAACATTCATACCGCAGCTGTGTGATGATACGGGATATAACCCTGAAGACCTGCCGAAGGCGATGAATGATAGGGAGACGTTGAGAAAGAGGGTCTGGGATATCCGTGCTAGCCGCACGACATGATGATATATATATATATATATATATATATATATATATATATATATATATATATATATAAGGGATTGGCCATTGAATAACCTACAATGGTTGATTTGCCATAAAACCCAACCAAACAAAACCAATCTTTCAATGTCACTCTCTTACACGAAGTTCAGCTGTAATGAAGTGTCTGCTTCACACCACTAACGACCAGAGTACCTAGCGGTGTGATCAACAACAAAAGTACAATCTCAAGAATTCTCGTTGTAGGTGTAAAAATATTGTCGGTCATAGGTTTTGGAGATTTTTGAATTGGGCCAGTTTGTTGGTTAATGCAAGAGCAACAACAAACAACCAGAACATTACGGCGGGCAATAACTCTTTTTACTACAATGAACAATCGACTTAAGAATAACGCTTACTCGTCATTCTGTTTTTGTGACCGGTCCAGAATGATCTTGCCACTCAGATAATAAACTGAATGGGATTTTTCTGCCTTTGTCAACCCAAACTTTCTCTGAGACACCGCCTATCCACATTGCAGTTTTTGTAGAGTTTATTCCAAGGAAATAAATTATTATACTGATTAGAATCCCTAATTGTTATTATACATTAGGTGAACATTTTTCTAACATCGTATAAATGTTTCAGAGAAGAAAGTAATCGACGTATATATGAGTTTTATGTGTTCAAAATATTTACTGAAAATTCAGGTGAAAGTTAAAAGCTCAGCAGATGTTTTAGAGTGTAAATATTTTCTAACATGTTATAAAATAACTGATGATAATTATATTTTTTTTGTTTAAATGGTCATATTTACCATTGTTATTGACGGATTAATGAGGGCCTGTCAAGATCGAAATACATCACAAGACTAAAATACATACATATATATATATATATATATATATATATATATATATATATATATAAGCGTGTATGCATGTGTGTGTGTGTGTGTGTGTGTATATTGATTGATAGGTTGATAGATAGATCCATACATACATACATACATACATACATACATATATATGATACAGACTGATATAAACGCAGAGTGATATTAAAAATAGATACATAGATGATTTAACCTATTGATAGATAGATAGGTAGAGAGACAGATACATACATATACATATTTCTTTTCATTTTCTTATATCATCCGAAATGGACGGCCCCGTCTTTCTGTTAAACAAGAAACCGATATATTTCTGTTTCGTTCTGTTTCATGATAGTGGTACGGGGTCGCCTCAAGATACCGAAATATCTTAGTTTATCCTCACTTCTTTAATTTCGTGAGTCTAGTGGAGGGTTATCTCAAGGCATCGAATCATCTTAATTTCTCCTCACTTAACGATTTTCATGAATCTTGAATTATCGCTGCCTAACCTTGAGTCTATAGTCTATACGTGGAAAGCCTCCTTCTAGCATGTCAACCATGCAACTTACGCAGCACTTCAGCAATAAACAAAAAAACCCTGCATCCTGTTTATTTTAGGAAACAGGTTTATTTCCTATAATGCTATTACACAATTTATACGGCATGTCAAAAAAGGTCATCAAGTCACTATCTAGCAATATTTATAAATAAGAAAACTCTGAAACAGATATATATATATATATATATATATATATATATATATATATAACAGATTGATATCAATAAAAAGGAAAACCCGGCGATAAACACATAAAACGGAAATTAATCGATCGTAAAACCGATCAATAAATAGATAACTTGGATATAAGAGAACCTTAAGACAGATTACCCAAAAAATGACTGATAGATAGACAGATAGATAGATAGATAGCTTAATACATACATGTATACATTCGTCATAATAGATTGATATTAATATTTAAAAAATCAGACATATTTATATTTTAAAAAAATAGATAGATTGTTGTCAAACACTTAAAAAAATGCACAGAAACCCCTCGACAGTGATGTTCTTGGGGTCCTTACAAGTTTCGGGTCTTCCAACATCATACTTGCTCTCCCAAGTGACCCTACCGGAACTTTTGTTCCAGCCGGCGATCCTGCTGTAAAAATACGCCCAGCATGCAAAAACACTCAGTACACACAAAAGAAAAAATTAAATGCTACTTATGATGGATAGATAGAAGAATGTCATTTATCAAAATTTCTGAGATGAAATTCGATAATTTTTATTATTTAGTGTATGCAGACTACCGTTCCCATCTTTTATTGTTACATTCTAACGTTTCGGCCGATGAGTCCTTCGGGCGTATTCAGGTGTTTCATGTCAAACTTGGCAACCTAACAGGAACTTGAAACGGCACCCTTTATTTAATCTTCGTGGGTAGATTGATCTAATTCCGTTAACCATATCCAGGTTCATGAGACACCAACTGTACGGCCACCTGCCTCCTATCACGAAAACTATTCAAGTTAGACGAAACAGACATGCAGGACACTGCTAGAGAAGCAGGGACGAACTCATAAGAGATGTACTCTCATGGACCCCCACACATGGCCGTGCAAAAGCAGGACGACCAGCAAGAACATACATTCAGCAGCTATGTGAGGATACGGGATGTTGTCCTGAAGACCTACCTAGGGCGATGAACGATAGGGAGGAGTGGCGAGAGAAGGTCAGGGATATCCGTTCTACCAGCACGACATGATGATGATGATGATTAAGTATTCCTTGTTATTTGATAGATAGATAGATAGATACATTCATACATACAAACATGATAATAGAATGATATTTATACATAAACCCCCGAGACAGATTACTATAAAGGAAATAGGTACATACATATGTACATTCAGGAAAATGGACAGACATTTGTTGAAAAGAAACAATTAAGACAGATTTATACGAAGATATGAGAAACTTGAGACAGATATATAACAGATAGATACGTACATACATGCATACATGATAACAGACTGTTTCAATATAAAGAAAACTCTCAGACATACTGATAAGGAAAAATTGATAGTGTTGTATAGTGGCTCGTACCACGTGACCTCTGGTATCGCAGGAGTATAAAAGCACGGGAAGCGAAGCAAAAGCAAAAGGAGAAGCAGAGATATATCTCCGAAAGGACGTCGGTCACTAGTAAGACCAACTTCGGACGTAACATCAACAGCGCGAGACTTATAATACAAGTCGGACTGTACCACTTGAGTTAATAAATAATTAATTCAATTTCACTGTGTATCTTTTCCTTACCACGATACAACAGATAGATCGATAGATAGATGAAATGTGTTTATATGAAGATGATGCGACAAATAACGATAAGGATGTGTCATATTGACTTTTGACATGTTTTAATAGATTTCCAAACGTGATATGCACCTGTGTAAACAAGGGACCAACGGAAAGGAATCACTTGGATTAGGAAACTGGAAGGGAAATGTGTGACCGTTCAAAATGTAATATAATGACAAGGGATTTGTAGTCGACAGAGAGAACAGGTGTCAGTCAGAAGAGGCAGGCAGTCAGATGAGAAGCCGCCTTGGGCACTGGGCTGGTGGCAGTAGCTCCGTGTTAAGAAGTGGCCCTGATCACCCCAATCAAAGAAGTACTAATTGAGGCTCTGAATATGGAATAACAACGTGGATTAAAAAGATATGGTGTCAATCATAGCAGTTGTCCGTCTCTCTCTCTCTCTCTCTCTCTCTCTCTCTCTCTCTCTATCTATCTATCTACCTATCTCTTACTTGCAGCCGTGTCGACTTTACCATGATAATAAAGATAACATATATATCTATATATTATAAGAAAGTATTTTCGTTCCTTTATTCCGGTAAATAACACGCAAAAGGTGATCTGAGGAAAGGTTCATAGATATGAAAAGAAATATATGGATATGAAGCTGATGAGATAAATGGATATAAACCTACTGAGGCAGATCTGGGAATAGATAGATAAATAGACAGATTGATAGATAGATAGAGAGAGAGAGAGAGAGAGAGAGAGAGAGAGAGAGATGACTCTAAGCCCCAATTAAACACGCGTCTTGTTGGCCATGTTAACCGTTTTAATAGATACAAATTAACATTGATTGTCTTCTTAGTTCAACAAACCTTAACAAGCAAAGATTGAATGCAATCAAAAAGTTGTTTATTTGATTTTATTCAATTCGGTCAAGGGTTCGAACAAGCAATTCGACAATAAAAAGTGTTTTCAAATTTTGATATGCACAGTTCCTTCCCATGCAGTAGAAACAGAAAAATTTTCCCCAGGGGATTTTTCTGTAATAACCGTCAATTTTATTCCTCAATATCTCAAAAGTAAAGTAGAATAAAATTCGTATAGGAATGATTTATAAGATCTTAATGCCTCCACATCTCAAAATAAAATTAAGGAGAACTCAGCTCAGTATCACCTATTAACTCACTAAAAGATTGATTTGTCTCAAAATCCGAAATAGGATTTTTTAGAAATACAATATGACTTACTGATAAATTCACTCGAGTTCTGATGACTTAAACTTTCAAAAAATGAAATCCCAATTTGTAGTGAATGTGAGCTAAACAGGTGACCGCAGTCAACTAGATGAAAAAGACAAAGTAAAAACTGTTGGGCTTTCAATAATATCAGCACCCGGGGTTGTTTTCTCTTTTTTTTCAAATACTTGATAATGGTTGATATTGATCGTGTATCCTGAAGAGTTTGTATATACTGTAGCGTCCACATCAAAAGTCAACGACACGCATAAAAAGTCCACATTTTCCACTCTTCGGAAATTCAAAACAACAAGAACTGTTGATTTGTAAGTTTTTATCGATCAAAAGTTATGATCACCAACTGTATTATCCACTTGTAATTCTTCTCGTCGTATCTTAAGTGGAGTGTTCACATCAAAGTAAAATGTATAGGTAGATAAGTAGATACTAACAGACTGAGATAGATAGATAGATAGATAGATAGGGAGAGAAGGGGAGAGAAAGAGAGAGAGAAAGAAAGAAACTGACGTAGACAGACAGACATTTAGATAGAAAGATATTTATGGAGGTGCCCGTGGTGTAATGGTTATCGTCGTAGGAAATGGACACGGCGACACGATGCTGATTGCATTTCACATTGCACTAATACTCTTAGGAATGGTTTGAATCCAATATTAGGGCAGGCTGGGTTCTTTAGCCTTGGTGAGGCAACAGGTCTAGGAGAAGGAAAACTCTGAATCCAAACCGGTTAAACTCCGCTTAAAAATTGACCCTGTGTCATATCCTGCCCGAGCGCAGGGGTTGGTAAATATGGATAGAAAAATATTTGCAAACAAGCTGAGATAGATAAATAGATAGATAGATAAGCCAAACAATCTCAATTACCAAAAGTGTATCAATATCAAGGAAAAACGTTACCTTTACCATGAATTATAACATTCTTATCTTCGCTTGTTTCATAGAAAATTATAATCAACAGCTGCATTTTTAACTCCCAATAGTTCTTTGATATTCATTTAGAGGCATAACAACCTTCATGAATTATTTAATTCCAAAGCCATCCTTGTTGAAGAAGAGTAGTAGTACTATTAAACCTATAGTAGTAGCAGATAAGGAAGCTCATAACGAAGTGTATTTGTGTAAAAATGAGCATAATACGATGATTGTAGTTCGAAATCACGTATCACGGTGATACAGTCCAGCAGGCTAGCCACTATGCAGCTGGAATTACCCTATTATTGTGGATTATCGATTGTCATCTATCATATTACCCAGTTATTTGTGCATAATACGCTCTCATGTATAAGACACGACTATCTTTTGACGACAAATTCTTGAAAAAAATTCCTATCTATTATATCGACTGACTTTTTAGAATTTGAAGTTGAAAAATCTAACCTAATTTTAACATTCATTTATCGGTTTCAACATGTTTAAAGAAGTAATTTATATAGTTTAGATAATAACAAAATTTATGCACCATTGAGAGCAATCACATGAACAACGCCCCAGTCGGCTGGGGCGGTAGAATACACCGATTGCACATCTACCCCCATCGGGTGCCTGATGGTTCTGATGACGAGGCTCCAGTCTTAGATCCTTGGGGAATGTAGAGAACCTCTTCATGGCCATTGCTCCCAGATCTACTCTATGCTTTGAATAAAAGAGTATAATATTTAATCTATGTGCAAGCAAATTAGTTATATTAGAGCGAATCATTAGAAATAGAAATGTTTGATCATTTAACTGTGTGTAAACAAATGAATGGATTTTGATTGAATTGTTAGTGATACCTACCAATACATGGAGTCATTTCCTTCTCTGAATACAAATGAAATTTATAGTATTAAATAGAAATAGTTGAAATTCTTTAACTGTGAGCCTAAATTGAAATATTGGCATTTATTTAAATAGTTAGAACTATTTGACTATGTGCAAATGAATGAACAGTGTTGATTAGAATAATTAGTGTTGAATAGCAATACTTGTAATCACTTCTCTGTATGCAAACCAATAATTCATATCAAGTAGAATTTTTATGGTTAGATTACAATATTTGAAACCATTTAACTATGTTGAACGGTAGCAATACTAGTGTCAAAGAATATTGTTGTAACTCATTTAAAAATGAAATTACCAACAAACTATATGTGCATAAGAATGAGTGATGTTAAATTGTGCCTTTTATATAGCAATACTTGAAACCATTGTGGTGTAATGGTTAAAGCGATGGACTGCGGAATCGTAGTACGCGAGTTCGTACTCCAGTCGCGCTATTACGTTCACATTCGGGCAAATACCCTTGGGAAAGGTATGAACCACCTTATCCTCCCAGCTATGGGTTAAATAGTACCACTATTGTACTTCTAGGAGAATGGCTTTGACATTAAATAACCTAAAAAGAGTTGATATGCAATTAAACAAAGGAACCAAACCAAACCATTTAGATGAGTGCAAAAAAAATGAGCTGAGGCTCGTTTAAAAATGTGTTTTCAAGTCATATATATTGGATTTTTATATATAAAGAAGATTTGGCGTTGGATAGCCTACAATAGTTGATATGCCATAAAACCACACCAAAACAAATCACATCAATTTAACATGTATCTATAAGCAGGATTTGGTATTTAATAACCTGCAATCATTGATATGCTTTAAAAATCAACCAAATCAGACCAAACCACACGCACATGTTCCCATAGAGATTCAACAAACGTGCTGTGAAAATTAGCTCACACGCTGCGAACGAAATTCATAAACTTTCTCCCATTCCAACAGATATTTCTGTAGAAGCGTAAAATAAATTTGTTTAGACGAGAGATATAGCTTACTTTCGATTATCAAATATGGATTATTGAATATGGTGAGGTATGAGGCCGGAAAAAAGATTAATTATATAGTTCGTATATAATTCGCAGTCTTATCTTTTGGACTGAAAAATCAGGAAAAATAGCGTGTCTTATACGCCACCAACAACGTTAAATTGAATCTAAGTTTATTTCAGGTTCTCGATTTAGCACTTATTTAATCTGAATTCCGAATGTCTTCACTAGTTCAAGGGAACATGAAGTTTTATGCCAATGTCTTATATAGAGACACGAATTGGAGGTGCCCGTGGTGTAATGATTATCGTCGTAGGAAACGGACACGGCGACACGAGTTCAAATCCTGGACGAGACTGATTGCATTTCATATAGCACTAATACCCTTGGGAAAGGTATGAATCCAATTAATCTCCCTCTAGCTAAGGGTAAATAGTAGAGCAGACTAGGTTCTTCAGCCTTGGTGAGGTGACTAGTATAGGAGAAGAAAAACTCTGAATTGAAACCTGTTAAGCTCCGCTTAAAAAATTGACCTGCCCAAGCGGAGGGGTTGGTAAATATTATATATAGACACAAATTTTATATTATGCTAATAAAAAACGTCGTTTATTTACGGTTTTATAGGGACATACACCAGCATTTGCCAAGTCGGCTGGGGCTGTAGAATACACCGACTGTTTCTCTTTAGAGAGGTAAGAACCCCCTCCACCAAAGTGTCCTATATATGACACTAAACTATCTGATGGTGAGATTCCAGTAATGCTGGAGTTTCGGGGAATGCAGAGTATCCCTTTATTGTAATCGTTTCCTGGTCCACTTTTGCCTGGGCTATTAGCTCCTGATAGGGTCCTATCTATGGATCAAATATAACTAAACTGTGTTCTTATGCTAAACGGAACTGTTTAAAAGAGAACTGTTTTGACATTTAAATGTGTAAACAAACAACTATACTCATACAAAACAGAATTGTTTGAAGCAGAACTGTTTTTGGCATTGGACCTGTGTATTTATGCTAAACTGAATTGTTTGAAATAAAACTGTGTTTTTGACGATTAAATTGTGTCCTTCTGTTAAACTGAATTGTTTGAAACAGAACTGTTAATATGTATAAAAGTGAATTTAGTATTAAATAACCTACAATGATTGATGTGCAATAAAACTAAACCAAAACAAACCATATACCAGCATCGATAATTGTTATTATGACTGAAGAATGAAATTACTTAACAAGTAATTGATACTCACCAAAAAGCAAATGGACAGTCAAATGCTTGTCATGCAACACAATCATTTCCACCAAATACTCTACCCAATGGGATTTTTATACTTCTTCGTTGAATAACCTTACTTTCATTTTCCTAATCAATAAATTCTACTAAATTGAGCCCTTGAGTTATCAGGAGTGAATGTTCATTCTTAACGGTTTTATTATCAGACCGCACACCCAACCCTTACTGAATATATATATATATATATATATATATATATATATATATATATATATAGTCATCCACAGACAGATCTGTTTCATTCTATCAGAACTTATATATATATATATATATATATATATATATATATATATATATATATATATATATATAAACAAAAAAAACGGCTATCATTAAAAGTAAACATGTCATGTCGTCGACTTAGGATAAGATTGACGTAAATGGCATAAAAGTTAATGACACGTGTTCTAAAATTATGTGTTGATGCAATTATTAGGAAGATATTATAAAAGAAAAGTTAATTTTTGATTTTAGGGGAGATCAAGTTTTGAAACCCAAAGAGATGTTGCGTTAGACGATGATGTAAATCAGTCAGATCAAGGGATTGCCTCTCTGTTGCGGGAAGCGAGATTCGCTCATAAACCATAACAAGGTCATCATCTCTTTTGTGCTTGCGTCAAACTGCTAGAAATGTTGACAGTCTAAATAAAGACTTTTTTTTTTTTATATGAATGACAGAATTGACTGTAGTGATTTTAAAATCTTAATATTCCAGATGATATCCTAACTTTACACAAGCGTTCTCGGCTGGTTTTCCAAACTACATCAAGTTAACGCATAGTGCTGATGTAAAGAAGTTGTTTCTCCTAGGTCAACACTGGTATATCTATGAATAGAGGGTGCATGAAAAAAAAAAAAAAACACATTAATGGGTTCCTCTTTGCTTTTTTAGCAGTGCCTTGCTTATCTTTTTTGTCTCATTGTGATTGTTTTTATTTTGAAGTGAAATAAGTCACCGTAGAGATGATGTTTTGTAGGGCGTTGTTTTCTAGTTTTGTTCAAAACTGCACCTAGCTTTCTGGTGTAGTCTCCATCAAGCTTTTTCTTACATATATATATATATATATATATATATATATATATATATATAGAGAGAGAGAGAGAGAGATAGACAGATAGATAAATAGATAGATATAAATAATCATTGTGGTTAGAGTGTTTAATTAAATTTAATTAAATGATTTAATTAAATCATAATCCATTTAAAAGTTTTCTTGAAAACTATATTTAATGACATTTTGTTCCACCTGTTTTATTACAGATTTGCAGCAATATACTTCCAGTTTCATTTCATAGTCCGCGCTTTCTATGGACTAACCTTTCATCCTACTTGTAAACAATAGATTCATCAGAT